>BQMI01000539.1:0-1200000 GCA_026005395.1 Asobara japonica | reverse complement strand
TTTCCCCCCACAATTTTTCCCTTCCTTTCTTCATTTTAACAGCCATTTACATACGTTAAATTTGCATGATTCCTAGTGAGCATGGAAAAAAGGAATTTGTTAATATTGTATGTGGACTTTAGAGTTGGAAAAAATATTGGAAAACCGGGTTGGTAGAAGAAAAGAAAAAATCAGCAGGTAAAGTGTAAAGCGAAGAAGTAGTCGAGTAATACGATTTTCTTCGTCGATGGAAAAGCTAATCCTCCGATCTCCCCACCACCCTCCCCCCCCCCCCCTCACCCACCGCCCGCCCGACGCGTTCATGCAGCCCGTCCTTTTGAAAAGTTCACTGCCTTGCAGCCAAGCGAAAGTTGCGAAAGGGTAGGGATGACTCCGTCTTTTTACTCTTCTGCCCTGTGTTGCACGTACCAGCTTGCGTCAGCTCTTATCTTTGAATTAACGCGCCGGATAAGATTACGACGCGGTGGAAACGATAATGAGTGGGTTAAATAGTCCGTTTGATGCCCAACCGCATTAGGAAAAGCAGCTAGCAAGTTATTCCTGGGGGAGGGGGGGGGGGGGGGGAGGTTGCACCAACAACTTGTTTTTCCTATCCTCATTCTGCCTCATCCGGCACTTCATCAGCTCCGCCGTATAAGAATGCTTTGATTGAGGTGGCTTTAATTGCTGGCAAGAACGCAATATCAAATTACAGGATTTTGTTTTCCTGTTTTCATCAATAACTCATGAGAGCCTGATGAGCAAATCTCATTGGATATATGAGACGACCCTCGCTGGTATATTTGAACCGGAAGTCGCTCAGCTGAGTGGTCATCGACTGTGATATAAAAAATTGTTGTTCACTTTTTACGGCGAATACAATAACATCTGCATCGGCAAGTCAAAAAATCCCGATCCATTATATCAAATGACCCCGAAACTCCCCCTTCCGCCCCCCCCCCCCGGTTCAATTAGCCTCTGAAAAATTGTGGATGAAAACTTGCAAATCATACACGGAGAGAAAAATACACATAACAATCTCGTGAGAGGTCTCTCCAAAAAATAGTGTGCTACACACCAACGACGAGATATGTCGGTTGGTATGGTAGTTTCCAAAATGTAACCTTTCAATTATTGGAGGGAGCATGTCAAAATTAAAAAATAGTATATTACGACCCAAGGCCAGAAAGTTTGATTTCCTGACGTACGGCAAGAAATCAAACTTTCTGGCCGTGTGTCGTATGCTATTTTTCTTTCTCCCCACCCGAAAGTACGTTCAACAATAAATGTATCAATTTTGAAATGTTGACGATCAATCCACCGATGAATACTTTTGTGGCCTGCCCGCGCACGCCTCTCGTCGGTCACCTTGCGAACTACATGCCCGCCCGACTTTTGCAAAACCGAGGCGGAGCCGAGGTTTTTGCTGGTTGGGGTGGGCAAAAAGTAAAAATGCATGAAAAAACATAAAAACGTCGAAAAGAAAATTAGAATGCCGAAATCACTTTTTATAAGCATATTTTCCTTCCAACTTTGACCTCTCTGTCGAAATTTCTAAACATTGCGATGAAAAATCGCTCATTTTTTAGGTTAGGTCAGTCTCTTCATTCACCGGCGGGGAACACTTTTAATTTAGTCTACTTTTTCAAAATCAACTTGTTTTATCCAATATTATTTTATCCACTAAAGAAATTAATGCATAATTTAAAGAAATTTTGTTCCACAGGAGCACTGGCGACATGAACCTTTTATGCGTATATGTTATACAGAGAAAAAGTGGCTTCGGAATTTGACACGTTCGGTCGCGATTTGGGCACTGAAATATATCATGCGCATGCGTAAGCAAGTGTCGGGGAGCTTCGGGTAGAGATCCGAAGTTTACTCTTTCGTTAGCAACTCTCGCCTGCAAACGCGAGCCACAAAAGTTTTGTGGCCAATCACAAAGATTCTCCGTCGAGAAACTACAGAAAAGCCGTTCTTTCTGGCGTTTCAGACCACGGTGGCGAGCGTACTTTCGGGTCGGGGAGGCAGAAAAGAATATTTTTGAACTGAACAGCTTAAAAAAATCAGGAATCGGAAGAATCTACAAAATCCAACTGTATACAGGTCCAGAAAATTACAAAGACTGCAAATTTATGTGCTTCTGAAGTTCTAACAATTGAACCAAAGGATTGCAAGTGTCACATCATAACCTAACTCTTTGACATCTATTTATTTAGCACACACAAATACTCACGTTACTCCATAGTTCATTCGTAAAATTCAACTGTTCATTTCATCAGCACCAATAATGTCAGTTATCTCTGCACAATAGTCTATAATTTGTTATTATCAACTAGTTTTGAGGACCGGTTAATCGATCGCATAAACTCTACGCGACTAGAAAAATGCGTAGCGGCCATGTTGGGAAAAAATTGGCGCCATTGAAAAAGTGGTGAATTTTCAATATGAAAATGTGGGTAATCTTACCACGTGATTTTTCAAACCACAGAGGTCACCACTTGCTAAGATGGGACGAATGAAAATGTGCTGAGTGGCACACTACAATTTCAAGACAGTCCATCACTTTTCATTTGCTGTGCATCAAACAATGGATTGCTCATACTAACTTCCGATGAGCTAAAAAACTTCGTGTGGTGCACCCTACAATTTGGCCCGAGTCAATTGGATTTGTGATTGTCGGACTTGAATTTATGTTGAATATTTATTATATTTTTGTGCGCCCATGCGCTCGTCCCATGTGTTGGTGAGAAGGTGCACTAATTTTCGAGAGAATTTTCTCTCCGTGTAGTGCCAATTTTCACCCATCACCAATGCACAAACGGAAATTGTACCCAGACGTTTTTACAGAATTAATACGACTTCACAAATACGTTCGGTTGGAAAAAAACGATCAATTCGTGTGCGTTTATTGGTCGAGAGTAAAAATGGATCGAAGTCACTCACCCCACAATTCCACCCCCTCCCCATACCGCCAATTTTGGAATCGTTGATTGCCACTTTCAGCCGTTCCATCTTTCCGCCATTTCATTTGATCATCTCTAGACTCTTTCACAAGCGCCTGTCGTCTCCTTCTCCCTCGCAAACTGTGTAAAACACAGTTCATCCCTTCGGGCCGCAATTCGCCAGATAGCGGGAGGGGGCGGGGGGAGGTGGGGATGGACTGAGCAAGGGGTGAGTAAAACTATTTCTCTTCTACTGGCAACGGTGTGATTTGAATACATGCAGTTAGTGGCGCGTGTCTCGACTCACGAATTCGCTTTCATGCCTCAATGCGAGGGCCTAGGTAAGAGGGGGTGGTTTAAGGGATGGCGCTCATTACGTTGCTTTTCATCTCAGTGCGACAGAGAGACAGAGTGAAAAGAACTGTGATTGATTGGAGGTTTTTATTTATGTTGCACAATGCAAATATCTACTTACGGATCACAAGGGTTTTTGCACCGAAAAAAATGACGTCAGAGGTAGAGGTGGCGGAGGGTGCACCGGACACGTAAGGAGCCTACGGCTATTTTTCAATTTACCATATACATACGCATTATTGAACAGATGGAATATATACTTTGAACATTCCTCTACAATATATGGCGAAAAAAAGAATTGAGGCCTCTCAAAATGTTTAACTATGAACTTTCTAAAAAATCAACGAGTTTCCGATGCTGCGTCCTAGTGCATGTCATACCGGTTCGAGCGTCGCTGGTACGGGTACCACGTGACTTCCTAAGCTCTGCGCAGTCTCAAGTAAATTCGTGCACACTAAATTCTCAAAATTTACAAATTGATGTCAGTGCCAAGACAGGCCCTTTACTAATATGTACAATTAGTCAAATTTCCTATTAAATTGTCAGTTTTCTATTTTTTTTTTAAATTTAACGTCGCTCTATTTATGCTCTCTACCTAAGTGCTAATCAGCGCCGGAGGTCTACGATATGTTTTTAAACAAAGCATATATAAATAAATGAGATTGGTGCTCATATCAATCAGCACGGCTAGGATTTGAACTCAGCACCTGTGAGTTACGAATCCGTCACCTTAACCAATCGAGCCATCGTAGGCCTCATCATCAATTTTTTATGGTTTTCAATTTTGATGATGAAGTAGATTTCAAATGAAGTAGAAAAAAATGTAACCTAAAAATATTTTTTTCCGTTGAATATTGAGTCAAATACATCATTAATAAAATTCAGTTTCTTCGTTATGAAATATTCTAATCTGTTGGGTGTTGGGTATCAGCTGTCGGGCGGCTGACGATTCTAACCATCGAATATATCGGTACTGTGAGCACTGTCTTATCGAACCAACTCGCAAACGGGGGATATTACAAAATTATTAATAATAATACCCGTGGTGGCATTTTCATTATCAACTATGCACTAAGTTATTAACAAATATTCAACCAGCCGATATTTCATAACATTTTCGAGTCTTTAAGTAAGTAAACATACGTAAAACCTCACAATGTGTGAAAAAATTCTTACATCAAAACCATCGCAAATCATTGCAGTGATTTTTTTCCAGTTTCAACAATAGGAACTGGAAAGATGATATAGAAATTAAATGTGATCTATTGATAGTTGAACTTGGAAAAAAAGAAAACAATTGCACTCTATTAATGGGGAATACGAGAAACCAGTATTAGATATCTAACGGTGCAGCCTCCGCCTCCTCTATTCTAAATATCGCAAGAAACAAGAATATTTCATCCCTACATCGAAGAAATTTAATCCTTGAGTTCTAATGTAAAATGTCGTAGAAATTTAAATCTTTCAACAGTTAATGAACTTTCGAAAATTCTAAAGTCCAATTTTAAAATCGTAAAAAATGAATGAAAGAATGGTTTCGAATCCTAAATTATGATGTAAAAATCGCAATCCACCATTTCCATAAAGCCCGATCTGAAAATTGTGAATTATTATTCGTAAAGCTCAAATTGAAATTGGAAATTTTAAAAAACCAATCGTAAATCACGATTTTAAAAACAGTAAATTACGATCCCCTGACAAGGTTTAAATTGTGATATTCAGGAGGAAAATTGTAAAGTAAGATTTTCCAATCACTATTTCCCGTCTTTGAATCGTTTATGATCATGAGAATCATAATTTGGGATCTTGAAGATGTAATTTATGAATCGGAAGTCGCAATTTTGGTCCGGCCAAAATCATACACGCATTTCAAATCGGAAATTATACTTTCCAAACCAATTAACGTGGCATCGAAATTATGATTGGCGGTTCTGGAAATTATTATTTACGGTTGACAAATGGGAATTGACAATCACGCAACATTATAATTCTCCATTCCATTTGTATGTGTGCACATATACCAAAGGACGTGTTTTTTCTACACTAATATTGGCGAAAAAAAATGTAATGTGGGGAAATGTTGATGTGTGAGAGCCAATATGGGCCGAGATGACTTCCCAGAGGTGCCCTGTGTTAGTTGGGTTGTACCCCCAGCACCAACGCCGGTCTAGGTCCTCAGATAATTTGATATTTAAATGAAGTTTAAATAGTTTGCAACAGCAATTTGTCTTGCAAAGTTACGGAGAAGAGGGTGCATCACTGGCGGAGGGGTAGGCGTTGAGGACCTACATTATGCTGGGGATCCATGAGGGGAGTGAGAGTGAATAAACGCCGCTCAGGAGGGGGGGGGGGGTGAGGAAAGCCCACAAGTGCCATTCTCATTCCCAGGGACTGGCTTATGTGCATGCCTATCCTTGGTTATTCCTTTTAAGTTTATTTTCGGATATCTTGATAGTTGAATTTTAAAAAGTCTTTCACAAGACCGAAATTACGGAGATTTTTTGTCAATGTGTCACTTTATTTTTGACGGATTGTCTTGGTACATGTAATAAGTGAATTGCGCGTGGGACGGATCCTAGGTGAGAAGTGACGATGGAATGAGGATTGCATCAAGCTTGATCCACAGTTGATCAAGACTGGAAAACCACGATGGTAACAAGGTGGATGCAATGTAGAAAACTAACTAAGTTCTGAGATTCAAGGTTCGAGTCTCGATGAAGCCTCGATCGAGCCTTGATGTCGTCGCAGCATTTGTCATCTTGTGTGATAATTTTCCAAAAGGCCGAGAAGCGATATTCTTTAAAGAACAAAATTAACCACCTTATCAATTAGAAGAAAAAATTTGAGCTATAAAAAGTATACGCCACCTACCGGAGCGAAACTCTGGGTGGTTCGCTCCGCGTCAGTCATGTGAGACGCTGAGTGGCCCTTTCCCCTTTTAAGACATAGGCGTACGATACGTCTTTCAGAACGATAAAATTAACACCAATTTTTCTTTTAATTTTGGGAATTTTTTTCAATTCTTGAGTTTTTTTACCTTTTTGGATCGAATCGCCATGATCTTTTTCGGACAATTCCTTGTGAAAATCGCGTCGACAGATTATGTCGAACTTTGTCATAAACTGTCGAATTTCGACATTATCTATCAAAAAAAGACATATATATACGTATACATATGCCCCTGTGACATCACCCATGTTCACCATAGACAATGTTCACATAAACATTTGTTAATTTATATTCGTTTAATGAAACTGATGGTCGTAGAGTATACATTCATGAGAATTGAGCAAAAAATGTAAATACAGCGTCAACTACTATTTATATAAATTCATATATATATACATATTTATATTCATGTGACTGTATATTGATTCAGACTTGAATCAACATTGAATTCGACACAAACTGACGCTGGGTTCCAGACTGGAGTGTTCAAAGAATACCCACACCTCGATCCAGGCTACATCAATCCTGGACCGAATATTGATCGTCAGGACTGGATCAATTATGAATTTCACCACCGAATAAGGCTGGTATCCAGACTGACGAATACTCGAACGGAACTCAATCGAGTATTGATGTTCAGTCTTGAATCAACATTGAATTCGACTACCAAACAAACCTGAGTTCTAGACTGGATCATCCAGGCTCGATGATCTATCTTGAATCAATCTTGTTTCCATCGTCAAGATAGATCCATTTCACCTGGGATGGGTCTATGCAAAAAAAATATTCCTGATTTGTAATTGCCGGAAGATCATTGCTCATGGAAGATGAAAAAGTGGGGATGCTGCTAATGCAAATTGATGCGATATTTGGCTCGTCAATTAAGGGGGGGGGGGGTATACACGTACATGTAAATCGAAATTTTGAACCAAAATGTTTTTTGCTTCCAAAAATAGTTTATTATATGGAGAATCTGCTGTGAAAATTTTAAATTTGAATTCGAGCTCTAAGTGCCGCAGATCGGGCATCGAACAAGTAACAAATAACTTGTAATATTCACAATGAAGACTTTAAACTGCTTTTTCTCCACTTTTCATTTTTGCGTTTTTTTCTTTCTTATGGACACGATTCACAAAAAACTATGCAACATGTCGGAGTGAAGCAAAGCTTATCCTCTTCAGTATTAAATTCTCTTCCATTTGAACCTATATGTTTGTACAAAAAGTATTTTTTATTATTTTTCAAGGGGGTCGGAATTGAAATCTTTTTTCCTGTCAATTACCACTTTTTGTTCGAAACTGTATATAATTTTTATGCCATCATTTCCTTCGGGGGTTTTAGGTTCAAATAGAAGATAAACTTATAATAAAAGCAAATATTGTTTGTTTTTTTATTTCAGACACGAATTACGAGCTCTTTGCCTGTCCATAACCGGGAAACTCAAAGATCGAGACGCTGTGGCACATACTCCATAACTCCGCCATTTTGTAAAATTTTTTTTATGAACAAATTTGTGTAACATCTTTTATATCACCTTTAAATATATCCGCAGTACCACGATGATTGCTTGATTATTTCCTTAAAAAAAATCATGAAAAATACCTCAACTTTAACCATTTACATGTATATCCTCCCTTAAGTGTTTGAAGACTGATTTCAGGGAAAAAACTAGTGTGGGCAAATCAGTGTGATCCGGGAGGTTCACGAAAAATTGCAAATTTGAGAATTTTAAACTATTCCATTTATCAAGCAGATAATTATGAACACTTGAGGAGGCGCACAGTGAGCGTGAGGACGAGACTTACGCGCGCTACTTGAGAGAGAGTGAGACGTCAATAGGGGTGCGGCCACTCGAGGGTGAAACCTGTCATACCTCCTTAATTATGACAAGTTTCTGCCGTATCTCTCACCGTTTTAGCAACAGAGCGTTATGAACAACCTAATTGTGAATAACAAAAAACCTGCTTGATTTTTTCCCAGATCGTTCGATCTGTTCAAATACACACACACACAGACATTTGTTCAGAATTTGACGGGAAGCACTTTAGTCTACTTGAAACACCAGTTACGAATAGAAACGAAATCGATTTAAGGCTCATTACCATAATTTCCAGATAAATCCCGAAGCTAAATATTCTTCGTTTCCTAGAATAGGAAATACTCGTTCCGTTGTATTATTGCCGCATCTGATTCCAGGTCACATGTCATCATAATGATTATATGGTGGGTCAGAACCAGCACTGATTGGTTAACCGCACTTCAATCATCTTAAAATAACCGGCCTGGTCAAATCTGATTTTTCAAACCGAGTTTTTTCTCTCAAAAACCTGTTCTAGTGATCTCAGAAAATATTTCTATCAGTGCAAAATTGTCCCCGTTTTGAAATAGGCTGAGGAGAGGGGGAGCCGATAAGTGGCATTATCGTGCCCACGAAGTGGCTTATGTTCTTGTCTCTCCTTCGTAATGTCTCTGGTGTTCATTACGGTGTAGGTGGGAGCTAATACTGGGGATCCATCGTTCCGGTAAGTGTTTATGGGATTCGAGCGGGTCATTCGAGTGGCAATTAATGGAAGCCAGTGGACGCTCCGAGTGAGATGGACGAATAAATAAACAGAAGTATAAGACATTTAAGTGGTAATTTCTATAAACGAACCCTTTTGTTTGGAGTAATAGGATTGTTCAGCTTAAAACATTACCTCAAATTTTTGAACGTGACAGAAATAAATCTTTACAATCCAGAACTATCCAGCCAAATTTTTTTTGTAATCTATTTTTTCCAATCGAAACACTTTTTGCAATTTTTGTCTCTCGCTGTTCTCCAGGCCGGAAAGACGGGTCAACTTTAAAAAAATTACCCGACCTTAAAAAAATTCCTCTAATTGTTGTTGGGAATTTCCGTGGTTTAAAACGTTATATCTGCAGAATGGTTGGAGATAGCAAAAAAAGAGTGTAATGAATCTTATTCCCGGCATAACACTGCATATATAATACCTAAGGACTTTTTTTTATAAATTTCATATTTTAGGACCTGCGAGTGGTTGAAGCAGCGCGGGTAACGCATATTCCTGTGCATTACTGGCGCGTACCCCCGGGTGTCTATTAGACACACATACACACACACACAGTATCTTGGGGTCCCCCATTTCATTATGGTCTTCGTCCCGTTTTGCCCCATTATACCCCGCGTCTTTTAATTCCTCCAGTCCCATTTTGCCCCACGTCCCATTATAGCGCGGGCCTTGTAATTGACCCAGCCCCGTTATGCCCCACTCTTCCTTAGATCAATATACTGAATACGAAAACATGAAATAATATTTCTAATATAACGAAAAAATCTTTGCACATGTGACACCAAAAGCAAGTATGAAAGTTTTTGCAATATCAAAGCAGACATCAAAAATTTATCATATTCAGAAAAACTGTAGTGTGAGAATAGAATACAGAAAAATCAAATCGTGGGTTCGCGAATTGGGGTGGGTCCGGGGGGGGGGGGGGGGTAGGGCGAGAGTGGCAGTCGCTTGAGAACAAAGTTGATATTAAAATCAATTCGATAGTTTGACGCCGAGTTGGACTGAGTTTGCAACCTTAAGGGCCCCTTTGCCCCCAGCGCCGCTCAAGGTATATTGAAGTTTAGTCAAGTTCAGTCTACCTATTTGCATTCCTTCGTAGCGCAGTGGATTTTTCAGGGGTTGAACGAGGTAACTCCATCGAATAATCGAGAAAAAAGCCATTTCTCCGATTGTTTTTCAATGAAACTTTAGAGGCTTTTACCCATCAATAAAAAATGCGGTTGTTGCCCAACGTGAGCTTGACAAATGTATCAGTTTGATACTTTCTTATTTTATTAAAATATTGGAGAAACAATATGAGCCATTTTACGCACCTCAAAATAGTAGGGTAAACCCCCCCCCCCTCCTCCCAAGTTACCAATGCCCTAAAAAAATCCAAAATCGTGAGAATATGAAAAATTGGCATATGCATATTCCTAAAATGCAAAACAAATAAACTGAAAACTTTGATTCTGTTATCGACTTCTCTCCATGAAGATGAATAAACAGATAATGCACAACGATATAACGAAGCACCAAAGTTGAGAATATGTTTTACCTTCCAGAAATTGTAGCTTTACGCCAATGTATCTAAAGACATGAAGTTTTCAGTTTTAGTTGCTATTTTACACGGGCGAATTCATACAAATTTAAGCTCACATGGGCTGCCTCTTGGTGAGAAAGTTGTAGGTATTCTCACTGCTTTAGCGCTCCAGTACATGCTGAAATTACTGTTGCTGATATTGGTATATAGTTGAATGAGAGCTTCTTCACGCTCTACCATTAATATACGCCTTCTTCGGAGGAGTCGGTGGGGGGGGGGGGGGGGGAGAGGGAAAACTTTGAATCCTGTTAAATGGACGTTGTTAGTCACGGGAGTATCAAGTGAAGATGGAAGTTATAATTACACGAGTATGAATTTGGATGTATCGTCGATGCAGAAATCGAAAAAAAATGTTGGATTGAGGATATAGCGAAAAAAGTTTCACTTTTTCACCTTGTGAAAAAGGCGGACGTGATTTTGACATAACTTCGCTATTTAGCATTTTCCTCTAAAATTGGCTACTTTGAAGCACATCATAAAAGAAAGTTAATGATATTCTGTCTTTAACCCCTCAAGCACGGCGCCCATACCGTGCCATGTGTCCGCATCGGCCGGCGACCCGTCGACTCGAATGCGCTCTTCAATACACGATAACTTCTGTACATTACATCAGAAAATGAAGTCAAATTTAATGGTGATCTTGACCCTTCACCAACAAGTTGTTTAAAGTACGGTATTTTTCTAGAATTTATAGGACCTATTTCAATTAAATACTCCAACTGGTTACCGAGATCGGGGATCGTCAGAATTTTTTAAATAATAAATCAGTGATTCATTAAACATAAATTTGATTTACGTCATGTGACAGAGTGACTTGCAAAGTATCTTTGGTAAAAATTTTAGGATTTTTTATGAGAATTGTGCTGATAACCGAGAGGTTTGAATGCATTCGACATGAAATTTAGTTCCGTAATGATGATGTATTAGAAAAAAATATCAAACACGATGTGAAAAAAAAATAATCAAGTTGCATTGTATTGACAATTTCATGTACTTCATGGGATAATTTTCAGAATTCCGATATCTAGCATAGTAAGGGCGAAAACTAATTTTTATGAATCACGGAAAAGATCTATATGACATATAGACCCCGGCCGATAGGACAAGCTCTGGGTCCTATATGTAGTATAGACCCCGTACTTGAGGGGTTAATGATATTAATCAGGTCATAGAATTCGTATTGCGAAGAAGATTGCACAGGTTAGGTGCCCCGATAGGTTCCCACCGTTTTTACCGAAGATGCAACCCCCTCAGAAGACTGATAGAAAGTCCAAGAAGGGTTCTAAAATTTTTCTGTCGACGACAATATATATAATTGCGGGAACTTTTTTTCACTGAATTTGTTTATTTACAGTATCTGAATCTATCCATTTCCTCTGCTAGACGTTCGGAAGTGCTCACGCCTCAACGCGCTCAATTCAATTGTTGACTCTTCTACCCCCACTCCTCGGAATACCTAAAGAATACTGCGTCCTGCTGAAGACTGTCTTCGGGCTTCACCGCTGCGTGTCGGTTCATACAGATGGCAGAGTTCAATAGAGTGGGGGTAACAGGTCCCGAGCACTCTTCGGAAAGTCTCAATACAGGAAGTAGGCGGAGCCTTCTTGTTGCTCTTGGGAGTTCGCAAGTGCGAACGGCCATCGGCACTTATGTGTTTAATCACAAAATTGTCTCGAACTTATTTTGAATCTATGGAGTAATCGTATACATAATTCATACATACTATACATTTAATACATACTATAAACTAAAGTCGGCCATAAACAACTGGATTCTGTAATGAAGTAACTGTAATCTTCGTCGTTAACATTTCACTGACATCCTAAGAAATATAAGAATGAAACACAAGTCGATATGCTATCGCATTCTCGCCGGCGTTGATCATAAGTTAGGACATCCTCAGCATTGTAACTGCAGAGCGCTCATAAATAGTCCTTTAATCTCCATTAATTGTTTGGAAACAAACAGGCACTCGGATCTCCGACAAAAATCTCCAGGGACTCCGTAAATCCAACTGGCTAACATAAAGAATAATTTTGTTCATTACCGTATCCAGGTCTCGAAGTTCTTGTATTCAACTACTCACCCCAGGATCGAAAAGTTACTATGCATCATCCAGTCGATACATATACTGAAGTTTTTGTGGCACTTCGATGTGCCGACTCATTGAGTGCAGCTAGTTAATTTTTGAAAATTTGCAATTGGCCTTTTCTGTGCCCTCGGTAACAAGACCCTCTGATTCCCTACCAAAGCCATCGACCAAGAGTCTTACGCAACCTGCGGTCATGAGCACAACCGTCTCATTTAATTAGATACCCTCGCTGCACTTGTTTGCCGGCTATATTCAACAATTCCGCGAGGCCACCTAACGTTATTACTATTCTCATGGGCCACAGCTTTTCCGGGAATTGAGTCGATGACTCCTTCAAGATTATCATTTCTGTGAATTAATGCATGCAACGGACAGCTTGAATAGGATTCGCTAGTTTCAAATTCCAACCGTATAGTAAAAATTGCCATGAAATGGCATTGAAATTCGTGAAACCGCCTGATTTCTGAGATGGAACCCTCAACAATAATCCTTTCAGCTCATAATATCTTCCTAATGACAAGCACTAGAGACAAAAGTTCTAAGACCTAAAATGCATATTACTGAATCTGGAACAATATTTGTTACAACCGTTTTTGAAGTGAAACTTTCAATGGCGCGGTACGCCGTAGAATGAATGGCCGATGTAACAGATTTCCACAGGGCTTGAGGGGCGGGCGGTCGTAGTAGGGGACGAATCCAGGGAGAATGGGAGACTAGTGAAGGAGGGGTGGTAGCGTGCATGGTTCTAGCAGCTGGAATCCAATGTGAAAGAGAGACGATATGCAAGTTATGTTGAACATTATAAAGAAGTAAGACATATTGTAAAGCAGGGTATGCGCCACAAAAGGTTCACTCATATCGCGTAGCTTCTACGCACTCATTTTTGGACTTTACTCCGTTAGAATTGATTTATAGCCCGCGGCACGAAAAAAAGATGAGCAGTGAAATCGAGTGTTACCTAAAAGTGAAGTCGTTACATTGTCTTCTGCGCACCGTATTTGCGCAACTCAGACTGTGATGCGCATACCTTCTCACGGGGAAAGTTAGGCTGGTTTCAATATATGTGTTGAATATCAACAGTCAGTTTATGAAATTTCAGATATTTGGTGTTTTATCCTCATGTAGAGAACTATTCTGAAATTTATTCATATTTATACTGAGCAAGTAAATAAAGTTAGTCAAAAAAATTTATGAAATAGTGTAACATATGGAAGAAAATACATTCAAGTGATGATCAAAAAAATCAGAAAAACCCATGGATGCAGTTACCAGGTAGGTTATGTACTAATTTCTGCGTCACTAATTTCTGGCTGTTTGAAAAAAGTGTGAAATAAAAAAGTTTATAATTAAGATGTACTGTGTAAGTTTCACTCCTCTCGATAAAAATGTTCGGAAATCAAATGAAATAAAATAAAAGTATTGAATAACGACGATGATATTTAGAAAATTGATAATGTTAATGTTAATAGTGAAGGGGATAAATGTAAATAGATATAGATTGAAGTATATACTTCCATGGATTTCGGTTTATTTACCCTCCCAACCCCCTATTGTATATATTCCAAGATAATTATTCTGACGGAGTAAACGCCAGTCGCGCGTCGGAGCTGACACACATGGTTTTTCTTTCTATCCTCGACGCTCTTTCCAATAGATTGTTATAATTTAGTAATATTCTCAATAAACAAATATCTCTTCTGACAATTAAACGCCTTTTTGCATTCCGCCCTGACGCACCATATCTTCCGAATGGTCCAAAATTTCCTGAACTAGTTTGAAAAATTCATAGCATATAGAATATTAAAACTTCAAATTGGAATGAAAGTCACATTTGTGTATTATTCGGTAGTGCGAATTCATGGCTGCAGATAGAGAACATTCATTTTATTCTGCATGTATGAAAACCGTAGTGCAAAATACCCATCATACACACAGAATATTCCGTTTATAATTCATTTCAAAGCTTGCTGTAAAAATGGTAAATATTCGAAATTACAAATGCCACTTTCGAAAAACGTAGACCACTCTCCTGGTATAACGATTCACGATTCCAAAATCCTGCATTCCGATTCAACAATCAAATGGTGAATTGTGTTTTCTCAATAAACGTAAAAATTACCAAAACGCCAAAAATGGAAAACCAAAAATCTTGATGTCCTCCATGGAGTCTTCCATTACGTCCTGATGTTTGCAATCTTGATTACGTCATTGATGATTAACATCCAGATGTTTTCAGATTTCCCTTAACATAATTGAACAATTCATTTCATTGGTCCGCAGAAACCACAGTTAAACAGCCCATAGTTCTTTCCTCTCATCACCTATTTGCTGCACAGTCCTCCATCCCCTGAACCTTCATGACACCGTACTTGAGGAGTGACGTGATACAGCGATTCCCAAAATACTCGACAATTGATCCTCAGGAGTCCGCGTCACCATACTGTCACGTTTTTGTGAAACCTCGTGGAATACATGAGGTCACATCGTCTAGGCAGTGTCGTGGTAACTTCCGATAAACAGTCTCATCCTATCTACCGGGATGATCGCTCGACGTCGTTTTGGCTCGCGCGAGCGCAGTTGAGTATGGCGAGGGGAGGGGGGGGGGGGGTGGCTGAGGGGGCGAAAAGTGAAGAGTAGGGTTGCATACAACATCGGACGGGGGTATGCGTGCCAGGGAGACATGAACTCTCACGGAGTGAATTATGGCCTGGCACTTTGACACCACGAGCCCCGTCGGCTTGGCAGTTTTCGCGCGCACAAGAGAGAGACAGATATAGTAAGCGGGCGATACTGAAAAAGAGAAGGGGGGGGGGGTGGCGCTCGTGAAGGGCAACTTGCACTCATCCTGTCCTTGTCTCGTTTGTACTCCTGTCTTCTCTCCCACTTGCATGAGTTTCGTGCCTCCTAGAACCTATTAGATTTCACTCACAAACTATATATAAACTTTCGCCAGGTGATCTTGATAGTACAAATGGCCCAGAAAGAATTAATGAAATGTGTTTTTACGCTTGTACGATATAATCTTTAAACGATATATTGCCGGTGGGTATTTATCGTCGAGTATGCTTGTGGTGAAGTGGCATTTAAGTGACCAAATCAAGTTTCCTGGATGACAGTGATTGGGCGGGAGTGAGGATGGATCATGTTTTGAAAATTATCGATCGCGCCAACACGTAATACTCATGTTGGAGGGTATTGGAAATTGCTACGCAATTGAGATTGCTCGTTTTGCGTAAAAAATTCGTGATGAACAAAAATATTCTCTTTTTGATATTTCGGAAAACATCGATTTCATCCTTTCCACCCATCAATTCAGTATATCAGATAGAAAATAACCATAACCCGTAAACCTTGAATCAGGTTATTTCAATATCGTCTATAAAATTTTGTACAAACACCAATTGCTTTGAATTTTTCAATACACCGTTGGCTCACATTCGATATTTCCTATGAAAATAGGCAATTGGATATATACAGAGGCAAAATAGTCCTGTGAGATTTCCAATCTTAACATTTTTCCTTCATGGCAAACGCATCTCCAAGTCAAACGAATAAAAATAGAGAATATTTTTAGACATAGAGAATGTAGGTATGAAATGGGCTGCACGTGCATACACACTCGGTCACGCTGCTGCATTTCCAGTTGCCTGATGGCAAAGAGGAGCAAGGGGGGTGGGGTGGAGGGGGGTGAGTGGGTGGGCGGGGGAGTACATGCAGAAATAAAGAGAAAAAAGGTATACCTCTGCCCCTAGGGATTGAAGCGATCACGCACGATTGCGCGAGGCTGATATATCGCGGGCTCGAATCCAAAATCTATCGACGGCCCGATGTCATACATATCCGATGCTATGAGATCACTCCCCCGAGCCAAAAGTCCTCTCGTTCACTCTGCTCTGAGATTTTTCTTCTGATCATCGATGCATTTGATATAGGTATATACATGGGATATTTTGTATTGACAGAACGATACTGCTGAGCTACCAATTAAACTCCCAGGTTATTTATTATGCCACACGGAGATCAAAATATGCAGAAATATGTGTCACTTATGTGGGAATTATGTGAAATATAAATGGACGAAAAATGCAATACATGATTCATACTACCTATATCTAATTAGATCTATCAAGAAATATTCAAAATAATTTTTTTCGCAATATGATGCGTTACATCCCATTTTGTGATAATCTAAATAATAATAATAATTGATCGACCTACTGGATCGTGAAAAAGGGAAGGAAAATGAGTTTTTTATAATAATAAACAAATATTTTTTTCACTCTTGAGTGTTAAATAGGAAATATACTATATTCTACGCGTTTTGCATATTGATTGTTAGTTGAGTCTTTCATCAATTAACCTAGGGGATGGATTGGGCCGGCTATCGTTACACTCTACGGGATTAATTCTCATGGACCTGATCAGGCGCGGCAAAGGGGCTTGTGCGTTTATGCAACCACGTGGGATAAATATGAAGAGGGAAAAAGAGCTCTGCGACAGATTACTCCATCGGTATATACTGAGTCTTACAAATGTGGACCCCTGGGACGGTTGATGAGCAAGTCCTCATCTTAACCTTCTTTCGGGTTCTTCCTGGTTTGGCGGTTTGAGGGGAGGTCGCCGGGGAGAGGGGGAGGAGCGACAATTCAGTACAACCACTCGAACAGTGATCTACTCAAATTGCTACCATCAGGAGGGCCAAGGGTCTTTCACAGGATCCCAACAAGGTTTCAAACCATAGCTCATGCTGATGATCTCACGCTTATCATATACCGCATATCACTCTCCACGGCCATTGAAGGAATTAAAAATGCAGCCTCTTTGACAATAGAGGACCTTCCAGACGGATTGGAAAATTTTACTAAATGTGGCCTCACCGAGACCGTCGCATTATTCAACTCAAATCACAAACTAACTCAAGAGAAATACCAAAATGAGTCTCACTAACTCGGTAAACCATATTGGCTTACATAGAGATGTCAAACTTCCTCACTCTCAAACCTTCAATATTGATAAATACTCAAATTGGTCTCGCTCGTCAACCTGCTGTTCCGCCTCAGGCCTACTAGTATATACTAACCTGCTTCCTTCGCCTATTTTTATGAGGGAAAAATAGAATCAAAATTGGGATTCATGGTTAATAATAAATAGGAACATGCTGAATTTTCGTAGAGTCGTACAAACATGGACGCGTAAATCAGTTAGAGCGAGAAGACACGTTGAGAGAAGCTTACATCACTCGGGGGGGGGGGGGGGGCGATTGAAATATCACGAGGACATAGCCCAGTGTTCCCGCCAAGCACTATACTGTAGAGTTTCCACAGGATGGTATTGGATATGATTGGATGACCCGAGCGACAGGTTTGCCAACACGCCTTGGGTCAATATTCGACCAAGACTGGTAGCCAAGGCTTGACACGGGGCGGGGGTGGGGGGGGGGGGGATCGGCCCTGGGATGCCAGTCTTGGGTCTAGAATGGTACCCCACCGGTACAAGCCAGGCCCAACCTAGGAGCCCCAAGGCTTGGTCAGCCAAGAATGTCTCAAGCTGGGCCCGGTTGTTGGCCCGAAGAGGCGTCGTCGCCCAGCATATTATGGAAATTGTGCTTCATAAATAGGGTAATTTAAATAATTTCCAAGCAGGAAAATCAGGTTTTGCTCATCGAAGAAGAAAAAACAAAACGAGGAATGCCATAAAAAAATACGGAACATGCATAAAAATTCTGGAATTACATGGTTGATTTCGAGGATAAGGAACAACATAATTTTCGTAAAATTTCCGTTCCATCGCAAATTCCGAACGCGAAGTTTTACCGAACTTTTCTGGCAGTTTTCTCTCTGTGTATATCCCAAAATTTCATTTCGACGACAAACGATTCTTTACAGCCCGCTATACATGTACTCGAATTAGCAATACTTCGGTATAATAATTGATTAGATGATGTGGTATAAGAAAATGCACTATAATAACGAAACAGAAACGTAAATTCTGTGCAATATTTTTTTTCAAAGTCTTGACTCTACTGAACTCCAAAATTAATGTATGACATATGATGGTATAAATGAGGGAGGAATTCCCCTATTTTCACTGCGAAATACGATAGAAGTCACGTACGTGTGATAAAAGTAAGTACGCAATGAAACCCTTGTGATTTTTGCCCCTATACTTAGGTCACTTGAGTAGTCTCGAGATTGGCAGTTGAGGTTGCTTGACAGAAACTTTCTACCAAAATTCCTCAGAAAACAGGGTCTGATAATATGCAACAATGCCTTCGATGGTTCCATCCGAAAATGGATTCTCTAATATAAAATTTGCGAAGCAAGAATATATTATTTCATGTTTATTAATTGACCAAAGGCTATATTTCAACATACATTACAACTAGTGGGTGGCATGTATTTGTCCCCTCAGTAAGGACACAATGCAAACTTCCCGATTTGGTAACTCGAGTTTTCGAGATCATGTCTATTTCAAAAATTTATGAGACTTCTCACTTCAGTATTTACTGATTTTTTTTTCATTTCTGTATATGTCGCTGCTCTTTGTGATTTTTTTCATAATCAAGAGATAACTCCCTCTTTCACGTGAAGGCCATTTACTTCTCATTAAAGCCTTCAAGTCTCATTGAAGCATTTTAAAACCACGAATATACAACAACTACGTTGAAGAAGTTCAATAAGTCCGCATCTCTGGCTTCACTCGACTTCACGTTCCATGGCAGCATTGATACACAAAAGTGATATTCAAGTATGATATTCTGAGTCGGTCCATGTTTACTGCAGAGACCAATTTTTGCGATCGCCGACGTCATCTAGTCTCCATTCATCCACTCATCACATGAATTATTTTTTTCTAACGGCTCTACCAACTTAAGTATGCACATTATGGGAAAAACTCAATACACATCAAATATGCAACTTTGTCTGAGGAACAATTTGTGTTAAGAATTTTTTTCCCTAACTCCAACCGTTTACGAGATATATCGTCATGAACAATTTAAATTGTTCATAACAATATATCTTCTGAACCAAGATCTATCAAAAACTAATCAGGGCTAAGTTACATAAAGACGCGTCGATTGAGACCTCGATGGCTTCGATTGGTGTATCCATTCGTGAGAAATCGTTGACCAAAATTTAGGGCACATACATAAAAGATACACACACTCACACACACACACAGACATTGACTCAGAATTTTTCGGGGATCATTTTGGTACCCTGAAGACACCAGTTACAGGTCGAAATGACAAAGTTCGATTTCGGGGTGATTACGATAACTTCCCTATCGGGAAGTTAAAAATAAAATACATTTCTCTCAAATGGCACCATTTTTCACTTCTTCTCTTAGCAGTTTTTTGAAAGTCCCTAACGTCTGGGCAGTCCTTGTTTGTTCACTTAACTTATTGTATAACAAAAAACCATTTGTATTTATTGATTTAGCCGCAGTCTTTGTTCTTTTCCTTTCCACAGGCAATTCACTTTTCTTTCTTGTGTTATACGTATGCTGATGTTTCGGAACTACCCGCGTCAAGTACTCTGGCATCACCTTGTTTATCATTTTATATATAAATACACAAATATTATACTTCATCCTTTGCTCTATCGACATAAAACATAATGTATCAAGCAATACATCGGACAATTCTACATCAAAGTACAGCCAACTTCCCCATCAGTGCACTTCCCACAAGTTGATGAATCCTTATAGTCAGTATCGTCATGACCCCACCACTGACTATCTCCTCAAGCGCCGCCTCCCCACCACTGTGGAAATGGTCCCGCGTCACTTTGAATGCTACCCCACTGTGCTTACCCGGGAGTGGGAGAAGTAGGGGAGGGTCACTTGTGGGACAGGGCAGTCGAGCGTCCGGCCCCGCGCAGTGCACTAGTGGGAGAGTCGACTGCATTAATATCACCTAAAAATTTAACCGAAATTTTAATCCTTCTTTTTATTATCGAGTTTAATCATAAACGCTCCGTTAGACCAAGCGAAATATTGTTGCAACCTATTCCTTTTTCACAACTAATTCCCAGGCGAATTGAGCCAATATTTCAATGAGACGTAGATAAGAGATTGTTCTTCCTAGTGGTATATCTTTTTCAGCAGGTCGAACGTCAAACTTTTTCATAGGCAAGTAACTTCCGGTGAAAAATCAAGATTTTTTCTCCGCTCCCCTCTAATCATGTACTTCTTTATGTACTGATATCTTTTTAATTAATTGGGAGATAATTCTCAAAAAAATTGAGCAGACGTGAGAAAGGTTGCTCTTTGCACTGGATACAAAAAAACAGTATGTAGAACGTGAGTGACGATGCTTAGAAAGTACCTTAATTGAATTCGTCAGCTCATGATCAACTATCTGATTTTTCTCAGTGCAGGAAATCATCAGATGACTTATATAGATATCCTCCATCTCATCTTAATCTGCGGACCTGTTGAAAATTGCAATAGACGAGAACCCACTTAGCTCAATTGGTCCCTTCGCTCCGTATCAATTGAGACTGAACTCAACTCTATGGAAAAAAATTACTTGATCATATTTTGCAAATTAAAAAAAAATGGAACCTGAAAAACTAGTGCCCATTAAAACTCAACACATCTTGTGGACACAAGACCGAAATTTTTTATTCCCCATGACTGTAGGTTAAATTGTTGATTACACTAATTACAACAATTTTTACCCTCAACATTCAGCAACTCATTCATAACACACTCGAGTTTCAGGATATGTGCATAAGCGCACGTTAAACATACGTGAAAGCGCGAGTGTACGCAAAGCTAAGCGGTCATTAATGAATCATACCTTCGTTACGCGCTTTTTGAATATTTCAACAGCTTTGGCACCATGCTCCCATACACGTTAACTATATCAACATTAATCCAACCATCCGTAATATTGTTTTTTTTTTTTTTTTTTTGTAAAAATGTAACGTGAACGGGTGTAGCAAAAAAAATTCTCTTTAATTCCATTAAATAATGCATCATGACTTAATTGCTGAATATATTAATTTTTTTTTACCAAAAGACCACGACGATGTTTAATCCTCTAGCAGGTTACTGCGCACCCTCAGTGAGGAAAATGAATATTAAAATTAACAAAAAAAAAAAGAAGGAATCTCTGCAACGGAGGAGAAAATGTAATTTTACGTTGATGGAAAAACTAAAATGAAAAGTTTCAGGGTTTTACTTTTTTGTTCGAGTTTTATAAATATTATCCATTGAAGGCAATTAACTTCTTGCGGAGCATGGTAGTGGGAGATGGGGCAAAACAGGCAAGTAATGAGATGAACATTAAAGGGGGATAATGGCGCAAAAATTGTGGGAGAATTTTTCGAAAGAATTTCGGGTCAATGAAGCGGTATTTGTTTGCTGATTTATGAATCTATGATGTGGTGATTTTTGGTTGTTGATTGGGATCGTAAGTGGTGGGACAAAAATGATGTGTAGAATTGTAAATGAAATTTAATGGCCGTAATTTGCAGAACAAAAGGAGATAATATCATTTGACATTCAATTTTTCTTGTTTCTCGAAATATCTCATAATTTGTATAAGCAATTGCGAAAAATTCAAGTGTGAGAAAAAATAAAAAATCTAATAAAACAAGATTAAAAAAATACAGATTTTTGCTGATTAAGAAAAAAAAAATATGAAAAAATTTGTGCGTCCTTTTTTTCATGGTAGAACCTCAAAAACAATCGCCATCAAAATCTGAAGTGGTAAGGGTCCCGGGTTGTCCAAGTGGGTATGGAATACCCCATATAAACTCAGTGCAATAAATTCACGAAAATGTTGCTAATTTTCAGGTTACATGGTTTTTTATATGATTCCGCGATCCTGTATATGATTCAACGGAGATGAATCTTCAATTCCCAAAAAAAAAATCTTCTGCCTGGCTTCACCTAACACCAATCTCCATAAATACCATGTTGTATCATGTATTGATGATTGATGATACTCCATTCTGCCCCATGATAGACTTGCCTCATTTACAAATGCCCATAACCACCTGGTAACACGTTTACCATGACAACAATGATGTGGCGTGATTCAGTTGCCTGAGTCATTACCCATTCGCGAATGGCATTGAACGAATTGATGCTGGCCATCACATGTCAAATTCCGAGCAGTTAATTTCCCGTAACATTTCGTACATTTTGGCGTCATTACGAGTCCTCCCCCCCCCCCCTCTGGAAACAGTGATACCTTGTCCATTGCAATTGATTTTTGTCGCTGCACCCATGAAAGTGACTATTACTCGAGGACAATACGGCCTATGGTTATTCATAGATGGAAATGGAACAATGCCAAGGTAGTAGTGATAGTGGTGATCAATTTCGAATGGGTTTTCGATGATCATACCTTAAAAGGTATTAAGATACTCATGTGATGCATCACAGGAAAGCCGAAAAAAGAATGGTCCATTGAGGGTGGATCAATGATTTTCCCAGTTATCCAGGTAGGAATTTGGTAGCCTAGTTGCCCAGGCTTGGCCCAACTCTGGAATGAAATGGTTCCCAAGCTAGGATATAGCCTCGTATCCTAGCTTGCACCAACCTTGTCCCTAGCTTGCACCAACCTTGTCCCTAGCTTGGACCAACCTTGTCACCTAGCTTGGGCCAACCTTGTCGCTTGGTTTCTAGTCTTGGGCCTAGACTGGTTGAACTCTGGTAATCCAAGGCTAGGGTACCAGTCTAGGCTGAACCATGGCATGAGAAAAGATCCAGACCTGGCCCATGCTAGGGATACTTAATCCTGGCAACCAAGATTGGCTCAAGCTTGGGCCATTTGTAAAGGCTTGGCAATTCCTACCTGGGTAGGAGGCCTCAAGGGCCTCAGGTAGTGAGAGGCCCTGTTTCCTCATGACTCGTAAATCTGTAAAGGTTCTGTATATAAATGATGATATATATAAACATGGCAAGTTTAGCCAAACGGCGGTCATTATTCTGAACTATGACAATTCTATATTCCATCGCTAAACTTTTCACTCAATTGATCAATGTGAATTGCAGGTAATCTGAATTCTTTCCAGTAATTGATGCAGAATGATTGATTACGGAACTCGGGTCATTTTTCATGTACCGTCTCAGAGAGAAGATGGGTAAAACGTCTCAACATTCTCTCCCATAATTAAAAAATTCTCGATAAGTTTATCTGCTTGATGCAGACGAAGATATTCTCCCAGCCTCTCGTTTCATCAGTATCGAGGGAAACCTCAGAAAACGTTGATGCCCTCAGTTATTCATAGGGGAAACCATGGTGCGCTGTCCGTATATATATATAGGTGCAGTGGTACTCGAGTGGCGGGCGAGTATGATAAAAGGGCATGGGAGAGTTTGTGTTAAAAGGGGACCCGAGAGAAGTTGTGGATGAGAGAACAAGTGGGAAAACAGGAGTAAGAACACAAGGCAAACAAAAATTTGGGGCGTAGTAATACCTGCGTAAGAGAGAAGTGCTATTTCGGAATAGAATACTGATTCAATTTTTTATATTGTTCACGATATTATGAAAATATTTTGGTACTAAACTTTTTGAATTTTTAGGAAATCGAAATTGAAAAAAAAAACCTGAACAACCAAAAATTATTTTTTTCTCAAGTTTCAGAATTCATATTCCTTAATTTTTTATTTCTTAAGTTTATGGGTTTTTTTTTACGAAGCTTTGAAGTTTTGGAACGCGAGTTACACAAATTTGAAAATTTCTAAACCACTTAAAATTTTAGAAATCTGTAAATGTTCAAGTTTTCGGAGTTTGAGAGATTTCGGGAATTCTGAAATCTGCAGTAAGGTGCGTAAACAACGTATGCCAACTTATCTCGTGGCTCGGTTCTGAATACACATCTTAAAACTCAGAAGAGATTCCACGAGGAACTTATTGCAGAAACAATCAAGTTCCACAAAAAAGTTTCTAGGAAGATTATCTTAGTCCCCACAGATTCTGAGAGATTCAACAGAGACCGAAGCTATTGATTAGTGCACTCACCTCGTTCTACTGCATCCCTACGTAAATAGTACGGAAGTTCTAGCGATTTTGGATTTGTTCTATTTTCTTTTAATTTTTGACCGTTGAGTGTATTCTGAAAATTGGGTTTTCATATACAGTCAACTCCCCCACCAGTGCACGTCCCATTCCTATAGTCAGTATCGCCATGGTCCCGCGTGACCTTGAATGCTACCTCACTGCGCTTACTAGTATCCGGGTGTGGGAGAAGTAGGGGAGGGTCACTGGTGGGACAGGGCGGTGGAGCGTCCGATCCCGCGCAGTGCACTAGTGGGAGAGTCGACTGTAGTTGAAAATTGAAGGCATTGCAAACTTATAACTAGTAGGGGCACAAACGAAAATTCCCAATTTGGTATTTCAGCACACCATACTACCTTTATCCCTCTTCAATATACCACGCATAAGCCCGCAACCGTTGTGACGAGCAACCTCAACAGTGATATCAATAATGGAAAGTGCGACCGATAATGGGTGCACGCGATCCATTGAGTTCGTTCCGTAAAGCTCATAAAAATTCTCAACTGGAAACCGTCTGCCTGACTACCCTCTCTACTTCTGTACCTACTTAATCACCTCGATCTTTAACATGCTTCGACCAATTATTGAGATATTCGCTGGCCAGATATATTCTACTTCAACTCGCGATATCTTCTAAACTATACGAAGTAGAAAAAAATGTCATAAAATATGAAGTGTGTATTTTCCTATAAGGAACAACTTTGGTTGTACACATTTTTCTCGTATTATGGACGGTTTCGACGCTACGGCGTTATCGACAAGTGAAATTCTTAACTAGTGGGGGTGAATCAGTGTGATCCGTGAGGGTTACAACGATCAATTGCAGATTTGAAAATTTCAAATTGACACTTTGATCAAGGAGATAACTATGAACATTTGAGTAGGCGCATGGTGAGCATGAGGACGAGACTTATGCGCGTTACTTGACTGGAAGTGAGATGCCAATAGGTGTGCGACTGCTCAAGGGTAAACCCTTAATATCTCCTTAATCATGGCAATTATGGAAAAAAATCATAAAAAAGCAAATGTGCGTTTCCACTAACAGAATAAATTCTATTTAACACTTTCTACCGTATCTCTCACCGTTTTTGCAATAGAGCGTTGTGAACAACCAGTTGTTAATAACAATGTATATACTGTTCCAATTTTATTTAAAATATTTCACCTCCGATTCATGATGGAAATACTTCGACCGCAACGTTAGTGACGTCGATGACTCCATTCATTCACTTATTACATGAATGACTGTTCAATAGACCATACCTCCTTAATTATGCAAATTATGAAAAAAAGTCAGTAGATATAGAATGTGTATTTTCGCATGTGGAATCACTTTTCTTTCATAAACTTTCCATTATCTGTCATAATTTGAGCGGTAGAACGATATAAACGATTGAAATTGTTATCAACAATGTATGTTCTGGACAAACTTGATCCAAAATCTAATCACCTCTAAGTTACATATAGACCTATCGATTCCGATATGAATAATCTCAATCGGGTTTTTTTGTTCGTGAGAAGTCTTTGGCCCCAATTTGGCCACATACACACGAGCACATACACACACATCAACTCAGAATTTGTTGGGGATCATTTCTGTATACTTAAAACCCTCACACGCACACACAAAATAATAGAATATGTGAGATAAAATAATGCTTGACTCTGCGCTTACACAGCTAATTTTCAGATGGACAAACTACACGAACGTAACCGTCTCCGATTCAGCTCCTTAACCAGTATCATAGTTTTAACGATTTTGATGTTTTTCTTTCCACCTAACGCCTTTAGATTCGAACACGAGTTTTTTGCGATACCCGAGGGGCGATAAATCAAGAAAGTTGCGTCTGACTTTCTAACCTCAACATTTGTCCGACTGTTCATTTAATGGTGTCGATTAGTGAAGTCATCTATCCCCTTCATCCACTCAATTCCCAGGAAGCAAACGATCAAAACATCGCCGCAAAGAAACTACTAATCCAGGCCAAAGCAACCAGAGATTATTCAAATGCAAAAGGCGAAGGATTCAGTAGTCATGGTCGACGTTAAGTCAGCCAGTAGGGTCATTACATGCAAATAACTCGTCCATTTCACCGTAACGTTAACTAGCTCTTTGTCACGTTGGTGAAGAGCTCTCAATATGGCCTGAGAATTCGTCTTAATTACAGTTGTCTTGAGTCAATCTCAATGGTAATGAATCGCTCCATGAAGCTAGTGAGACGCCATCGAATGGTGAGACTGCACGAACTTCCTGAGAAATTGCCATTCACTAGTCGATGAGTTCTTCCAGATGTATTCATGGTATACAGTGGATTTCAATCTCCACGTGTACAAAGTTTGATGTGTCAATTCGTGATTTTTTTTCGCGTTTTCTGAACACACCCGCGTACGGTCTGAACCATAGAGTTGGTGCAATTGTTGGCATTAACAGACTTACCCAGGTGGGAAGTGCCAAGCTTTGACAACCGGGACAAGCTTGGGACAGCCTCGGATACCAAGCCTTGGCACACCTAGCTTGGCCCTTGCTTTAACCGATGGTGTTGCCACCCGGTATCCAGGGCTTGTAGACCAGTCCCTGGCGACCAGCCTTGGGCCAGCCTAGGCACAGAATTGGTAACCAGGATATCGGATTGCCAAGCGTGGGCCAGGCTATTTCCAAAACTTGTCTAGAGCCTTGGTAAAACTCAGATTGTAATTTACATTGAGGCTTGGCGACTAACCTTGTCCCAGTCTACAATTAGGACTGGTATCCAAGGGTCGATTGAACCCAGCTAGGAACAAGCTGTAGCCAGGACAGGCCTCAAGTCTCGGCAATACCCTGATTAACAAGTCACATTGGGATATAACAACCACTCTTGGGACAATCTACAGCCATGGCTGGTACCTCAGAGCTGGATATACCGGACTTGGACCAGACTGAATCCACGACTAGCCCCAAGTCTGGGGGATACCCCGATTTACCAATTACATTGAAATTTGGTAACCAGTCTTGGGCCAATCTACCACCAAGATCGCTTAAATCCGCCTTTGGATACCAGTGCTGGTTGTAGAATGGGCCGAACCTGGTCGCCATGTCTCAATAGAAGTTATAAATCTGGGTTTTACCAAGGTTTCAGACCAGTCCTGGCAATAACCTGGCCCACGTATGGCAACACCGAGCCTTGGTTACCACTTCTGTGCCTAGACTGGTACAGAGCTGGTCGCCAGGAACTGGGCTACGAGCCCTGGAAACAGGGTGACAACGCCATCGGTACAAGCACCGGCCAACCTAGTGTGCCAAGGCCTGGTAATGCGGGGCTGTCCCAAGCTCGCCCCATTTGTCGAAGCTTGGTACTTCCTCTTTGAGATCATCCCCCGCTCTCCATTATGCTTGCCATTCCATGATGCCCCGCTTCTCATTATGCCCCTGTTCCCATTGTGCCCCATCCCGCCCTTATTTATCTCGCTCTATCCCATTTTATCCCGTTATCCTCTTATGCACTACTATTCCATTTTGTCTCGCTATCCCATTTTGCCCCACTATCAAAGTATATCATCCCATTCTATCCCGCTTTTTCATTGGTTTATTGTCTCTCACCCTCCTACCCATTATCTTCCCTCCCATTGATTCCCCATATAAACCCAAGAAAAATATCTTCTCGTGTAAGCAGCCGCACAGCCCAGTATTTGTTTTGAGTCGGTGTCGTGCGGACGCATGTCTACCGCTCTCTGCGAAATATAAATTTCTAACGTACAGCGCTTATAGTACAGTGAAATTCTAAATCGAGTAAAAGTTTTGGCACAAAAGTGTCAAACTTAAAAAACCTCAAAATTCCCTTGGCTCCAAAAAGGAAAGCCAAAATGAGTCCTCCGATGGAAGACCCAAAGAAAACGAAAAAAACCGTTACGAAACCTTCGACTAGTGCGAGTTCAGTTCCCGCTCGCCTCGCCAAACCCTCCGACACTTCTGATGGACCTCAAGAGACTCCAAAACAAATTTCTGTCCCTCCATTAATCATCGAGAATGAAAAAATGGAGACAAAAAAATTAATCAATTTTCTGCAGAGCAACGCCACAGACAAAAATTTCAAGATGAAATTTAATGGAAGTACCACGATCGTCCATCTACGAACGCTCGAGGACTACAACAAAATCGCAAGTATCCTGAAAAGGCAAGATATAAATTTTTTCACTTTCGGTCTTAAAAGTGAGCGACCGAAAAAATATATTCTGAAAGGGCTTCCAAGCAGTTTTTCACAAGACGAAATTCAAGCCGAGTTATCAAAACACGGCATCAACGTACTTTCCGTTCGCCAGTTCGTGAAAGTAAACAAAGACGGAGACACCAAAGAAAACAGGCCATTACCGATCTTCGCTATCACGGTTGGCCCGGAAACAACCTTGAGCAGCTTTGCTGAAATCAAAACGATTTTCTACCATACATATAAGGTAGCAAAATATGTAAAATCCCAGCAACCTACCCAATGCTTCAGGTGCCAGAGATTTGGCCACGCAAGCCAACATTGCAACCTGAACCTGAGATGCGTCAAGTGTGCGTCAAACCACGACGTAAAAGTCTGCACTTCCAAAACCCTGAAGTGTGCAAACTGCGGACTCGCCCACACAGCCAGCTACAGAGAGTGTTCCATGCGCCTAAAATTCATGGAAACTCAGAAAAAACGAGCCCAATCGGCCAGGCCCAGCATGGCGCCATTGGAATTGCCCGCTACACCTCACTCGGCCACGATCCAGAATCTGGAAAGGAACATCCAGTTCCTCCAGTCTCCTGCAGTCCCAGTGCCAACTCCGAGTTCTACTGCCAACACGTCCAGGCCCACCTACGCTTCCTTCTTCCCGACGGCGGAAACCTCGAGAAGGAATCTTATTACACCAACTGCTGAACCTAGGACCATCCCAATGGAAACACATGTTCCCGAATCTCATTTAAGTAGAACTAAAAACTATGTAATTACAGCGAAGCAAGTCCTTGACGAGCTAACAACCCTTAGAATCCCCGAAATCCTTTCAGAGCTTAAAGAGATGAGCTCTAAACTCCAAACAGCCCTTACACCAATTGATAGGATCACAATCATCGCATCCTATGTGCACCTGTTCTTACCCTCCCCAAACATACTTACGATTCCCCAGCAAACATAACCAACATATTAGTAATTAATATTTTTGCGCTCAAGCCTAATCTGGACGAGTTATTACACATCGTCCACAGAAATAACATCAAAATTTGTCTGATTTCAGAGACTAAGTTAAACAGCAAAACGAAGAAAATTAACTTCCCAGACTTCTCGCTGATCAGGGAAGACAGAACGGCCAAAGCAGGTGGTGGTGTTGCGGTGGCGATCCACAAAACCTTGTCACATAGAACTCTTCCGCATGATCTCCTGTCGCTCACCGAATACGTGGGAGTAGAGGTCCAAGTAAACAATAAAAAAACGAAGATCTACTCGATCTACAATCCACCGGATGTCTCAATAGATACAAACCTATTGAGGCACCTATTTTCCGATAGTACTCCAACAATTATTGTTGGAGACTTCAATGCGAAGGACACTGCTTGGACCTCTGCTAGGCCAAACGAATCAGAACACTCGACCTGCCACCAGCTGGTTAGAATTACGAATGATATAAAATCCGCGAAAGACCGGAAAGAAGATACCGTTCTTCTTCTCCTGGACAGCGAGAAGGCCTTTGATTCTGTTTGGCCCACAGGCCTTATATACAAGCTCGAAGGATTAAATGTCCCTAAATATCTATGTAAAATTTTACTATCATATCTCTCAAATAGATATATCCGAGTTCGAGTCGAAACTTCGCTTTCGAATAAAATAGAAATTGTCGCGGGAGTCCCACAAGAGTCTATTCTCTCGCCTGTTTTATTCAACTTGTACATTGCTTCTGTTTTTAGTAGAATTCCGAGAAATGTATCCATTGCAAGCTATGCTGATAACATTGCCTTGTACTCAGCTAGCAAATCGATAAACAAAGCTATTAGAAGAATAGAAAATGCTGCTTCTCTCACAATCAGTGAATTAACGAAATGGAAAATTCAAGTGAATACTGCTAAAACAGAAGCAATCTTATTTACTAGCTCCAAGGCCAAGCCGACCTTAACTATTCGTAGCCATAAGATCACACCAACCAACTCTGTAAAGTATTTAGGCTTACACATCGATTCCAAACTCCTGTGGAAAAAGCATATATCTGAAATCAAGGTCAAGACTAAAGTTATCCTAGTAAGATTGTATAATTTGCTAAAATCACCCGCGCTCAGTCAATCCCTCAAACTTACTCTCTACAAAGGGTTAATTAGGCCCATTATCACCTATGGTTGTCCTGCCTGGCACAATGCAGCGAAAATGCACTTGAATCATCTTCAAGTGATTCAAAATAAATTCCTACGAATAATAGGAAATTTTAAAAGAAGAACGACTATTGTGGAAATACACGAAACGCTCGGCATGACAACCATAGGCGAATTTATCGATAGAATAAATGAGACATTTAAATTTAAGCTACAATCCCATCCTAATCCCCAGCTCCAAAACATCAATATTGACATAAAATCCAATTGGTCCCGCTGACCACCTGTTTTGTCCCACCTTTCCATATATCCTTTTCTCTCCCGCCCCTCATGCACCCATTACTTATAAGGTTTTTTAGAAGTCATTTTTCCTTATATCGAGTCATCATGTAAATAATCACAAATATCTGTAATAATGAAAAATTAGGTTACACTTCGTTCAAATTAGATATAAAGCCAACGGCTGGTGATCTAGAACGTAGCACTTAAGATATTAATACTGTATATAGTATGTATATATGACAAATGTTAATAAACAATTTTCAAGTCAAGTCAAGCCGCACAGCCCAGGAACAACTAGAATATCCAGCGATCACTGAAGTTAAGCACCACCGAGTATGGACCGTAGGAGGATGGGTGACCGACAAGAAACATCTAGCGATCTGGATATTCCTATTTCGCAAACTAATAATCGAAATTGTTTTTTTATTTTTTTTACTATTCTACACTCGATGAGCCAATGAGATTAACATACCCATCACTCTTTTAACAAAACATTTGTGCAAGCTTAATTGAATTAATTATTTTTTTATGTTAAGCGTATATCCTGGTTCTAGCTAAATGCCAGCCGTGGGCCAGGCTAAACTACCAGGCTAGTCTCAAGACTGAGGGATACCTCAGTCCTAGCCTGGCCCCATGTTTCATTCCAGGCCTGGTATAGGCTAGTTTACCCAGCCTTGGCCAGGCTTGAAACAAGCCTGGGCCAAGCCTGGGCCGGTTGTCAATTCCTACCTGGGTAGCGGTGGCAATCAAATTTAAAACGATTTTTTGTACCGATTACCCGACATTTCACCTTGCATTGCAGGCCTCATCAGTTTGTTTCATCGCTCAATAAAAAAAATACTCAATAAATGGGCCCTCCGCGGGTCAAAATTATAACTTCCCGATGTTTGACTTCTCTCTAAATGATTCTCTCTAATTGTTTAGAACGTTCTAACGCCAAAACGGTTGAAGATGCGAAAAAAGTCAAGAGACACAAAATATGTGGTTTTTTATAAGGAATAACATCTATTTGACACATTTTTGCGTAACTATGATATTTAACTTCCCGATTTTTTGGCAAGTTATTGTATTGACCCCGAAATCAATTTTTTTTTGACTTTGTAACTGGTGTTTTAAGTATACCAAAATGCTTCCCATCAAATTCCGAGTAAATGCCTGTGTGTGTGTGTGTGTGTATGTTTGTAGGTGTGGAATCGGATTTTCTGTTAACGATTTTTCACAAACGGATTGAACGATCGGGGTCATCGAGGTCTTATTCGTAGCGTCTTCATGGAACTTAGATCTGATTAGTTTTTGGTTTAAATTGACCGAGGTGTTTTGTTGTTATTAACAATTGAATCGTTTATAACCCTCTATTGAAAAAACGGTAAGAGATACGGCAAAATGTATTAAGCAGAATTTACTCAGTAAGTAGAAATACATATTTAATTTTTTATCACTTTTTTCCATGTTAATCATAATTAAGGAGGTATGACGGATTTAATCCTCGAGCGTTCGCACCCCTATTGGGGTCTCACTCCCACTCCAGTAATGTGCATAATTCTCGTCCTCACGCTGACTATGCGGCTATTCAAATATTCATAATTATCTTCTTGATAAATGGGATTGAAATATTTAATTGACGTATCAGAAAATCTAGGAATGGCAAACAGAAATTACAAATCGGGAAGTTTTCTTTGTGTTCCTAACGGGGACACACACTTTTATCCCACTAGTTCGTGTATCAAATGTATCAAGTAGTATTCCAGAAATATCCTGAACCACACGACACCCAGAGTAGAGTCCCCTTAAAACAGCTTATATTATTTGGGCATTTGAGACCTAAGAAGCTGATAGGTTATTTTTCGCTGGTTACACTTCTCATCTTGGAATCATTGCGACGATGGAGACACGTCCATCAGTCATGCGGAATTATAAAGAGTCAGAGAAGGAGAGGCAGAAGGCATCCAAGTCGCAGGGGAAATCTCGGAAGACCTTGAGTAAGGCCGCTACCAACGAAACATACCACGTTTTGCCATACCACCCCCTTTCCTACCCCATGAGTCGGCAGTACTCCGACGTACGAAATGTGGGAAGATGCAGGGTAAGGGTTGGTATGTGGTACAATGTTGAGATCTAAAACTTTAATGTATTCAAAAAGTTTGAGAATGACTTTTTGCCGGGGAAAAAGCTGATTCAGGGGTATAAATATCCCCTATTGAGGGATGCAAGTATCCCTCATTCGGGGATCAACTATCTCTGATTCGAAATATCCCCCCCCCCCCCCCCCCCCGAGAATACATATCTTCAAGTGGCTGATTAAGTAACCGGCAATAGGATAAAATATCCTGATTTCAATTCCAAACTAGTAGGTGGGATGTATTTGTGCCCTCAGTGAGGGCACAATGGAAACTTCCCGAGTTGGTAACTCGCGTTTTCGAGATCATGTCGATTTCAAAAAATTACGAGATTTCTCACTTCAGTATTTACTCATTTTTTTTTCATTTCTCTACATGTCGTTGCCTTGTGTGATTTTATTTATAATCAAGAGATTACTCTTCCACGTGAAGGCCATTTACTTCTCATTAGAGCTTCTAAGTCTCATTGAAGCATTTTAAAACCACAAATATACAACAACTACGTTGAAGAAGTTCAATAAGTCCGTATCTCTGGCTTCACTCGACTTCACGTTCCATGGCAGCATTGATACACAAAAGTGATATACAAGTATTATATTCTCAGTCAATCCATGTTTACTGGAGAGGCCAATGTTTGCGGTCGCCGACACCATCTAGTCTCCATTAATGCACTCATCACATGGATTATGCAGTTCTAACGGCTCCACCACCTTAATGATGCACATTATGGCAAAAAGTCCATAGATATTAAATGTATATCTTGGTACGAGGCATAATTTATGTCAATAAATTTTTTCCCTAACTCCAACCGTTTACGAGATATAGCGTTATGCACAATGAAAATTGTTAATAACAATATGTATTCTCAACCAATATCCATAAAAAACTAAGCAGAGCTGAGTTACATTAAGGCGCGTCGATTGACACCTCGATGGCTCCGATTGGTGTATCCATTCGTGAGAAATCGTTGACCAAAATTTCGGGCACATACATACAAACATACATACACACACACACACACAGACATTGACTCGGAATTTGTCAGGGATCATTTTGGTACACGGAAGACCCCACTTACAGGCCGAAATGAAAAAGTTCGATTTCGGGGTGATTACAATAACTTCCCTATCGGGAAGTTAATTAGAAGATTTTTGAAATTCTTGAAATGCTTGAAATCATTCATTTTTTTTATCTGAAATTTTCCGTATTTTCGAAATTTTTCAAATTTTTTAGCCTGTTCAAATTTTTGGAATTTCTCAAATTTTTCAAATTTTCAAATTTTTTTAATTTTCAAATTTTTTTAATTTTCCAAATTTTTTTAATTTTCCAAATTTTCCAAATTTTCCAAATTTTTCAAATTTTTCAACTTTTCCAAATTTTTCAAATTTTCCAAATTCCCCAAATTTTCACATTGCTCAAACTGTCGAATTTTTCAAACTTTACAAATTTCCCAAATTTTCACATTGCTCAAACTTTCAAATTTTTAAAATTTTTCAAATTTTCCAAATTTTTTAAATTTTTCAAATTTTTCAAATTTTTCAAATTTTTCAAATTTTTCAAATTTTTCAAATTTTTCAAATTTTTCAAATTTTTCAAATTTTTCAAATTTTTCAAATTTTTCAAATTTTTCAAATTTTTCAAATTTTGGGGCGAAAATCGGGCGGAGCGGCAGGTCGGAACCATTTCGAAGAAAACCTGAATACCAGATACCGTGGACAGTACAAGCGCGAGAGACGGAGAAAAAAACGCACACACACACACATACCCCAGGTGTCTTGATAACGAAATCAGAACTAAAAAAAGGGGTTTTCATCAAGCAACTTTTTCTAGTTAAGAACTGTCAGCATCACCTTGGTTTGACCTCGCTGCCTTTGACTGACAAAATTCGGATGAAGCTCATTTCCACATGGACCCACACGAGACCCGCCAAACTTCCGTACATTTTCTGTAAAAGTACCCTCAACCTTCTGCTCTTCCAGTTACCCCTGTAAGTACCATGTGCATTACAAGAACATATACTTGGAACCCTGAAATTTATCTCACAGTTCACAGGTAAATTTTTGCGTCAAAAAAAAGGAGAAGAGGAAACGAAGCGGTTGCTGGTATAAAAAGGGGTAAAATGTTGCACACAAGTTATACTTTACGAGCCCCAGCCCATCGGAAGTAATATTATTCGCCAAAGGTAAAGAGAGAGAAGGTGAAGAATGAAAGGTGGTGGGTTATATACCATGAGATAATCTTGTTGTAATTGCCCCGGGGAAAATGGAGCTTGCATATGGGTAATGAAATTCATGCATTTCACTTTGCGAAGGAGAGATGAGGGAAAAAAAAGGGACGTATATGGTTTTCTTTTGTGGCGGGCATTTTATTCGACTCTGCTGTTATAATATACTGGAGTATATAGACACTAGCAATGCTTGCCTCTTTTCACGCTATTTTCTGATGGTCTGTTTTGTGTTGGAATATCAGCCCCTTTTTAGATTGGAATGCCATCACCAAAGTGCTTTTTCACGAATGGAAAATAGATATGGGGTATGATTTACCATATTTTTTCAAGATATTGTATATATAAATCATTGTTAACAGTGAACGTCTGCACAGTACTATAATAGTATTTTTTAACTTAGATATTGAGAATGAGTCTCTTTATACGTGGCCGCGACATAAAAGGTCCCAATTTCATTGATACTTATTTCGACGTGTGCCCATTCTTCTGTTGCGGGTTTGAAGTCATTGGCACTTTTTTTCAGTGAAGCTGCAACTCTTCACGCGTCGTGTATGTGTGTGTGTGTGTGTTTTTAGAAACAAAAAGAAAGAAGGAAGTTTTTTCACTTCACTGTAAAAAAAACGTAACAAAATTGTAACAAGTCAGAGCAGGAAGAATGGTGAGCTTCTAATTACAGGAAAGAGTCCAGAGCTGCCGCTAATGATCTAGCTGTAGATAATCTGTAGACAAACAATAATGAGAGAGTGTGCAACATAATTGACCCTTTGGAGTAAATGAATCTGAACGAAACTCACGATGCACTTTTTTGTTTTGCTCATTTTTCATCAATGTTCCTTCTCTTCAATATAATCAACATGGTAGAATACTGAGGATACTTTAGAATCCCTGCTCGTCCCTTATTCCATATTAATTATCCCACCAGCCAATGTTAATGGTATTCTAATACTGCTGTCGCTCTTGTTGCTCCACCACCAATGGGTGGGTTAACAAGTTTTCGTCCATCGAACGATCCTCGAGTTTGCGTTCGTGCCGAGCAGTGGTCTCGAGACGCTGAGATCGCGTGCCAAACTACAGCTGCTGCATAGGCCCATACATAATGCATAATATCAAGACTTCCAGCCAGTCGTTTCACGGCGAGCTTTCAATCGCGTAAGCTCCCAGTCCTGCACCTCCCTCCCCCCCCCCCCCACCCCACCCCCTTCCCACCTCATTTTCTGCATCAGTATTCAGGTCGATAAAATTCACCTCTCTGAGATGGCGAGACCACGGAGCATTGCTTTTGAATGTTGCATTCTTTATTATGGGAATTCTTATATCGTTGGATGGCATGTTTTGGCTCAAGGACTTCTCCAATTCTCCTACAATCTCAGAAATCGCTTCGTTATTCATCGAACATTTGTAAAATTGAATTGTTCCGTGGAGCTTCGACTTGGAAAATTATCGGTGAGCCTTCAAATTGAGCATTCACACATTTGCATCTTCAGGTTGTTTCAGGGATGAAGTTGGCTTTCTGAGGAAGATTTTAGGAATGACATAGCAGGGAGTAACTAATAGTAGATTTTTGAGGGGGGAGTTTTTGCAGAATCTTTTTACAGGCTTATAAATTTCTCCAACCTCACCATAATCAGATACATACTTCGCACGACATCAATTACCCCGCCAATAGAATAATTGCATCGCATAATTTACGGTATGTATTCCATAGAAAATGAAGTCAAAAGTGCGATCTAATCCTTCAATTTTCCCCCAAAACTCTGCAAAACTTCTCCACCCATTTCACTCATAAAACTCTCTCCAGTAATTATGCAGTCACAAGACGTTGGGTGCTGCAAAAACACCGAGCCATGTTAAATTGAAAGAAAAACTCATGCAGATGAAGCTAAACTCCCAGCAAGATATGCATAAGGATGCGAATCACGAGTGCCCCATATATATCGTTTTAACCCCCCCCCCCCCCCTCCCATTCTTGCATCTTAGCCTGATCATTCTGAGGGTGATAGCACGTGAAGGAGCATCAGCATAAAGCGCAGTAGCAATTTTCCCTCGCCTCTCGCGGGTCAGTTTTCGCCTGGTTAATGAACGTCTGGGTTTAATGAAACCCGATGACCCCCCCCCCCGTCTTTTGGTTCGGAGTTAGCTTTGGCAACCAAGATTTTGATTACTTTCATTATCATTCAACGAAGCCTGAGCTACTTTATGCAACTAAAACCAAAGCATCGGGTGCCCATCGGACTTTCATTACCACTATGGGATGATGTAGTTCAAGTCGTCGGTCTAATTTGAAAAATATATTTCAATGAATGGGGATGAAAGATGGCGGAGACGCTTTCGAAGGCAGCAGCAAGCCGAGATCATGTAATATTAACAAGAAATGCCATTTTTTGAGCGCCCCAAAATATGTCAGAGGCTGAATACAGAAACTAGTAGCCTGAATGAGAGTCTCTTCGCTCGAATTTTTTTTATTTATTTAAGAAAGTCGAAAAAAAAAGAAATTTGGAAACGTAAAAGATGTCCATAATTTCACGAACTATCAGAATTTCATGAGTTCCATAAACGTAATGTAGGTATTATTCTCAACAACAACAACAACGCTCGCACACACACACATACGCATAAACACACAGATGCACACATTAGTGCACTCTGACCGTGATTCAGAATACGTTTCGGGCAATGTCGTTTTTTAACTTCCCTGTTCCGTACCGTCAATTATAAGAGAACCTTTAAAAACAATTATTTTTTAATTTTAGCGAAATTCAGCGCATTTGTCTATGCTTAAACATTCTTTGAAATTATTCAGAATATTTCTGTTTCGGTAGTGGGTAATTTCTCTAGCTAGGAAGTTGGCGCCTTCCTTTGTATATTTCTCTTTTGTAAAATTGGGTAGTTTTCCTGGATAGCCAGTCGGCGCCTACCTTTCCATATATTTCAATATAATTTCGGCTAGACTATTTTTATTGTCCATTGTCCTGTACTTGGAGACCAATATGTCCAACCATTTAACAATGGTTATTACTTGCCCCTTTAGGCAAACTCATTAGATCCATAAGCAGCGACCTTCAATGAATTGTCCCTACCTAACTATCGTCACTACCATGTACTCGCATCTCACCTTCTGTCCTTGTTTTCCTTACGTCACCTCCGAACAATTTGATTGGCTCGCCGGTATTTCGGCATTTAGTATTTAAGATCGGTTTTTCCAAATTTTCAATAGTTCCATTCTCAGTCGAGTTAGAGTACATATTGTTATACTCTGCTCATTTGTACTTTAAAAAATACAGTCCACTTCCATACGTGACCGAATATCCATTTTTTCAACCAGTCCGGTTCATTTTCAAATGTTATTTAGAGTTAGTTTAATAGTGTAATTAATTTTCAACTTAGAGACAAAATAAACGCAGTGTTAAATTGAAGTGTTTTCCTAATTAATTAACTCTGAATTAATCCACTGGCTCATTCCAACGTTCGGAGAAAAATTGGATTTTTTCACCATACAAAACATTCCCGATAGGGAAGTTATAGTAATCACCCCGAAATCCAACTTTGTCATTTCGGCCTGTAACTAGGGTGTTAAGGGTGCCAAAATGATCCTCAATAAATTGTGAGTCAATGTATGTGTGTGTGTGTATGTATGTGGGTGCACAAAACTTTAATCCTAAGTTTCTCGCGATCGAATGAAGCTATTGAGATTCCCAAGGTCACAATCGAAACATCTCCATGCAGAATCGAGGAGATTAGATTTTGGATCGATTGATGCAGTATATATATAGTTATTAACAATTTCAATCGTTTATAACGATTTACTACCTAAACTATCAAAGTTAGCGAAAAATTTCTGCAAGAAAAGTGATTCCTCATACAACAGTACACATTTTATGTGTTATGACTTTTTTTCCTAATTTGCATAATTGAGGAGGTATGGGCGTTTGAAAAAGTATGTATGGAATAAGTGAAAGAATGAAGCTATGCAGGCCATTAGGGTCTGAATCGAAGTGTTCTAATCTAACTTCGAGAGGATTAGATTTTGGATGTAATTGACCGTGTATATATTTTGCTATAAACAATTCCAATTGTTTACAACGCTCTATCGCGAAAATCGTATCAGCTAGCGGAATGATCACTCAACAATAGTTGTTCCGCATGCAAAAATACACAATTTATGTTGAACGACTGTTTTCCATAATTCGCATATTCAGGGAGATATGGCCGTTTAAAAAATTACGTACATCATACGAGAAGAAAGAACGCAGCTGTTCATAACTTCTCAATGTACCAATGACAAAACCAAATCATTACGTTCTTTTTTTCGAATGATACTGGTAGCTTGTGTATAAAACTAGTGTAATTCAATTTTTCAATTGCTAGAATTGAACTCGGATTTTTTATATCGCTGTTGCGTTTGCTCATGACCATGGTTGCGTTCTCATGCTATGCTTAAATTTCTAATCGGGAAGTTTTGTTTGTGCCCTGCATGGGGCGCACACATTTGTACACCACTAGTTGAACATTTAAATTATCTTACAAATTCAAAAAGACTTTCAATTTTCAAAATCTTCCCGGAACTATCTGCTTGGCAAAACCCTGAAACTGCTTCGCCACATTTGCTCATATCCCAAGCCCATCGAGCATAACCTCCAACTCTCACTTTCCCCCCATTCGTTCTCGCGAAACCTCGAGATTTGGCCGACACTTTAGCCACCACGATACCCCTCAAATTAGAGCCATCCACGCGAGAAGATTGATTAAATATTCATTTATTGCCCGCTCGGACCCAACGGCAAACTCGCGTGCATATTTTATTGGCCCATAACTCTAGCCAGCTACAAATCGCCCGCGGCTTTAATAGCACAGTTGTGCACACGCGTTCGCATGATGGTGAGAAGGCCTACTGAAGAGGAATGAAAAAAAAATTGACTGGAAAAAGGGGGCGGGGGGTGGGTGGAGACGCCTGAAAAAGCTCATAAGAATTTCAACCGCGGAGCGTGTGAGCTTTCATTCGTTCTCTTTCCCATTGCCTTCTTATTCCATTTAACCACCCCTCGTGTTCCTCGCAATCATATCCGTTTTACCTGTAATTGTGAGGGGCGCCCCGAGACCACTATTTAAAGATGATATTTATTTCCATGTTCTACGAGACCGTGAGATTACTAAGGTCAAGCTGATTTTTACAAAATATAGTCACAGAACAATCTAATCGTAATACTATCATAAAGACGGAACTTACGATTGGAAAATCGTAAATCTAAATTTGTAAATTGTAAATCAGCATTTGTAAATTATGAATCGTAAATGAGCCGTAGGAAATAGTGATTGATGACTCTAATCATCGTTACTAATGATACGAGTGTTATTGATTACGGACTGAGAATGACAATTTACGATTTGTGAATCGTGATTTATGATATGTGAATCGTGATTTACGATATGTGGCTCGTGATTTACGGTATGTAAATTGTAATTTACGATATGTAAATCGTAATTCATGATAGGTAAATTGTCGTTTACCCTACATAAATCGTAATTTACGATAGATAAATTGTCATTCATCCTACATAAATCGTAATTTACGATATGTAAATCGTAACTTATGATATGTACATCGTGATTTGCAATATGTAAATCGTAATTTACGATAGGTAAATTATCATTTACCCTACATAAATCGTAATTTACGATATGTAAATCGTAATTTACGATTGTAAATCGTAATTTACGATATGTAAATCGTAACTTATGATATGTAAATCGTGATTTGCAATATGTAAATCGTAATGTACGATCTGTAAATCGTAATTTATGGTAGGTAAATCATGACGTGAGCACTAGAGGCACTTCAACCTGGCGTTTATTGTTGACGGACATGTCGAGATCTAGGGATTATGCAGACAATATTGTGTATGGAACTTCACAGGTTATACCATGTGATGACGTATGACTCATATTGAATTACCAGTATTCGACGTTAATCATGGAATACAGTATGCGGAACCAATGATTATTGTAATGGCGGTGAAATAATTTGGATTGATAATCCTCCAGTCAATCCAAATCCTTGACATGAAAGATTCGCAATGAACGCTTGCATTTGAGGAAACCGAGATTGACCGCTAATATAGATCTCCACAAAAACGTGAATTTCCCCAAATTTTTTCACCCCATTTCTCCTTTCATTACCCAAAAATATTGCCAGAATACTTCAGTATGAAACTGTTATTACGGCCTTACCAGTTAAAGACCATATTTATTTCCATGTTTTACGTGCCAGTAAGATTACAACGGTCAAGATGATTCTTAAAAAATATACGACCCATTGAGCATAAAAGGCTTAAGTAAGATAACAGTCGCAAATGACGATAAATACACTGGCCATGTTTTTGCTATGGGAATCACGGCAAGCGCTTAAATCATGGAAGCAGTTTGCTACATAACCTAACCCCACCCTCCTGGAAATAAATTCCATTCAATCTAGTTAATTTTATTTGAATTTCCAACAGCCAGTACACAACTGTAGAAAGCTTTCTGAAAATCCTTGCGTCTTGATGCGACTGTTGATATATGTATGTAAATCCCATGGATCGGGGAATACACATGGAAATTTCAAACTGTGACGCGGCCTTTGGACCTACACAGGCCCCATGAGCTTGGCCAGATGAATGAACATACATATGTAATAACCGTTCAACTGCAAACCTTGCACCCTGCTAGTCTCCCCCCCCCCCCTCCCCGTCGCCGCCCACCCGCTACCAAAGTGCGCGATAATCCAAGCGGCCTTTGTGTACACTGGGATAACAGGTGCTACTGTCGATTGCACGAAATATTGTCATCGCGTACACGGCCAAGCCCACACCTGTATAATGCTCGCCCGTATGTGTTTGCCTTTCATGTATCCTTGTCAATGCTATTTCTGAAGAATTGTTTAGGGGGTGGTAGACAGGCATAACTGCAACAGTTGATTAGAGTGCTCATGAGCAATTAGGATCATAGAGTATTGGCCAGTTGGGCATACGGTGGAGGCTTCATCTGCAATGGCTGAGGAAGACTCTTGAATGGACCGAGAATAACCAATATTGTTTGAAGCATTCTGGAACGTGAAAGGAGCTCTGTGGTTAGTCATTAATCAGAATTAAATTGGTAAATAACCTGTAATTGTAGGATAGTTGGGAGGGAGTTAGAAAATAACTGATGGATTGTGAATAGTATGTATGCGGCAATGCTTTACTCACTAGGATGTAGAGACGGTATGCGAGGTACGGGGAGGGGATCACGAGACAGAGAAGAACAGAGCAGTCACGCACATCCAGACCTATTCGCAACGTGTTGCATGGGAACGTCGATAATGACGCGTTCATCATAATTTAAAGCAGGGCGTAAGATGGCGTTATGCGCATTTTCTGTCCACGGTTAAAAGCCAGCTGTTTTCCAGTCTGGTGTGTTAATGTATACGTTATATATGTGCTGAGCCTTATTTTCTATGTCATAATTTATGTCCGAACTAATTTGGTGTGTGTGTTACACAAAAGCTTTCGTTTCTTACTTCAGTTATCACAAATCAATAATTTCATTTGTATAAAATAGTGCGATGGAAACAGAATAAAAAACTTCGGTATATAGATTGATATAATTGAATTGCTTCGAATCATAACCTCCAATTTACACTGTTATTGGAGTCACTGATCCTATCCTATCCTCAGCAGCACAAAATAATATTTACAGAATATCTAATAATACAGAGCATCTCTATAAATTTGGCTCCTGCGAAAGTTCACTTCTGTCGCGTAGGGAGCTCTGATACTGAAAGGGCCTTACCTGAGGGTCGGAATTCGCACGTCGATAGTCCCAAACGATTACTACGGGAACGTAAGTCGACGTAGCATGTAGGTGAGGTAATAAATTAATGAGGAAAAAAAGTCAATTATGCGTAACACAATTTGCACTTCAACACTGATTTTTTAATAAGACAAAATAAAATACGTATTGATTACACTAAATATCTCAATATAACAATAACTGACTTGGAAATAATTGTAAAGCCTTGAATATGAATTCGATATTTTAGAAAGAGCAAATAGTCTTTTCTATTCGCGATCTCTATGGTAACTAAAAACTCGTTTTTCGGGAAAGATACACTGGAGTCTGATTCTGGAAGAAGTGAGGGTCAATTAAGCCTCATTGCTGGGGAAACTCAAAATTTTCCTACACCGGAGGCGTGGATTAAAAATACGTTAAAATTCGAAAGGGCCCCTATTTTCTTGTCCCGAAACTCTCCAATTTTTTCTGGACGTGGAGCGAACAAGGGTTGATTGTTGCATTTTACGACTGCATGTGTGACACTCGTGTCGATAGTCGAATACCAAGGAAATTTGGGACTCCCTTCTCCTATTATGAAGAGTTGAAATTGGACGAAAGAGGAAATTTCGGGATGAAAAACAGATGTGACGCTGTCCAAAAAGTCTGGCATATTTATAACCTGGTACGGAACTAAGATCTCGAAATCCTGTCTTATTTTTGGGGTCCAATACCGAACACTCTACGCACATGTTTTTTTTTCTACCACCTCTCAAAAAGTTACCACACTGATCCCACAGTAGTCTGTCTCATAAGGATTGCTATAATTAAAAGAACGACACTCAGAGCGTAGCGCGACGTCTCAAGGGTTAAAACTTGTCTGTCTCATAGGCACTGTTATAATCATTATATCGGTTGGATGCCTCCCATTACACTTGTTACTCACTGCTGACAAGCATTCCATGTATACACAGTTGACTCAAACTGTAATAGAATTGGGGCGACTGACATTAGCCGATCAAATATCGGTCAGCGAGTGACCAAGGGCAATTCCCAAGAGGTGTGAGACGCCTGGAAATTAGAGCGGTTCGATGGTGGCCACACTGTGGCCTTGGATTAGCCAGCTTGGGGCTTTGCCGAGAATGATGGACAGGGTGTTAATATTGAAGTATACTAGATGTCAGTAAACTATGCCATCACCCAACAATCAAAATATACTGCCTAAATTATCAGTGTTTAATCGATGTACATTTGATTCACAGGGAACGCAATCGGGAAAGTATATTATATCGGTCACATATATATCCTTCATACTTACATGAGAAACATATTTCATATTCTCGGTGATTTTCTTCACTCTCAATTTGTTGTTCTGGCGTACGCTAACTGTTCCCGTACTTCTTCCCATGAATATTTTCGCCGAAATCTAATCATATTAGGCCCGGCTGCATCAGCGTGATATGACGAGCATAACGCTAATTAACAGTATTTGACTGCTCTTTGGTCCTTGACGCGATCCACTTCAAAAGATGTTTACGCCGTTGGGACGCTTTAATTGAGTTGAAGAGACTGGAATAACCCAATTACGAGTCTACGTCCCTCTTCGAGGTTGGTACAAGTCAACGATTGCGGCAAAGACGTCAAGCCCAAGTCTCCGATGTCATTATGTTGCATTTGCGTATTTCAACAAAAATCCTCATAACGCCAACCTAGTTACCTTAATTAATGCATAAGTCTTCTAAACAATGCCAGCAACTGTGGAGATTCACATCACTTGGATATTAGGGAATCGCCAGTGGTTCGAATAGACTCAGTTGTTTGCATTTAGAATTCGTAAAGTAGAAAATAGTTGCTAAACAGTTGAAGCTAAAGTTTCTCTAGAGTTGTCTTAAAACATTGTCTCTTTTATTTTCTCCACTTGCATCCCAGTGAAATCCCCCTCACTAAGTTTTCCCATGGTATGCGCAGTTGAATGCGCAGTCGACTGGAAGTAGGTTGAATTTGGGAAGCGAGCAATGCTGAACTAGAATCATACGCACCTTCTGCTTCAACCCTCACATTATTAGGGATGTCTTAATGCGAGGGTTACATTCAGGAGGTAGCATTTTATGAGACTTTAGTCGAAATGCCTTTTCGAGCTCCATGTGTGCTCAATTCATTAGAATTCATTAGATATTATTGGGGGATTAAGTGCAATTCTCAATTTAATTGAGGAAAGTTTGGGAATTCTTCTCGAACTCTGAATGATTTCATATGCTATATCATGGCATCATATTTTATTTAGATAGTCTCGTACGAAGGAAATGCGGAAGAGCGGCTACCGTGGGGAGTACAGGAGAGATGGACGGAGATAAAAAAAATGAGTGCGTAGGAAGCTACGCGATAGAAGTGAAACTTTTGTGGCTCCTACTCTGCCTTACAATATTTTTTACTTCTTTATGATCTCAACATAAATTACATATCGTCTCGGCATATTTTGGCATTGTTCGAATGATGCCGTGTGATGGAGGCACTCTTCAATATTTTCAGACTTTATACACGACGGTGAAAAGTTCCCAGATTACGGTCACTGATTCCCCTAATGTATATACAATATTTACATGACTGCACAATTCATTTACATCGGATTTCAGCTACTAGAACGACGCACGGTACCATCCCTCCTTCGCTAGTCGCCCATTCCCCCTGGACTCGTCCCCCACTACGACCGCCCGCCCCTCACGCCCTGTGGAAATCTGTTACATCGGCCTTTCATTTTATTGCAGACGGTGCCATAAACAGTTTCACTTCAAAAATTACATCATGGCGACAAACACTTGTTCCAGGTGCGCTCTGGGTCAAATTTTGTTCGAACTGCACGATGTCTTGGAAAATGTACACAAGGAGGGGATTGATCGAAACTGACCACAGTACTGGATCTATCATTCAGATAGGATGCACCAAGGTCAATGGCGAGATAGCAATCAGCAATACCCTCTGCAATAATAGCTTATGGAATTACAGTGCGAGTGAGAATTAATCCAATAAAACCCGTTACTCCGGTATTATAAATTCCCTGCTGCTGGTTTTCGAATTCTCATGGGTCCAATATTAATCTCTGTTGTGAATATGAAAATCTGATATCTTTCTCCATAATGATTTCCATGATTTACCAAGATTTTGAGACAGCAATGAAAGCTGTTCTAATTTTATGCGAATCTTTAATGAGAAAGACACTCGTCTCGTTATTACCATAACTCATATTGCCACAAGAAATTATCTTCAATTTTGTAAAGAGGGAAGTTTGGCGGTTAAAACTCAACTTAGTAAAGCAGAATTCTCAAATATTAGCTTACAACCACAATTGCAGCTGGAATACAAACAGACTACACGAATGTAGTTACACCAAGATTATACGTCACAAACTGTAGAAGCAATTACTTGGAATAATGAAGTAATCATCCACTATTACGGTTCGTTTGCCGTGAACGATCAACAGCTGTTGAGTACTTCCACATTCCTTGAATTTGACTCTTAAGGAAAACCCAAAGTCAGAGTTATATAAAAATCAGTGGCATATAAAAATTGATTATAATAAGTTGCGAATTTTTTCATATGCACTGAATATTTTGAAGCGTGATATTAAATTAGAGACCCATTCATCTCATGCTCAATAAGTCCAATTTCAGAAGTAATCGATGCAATTCTCAGCCATATAAATACCATGTAGTCCAGATGTCTCCAGCCTAGCTGATTGAATCATGTAACTCAGGATTGTGAGGGTACCAATGTTGAATAAATGAAATCCCCTTGAAGTGTCTGAGTTTCCTGGAAAACTGAAGCAGATGCAATCTTGAGAGTGTGAAGGTGGCGTCTCTCTCAGCTCTGAGTGTATCCCACTGACAATTTCCCGGCCTGCCGAATGGCATTAGACGTCGCACTCTAACTCTCTACCTAATATTGGTACGAACGTCGAGTTGAGTCTTTTCAGCTACAATGTCTAACTTGGTAAGATATCTCAGGTGAAATGCTTACATTATTTCAGTTACAAAAAATATACTAATAACAAAAACAAAGTACTAAATGGCAAATGACAACATACTTGTATACATTATCGCAAGCTGTCAGCAAGAGCAGATCCCACTGGTACCAAAATATACTCGATAGCATCATCGTGCTCAGCCGCCAAAACTGCTTCATATTCCAATAACCCTGTTCCGAGATGAACCAAACCAAATTGGACGAGAAAATAAGCAGAACCCATTGCCCGGAATTCGTAGTGATGCATCAAGAAGAGGCTTGCATCAGCTCGACACCTCCAGAATATAAAGTGTTGGGTCACTGAGATTTTTGTCTTTTCTCATTTTCCCAGCATCTTTCTTTTATACTCACCACTGGTCCAATCGTAGTCACAGGTAGACACCACCAGTATCCAACGGTTCAACGAAGTCTGAATTTTTCAGACAGTTGCTTTCCCTGAATCCCCCCCCCCCTCCCCCCGCCATTTTTTCCAACTTGTCGTCGGCACCAATGGCGTAAGCAAATTCACAATTTATATGGTGTATACGTTTGCTGCATTTGTCATTCCCCTCACGGTGCAGGGCTCATTGAGTTTCTAATTCCGTTACCGTTTATATCAGGATTATACAGATCTGCAGGTACATCTTCAAAATCTATAAACGATTCTCCATCTATGTGACGGACTGAAGCATCAATATCCAAGTAATACCACGTATGAATGTTTCATTGCATACGACGAAAATCTTCATCCATTGAATGATGTAACCGATCGTGTCAATCACGCTCCAAAAATATTGATCCACAATTTTAGTCTCATGGTATGATAATCCGAAATATAAACCGGTGCAGCTCACTTGAACCCAAGAAGGTCAAAGCTGTAGTTGTCAAACCCCCTCGACACTGTCCGACCCTCGTGCGTCTTGAGAGAAAGGGTGAGGTGGGAGAGGGGGGAGGGCAAGGGGGCACCATCGGCTGTGTTCAACATCATGTATAGCTGCCATAGCACACTCTATTCACGCCCCAACAGATAGGTTAACCGCTGACCCTCGATATAACCAGTGAGTGCTTGGTGGAGCAACACCAACCTACGACGTCCGCTTTCTATCCTCTCTCCATTCCCGCCCTCCATTATCTTTCCTTTGTCTGGCTTTGGTATACCCAGCCCCTCCGCCCCCCCCCCCCCACGCACCCTTTTCTCGCTCATCCGTTTGATCTCTAGCATCTACTAGCCAAATGCCCGAACCATGTTGCACATTTAATATTTTCCATCACATTAATAAATAATATGGCGATTACCATAAGTGATACACTATTATCACATCAAACGTATTTATAATACTCGTTATGAATCATAAATACCGGATGCCTCCACATTTTCCAATTACACGTGGTACATCGAAACAACAACTTTGGATTTCAGAGACGCCGGATGCATGTTCAGAACGATCGGAAGAAATTTATGAAAATCATGAGACTTTTGTTTTAGGTCAATGCTGGAAGGATCGATTGTATAGGTGATCAATTAAAATTCAAAACTGATGAATTTCGAGATGCTAGAATGATAAACTTGATTTGTGAATAATACTGCGTTCGTTTTGAACTTTCAGGAGTTGTGAATTCCAGAAATTTGACCTGCACAGAACAAGATTTGCAATGATTGCTACATGCAGATGATTATCCTCGATATTATATCGATATTAGCGTAAGAGACCGATATCGATATGAGTGTGGAGAGCGATATCGATATTACCGTAAGAATGAAACTGACGCGCCACCAGTCAGTGCGGCGCAAGAAGGAGAAGCGCATGCAAAGCACGCGCCACCGGACTTGTAATTAAAAAAGGTATGAGGATGTTGGATGAGCAGAGCGGAAATGATCATTCCCGAATTCTAACACTTCAACACAATGTTTATTTCAATAACAAATTGGTTTGGGGTTATACGAAAAGTGAATACTGTTACGCGATTTGAGAATATCTCCGACAAGATACTTCTCGTATGTCATGTGGTTGGATGCTTTTAGCGAACTGATTTTGGGTAATGGAAATTTGAGAGAAGTTGAGAAATTTCAAAAGAAGGGATGGGCCTTGAGGGGGGTGTGTACTTATTTTAAATGTTGTAAACGGATTGGTTAGTAGGATTTGAGATGGATGGGTCAATTTCAAGTTGATTTAAATCCTTTGATTGAAAATACAAAAGAAGGAAAAGTATGTATGTCTAGACAACAAAATCAACTAATGACTTGGGAAACATTGAGATTAAATAAAATCATCTTTGCATCTTCCATACGCAACAATTTGGTTGGTTCAATCAGTTGTAAGGAGGCTGCGCGAGATGAGAGACGGAACGAGATGAAACCGGAGGGTGGATTCTTCTGGAGATCTTTGGATTAGACCGAGAGAGCGGGAGATGTGAGGCGGGAGATGTAGATCGAGAGAGCGGGAGAAACGAAAGAAGGTAGATCGATCGAAAGGGATGCTGCACTGTAGCCGATACAATTGGGGGAATTGATGATCTTCCAAATTACTCATTTTTGTGAGTCTGAATTTGTTGATCGATATAACATCCCGCAAAAGCAGTGACAATAGGATTAGAGTAATTCATAGGAGTCATGATTTCTTAATAGGAAAAAACATGGTGACCCAAATATTGCTGGGACATAAAACAATGTATGCCGCTGCCGCACCCCCCCCCCCCCCCCCCCCGCCCCACCACCTGCTCCCTGCCAGTTCTGCGTAAACCGGTAAAATGCTGAATCCTGGCGATAGCATATTGGCGGGAGAGTATCAATCACTATTTTGAGTCAGGGAACTGTAATCCCGAATCGATCGTCTGTAATTCTGTCCCCCTTCCGTCGGTTGACTTTTTTTTTCGCTTCAAATTTGTTGTAACTATGAGGGTAAATATTTAATTTCCCGATAGGGAAGTTATTGTAATCACGCCGAAATCGAACTTTTTCATTTCGGCCTGTAACTGGTGACTTAAGGGTACCAAAATGATCCCCGAAAAATTCTGAGTCAATATCTATGTGTGTGTGTGTGTATGTTTGTATTTATGTGCCCGAAATTTTGGTCAACGATTTCTCACGAATGGATACACCAATCGAAGCCGTCAAGGTCTCAATTGACGCGTCTTCATGTAACTCAGCCCTGATTAGTTTTTGATGGCTATTGGTTCAGAATATATATTGTTATTAACAATTTCAATTGTTCATAAGGCTATATCTTGTAAACAGTTGGAGTTAGGGAAAAAAATTATTAACATAAGTTGTTCCTCATACAAAAATCTACATTTAATGTTTGTTGACTTTTTTCCATAATGCCGATAATTAAGGTGGTAGAGCCGTCAGAAAAAAAAACTCATGTGATAAGTGTATGGATGGAGACTAGATGGCGTCGGCGATCGCAAAAATTGGTCTCTACAGTATACATGGACCGACTCAGAATATAATACTTGTATATCATTTTTGCGTATCAATGCTGCCAGGAACGTGAAGTCGAGTGAAGCCGCAGATACGGACGTATTAAACTTCTTCAACGTAGTTGTTGTATATTCGTGGGATTGAAATGCTTCAATGAGACTCAAAAGCTTCAATGAGAAGTAAATGGCCTTCACGTGGAAGAGGGAGTTATCTCTTCATTATGAAAAAAATCACAAAAGGCAACGACATATAGACAAATGAAAAAAAATTCAGTACTCAAGTGAGAAGCCTCGTAAATTTTTAAAACAGACATGATTTCGGAGACTCGAGTTACCAAATCGGGAAGTTTGCATTGTGTCCTTGCAGAGGGCACAAATACATCCCCAACACTAGTTAATTTTTGTATTCAACATATGCGAAACCGGAGTTATGGGAAATTATTAGATATCAATAGTACAAATTCTCGTAATATTCTTACCGTGTAAGAGATTAATAGGTAAAGTGAATGCCTATGCTAATTTTACAGATGACCTCCATTGGGCAACCAAAAAATAGTCGTTTCATGCGTTAGAGTGCTTAAAAATTAATAATTAATTAATTTAATGATTCTTTCAAAACAATCAATTGATTGGTGAGGGCAAGTTCCCACGTGTTAAAGTATGTCGTGAGTCAAGTAGTAATGTCCTTCATGTGGTCAGACGACTGGAAATATTCAGTGAAGAATTAAAAATAAAGGCTTCTGAAATTTGAAAATTCGATGACAGATTGAAAACTTTTTAGATTTTTTATTTATTGATAACAATCGACTCAACATGGAGTGGACTAAAACTATTTAAAATCAGAGACTATAGAATTAATCCAAAAAACCATGTGGAAAACGTCACATCAAGTGATATAACATTTCCTATATCCGTCACAGTTTCCCCTAATTCCTTTAAAAAAATTTCCTTACAACAGGTTGAAATTACCAATGCGAAACTTCCATACAGAATTATGCATAAATTATATTTCCGTTACAATTTCATGACACATCAATTGTGTCGACCATACCGACGGCTATGGCCGAGCGGTTAGAGTGCTGGCCTTTGGCACACGACGTCCACGGATCGAATCCCTGCTTGGGGAGTCTCCGCTCGATCTAGTAGAGTGGAATTGTCTAGCGTTTGAGTTCTTAGGGATTCATAGTCGAACAGGAGTTTCGTCACAGAAACGGCTGTACAAATTGAGGTTTTCCGTGGTTTGCGTTTAATTGTGGATTGACCGAAGCGATGTAAAGTCTGGGAGGCATAGCATTCATTGGGTCAAACTAAGTGAATGCTTTACAGTTCGGGAAGAATTCGGTTTCCATCGGCACCGTCGGAGGGTCGCCACATAATCGCATCGAAGCCTAAATTAAAAAAAAAAAAATCGTGTGCACTGCGCGATTCCGGAGAGCTCAGGAAATATAGAAACTAACAATCGAACATTGAAGGACAGAAGGAAATTCCCGTCTAATTATTGAAAATTTAATCAATTTGTGAATTCCTAAGAATTCAAAAATCAACTTTATTTTCATGTCGTCTTACATTCGAAATTGCAATACACTTGATTATCCCTCGCTTTTGTAAAGACAGAAGAAGTGAAAAATGTTATCATTTGAGTTCTTTGCTGAAAGTGCAGACAGGATATTGTTTGCCCCTTGAATATTATCCCCCAAGCCGATAAAGAAACCAGCAATCACACCAAACGATCTGCTATAGCATCAAATGCATTAATAACACTCTGTATAGATCATAAATACGGCATGTCTGCACATTTAGCGATTACGCGGTCTACATTGAAACGGCGAAGTCATGTATTTAGCCGAAGTTTTTTTTCGTACGTGGCATTTACCTCTCCCTTTCAGGGCCCCATTCACTATCCCTATTCTCACTCAAGTTAGGCGCGATGTTCCACCTCTCTTCGTATAACCGCACCTGACCGAGCCAGTCTGGAAAATGAAAATGTCGGGCATGGTAGAAATAACGAGCGACCCGTGTGCCACCCCTTCCCATTTAGCATTCCCTTCACCCCTTTTTTCTTCCCCCCCCCCCCCCCTCTATTCGTAACGTGCTCGCGCCAACTTACAAATTATATCAGAACGAAGGAGACCGAGGGGGCAAGATGAGAATTGCGAATGGGTGGGGAAGGGGGTGGGAAATAGTAGGGAGAAGGGAAGCCGAAGCATTTGGCAGGAAAGAACCTGCAGCGACGACGGGTTCTGGAGAACGCGTTTTACCTGAACTTCCCAAATCACTTCCAATATGCGATAGCATTGCAAGGACTTATAGTCCCAGACTAAATGACTCGCTATGTGGTACGCACCTTAGGTGTTCAACAACTGATGGCATTTTCTATGTTATATCTAATAATGCATGTCGACATCCCATCGTGAGATTTCGGAGGTGTTTCATGGAATACACAGTATCCCATAATTTTTAGGCAGCAATGGGGGTAAGATTCTGATGTGCCATAGATATTCAATGACCGATCGGAGATTGAAACGGACGAATAAGTGTAGTAATTATGCGTTTGGAGCCATAAAACAATAAAACGGGAACCTACTCGGATCCTCCGAAAAAACACCCGTTTAGAAAGAAGAAAGCCTCAGTGGGAGGGTGCGAAAGTGTGCAAAAGACTGCAATGGAATGAGGGTAATAATGCGTGTATGGCAAAGGCGAACAATATCACGATACTTAAGCCCTAGTAAAGCAAAAAAGTTAGTTTTACTACGAGAAAGATTGCTAATAGTATCAGCCATTCTGACAGCTAAAATAAGTCAGACGACGATGGACCCATGGCCGCTGAATATCGTAATATAATTTGACCCAGTTAATGTATGCTCTAACATTTAATAAATAATCGCATTTCTGCTAAACAAGATCACTCACTCAAATCCCACCCACATAACCACCCATGTGTATTAAAAAACCGTAGACGGACGATACATACAATTCATTAATGGAGGTGATTATAATACCTTCCCGTACTGCGAATTTAAAAATGTGGTCTAGGAAATTTAATGAATTTAATATAGGTGAAAGCTCATGGGCCTTAGAACCTTAATCGTTCTGGATTTTATATATTTTTTAAGCATCAAAAACCAGCTCCTCGTGAAGCATTTCGGTTTGAAGCACCTCACACAGCGGTTGGTGGTATGCTCTCATGAGCCTCGGGTAGAAACACCATCGAGAATTCCCCCGCTCCCCCCCCCCCCCGCCCGCCAAGGCTTGGTGGGGGTTGTACTCTTGTAGCTGCATGGGTGCCAGAAGTTCGAAGCATTAACCGTTTCTCTACTACACTGGGTCTCCTACAATTTACGGTGAACTATGCCTTATACAAGCGATGGGCCTCGGAGGTACTAGCAGAAGGTGGCGGCGTCGTGCCGTATAGTAGAGTGTTTGCTCGTAAAAATACAAATAAAAATAGGCAAGGTGGCGGGTGAAAGAGAGAGCGAGAAAGCGCATATATCGGAGTCAGCCTTTACTCCCGTTAGTCGTCTTCACACGCTGGGGAGGGCTTGCGAATAAGGAGGCTTTTGGCATATAGAGTACGCGGTTCGGACATTAACCGTTCGTTAGTAGCAGTTCGTTTCTACCCTCATTAGCGGGCGCCGAGGTGTACGTGCTGTAACGAATTACTGCGAAGACCCAAGTCTATGTGTGTGAGATAGTGCGCTTGGGTAGAATGGAAATTGGAGGCAAATATGTGTGATATGCACTTTGTTAATAGTCGTTTAGCTTGTTTGATTACACAATTATTTGAAAATATGAGGGTGGCTGATTTTTAGTTGAGAGAATTCGGCGGATGAAGGAGGAGTCGGACCTTACCGAGTCAAAATCGAGACTTTGATACTCTTATCAATTGGAAATCTGAATGAAAAATCGACGAAAATGTCTCTCGAAATAATCTTGGCAATTCAAAATCATGTCACTCGTGCAAAAGCAATAGATGCGCGGTACAAAAGGATCGAACTTCCAGTAATCAGTGATCGTAATCCTCAAAGAGACTAGTTGCTGATGAAGGCTAAATGCACCGAGCAACTATGGATATTATTGACTGTTCAAAGTGCTTCTGCGTAATGTAGAGCCAAACAAGATAATGGATGAGGCGATCGAACAATGGTGTCGTGTGTCAATCATTTATCGTGAAGACAAACCTCAATGGTATATTCCCAGTGGTACAGTGAATCCACCCTACCTACTCTATTCCTCCACTATTCTCTAGCTCTTCACATCTTCACAATGAAGTATATCTCGATATGAACTCGTAGAGTGACTACATTCGAACTACGATATGTAATCTATCAATTGACATTGTCTAACTTGCATCGTCGATTAGGGACTATTGGATTGCTGATGAAGAATGGGACGATGGGGATAACTTCCTTTATGGAACTGTCGAATTGCCGATGTCGCCAAATTTTAGAATTGACTCTATTTAGGCTATCGTATTTCTAAAGATAGGCTAAACCTCCAGAATAACGTGTGCTACGAAGGTGGGTGCCTATGATGGACCCCCCCCCCCTCCACCCGTTGGGTGAGGCTCTCGCGCAACCTTGCGGTCTCATTCTATAGGGACTCCGGCACACACAAGAGCCCCGATATATATATATCGTGGCGTGTGTGTGTGTGTGGGTGGGTGGGTAGCTGGGTAGGTAGGTGGGTGCGTGGGTAGGTGGGTGGGTGGAAAAATTACGAATCCGAATGGAAAAAATTGAAATTTCGCGGACGTAAAAATGCACATATTATATTTCATGATATTTCTCCTAATCTACTTAACCCACGCTGGAAAGTCTGAACCTGCCGCGTATGCACTCCGCTGTATTACTCACACGCACTTGAGGTTTTGGAAAATCTGAACGAAATTCTGACAGGAATTACAAGCGGAAAATTTTTGGGTGTCGCCATTAGTCAGACATTTAGAGTTTGTCTGGAGAACTAGTTGCTCCACTCGTCATGAGCGAATAACTTCTTGTCAGAGATATAAGTCTGGGAAAAGTTTGGTACATAATATTTTTAATGGACTTACTAAGGAGTAGGACTTTTCTGAAAGATGTGAAAAAAGGCTTGGGGACACACAATGTGGCGCACCAGATGAATCAAGCAATTTGTCGAATATAAGTAGCAGGATTTGTCGCATGTAATAGTGACTCTACGTATTTAACTATAATCCGATTATAACCCCCCCCCCCCCCCCCCCAATGAAAAGTACACCGTAACCATCGGAAACTCGAGTAAGCAGAATATCGTCGCATCAATGACAGTTGGATGAATCCTTTACAGCAATCGGCTAGAGCAAATGTGTCGGAAACGATGTGGCGCGGGTGTTATCTCCGTCGGAAGAGCATTAGCTAGCCGGAAGTGACAATTTCCGATGGCGAACCTTCCTATTGATCCAACATCCGGCCTTCGGCCGTCACCCGAGCCATAATCGGCATTCACCGTCAGGTGACTTGACGATCTGGAGACCAATCCACGTCGAGGATTTACTATTTCATTTTAACGACGTTACTAAATATTCCGGGGACATTTTTAAACGCTGTCTAACGATAGTCAAGCCGACTCTATGAATTTTTGATGACCATGAGACGGTATCTCTAGAACGTCCAATGAAGAAATGAGGTAGTATTTTGGTACTTATCTATGCCGGATAGAATATACGCGGAATATTCTGATGTACTCGCAAGCAATCGCATTTTTCACCATTTGTGAGATTGTGGAATTTTGAAAAAATTGAAAATTCTGGAAACTTTTGAAATTTTTGAAATTTTTGACATTTTTGAAATTTTTGAAATTTTTGAAATTTTTGAAATTTTTGAAATTTTTGAAATTTTTGAAATTTTTGAAATTTTGGAAATTTTTGAAATTTCTGGAATTTTTGAAAGGACGAAGAGGTTTTGGCTGGCGGGCATGTCTCACACATACGTACACACACTACCCAATAAAGTATCGCATCGTGACCCTGTCGTGTAACGCTGCTGTTCGTCCCCCCCAAGCGCCCACTTCCGTTTTCTCTTCGTACAACTCAAAAAGTACCAAAAAAAATGATGAGAAGCTCCCCCTTCCATTTTGGGAATGATCCAACCCATTGACAGGCATCAAATTGGCCTCATAACGTAATAAGCACAAACGTGAATACCACCGAGACCCGGGACCCCTGGTGTTTTCAGACATGCAAGTTCTCGCCAAAAACCTTAATAGCTAAATTATTCGGTGTTGAAGTTGGTAATGCAAGTGCTATTCTATGTACGGTACCCACTTGGATCTGGCATTATTAGCATAGCCAACTCGTTGGCCACACACACACACACACACACAGCTGCACACATGAGAAAGCTCTGTCGGTGACACCTTGCACCACTCTTTACTTGAATCGCACACCACTGGCTCGCTTGGTGTACGCACTGATGTTCCTACCGGGACTCATAACTGCCTAATAGTACTATACGACTTATATCATGCTCATACCACCTCTATACCTGTAGATAGAACTTTGTTGGTATATCAATACGAATATTGGAGGTCTGAAAATTTATCAGCCGATAAGGCGAAATTTATTGACTTGGAAGATACTTATGAGGTGTAAATAAATTTCCACCGTTTTCTATGGAAAAATAGAGATTTGTTGTGACGTAAGAGTTTGATTGACCAGGTTTTGAGAAATGAGGAGAGCTCATTGCGAATTTGTAGAAAGAGTACATAATTTTATGTTTTCTTCCCTGTTATAAACTCGTTATGCAGTTCTACAGGAAGAGTCGAAACAATTACAAACACCTCATTCTACGTTTCCTCCATCAACCTAGCATTGAAAAAAAAAGCAGGCCAATCTTTTTTACCCGCAGTACAATTCGCATGAATTAGTATTGACTAGCCTGCTCTTCCCTGGGAAATTGAGCCGTCGACACGAATTGTCGCATTTACTCGCGTCGACGTTTATCTTCCGTTCTAGCTTGCAACCGGAACGCCCGACATCCGCACTCGGTGCGGAATTACAATTACGACTCGTAAATTATTTACGTACTCGACGATGCAACTCAGCGGCCGCGTATAAAATGCTGGAGAAAAAAAAAGAAAAAACGTGGTGGTATTGCAGTCGCGGGAGCTCATGAGCGTAAGCGAGAGTGGAGGAACATTGAAAAGCGCTAGAAGCTTAAATTCACAAATCGAACGCTGAAGGAAATGACGAAACGAAACTGTGTTTTTTCAATTTCGGATTTTTAGATGCTCACAACATTATTTCATATGTGTAAAATTGTGATTTTACAATACTTGTGATTTGGAATGATGGAAATTTTCACAATTCTTAAAATCACACATACACACACACACACATATGCACCCACGCATACACACACACACATACACATCGGTGCAGCCGTCAAGGGTAATACGCACATCCAGTTTCTATCATTTTCGTTTTAATTCTAAAAATTCGGAATGTATGTGTGAATCTAAATATTTTCCAGAATTCATTGGTGTGCATGGTTGAAGTAGAACTGTATTTGGAAGTCAATTTGATTGATTCTGTGTTAGGAGTATTCACTTAAATTTTCCATGTCCATAGTTTATTTATTGTTTGTGATGCTACGTTTTTAACCGGTGAATGAGACAATTTTTTTTCATGAACATTTTGCTAAAGATAGGAGCAATTCAGAGGTTGGATAAAATGGAAAATAGACCCTTGTGGGACACTACTGCGATGGTTTGAATTTCAACGGACAGTGAAGTTCCGAAACCGTGAAGTTTCAACTCCGACATGAATATATCTGTTTGAGAGATACGATGAGATAATTTCACATAAGTATCTTGGTACATTTAGAGTACCAAGTTTATAGATCATACCTGTGGGCCATACCGGGTCAAAAGCCTTCTAGCTGTCCAGCAAAGAATCCGTCTATTCTGTTTCTGCGATTTTACATTGTTGATTATCCCGATCAGGTGGTGACAGTTTGAGTGAAGTCAGCGAACGCGATTGGATAGTCTAGCATTTTGTTGAGTTCGGATATCCATGTTTTAGTTTCTCCGTCCCTCCCGTTTGTACTCCTCACGGCATTCCTTCAGAGGGAATACTGGACACCCATCCATGCCGCTGGGGCTGACTTTTGCCATTCGGGCCATCGGATTTCTAAATACAAGGGTAAATCCGCAGAAACCCTAATGCTATGATGGCGGGCGCCTTCGATGAAATCGACCCCCCCCCCTCGCTCCGTCGGGTTAGGTTCCTGCCCGGCCGTGTGGTCTCATCTTAGGGGTACCGCTGAGTACACACTGCTATCGGTCGGAATCCAGGAGAACATATTTCATCATGTCCAAAATTCTGCGGGAGCTGGGCGCCCGTATATATGTGTAGGTGTGTGTGTGTACGCACAATTTTGACCGTACTTTTCTCTCCAATGACTAGAAGATGAGCCCCCAAATGAGCTCAAATTATCTCAAAAGACTATCAGACCAGCTTCCGACCATCGAAATTTAATACATGACTTATTTATTTTCCGAGTAAGTTCACCATAAAAATACACTCCACTACCACAAATACAGAATTAGGTAGAACGCTCAGCCCCCCCCCCCCCCCTCCGGAGTTGGTAATTATGTAGGCGAACCCGGCGCATTTAATACACGACTCGACTTCTTTTGTCCCCCGCTTAATGAAGCTGAAATTAGCCATCGAAAAAAAAGGCCACATGACCGCAATCCCGAACAAAGAGACCGAAAGAGAACGCCAACATTAGCTCAACGAGCCAAAAAAAAAAAAGGAAAAAAAAAGAAAACAAAAATGCCGGCAAAATGTATAGCAAAAGGAGGTTCAAATAAACCTGATACAAAACCAAACAATGGTGTAGTTCGGGATACGCCGTAAATTTAGCAGGCTGTATTCTTTCGCGGAAATCGAACAGTCCGACGTAATAACACATGGATGCTGACCGTAAATTTAGTGGCTGATCCCACCATTATTGATATTCTATGCTACCAGAGTTTGGCAAAATGAACAAAGTTCTGATTTTTCGCTGAAATCCATTGGAAAAAAATTGCAAGTTCAAACGATGGATAAAGCGATTGTAATTTGATGAACAGAATATGAGGAGGAACTGTAATTTTGTAATAGCATTCGGCACTGCCCTGGACCTTCAATTAGTCGGTTAACGCTTAGTTCTTGGGAAAAATGTCATGAGTTATTTTTTGTGGAAAAATGGATTTCCCATACTAAACCAAGTTCTATAAGCCCTGGCATTCTTCTGGAATAACTAAAAGGATGCCGGACGATTTTTACTGAATGCAGGTCGCTACTGAATTTCGGCCACAAACATACACACGCACACACGCTCATAGGCGATCTAAAAAATGTCCTGAAATGATTCAGGGTTCAATGATCGTGTTGCTATCGCGCCTTTGTTACCGCCTCCACCTAACCGGAAGTGTCCGAACAGCGTAACACCTTCTGATACTCCCATAAGAAGTTTCACTTCAAAAATGAACGCAGTGGTGTATGACTGTCAATTTTTTCGTGCTTACGTTTTGACATAAACAAACCGATTTACAACTCGTGTGTGACAATCGAAATCTCAAGTACCATTCGGTGGAGTGCTCATGCGCCAGATTGAAGGAAATACCGCGCTAAAATTTGAAACTCCTAGGAAATCCGCAAGACCATACTGGAAGCTTTTGATTTGATTTGGCAATGCAAGGAAGGAAGAATGCGACATGCTAAAATTTGTTTGCCACCTCATTTTCTCCATGTGGGCCAAAACGGGTGGAAGCATTGCAAGTTCTTGATAGGCCTTCAACAAATTTAATCTACATGTTTTCCGAAAACCGCCACTTTTTTATATAAAAAATGAAATCGAAGAATGAAAGGAAAGTTACCGTTCTTTCACATTTTATTTTTTTTATTGAAAGCTTTCAAACCTCCCGGCTCATTCGCCACATCTACATGCATAAAATATTAATTACCATAATGAAAAACAAGTTTACCATTATACAAACAAAGTTTTCCTTGACTTATCATTCGATACAATTCAAGATTTCATTAATTCTAAATTTCAAGATTTGTTGCAACGAGGTAATCGATGATTATATGTAATATTTGGATATTTAATGAATTGAGAAACACATTAATATGATACGGGGGGAAGGACCCAATAGCTCTAAGACATTGCGTTTAAATTGTCCTAGGTTCCTCGTACTTTGAACATTGCCAAGGTACGTGATTGAGATCTTCCTCCGAAGTCCCACATGCGCAGTGTCTAGAGCTGATGATTCCCAATCGGCCGAATGAATGAGCAAGGTGGTAATGATCAACCCTAGCACGACTGACCCAAGCTATAATATTTCTAGGGAGTTTTTCGGTAGCAAACCACAACTCCACAATTTTGTTCTTTCACATTCCTAACCGATATCAAAAGCTTGCAGCATAGACCATTCTCTAGGATTTTGAAATTTCATCGCGGTCCCCTCTTAGACGCTCAACCACCATTCGCTGATCTGACCCCGCGGTTACTGTACGTTGCTACGACTGGCGCCCAAATCGTACCGATAGTAAATACATACCGAGGAATAGCATCACCGTGCGTTGAACTGTCCATGTGCTGAATTGCAGATAAGCTACATTGAGGTGGGATGAATTGATGTTTGCTACCAAGGTTGGATCCTCATTGCTCGAGTAGACGGAAGAAATTGTAAAATGTAAAATATGTATTATTGGCACATGCGGAATCGTACCATAAAATTATGCGTAAAATGAGACCGCAAGGCCGGCCTGGAACCTAAACCGACCCAGGGGGGGGGGGAGCGGGTTGATTTCGTCATAGGCGCCCGCCATCGTAGCGCAAAGGTTTCTGGGGGTTTACCCTGTGTTCCCAAATACGACGGCCTTAATGGCGAAACGGAAATGGATGGGTGTCCAGTAGGCCCTACCGAAGAAATGGGGAAGAGCAGCTGGTCTGGGGAGTCCAAAAGAGACAGACGGAAAAAGAGTACATACAGCATCCTCTGAATTGGTCGAGATCCTTCCACAACGCTTCCATGCAACAGAAATATCCAGAAATTATTGGTAGTAATTGATCTATGCATCAGAATTTTGATGCATCCCTATCTCGGGAAGTCATCGTTAGATTCAACACCAACTTCTGATAGGGGCACAAATTATAAATGAAGTCTACAGTCCGGGTCATGAAGAATCCCGGAAGTAGTGGTTTTGTGACATTCCCACGATATTATCCAGTGATTCATGATCATCTCACACCTTTCAGCTACTTTGGTGAGAATCGATGGAGTTCAATGGTATATGGCGGACTCTATGGCTGAATGCGAAATATATGCGGAGATAAATCAAGCAGGTTGACCCATTTTCATCGAGAAATCGAGTTCTCATTATGAAAATTCGGGATTAAAGTGCGGATGAATAATTTTTGACGGCGGTGTTAGAGCGAATCTTTACAATAAGAAAATCGCAAGTACAATGCTGGTCTTCAATTTTTTAACCCACCGAAAAAAACGACAAAATACTTCCTATATATATGTCTATACTATATATGTCTTCCTATGCAGAATCCTTGAATTTAGAAGGATCTTCTTTCACATACTATTATTGAGCTGCACTAGCACGACACGATTTCCATTCTATTTTCCCGCCGGCAGAAGTTGACCTAAAGCATCGAAACGTAGAAAATACGGTGGCAGGATCACAGCTAGGAAGCACTAACATTGGCGTGGAAAAGAGAGCTGAGAATCGAGTGGAGGGGGGCTACGGTTATAAGCGCCAGCCTCGAAGCTCCATGAATTATCAAGCGGGTTGGTCTTATAAATATAGAATAACATTCACAGCATGGCGGTGCTGTCTGAGGACCACCAGGAAGACTATATGTCTGACATAATGATACATCACGGGAATGAAACCGTTCGTATGTCAACCGCAAGCTTATCCGGAATATTTTCTCCAGTTCCATTGTTTTCCCAAGTGGAAAATTCAATACCCAAGTCATTCATCAGGTGGAAAATTCTAAGGAGCTCTGCAAGACTGAACGAGTCATCCACCTCGCTTGCAGCAAATATTACTATTAGTTTCTGTCAAAAAAAATTGATGAGCCACCGTGAACATAAATAAGATTCTGAAAAAGCGATCAGTAAACTGATTCAGTATCAGGTTTCATTACCACGTGTCTTATTTCAATTCAATTTGGGTTTACATTCCGCCCCCCCCCTCCTCCCCCTGCCGCCCCCCCACTTCCACCCCGGCCAACCATCAATAACTCCGTTCCGTCGCAGTTCTTCAATTATCCAATACCGAATTATCACAACAGCCTAGTTTTCATGTAATCTCATTACCCATGCCCTTTGCCATTCTCTGCTCAATTATTCGCCTGACCATATGCTGAATTATTATAATTCACGCAGACGTCTCCAATGAAACAGAATTTTCTATTATGGCTGGAATTAACAACTGCAATTAAGAAAAAAATCAACAGCTTCATTGTCCGTGTACAATTAGCTGTAGAGCGGTATAAGGATACGAAGTGAAAGTCTCCATTCCACTCAAAGAGAACGGCTACAGCTAGTGCTTGGGATGGTAAAAAAAAATGCGTAACTTGTTGACACAGTGATCCCGCAGGGCTTGAATACAATTATGCAGTCAAATGAGTTTGTGGCATATGCATGAACCCAACTATAGCCTCCCTCTGTGTCCTCCACTACGACCGTGACTTCAACAGCGATCGCGCTCCCCAGTTTTATCCCCCCCCCCCCCCGCCCCACCCACCGCAGCTCGCGCCTGACACCTTGATTATTCTTAATCGTTGTCATAAACAAAACGGCTTGAATTTTTTACAATTTTCTTGAACGATAAATCCGCCATTTTTGCATTCATGATTATTAGAAGTATATGTATAGCTGGGAGAAATAAACGCAGTGGGGGTGTTAGACTTGGCCAATATCTTGAATAGTTTTGGAGTGTTTAGAGATCCATTTCCTGAATATGTCATGCTACATGCCCCGTATATAAGCTGGAAATTTTCAAATTATAAATTGGATATAAGTTTGCATTATTTACTAACTTAATTAAATTTGTAAATGGCGCAGACTCTTCATGGAATTATTATAAAATCAATGGTGTAAAAATCATATTTTATGCAAAATCCTAATTGGTCTACGTCATTGATTGGTATAGTTGAAGCTTTGGATTATGTTCAAGTTAATATAACTGTTGCTTTATTTGGTGCATACCGCATTTACTGTATCGATAGCAATGTCATATAATGCAACAACAGGGTGGAATAACATTATTAATATGATTATTAATGAAATTATTAATCGCACTTATTTGCACCATTACATACAAAGTGGTGCTACATACATACCTAGCTACAAACACACACACAGACTGACATTTTGTTTAAAATAGACTAGAAATGTTATTACGAATTTTTGGTTTTTGTTAACTCTTCTAGATAGAATTTATTAATCAATTTTCATAATGACTTTTAGGCTGACAACTATGTACAATATTATTCACAGCAGTTTAAAACAAAATTAAAAATTCGTGATGATAATTATAAATCATCCATTTGGCCGTTACAGTCGGCTGGACATGAATAAATGAGTAGGCAAAATGATATAATAAATCCATTTCGAATACCTGCAGATTAATTGAGGACACGCTACAGCCAATATTTTATCACACGACACGTACTAAATAATATTAATATACGAATAACATCAAGTGAATTCAATTACAATGTAATAATGCATAATCATATGGGGGGTTATTGCCACGAATGCTGACTGAGGATTCACTCGATACGTAAGCAGTTTACATTGCAGGATCGCTGGTTCAGAATTCCATTTGTTACGCCAGTCGCACACTGATGGATGTCCTATTCATTTTGACTCTGACTTCTCGTTATTTTTCTGCGGGGTAATTGACTGTAGCATTTAAACCGCATTATTCCGTGCATAAAAAAATGATCGGATTGTGCGGCTAACTTAGGGGGGGGGGGGCGTATTGTTAACTTTTCCCATAGAAAAATTTATTGTTCTATTTCTGAATGTGAAAATTCGATTTTTCATCATTTTTACAGGTTTCAAGGCATTCGTAACTTTCTAGACAACTTTGCCAAAATGTCAAAGGATTTTACACCCATGGAACAAAACTACTGAGTATAGGTTATAATGGTGTCTGTCAATAATTATGATAAACGGGATGTGGGTCTGACCCTCTACGGGCCAAACCTATAACTTCCCGATATTTGTGTGGTCTGTGTTATAGCGTGATATCATATCGTTGACCATATCGAATTAATTAACCGCTATCGTCTTAATTATGGGTGTTACGAAATAAATCATAAAACAGAAAATGTTTGTTTTTACAGGAGGAACAACTTTCATTGACAACTTTTTCCTATAGCTCTCACCGTTCATGTGATAGAGCGTTATAAATAATTTAAATCGTGGTTTTTTGTTAATTAATCAGAAACTACCTGGCCGATTAAAAAAAAACTTCTTTCAAAACACCGCCTCGGCGAGAGGTAATTTTTGAAAAAAAAAATTAAAATCGGTCCAGCCATTTACAAGAAACCGTTCGCCAAACATTTGCTCACATACACACACACACAGGAACATCTCATTGGAAACGTATCAGGATGATGCCAAACGCCGAGAAAAGTCAAAATTTCATCGATCTGACACTTTTCATTTTCGGGGTCATTACAATAACTTCCTATCGGAAAGTTAAAAAGTACTTCAACTAATTTTGAGGCTAACTCAAATTGTCCAAATTCCGAGACGTTCCCGCCTTAAAATGTTAACGAAAATTGCCATGGGGCCTTCGAACTACTTAGCCTCCAATTTAATCAAGTATTTAGAGAAAGTCGCCTAAAACATTGACCTTTATCCCTTAAACTGAATTAGAATCGGTCATTTTCATCATGAACACAATGATGTTTACACAAGTTCACCCAGCATCATATTATGAAAATGGTGTGTTTGGCATTCATTAATGCCTAGGTAGCGTTGCTCCTTAATTAGCTGACTCAGTGCTAATCCCCCAAACGAGTGGAGCAATCTCCCATTCCAGTACCTCAGTCTCATAATGATTAAAAGATTTTTATTCCACAATTAGCATTCACAATTTCAAAACTTTTCAATTCCTGACTCCACCGCTCTTTCCTACTCTCATGTTAATCAGAAAGATATCTTTGAATGAAACTTTTTATACTCGTCTAATAATTCATGACTTGGTTGCATTTACCATTTTTTGAATAATTGATTCTCAATTCCGTCGCGAAGTGGTCAATCGGATTAAGTCTTTTTTTTCCTCAAAAGTGCCTTGCACGAAAATAGAATCTTGTAGATCTGTCGGAATTATTTCCGGTGGATTCGTTTTTTATCAACTGTGAATGGTACCGCGCAACATCATCTATACATATACAAGCACGCACCTACTGTTCAAATTTCAGTCTCCCGCCAAATGTAAGATTTTTGAAGTAAAACTTCTATAGGCGCCTTTGGGTGTGAATCGAATACACGCGTGCCCCTACGATCCATATCATGAAGTTGCAAAATTGGTTAAATATTTAGCTTCAAGATTAGTAATAATTAGTATTAGATTATATAATAATAGTGATTTCTATGCTTTCTTTGTGTCTAGACAATTCAATACATTTACTGAGTCTCCTTTTGGGAATGAGGTAGTTTCTTAAGGAAATTTCATTCTGCTAGATATGAAAGATTAGCTCGACTAAACTACTTTTAGTGCTTATTGTTAGTTGTGTCTGGAGACAGAAATCTAGACACTTCGTCATTGCTCTATTTTCCCGCCCCATCAGGGTGCATCATTAGATTCGAAGGCAATCGTCGCCTACACCCAAAATTCCTTACCTGACAATTCTCGTTACCTCAAGTTTCTCTCCCATCCACTATCCTTGTGTATCGTATCACCATGTCTTTGTGCAATTTCATTGGTTCGCTAATAGTCTGACATTTAGCATTTAGGTTTTGAAATTTCAATTTCAGTTCCATCTTCAATCGAGTAAGAGTACATATTATTGACCTCTACTCAAGTTCAAATACAGTCCATTTCCTTATTTGCGACCCACTTTACACCGTCACCAGGCCGATTCCGTTTTTTTCAATGTTATTTAGTATTGAAGATTAATATAAATAGTAAAAAAAAAGATTTACAACTTAATAAATATGAGTGTCGATCAAAGGTGGTCTCATAATCAATTAACCTAAATTCACCCACTGGCTCATTCTAACGTCTGCGGTAAAAATAGACTTTTATACCGCACACCCTATGTTACACAAACCGACACCATTGCGGAGGGAGAAGGGCCATATATGGAGTGCGTCCGTAGTTTATTCGCTAGGATGTAGAGACGGTATGCGAGGTACGGGGAGGGGAGCACAAGAGAGTCAAGAATAGAGAATTCACGCACATCTAGACCCACTTACAACATGTTGCATGGGAGCGTCGATAATGACGCGTTCATCGTAATGCAGCGCAGGACGTAAGATGGCGTTATGCGCATTTTCTATCCATGATTAAAAGCCAGCTGTTTTCCAATCTAGTGTGTTAATGTATACGTTATATATGGCTGTACGTGACTTCTATATCATAAGTTATGTCCAGAATAATTTGGTGTGTGTGTTAATCATAAGTTTTCTTTTCTTACTTCAGTTATCACGAACCGATAATTTTATTTGTAGAAAATCGTGAGATGGAAACAGAATCAAAAATCTTGTGTATATTAATAAAACTGATTGAAGCTTTTTTTACCCTATCGCATAATTAACGACTGCATTGGTTTACCACTCTTTGAATAATAGATTCTTAATTGTTACTCAATGGTCTCGGGTGAAAATCATCGAAAAAGAGATATTCATTTTATCTGTCATTAAAATCGCCAGTAGAATTAATGAATCGAACATAATTTATTAAGGATGGAATGAGAATACTAGGAGGATCATAAAAACATTTCAAGATGCGATGGAGAAAGCGGATTGCTTCCCAGGAATTTCAATAGGAAAAATAAAATGAAGAAAAAAAAATGGAGAAAAGGAAGAAACGCGACGAAAGCCCGTACTTCTACACTTAGCGACAGCACGCTAAGTCGTCCACGCGAGTAAGAATGAGAGATGTAAAGTAATTAAAGCGAACGTGCGCCACCTTGTAAGAGATTTAAAAGCTCATAACTTTTTATGATTTACATTCCTTTCATTTAGTAGCACGTTTTGTACGAATAGACCCTTCATTTCTTCGGTTTTTTTTCTTTTTGCGTTTTCAGGGTGTATTATAACGCTGTGAGCGCGGAAACGATGAGACGATGGGACGATTCACGAGATTACAAATGATAAGGAACTTCATGAATTTCCTTGGGGTTAGTTTACATTTGCTATGCGGGGAATGCGTCCTAGGTAACGTAGAGAAAATATGTATGCAGGAGATTTTAATAAATGTCGTTGAGATGTACGGCGATGGTCCGGCAGCGATGCGGGATTTTTACCGATGGTTGCACATACTTAGGAAACGATTTTATTGAAAATTGGGAACATGAAGCGCTCCCAAGATCACAATATCGAACATTTTTTTAGCAAAGTTGATATCAGTGGGAAACTCTTGGTACAGTGTTGAGTCGATTTACCGGTTAGTGTGTTTGATCGGAATTAATTAACAACCAAGAAATAGCTGCTCTGATGGTATACGATTCATTTCCAAATTGTCCTTGCGCAATTTAGTGCCGGGAAGTTTCAAAATTGTATAATTTCTCATTTGTTTTCATAGTATGTCGTATGGTTGAAATGTTATTATTTTTTCAATTTTCAAGTTCTGGAAATTGAAAATTTTGACAATTTCGACAATTTCGACAATTTTGACGAGTTTGGCAATTTTGGCAACTTTGAAAATAATGAAAAATTTTAACAATTTCGAAAATTTTGAAAATTTTAACAATTTTGACAATTTTGCAAATAATAAAAAATTTCGAGCATTTTGAAAATTTTGAAAAGTTTGAAAATTTGCAGATTTTGAAATTTTAGCCATGTTGCGAATTTTTAAAATTTGGAAACTTCAAGAATTTGAAATGTTCAGAATTGTTTCAATTTCTGGAATTTTTCAAACGTTCGAAATTTCGAAATTTCTGAAAATTGTGAATAGCAGAAATTTCTGGACTTCTCATTAGTTGAACTACTCCGGAAATTGTTAAAGTCAATGAAATTCCAAAAATCTGTTTATTTTTTAGTTCGATTACATTCTTAAACCCTTTGAAATTTGCTAATTTTAGAAATGTCGTAAATTTGTCACCGAGTTATTTCACAAATCTGGGCTTTGGAACGTTCATAAAATGCGCAAAAATTTCAAACCTCAGTAAAATTACGAAAAAGTATTTTTATGAAGTATATCCATATTATTAAATGTTGAAGTTAACTAACAAAAAATTACTAAAATCAAAGATTTTGCAATCTTTCAAAACATCCACAATTCAAAAAGCGTAGCAACTCCAAAAAATTAAAACACCCAAAAGTCGATTGGTAGGTTCCGCTCATTGACCTAATTTTTTCCGCGCACTGCATCTATCATTTGATTATCACTGGAACGACAAAACGACGAAACGCTCCTCAAGATTACCTCTGATAAGAAACTCCATGAATTGCAGGGGATTATGTTACATTCGTTATTCACGAGATGCGTCCATGTTACTGCAGTATATTCACGATAGTTGCTTGGAAATTTATCGAACCGAGTTGAATAGCAATGATATCTATTCATTTCAATGGAATTGCTGAAATGCAAATATATATTCCCCCAATTTCCTAGGAATTTCCGGGGGATACATATGTTTTGTAATTACCGTCGTTATCAGGGGCCCATGAAATTCACTGAATTATCGGAATTGATGGAGTAAATTATTACGAGTGGCTGTTTACAATGGGAATCGGCCATTGTCGAGTGACTCCTGTGAATTCAATTCACAGGAAATTGGTGAATGAACAGAATTGGTAAGCATGCAATCAAAATTAGAGGACAAATATGAAAAACAAACCTATTTTCCATATCGTCCAAAATATGTGAAAATTTTAATATTTTCGAAATATTATGCAAAATTTTTTCAATGCCTCAGGTAACTCATGGACTACAGCACAGGAACATAAACCATACCCAGATAGAGGACAAGAAGTGCAAACGACTAGATCGATGAACAGAGAAGACGAAATAATCTAAGATTACGAATACTTTGCATTCTCCTTCGCAATGCCAATCTCGATTATCCGGATTCTGTGCATGCCCACCAAATACCAAATTCAATAAAGTGGAAAGGCAAAAAAGTATTCATAAAAAAGGTCGAAACATAGCTTCACTTGACCGACAGCTATGGCTTGATTGCCTGTGGTTCGACCACAGAGTCGAAAATAAATACATGTTTCAAGCACAGGCGCACGAATACGATAGAATTGAAAAAAAAAAACAAAACAAAAAAAATCTGTAGCGAACCCCATCCTCAATTGATTTGTCACGGGTCTCGTCCCCTGCTTTCCCCAGTCTCTTCCGGATATATTCGCAATCCACGCTGCCTATACTTCTATCGGAAGCTCTGGTTCCATTAAAATATTTACGGGCAGAAGGGGGATAAAATCGCACGCCAGGCTTTCCTTCTGTGCTAGTTTCTATCCCTTCCTCCTCCCCCCCCCCCTCCATCCCTGCGCCTCCTCCCTCCATATGTTGTTTTTCCCCTCCTTTTGTTACTAGTTCGTCCACTCCAAATATCGATGAGAATTTGTGCAGTCGTTTGTCTGTTGAGCATAAAAACGTTGGGAAATTGTCTGTGTTTCAATTCTAGAAATCTCGTATTTTTTTCCAACCGAAGTGATCGTAAAACCATGTTTTTGGTTGTTTGAGAATTGAATTGGAAAATGGGAAATCTGTTGTGCGAAAAAGCTATGGCATACCGTAAAATTACTTCAATCAAAGTTTCAGAAACTATAGTCAACGGGTGTAATTGTTTATCATACTGGCTCGCGACTGATATCTGTGTTAACATTTTTACGATTGGTAACGAATTATACGATTGAGATGGTGTATGGCGCAATTGAAGCTTCCTTATGGCCTTTAAAGCTGATTAGGTTTTGGTGGGAATCGCATTTGTTGTTTATTACCCCCCGTTTCCCTATCGCCCCTTGGAGCCACCAACAAGAACCCGGCCTTCCACGGAACCGCTAAGAACTTCCGAATACAAGAACACAGAAACCAATGGAAGGGACTATTCTGCACACGATAGATCCGATGATTTGGTCAACTAGAGCCCAAGCGATGCGAAGCGTACTCCTCTCCTCACGAACCTGACCGAGGATCCTCGAAGACAGCCCTATCAAAGGACGAAGTAGGGAGGAAGAGACACTTGAGTTAGGAGCAGTATGAGAGACTGTATCATTAATTCGAATATCAGCGAACTGCTGTGTCTTCACTCGAACTTCTCCACCTTCTTTCAGATTCCCGATTAGCCGATCCTATTTATAGATATTTGGACAATCGTCACCGCTACAGCATATATATATCACAGTCGAATCGTCCCTTACTTACATTATTATTGGAATAATGAGTCGTATGCGTCAATTAATCAATAATATAACATATAAATACACACCCATGTTGGAAATGTAATAAAGAGACTGGGATCGATATTACAATTCTCAGTTATTGCATGATGCTATATGCATACTGGTTATGCGTAGAAGAAGCACGTGACGATTTGAAACCAAAATTACTGAACTACACAAAAATGAAAATCCCCATTTTCAATTCGCTCTGGGAAAAACGTATTAAAATCATTTTCGAAACTGATCTGTTAATACCAATGGTCAGTAGGATAGTGCGAACATTATGATGCTGTTTGCACTGAAAAGGTACGCTGATTGTTGCGTTTGATCCTCAAATCTTCTACTTCATACCGAAGTACATTTTATCATTAATTGAGCGTCTCAGAAGTCCCTCAATTTTCACGCCCCAAACTACCCCACTCTTTTATGTCTAAATTTTCAATTTGGTAATCAGATGTATAGCCGACTTTCCATCACATAGCGACGCCAATGTGCAGTACCGAAGCGTCCCTCCAGAGGGATAACGGTCGCAAGACGTTACCAAGCAGAGCCATAACGTTTCTCATCATTATCATCTTTCCTCACAACACCGGACATTGCTTGAGTGATGTAGTCTACAACTTCGACTGTCATGAATATTCCTATACATAATTCCAGTGTACTACATTTTTGTGTTGCAAAATAGTGACTCCTTGTACTTATATACCCACTATATATTTCAGGTTTCTATCGAAATTTTATACACATCTCAGATAATCACGAAAAATTTCGAATGCTTGAACGGATTTTGGAATTTTTTTTCGAACTTTGCAAAATTCTAAAAATTTTCCTAAGAATTTTGAAACTTTTTCGACACTCCAAATTTCGGAGAAAAAAATATAAAGAATAGTGGTATGAAGTATCAAATATACTAGCACTATATCAATCATTTACTATAATCAAGTATATCAATATCCTAATATTCAGTAAAGAGAACATGGTCGTATGGTAACGTACTGACATTGTGGCATAATGGGACAATGGGGCAAAATTGAATGCGAAGTGTCCCATTATGTTGGAGGTCTCATTCTACTCGAGTGTCCCATTATGCCCCTCACTCCCTGGAGCCAGCTTCTGCGATGAAATTAATTATATTGTAGTGATTGAACTGCCGATGGTTTCCCTCACGGTCACGTGGGACGGGTTCTGTAGAAGGGGGAATGGGAGAAAAATTTGGCGAACACTCGAATTTGCACGTGAGCCACGAGCTTCCTTCTGATCCTGAACTCGCAACGATTAAGACGTGAAAACTTTCGGGTTCCGTAAGCTGTGCGGATAACTCAACGAGGCTCTGAGAAAACTCCGCCATATATTTTGTATAAAATTTACACTAAAGTTGTCTATTTACTCCCTGAAATCCAGCCGTACAATTTTGTCGAAAAGACTCCTCGAAGCTGGATTTGGAGATTGGTTTGTATATTAGGAAAAAACTAAGAGCTGGGTAAGCATAAAATAAAATATAGTTAAGTAATCATAGTATTGAAATCCCGAGCCAACGTACAGAAACCCGGTAAAATGTGGTGAATGTTCGTTAAGCAGAGATGCCCGTAAGTCGACAGACTAGTTCCACGTGCTTCAAATTTAATTAGATTTGATATTTTGGGTGGTAGTGAAGAGTTTCTCTGTCTTATTTCATGACTATATTTGTAACACTGTTGACGAACCCCAATCGAGCGGGTAATTTAATGTATAAAATCAATCGAACGAGGAACATTGTTTTTGTAAAAGGAAATAAAACTCTGACAATAAATAAATGAAAACAAAAAAAAGTATAACAATATTATTATTCCGTGTAACGAAGCGGAAAAGGTCTTACTTTATCAAACAAATAACTTAAACAAGAATCTAACTACTTTGATCTGTTTGCCAACTAATCAATATACGAGCGAACAAAAATTCTGATCTAAGGACTGTGAAGGAATTCGTTTGGAGTGCGTTTGCAGGTTAATATTGTAAGCCGGTCTTTTTTCGCAATGCAATTCGGTGTAAAGAAAATTATGTGTAAGTTATTTGGAAACTACACCATTCCTGGATGAACTCCAAAACTTGAACGTTCACATTCACATTCACATGCACATACACGTACACATACGCATACGCATACGAATACACGTACACATACACATACAGAAACGCATACACATACACATACACATACACACGCACACACACGGCCATTCATGTCGAGATTTCGGTATAGTAATATTATGAAAATGATTCTTCATTTTCGAGACCAAAGCAAACGCTTTCCCAATCGGCAAATGAAAATAATTAAGAATTATGATGAAAAAGAGGAGAACCTGATCAGATTGAATCAATTCAGAAAACTAGCATTAATTCATAGTACGAACACTGAACCGGGTGACCTGAGTTTATGTAATATTCAATAAAAGAAATCTGATTGATTACAAGCAACCCAGAATGGTTCATATCGAATCGCGGTCTTCGATTTTCTATAACACATCAGAATCATAGAATGACTTAGACTTAAGTAATTGGGTAATACTACAATCCACGGAGAAATCCTTCAATCGCCCTCGAATCCTCTACCTCGAACTGGGTGCAATTGGCTTGATATCTTTCTAGACCAAATGACAAAACTAATCAGAAAAAGCCCCACATTATTATCCATGTGACCAATGCTATCATGACCATAAACCATTATGGCTCATCCCAAATTTGGCTTGATAATAGCATTGGCTAATCTATAATTCCTAAGACAAACTACTTCTAGGTACACTATTTAGCTTCTTGCGGTGGCTACAAATTATCGTAATATCGAATAAATAAAATATCGCCAAATGATGGGCCGCTTCCATTAGCTTGCGTTAATTATCGATTATAAGAAAGAGAGAGAGAGCGAGGGACTGTGGATAGTTTCACTTGGTATTACTCAAGAGCAGATGTGAGGCGTCTATTATTAACCCCAAGAAGCCAAAAGTATTGATTTCCAATGTTCGTCTAAATTTTAAAACATTCTGTGAAAGATCAAATTAAAGTGCGATAATTTGGTACTTCATCATTCTCCTTTCCCTGCAATTATAAGTTGCATAAAACTTTGTATCAATTTATTGGATCCCGTCACGTTAAATCGGCAATATATTCCCACCAACACTCTCATATTTATCCTCATCCACTTTTCTTGACAAGCTGTCGGTCCAGCCAACTAACCAAGCGTTGGATTAATTAAACTTCTATCGATGAATCAGCGCAACCTTCCAGAGCCCATTCCTGCATTTACGTGGTTGATACTAAATATTTCGGGTAAATCGTACAGCCAAGCAATAATGCTACCAAGTGTCTGGTATGATTTTTATGTCCCATAGAATATGTTTCCAATATGCATGCATTCCTGCTGAGAAATATCGAGAGCATCTAGATATCCATAAAGATTCAAGCAATCTCAGTGGAGAATGTTATATATGAAAAAGTTTTCCTGATTCATCAAAACATGAGTATGGCATGGAGATGGCCTGTTTCAAAGGTTACAGGAACTATTAGAAGGAATAGTGAACTGTGTGTGTCACCCAAGGGGGCGATAGAAATTTTCCAAATTGTCATTTTGCCGAAAAGTCCTTGCGGAAGATATCAACTTCCCGATAGGGGTAGTTATTGTTTGCCCCCGAAAATGAAAAATCGATTTCCCATCAGATCTCCACGTTTCATGCTATTTCTGAAATTTCTAGACTGTTTGTTTGTGTGTGTATGTAGCTAGATATGTATGTGGTCAAATTTTTCGTCCACGATTTGTCGCGACTGAATTATGCGATCGAGGTACTGAATCATTCAACCGAAGCGTCTTCACGTAACTTAGATCTGATTAGTTTTTGGATGGAATTGGTCCATTACATATATTGTTATTAACAATGTCAATTGTTTATAATGTTCTACTGCATAAACTATTACACTTAGCGCAAAATTTATATAAGAAAAGTTGTTCAAACTTTCAATTTCAGATAAAATCCTACAAATCGCCATATACTTCATTGAACCCGAACTATTCCTCCTTGAAAACAGATTATATGCGAAGCCTTTTCCTACATTCCTATTATTTTTGTCAATCAAGTTTGAAAACTAGAACTTAGAGCGACTAGAACTTCCAGCAGATTTGTAATAGTTGAAGTCATAAGGCAGTACTGTGTTTTAGTGAAACTGATGTTTGATTTCATTGATGCATCCATTAGCATATCAGATCTACAAGGAAGTTTCCAGCGTTTGTCAAAAGATGGTGTCACCAGTAGGCCCCACGCAGACGCGTCAGACCTCATGTGCTATATGTAGAGTTTCTGTATCTACCAATAAACTTGCAACATTGTAGTTAAGTGTTTCTATCGTTGTTATGTATTTTATTGAGGAAAATTATGGCAAGTTTGGAGACAAATAAACGTCTTTTACGAGAAGCGTTACTTCCTTTTTCAATAAGAAGAAAAGTGTGGCCGAGGTCTATCATTTACGTTTGGAAGTTTGAGGCACAGACGTGATTGGTGAATCGACGTATGTGAGTGATTCAGACGCTTTAAAAGTGGTGGTTCGGGCCTTGAAGACAAGGAAGTCTTCGGAAAGCTAAAAGAAAGCTTCTGGAAGGCTAGATGAGGATCCCTGTCAGACTCAAGAACTCACTGCATCATTGAACGTTACCGAACAAACCATTTCCCTGAGCGTAAAAGCACTAGGACTGATCTAAAGGATTGGAAATTGCTTGCCGTACGAGTTGAAGTCGAGAGACGCCGAACGGCGACGGTGCATGCCCGAAAGTTGGAACCGGCCAAAACAAATTATTTTTCCATCGTATCATCACTGGCAAAGAAAAATGATTTTTTGTCATTCAGAGCCGAAAATGGCGTTTTTGGGGAGCGTTCCCAATGATGGGTAATCGGTCGTTTGTGGTCGCGGACTGAAAAATCCGTTGCCATTAGAAACGAGTACTGAAAAAACAGTTTATCAGGACCCGGGAGATTCAAACAGTGTTTTTGGAGTCAAGCCTACTGCCGCTCAACTGTTTCGTACTAACAGCTTCTGGAGATAATTTTTTCACTCAGTGGAGAATATTTGCGTGCACTTTGGCAAGTGTGCAGTTAAAATAAAATAAAATGCACCATATTGTACCAGACAGTGATGAGGAGGAATCCCAAGATGCCCTTATGTTCACCGGACAAACTCCATTTTAGACATTTTCCCCCTAAATTATTACTCTTCAAGACATTACTCTGTGAAACATTGTTCACGATTCTTTTTCATGTATTATTTTTATTTTTCGCTGCTAGATGAGCCATTGCGCTTTGTTTTTTGTTCCATTTTAGTTTGTGTTGATAACTAGCCAAAAACTTGATTGGCGAAGCAAGACAAATTGACAAATGTTCAGTTTCATGATAGAAACTAGTTAATAACTCGATTGATAATACGAGATAATTGTTTAAAAAAATCTAAAGTGATGTTATATCAATGTTCCTCGTTTTCTACTTAATCCTAATTATTTATGAAAAAAAAACAACATAATTTTAAACCATTCGATGCAATTAGTCGCCTTTACCATTCCTTCCCTGTTCCTTTCATTTTATTTGCAATTTTGTAATTCCATTGGTTCTGTTTTTCCTTTTCTTTTTGAATTTTGTTGTTTTTTAGTCGTGTGTGGGGAGGCCTCGCTCCCCCAAGCCCCCCTCTCCACCCTCTGTTCCTCAGGCGTTGTTGACAAAAAATAGTGTGTGTCATTCGGCTTGTATCGTCGATTTTGGATGTGTGAAGGTTGGGCCACGTATCAAAAATCTTCGCTGACAGGCCTTATAACACAAATTACTATTGTTATGATAATCCCGAACGCAAGAAGTCATATGAAAACCCCGGGGATCCCGTCCCATTCAGGCCAAAACGAAAGATTCACGGTGACAAAATTATGCTCTGCATATGGTGGGATCAAAAGGGTGTCGTATACTACGAACTGCTTCCGAGTGGTCAAATCAGTAAACGACCATTGTGTCGAACCCAACCAGCGTCAAGCATTATAGTGATATCTTTATATAGTGATGGGATATTATTCTATGTTGTAAAATACTCGGTTATAAACGTGCATCAATTCAATTTTTATTAAGAGGTTTGTAGAATGCCATTGATAAATAAGCGGTGCGCAAAAAGTGTGCGCTCTCTTCGATCAAACTCAATTTGACTGAATGACAGAGAAAGAGAAAAGGTCTTTGAATATAAAATATTCTTCGTTTCATGAGGAATCGTTCGGATTCCATGAACGACGTATCTGTAATACTTACTGACAAAATTAGCATTGAATGTCGGAGGAAATGCAAAATTCCCGCTGTTCATTCGCGTAGAAGTGAATGTAGGGAATTTCAATTGATTAGAAGCGTCAAAGTTTATGTTACCATATATTCAAGTCTTTGGTTACAATATTTTCTTCGGATATCAAACAGATGTCTTCGAAATTGGGAGGATTTGGTGGATTTCAAAAAAGGTTTGCAAAATTATTCGCAATTCATAGTGTTGATGGAAAAAGGTTATTAATGAATCAAAAAATGGATATTAAATGGGAGAATTACTGATAGCCAATGCTACAGTCGATTTGATAGTCAGAGCTAGAGTAATTCTACCAGTAAACACGAATTTGGTACTGACTAAATTTTAGATACTTGCTCCTCATATATTAGTTAATGAGGTGACTCCCGAACCCCTGAAGTGCAGGCCATTGGAGGGACGGCTGATGATATTTAGCTACAATCCCATACAACTATTGAGTAACGTCGTATCGGCTTTTTAAATGGTCACAAGACTCAAAAAAGTAGGCGGAGCAGACTGGCTAAGAGGCGCCGTATTATCCGAGCCTGCTTAAACTTGTATCTACTTGGTACGTTGAAAAATGCTGCAGAGTTCGCGGGTCTTGCTAGCGCTTACACACCGTCGTTAAGACTTACTTGCGAGTTACTTGATGCATTAAAACTTTTCGAATCAGTATTTTTGGAATAAATAAAACAGTAGAAGAATCCGTAAGAAATCCGCATTTTGCCTTTTGTTGGTAAGATCCACTATATCAGGATCATCAGTTCTGCTCATCTGCATCATATCTTCAAACTAAGGTAAGGTTGCTCTCTATTTATTTATTTTTCGTGGCTTATGCTGAAAGTTAAACTTTTGGTTTTGGTATATAACGGTGCATGGCTACTACAACCACTTCGTACCCGAAGCTCGTGCATTTTAATACTATAGTCGGCCGTACCGCTATAACGGTAAACCACTGCTAAACAACACGAGGAAGCGGATGTTAATCATCCCAACCATGTTACCACCAGGCAAAATAGGCCACGCTTTTAGTTCTTCGCTTCCCCAGGCCAGGGGATACAATAATTTCATTCTAGCCTCAGCAGGTAATGAAGAAATATATTCCGGTATATTGTTGATGCTACGGTATTATCATTGAGATGTGATAACTTCAGACCATCCACGAAGATGAAGAAGACATGGAGAGACTTGGAAGTTTTCTATTTCGTTACTGATTGCACAGAAACAACTTAACTATTTTGGATATCACAAAATTTATTAAAAAGTTTCGGGACTACTATGGCGAAAAACATAGAAATTCTCAAGTTTCCAGTCACTCAGATATGCACTGTAATTATCAACGTTTAGAACCGCCATACGTCTACGAACTCTTGATGAAAGGTTCGGACAAACTTCGTTCGTCAGCGAACGGTCTCCGGCCGCTTAAGCTCCTACACGAGTTGAACGTATGTCATATGATTTCGATACTTTGACAAAATGAGAAGGGCCTAACTCCACACATTTTGTTAAGAAATCGCAAAATTATCGCATCTTACCCCAGTTTGCCCCTACATGTATTGGGAATCTGTTACGTTGCTCAATAGTTGATTTTCCGTAATATCGGTTTTTTCTTAAATGCATCAAATCTTACGATTTATACAGTTTTCGGTAATATTATTACTACTGTACTGTACTTACTGAATTACACATAGTCACCACTATGAATTACTCTATGCAGTAAGTGAGTTTTCGATAATCTTTGGTTTATTGCCCCTCTGATGAGCTTCGATATTAACGATAGGCATGAGCAGGAGCTAAAATTGGCGAAATAGAACTGAATGTTGACATTATTCCACAAGATATGCCAATTGCGCATGTGGGATTTACGTTTGCAAAAAAGAAATGAAGGTGTTTATGCCGATGATTTCCATCTGTTGTTTGGGCTGTTCGTTAACGCTCTCTTATGCATCGACAATCGATTAAAAAATGTTCAACTAAAAAAACATCTTTTGCGAGATTTGAAACGATTTCTAGGAAGGTTTCATTGCCGTAAGTCTTCACTATATCTTCAGTAAAAAAATTGATTTTGAACGTGAATCATATAGAGATGTCGGTCATGTAGGAGCAACCTGAATTCAAACCCCTTGGAGATCTACGTTTACTAATGTGTTTTTAATAGAATATTCACATTTTTTCGCTAATTTGCAGTGTAAGTGTCTGATCGACATTGATAGGGGATTATTCAAAAGAAAAAGTCATAGTTATCTATTAATTCATACACGTGCTCAGTCTTCATCACAAATACCAACAGTATTATGGTCAATAAAATGATGAAAAATAATTTATTTAGTAGATTCACCCAATCGAGTTTTGTAATTGCGCATGCGCAGATCATGTAGGTTCACTGAATTATGTTCGCAGCCTCTATACACGGGCGAACTTTGCAGGGAATATGCTATTCGACGAACGCGGTTTTCAAACCGTCTTGAAAAACGGCGAATGGCGAACTACGTTCGTTGGTGGCTCGATTTCCTCATGTTCGTGCGAACGGTTCGCCCAAAATGCGCTCGTGTATGGTGGGCTTAAAACCAACTAACTAATGTAGAGACTCTCGCCTATGACGAACCCTGAACGAAGGTTCTTCATTTTACCTGACTCATAAAATCATCCTTCGGCGGGGTCTGAGGCTTGTCTTTAATTGCACTTTGGTCAGATGCTCAGGCCTCTATTTAATGGTTCCTTTTATTACTTTATGACATACTAGAGGAATGTAGGGCTTCCAAATACTTTAGAAATGCATTACTTCAACATTTAACATAAAATGTGTAGGTTGATGTGGTCAATAAAATTTCGTTGATTTTTTTCCTCAATTCCGTTCAGATCCCGACTACATTTAGAGGTTCCGATTGTGGCATCATTCAGCTCAATTGCACAATTAATGCAGGAAAAAAGCATTTGCTCATATATTTTGTTAAAAATAATCCAGAAATTTTGAAAAATGGGTCAGATGTATTTTTCTTTTCTAGCACGAAGTAATAAGTTCTTTTGTTGGCGACATAATAATCATGTCTGACTCAACTGATATTCCTGCAATATCATCAGCGGTCAAATCGTTGAATCACTTTTGAAATTAATCAAAACACATATTGCTATCATGCCACATACTAACGTGCAATAGATGGAACCAGTTTTTGCGGTCGGCAGGTAGCATCCGTTGGAGGGACAAAACCCACGAAACAGTTGTTTAGTTGTTTATTTTTGGAAATAGTGGGGGGTGGTGAATCGACAACATGGAGTGTGGTTTACGAGCTTGATAGAGAACACGAGGATGAAGGGGGTGGTTCAATTTCAAACGGGAATAGAAGTGGACAATTCTCCATGCGTGATTGCAGATGGAAAATAACGGTGCACAGAGGCGGATTCAAATAAAAAAAGGAACAAAAAATATTGAAGAATCTTTGCATTCGCGATGTGGCTTCGGAAATGAGAAAAAAAAATTACCTTGATTGTGGTAATTTGTATTTTTGGAACCACATCAGGTACGTCACGGCAGTAATTAAATTTCTGGCTTTAATGTATAGCATGAAGTCAGCATAAATATTAAATTCGGAATTGTTGGTGATTGGATCTCGTGAAAAATAATATGATCCTAAAATTAATGTTATAATCTTCTCTCTAGTTTCCTGTCTTTGAAGTTGATTAGGTGTTGGTTAAAATAGGTCTAGTAATTTTTGTGGAAAAAAAACGGAGAAATTTTCTATTTATTTGAGGACAAGTTCACGGAAAATTCTGAATTTTCTTTTGAGTTTGTTTACAACGCGGAAAATTTGGGACAATCAGAAATACCGAAGGAAAATTGTGAATGTAGAAGTTCACTCGCAATTTTTTTTCTTCAGGTATCAACTTCAAACGATGACTAGTTTTTTTAATCTCACAGTGGAACAGTATTTTTCATCTACTTCAGTGTTGTGACATCAGCCTTTGATAACAGAAAGCCAAAGCTACCTCAGATGTTTATCAAATCAACATTAACCGTGGAGGTGAAATGAGATAATGGAGTTTACGGAATGTGCATCATCATTGCATTAATGAAATTAAAAAGCCACTGGCTAATTCTCAGGAAAACTAAAATCTCCTCGTTGATGGGATCACAGATACGTGAACATAGCGGGTGTTCATAAAACTCACGAACCACAATCCGGCGCACGTGACGCCGTTGCACAGTGTGGCTGGACAAACCACCGAACGCTCGTTTTGTCTGGGCTAATTTACTTTTTGTGTTTTCAGTACAAATGGACCGCTTCAATTTCAACCGTAAACGATCGACTGGGAGTGAACGAGAACTTTTTTGCATATTCTTTGCATATTCCGAGTGATTTTTGTCGTATTTCTTCGACCATTTTATTCGGTAAATAAAATTTTTACGATTTTACATTTAAGGTCAAGCGCATACTCCGAGAAACTTTTTGACCAAAATGATGGAATTAATTTATTTTAGGCGTATGAATTTTGGGGAACCTTTCAAAACCTTTAATATGTTCGAAATTCCGAAAAATTTGGCACTTATTAAACTTTTTGAAAGTTTTGGGAATTTTTCAAAATTTCTAAAGTTTTTTAAATTTTGAAAATTTTGAAAATTTTTAGATTTTTTGAAATTTTTAAAATTTTATCGATAGTCACAATCAACTTTTTCAAATTTCTCTGCTGTTTAATTTTATGGAAAATTGGGAATTTCGGTAAATGGTGATGCTGAGTAAAATAAGGAAGTGTTTACTAACTGAGGTTCAGACAATATCCGCTTCGGTCCAGATATACAAATATTGCATGCTATTACAGTATCATCCCTCCATCCCCCAACCGATGAACAAACCATCCACTTGGTAATTCGTTCCTATGTCCCCAGATTCTTGTCTATCCCACTAGGTCCCCATTAAACGAACGACGTCTCTCGTATTCTCGGACATCGCGTGTCGATACTCGACTTTTCACGGGGCTTCGATCAATTACCCTCCAGTGTTTACACCAGCTCTGATATCCCCATGGATTTCCACCGGACAGCCTCACATTTTTTCCCCTTTGTTGGTCCCACGTTTTTTACGTCCCCCTGGAATACATTATTTTTCGGTCTGCGTCAAGTCTCGAGGATCACTCGGCTCTCGGCTATAAGAGAAGATACTGGGCTATTTCATGGCTGGGGGACATTCCTGCATCAAGATATACAAAATTCCATTAATTTCTCGGTCGCTCCCAAAGGACGATATCCGAGTGTTTCTTTTCAGAACGTGCCTAGACACCTTTGCCTTACCCCCCTCACGAAAACAGCTTTCGCATTCAGAATGAAAAAGTGATGGCAAACCCGCCAACATTCACAATTTTCCATTCGTGCATCCTCTTTAAGGTTGCAGTCGCATTCTCTGTTTTTGTAACATTTCTTGCGGCAACTTTTACAATACAGTACTGAAACTACCACGTATGTAGTTAGCAACGCCGGCGTTGCCCACTCACACACACAAACACACCCACCCCCATCCACCCACCCACCCTCACACACCCACCCTCACACACCCACTCACCCTCACACACCAACCCACCCACCTTCACACACCCACACACACACACCCTCACAGACCCACTCTCGCCCACCCACACACACACACACACGCGCACACACACACGTTGTGTGTTTCACAATTTAGGGAGGTAGATAACAACTTTTTAAGTCTAAAATAATTTTTTATACACTCAACGATGTTCGCCGTAGCTGATGAGCTACTTCAATAGTAAAGGCACGTACATAGAGAACATATACGTGTCTACTCTCAGAATCACTGATGCAACTACGAAAAATTGGAAATGAATGTGGTGAATACAACCGCAGCACTTTAGCACAGTGTCAAACATTTGGTAGATTTTTCCACCTCTAGGAACCATCTGCGAGTGAGCGAAATGAGACGAGAGCTAGTGACAGACAAGAAATACAGGGGGATATGTTGTTCAAAGCTCCAAAGGAAGGGTCAAAATGAGGGGTGAATTGAGAGTGTAAAAAGGCAGGCGGTGTGTGAGGTAGAGTGATGTACGCTGAGTAGCGGAGCTTGTGGCAAAAGCAAAGGTTACATCTGCCTGTGTCTCACTCGGAGAAAACTACTACGTGACTGGATTTTTCATATCGTTTACTTTTACCATCGCGTCACTTCCCTTTTGAATTTAACGTTGTGGTAAGGTTCACTCATCGTTTGAGATTTCGGCTAACTCATTAGCAGTCGAATGCACTTGCATTTTTATAGGGAGTTGAGGAGATTGGAGGGGACTGCCAATGGCAAGAGTTTAGAGACACGTAGGTATGCAGTGACGTAGTACTGCAATTTTTGCTGAATACATCGTGAGTTGAATATTTCAACGTATTGCTGGAACATTTTTAACTTGTCGACAGGGGATCGATGCGTCGCCAACTTTTAAAAATTAGTGTCATCAAATCTCCCCGGACCGGACCATTTTCAAAAATTTCCGGGCATTTTCAAAGCGGTGTGTGTGGGAGAGTGTGGTGGTGGGTAAGTGGCGTGGTGGGTGAGTGGGTGAGTGAGTGAGTGGGTGAGTAAGTGGGTGGGTGGGTGAGTGGGTGGGTGGGTGGGTGAGTAAGTGAGTGGGTGGATGGGTGGGTGGATGGGTGGGTGAGTGAGCGGGTGGGTGGGTGGATGAGTGGGTGGGTGAGTGGGTGGGTGGGTGAGTGGGTGGGTGGGTGAGTGGGTGGGTGGGTGAGTGCGTGGGTGGTTAGGGCGAGTGTGTGAATGAGTGGGTGGGTGCGCGAGTAGGTCGGAGAGTGGGGTGGTTACGGGAGTAGATTGGTGATTTATTCAGTAATTAATACTTTGTTTTTTATGTTTCAATAACGATATTTTCTACAATTCCTGTGGTCGTGCGGTCCGTTGCAAAAGCCGGAACTTTGACACCGAAAATTGGTATAATGTATTTTTTCAGCAGGTTGCCCGATACCCCAAACCTCACATAATACATTTACAATATTGGAACAATGGTGTTTTACGGTATTTTACTATGCAATAAAAATGTTCAGTCACTTCGGAGAAAATCCTTCCTTTCTTTTTCGATCTCCAATTTATCTGAAGCACCATTAGATTCGGAGAGAAATCATAATAAGCTTGCGTACGATGAATTAAATTTGTCCCGAAAAAATGTGATTTGTATTCGCTGAAAAGATCCTCAGGAGAATTCTAAGGAATAAATTTCCTCGACATTTTCCGAAACGTAAAGTTGATTCTGTGGCCTGATTGCATCAACCACTTTGCCCGCTAGTTTTTAGATTGATACCTGTGATTTAAACAATAATGACAAACAGTAGATTGTACAAAGTGAAATACCAGACTCGATGTCATTTCACCGCAAATACCGTCACTCTAACCTCGCTCTATCAGATCGTATAACGTGAAATATCATGACATTGTGATCGGAAGAGATGTGGCATGAATGTGGCTTTATTTCAATGCGAGAATCTTGTCCTCCTCTTGTCCCATAAATTGCCATATTCACTGATATTTTCACGGAATATGTATTACATCCTTAAGTCTGCCAATGTTTTTTTTAACTTCCCGATATAGGGAAGTTATTGTAATGGCCCCAAAAATCAAAAGTGGAAAGTTCATCATATATCCACGTTTCAAAGCCTCTCTGATCATTCTAGAGCATTTTCAACAAAATATCTGTATGCCTGTGTGTATGTATGTTTACGCGTACGTATGTGCCCACAATTTTTGGATAACGATTTCTTGCAAACGAATCACCCGATTTGATAATTTTTTTTTATCGATGCGTCTTCACGCAACTGAGACCTGATTAGATTTTGAAAGAAATTCATGCACTAGTTTCCCGTTTTTTTTTAACATTAAGCATGAAAATCGCTAAAAGTTGTAATCAATCATTATTTACGAAGGAAATTTGCGATCAAGCTAATCAATGACGGAATTGGAGTCTCTCGGCGTGCCTTAGCTTCGATCAACATTTGACTCACTTTCGTGTAGTGAATTATTAGTTATTGGTTGATTTTGAGGGGCGCGAAATTTTAATGACTGTTCAAACTTTTATATTCGGTCTAGATCCGAAGTTGTCCGACTACCGCCGGCGCATGCGTATTTGCCCGCATTTGCACAGGACAGTCTGAATGCGCGATGCGCAGTGTGATTGGTCAGTGCGTCACGTGACATAGTCGGAGGTAGCGACACCTGGTGTATTCCAGCATTAAAAATTTCATGATTCCTATTTTATTCTTTGAAACCAGTCTTTGAACATTTAATTGACGTGTCGGAAAATCTAGGAATGGGAAACAGAAATTACAAATCGGGAAGTTTTATTTGTGCGCCCAACGGGGGCCAACACACTAGTTGAGTTGTTGTTTAATCGTTCAAACATTTAAAATTCTCTCGCGTGCTTATAGCTGTCATTTCAGCCGCCGACGCTATATATCATATTCGTATGCGTCATTCAGGTGCAATGAACAACATCGATTAATTATTCGGGTGACAGTGGTAAAGTCATGGATTGGTGGATGAAGATACAGGTAGGAAATTGATTTTTTAATCTGTACTGATTGATTATCAATTGACTGACGTTGACGCGTGCATAGAGAGAGTTTTGATAAAAAATATGCTCCTTCCGTTTGGAAATCATTGATGAATTCAAGAAAATGGTTCAAACACAAATGAACCCATATTATATTTCATTAAATGTTCGCATTCGGCACAATTAATATGTAACTGGGCTTGAAGTTTTCTTTTCAGTCTAACGTGCAGATGAAAATCGCATTAATTGCACCACATTTCCACTTCGTCATGGTCTCACCCGATTTCAATTGTCATATCAGACTCCAAAATAAGGACAACTAGTGATGTGCAAATGTGTGTGCCCCATACGGGGCACAAACAAAACTTCCCGATTTGGTATTTCAGCACGGCATAAGCATGCAACCATGGTGATGAGCAAACTCAACAGTGATATCAATAATTGAACTTGTGACTAATAATTACTGCACGCGATCGATTTAGTTCGATTTTTAAGCCGCGTAAAAATATTCAACTGGAATTCGTCCGCCTAGTTACCCTCTCTACCTCTGTACGTTCCTAATTATCTCACTCTTTAACATCCTTCCCGCAATCGTCGACATATTCATTCGCCAACTATAGTTTAGTTCAACTTGCGATATGTTCTAACCTATATTGAAAAAAGTCATACTGAATGTGCATTTTTGTATAAGAAACGACCCTGGTGATATGCATTGTTCCCGTATTTCAAATGGCTCGAACGACCATACCTCCTTAATTATGCAAATTATGGAAAAAAGTCATTCTACGTAAAAGATGTATTTTCATATAACAAATAGTTTTCTTTAGATAAGTTTCCCGCTAACTTTAATATTTTACCCAGTGGAAGCGTATAACCAATTGCAATTGTCAATAGCATTGCATGTACTGCACGAAGGCCATCCAAAATGTAATCCGCTCCATTCTGAACGGAAAGGTTCCGATTGAGAACTTCATGACAGCGCTGGATTCATTCATTTACTTATTACATACATAATTGTTGAGACGACCATACCCCCTTGATTATGGAAATTATGGAAAAAAGTCATTCCACATAAAATGTGCATTTTCATATAAGGAATAGTTTCTTTAGATAAGTCTCTCGCTAACTTTAATACTTTAGCCAGTGGGACCGTATAAACAATTGCAATTGTTAATAACATTGCATATATATACTCCACGAATGTCATCCAAAATGCAATCCGCTCGTTTCTGAACGGAAGTGCTTCGATTGAGACCTTCATGACAGCGCTGTGTACATTCGTTCACTCACTACAGACATGATTGTTGAGATGGTCATAGCTCCTTAATTATGCAAATTTAGGAAAAAAATCATTCTACATAAATTACGCATTTTTATATGGGGAACAACTTTTCTCATATAAATTTTGCGCTAACTCCAATAGTTTATGCAATAGAACGTGATGGGCAATTACAATTGTTAATAACAATATACATACTACACCAATTTCACCCAAAATCTAATCCCCTCTAAGTTACATGAAAATGCTTCGATTCCAATATTGACGGTCTCGATAGCTTCATTCGTTCGTGAGAAACCTAGGATCAAAATTTCGGAAACACACATACATACAGACATACACACACAGATACACGCCACAGATTCGGAGTAGGAAAAAACGAGAGAGGGGTAGCATGCATGGAGGGGCATTAGCTCCGAAGAAATGAGCCATGAATGTCATGGGAACGGGTGCGGGGGGGGGCACGGTAGGTTACTCCACAGTGGAGGTACGTGTACGCACGGATTATCGATGCTCCACCTAGTATTTGTACTATTGACCCTAGTATAAAAATTCCAGAATAACGAATAGTGGCTTCTGTTATCGGGGAAATATTTCTATCTCATAAAACTTGCTGGCTAAGGTGAGTATTTTCATTTCAAGTGTCACATCCAGATCCATGTTTCACTTCTATCGCCTAGCTTTCTAAACTGGCAATTTGCTGAAACCAGTCTTTAAACATTTAATTGACGTTTCGGAAAATGTAGGGATGGGAAACAGAAATTATAAATCGAGAAGTTTTGTTTGTGCTCCCAACAAGGGCAGGCACACTTCCATCCCAGTAGATTCAAGAATTATTGTTGTGGACTGCATCTAGGCTCAGGTAAAACTAGCCTCGCCACTTGCATCGTAACAACGCGCTGCACTATCATTCCATGTTCTAAAAATGATCAAAACCACAGACGACTGAGTCTAAGGAATTAGCTCTAATGGTTGGTATTGGGAGCTTCCCAATATTTTTTCCTACTGAAGCTATTCAACTTTAAAAGGGGGTGCTCACGGGTGGCCCATGCCAGAGATGCCGTACATGCCACGTTAATTGGACGTGGATTGCTCTCCCAATATCGGTACTACTTTCAATGAATGAATAGCAAAGATAAATATTAACATGCTAATGTAGATGATTTTCATATTGGAAAATAAGTGAAGTCACTGATTAATGTTCATGAGACTGATGAAATTATTGGTATCGGAAAATTTATTGCAATAGCATTAAAAATAAATTTACTCTCCTTCTTCTTTATTCTGTTCATAACTGACAATGCCAATTTCATTTAATGCACCTCATCTTTGACAGCTGAACTAATGAGGGATTTGTTGTCCCTCCATTCGGGATTTATACATTATGCATAAACTCATAGAATATTCATCTCAGTCCTTTCCAAACCTGTTAAAAAGTAAACAGCTTCAGAAATCGTTTAAATATTTTTTCAAAGTTTTCCAAAATTCCCAAAATTGTATATTAAAAATTGTGATATTTTGAAAAAATGTGAAAGGTTTTCGCCATATTAGAATAGTATATTACGACCCAAGGCCAGAAAATTTGATCTCTTGTCGTACGTAATATGAAGGCCGAGGCTTTGCCTCGGCCTTATATCACGTACGCTAGGAAATCTGTGTTATATATTATTTTTCTTCTTCCCCACCCGAAAGTACGTTCAACAATAAATGTATCAATAATTAAATAAATGGCGATAAATTCGCCGATGAATACTTGTGTGGCTTGCACGCGCATGCCGCTTTCCGGCCACCTAGCGAAGCACATGCTCGTCCGACTTTTGCAAAACCGAGGCGAAGCCGAGGTTTTGCTGGTCGGGGCGAGCAAAAATAAAAAAAACTAAAAAAAGGAAAAAAAATATTTTGTAATGTTTCACTTTGCACGATAACTTTGGCCTCTTTGTCGAATTTTCTAAACATCTCTCCATCGGCAGAATTCTCGGATGAAGAATTCCTCATTTTTAAGGCTAACTCTCTTGAAGGTGCGGCAGGCGGCAGTGTCACTTCACTCGACACGGTTCGTCAGTATCAAATTAACTTTTTAATGGACAAAAATCAATAGAAAATCAATAATGGATAATTTCACAAAATTTAATTCCACAGGAGCACTGCCTAAAATGACATGACCCTTGTATGTATATATATATATGTAGTTGATCGTTTGACGCATGCGTACGCACGCAAGCCACAAAAGTTTTGTGGCCAATCACAACGCTTCTGACCTTGAGCCAATCCACAAAAGCCGTGGTTTCGGGCGGAACAAACCCCGGTGGAGAGCGTAATTTCGGGTGGGGGAGGAAGAAATTTGATTTTTATTTAAAAAGTTAGAGCTTCAACCAAGTGAAGTATTTCGAAAATTCTGGCAGTGTAAAAGAGTCCAAACCTTTAAGAAAAAAATTGTTCCATCATGTCCAATTTCGGTCCTAGTCTAACCCTCCATTATCATTAGAATTTCCTTCTGCATATCACTGTTGATTACTGGCAGCACATCTTCCGAATTTCGACACATCAAAAACGAATTCACAATAGTGAATGTCAATGACACTGACAAACACATAGCATACCGCAAGATATGACGATTCTCCTCGCAAAGATGTGGATTGCATTTGCTCCAACTTGCGGATTGTTCCCATGATTACCCAGCAGGTGTTACCACAAGCCATTAAAGGCTAGCACCACGAAAACTAGTCATCTGGACACAAAGCGAATACGCTATCTGAGATCTAGTTGTCACCGTCTGTCGCATTGCGCTGCGGATGCGGCTTCATGAACTGTCGTAAAAGAATGTTTATCCATTGTATTATGACGAGTAGTCACAATCGCTGATAAGTAACAGGCAATCTGGGTTTTGGCGGATACTGCATGTGATTACAGGTTCCTTTTCCAGGAAAACTATAGTGTTCACGTTTTCGATCAGATATGTGTGGGTTTGTGCGTTTCTTTCTCTGTTCTTGGTAATTACCACGAATCACTTTGCTACTTGAGCGTCCTATGGACCCACCTACCCACCCACTCACCGACCCCCCTCCTTCTCCCACCCACTCACCGACCCCCCTCCTTCTCCCACCCACTCATCCATCCCCCTCCTTCCACCCACCCATCCTCCTTCTCCTACCCATCCACACCCACCCACCCATCTCCACCCACTACCCCACTCATCCCCACCCACTCGCCCACCCCCCTTCTCCCACCCACTTACCCACCTAGATTATCTTTTTCTTGAGGGATGCACTGTGCCCGGATTGCATTGAAGGATCTGGGATCTAGATTTTTTTTTCTTCAAATTGAAGTTCAATTTTAAGTCTGATTTTTCTCTTACAAATTTCAGTGCCTTCGAATATTATCGTAATTAATAAATGATATATCGGATCAACAAATTTAGTGCACAATTTTATAGAGGAATATACGTGCCCCATTTAAGAATTCAAATTCTAAAATTGCGGTAGGAATTTTCCTACGGAAATAATTGAATGAGCCAGAAGTTCAAATTTGATGAGCAAATTATATTCAGTTAATACAAAAAAAAAGAATTGTGAATTCATATAAGGAACTTCATCTGATCATTTGTCGGTCGTTTAGATAAAGAAAAAAAAGAAAATTCCGTAATTTAACATTGTGCCTGTTTGAAAAAAAACACGTTCAAATGCGATGTTTCTATTATGCATTAGAAAAACGTACCAGAAAATATTGGAATTTTAAAATATCTCTAACTTCCCGATAGGGGAAGTTAATGAAAGGCCCCCGATTTCAAAACATTGATTTGAAATATATCTCTACGTTTCATGACGTCTCTGGTCATTCTTTACAAGATGTAAGTATGTATACGTGTGTGTGTGTATTTTTCATTGTTTTTGTCTCCGCGCCTCTCATTTGTATACTCCGGATAGCTGCGGTCTGACCATTCCTTCAGGGGGTGTACCGGACACCCACCCATGCGCCTGGCTCCGACTTTCGCTATTTTAGGCCATCGTATTTCTAAACAGGGTAAACCTCCAGGAACCCCTGTGAAATATTGGCAAAACAATGCAATTGGATCAGTGCGTCACGTGACATATTCGCATGTAGGGACCCCTGTCGAATTCCAGTATTCCAAACTTCATGATTCCTATTGTTTTTCTCAGAAACCAGTCTTTAAACATTTAATTGACGTGTCGGAAAATCTAGGAATGACAAACAAAAATTACAAATCGCGAAGTTTTGTGTGTGCTCCCAAAGGAACAGACACACGTCCAACCCACTAGTTAATAATCTACTGTGGTCATAAACCGAGACAGAGACCACAACGCCAGCGGCAATGGAATATTGACAGAGAACTAGCACTATAGTCAATGAAAGCACTATCAATTGAGTTTCATCCAAAAAAAAAATACAACTGTTCAGTTCTACACTAAATCTTCAAAATTTAACGACCATTAAAGTGAATTTTATACTTAGATTTCTGTCTTTATAGTCAATGAAACAAGCGACAAGATGGAGCATCAAAGTATCCATGCGGGAAAACTCGTAGAGAACTGAAAACTTTTTTTCACGATGGAAAAAAATGAGTTCGTCGAGTAAGTTATTCTTGCGACAAGAAATTTGTTTTCTCAATAATTTTCAAGTGTGCAATTTCTGATGCTTAGTATGGAAGAAGTGGAGCGTAAATAAAAGTTTCGTGCCTGAAGAAATCGTGTAATTGTCCTGGGTGCAAACGTTCTTCAATTGAACGATACACGGAAAGAAAACGAACATAATTATTAGACCCCTGGTGACTAATCTGAGGACGAAATTTCCGTGAGTCGAAAAATTAGACTCCTATAGTCTAAAATTTAGTCGCATTGGGTCGACTTTTTCTGTTGTTTCGGGATAGTTTTTATACTCACTGGCATGAATTTTTGGACTCACGGAAATTTCGTCCTCAGATTAGTCACCAGGGGTCTAATAATTATGTTACAATCAATGACATTAACTAGTGGCATGTGCATGTGTGAGCCCTACTCGGGGCACAAACAAAACTTTCCGATTTGGTTTTGCAGCACAACCTACTAAATTTATTCTTATCCAACATACTACGGTTAATCAGTGTGACCCCTGTTATTATCATAACGAAAACATGCCTATTTGAGAATTCCAAACTGACTCATTTACGAAGCAGATAATTATGAATACTTGAGTAGATGCATGGTGAGCATGAGGATGAGAGTTATGTGTGTTACTTGAGTGAGAGTGAGACGCCAATAAGGATGCGGCGGCAAAACAAAAACTTTAATATTTTACGCGGTGGAACAGTATAAACAATTGCAATTGCTATTAACATTGCATATACTGCACAAATGCCATCCAAACTGTGATCCGCTCGATTTTGCATGAAAACGCTTCGATTGGGACCGTCATGACAGCGCTGGGTCCATTCGTTCACTTATTACATACATAATTGTGAAGACTGCTATACCTCCTTAATTATACAAATTATCGAAAAAAGGCATTCTACATAAAATACGTATTTTTATATGGCAAACAACTTTTCTTATATGAATTTTGCGCTAACTCGATATTTTATGCAGTAGAACATTATAAACAATTGACATTGTTAATAACAATATAAGTACTGAGCCACTTTTACTCAAAATTTTTTCAGTTATAAAATATGCTTATATCTTTCAACTGTGACATTGAGTACCTGGATTACAAAATTTTTGTGTGAATGAACGTTCATTATCACTTTTTTCGATTTTTGCTCAACATGACTTTCGCAAAAACAGGGGAAACTACTCGATGGATTCGATCAAAAATCTAATCAGCTCTAAGTTACACGGAGACGCAACGATTGAAACAAAATTAATCGAATCGCACGATCCGTTTCCGAGAAAATGTAAACGAAAAATTTTGCCACATACGGCCGAACACACACACACACACATACAGACACTTCTCTGAAATCACTTCAGGATGATGCAAAACGTCGAGAAACGTGAAAATTTCATCGATCTGGCACTTTTAATTTTCGGGGTCATTACAATAACTTCCCTAGATCGGAAAGTTAATAAAACCATACTGGCGACCAATATATAGACCCTGATGGACGCACAGCGCCCGTCCAGTATTTGATGGAATATCTTGTACGTAACATTCCGACGGACCCTTGCATAGGTACTTGATTATCCAGCTTGAATCTGATTGTACACTGTCATTAATATTGACAGAACCTGAGTAAACTCATTTCTCATGGGAAAGCCCTCCATTCCGATTTTCCAGTGATTTTCACTGGAACATGCAGTACGAGTCCCCATGAGAAAAGAAGCCCCTTCTGCCCCCTCTCGTCTTACGCCATAGACGTGTGGCTTAGACAAACTTTTTGAGATGAATTGTCCCGCTGGAGCCGAATTCATAAAAATATATGTTGGCCGTATTTGCTCGAGTCCGTGGAACATCTCGAGTCAAAAAACAAACACGGAAGAAAACTTTGTTATTTCAGGGAGAAAAATCTCACCGAACTCTGCAAGAAATACTGCCTCCTATTGAGACACTTTTGTCTTCCTAAGTGATGATTATATGTTATATATAGCGTCGATTTATGAGTAATTTTGAGGATTCGTAACTTAGGGAACCCAGAGGGAAAATATTGTGCCCCAATATGGGAAAGTCCAAATTAACAGCCACATATTCTGTTGGCCCTATTGGAGTCGGTAATTACCGATGAGTTTTTTTTTTGTGTAAATAAAAATGATAGTTTCTGCTTTCCAACATTTGTTAGCAATGTTTGACATCTAGCGCCGATATAACAAGAAATTTGAGGAGAAATGTAATCTGCAAGAGCTTACGAACGCACAAATCTGCAGATATCATCGCGATGTTTAGATAGCTAACCAACACTATCACCACGTCATCAGGTTATGTTATCGCGTATCAATGAAAAACTATTGTCCCACGGCAGAGCAACAAGTGGACAAACATACCCATGCAATGGTCATTTTTCCGTTCGAGCTTGCAGCGGCGCGTGCAAGCCATTTTTTGCTTCTTTCTGACTCCAATAGATATCGTATGTCATAACAGTGAGATAGACGGCTCCTATTTCCACATTCGAAGGAATTTATCAATTTTTCAGCGAGTTCTAATACTCACTAGTGTCACCATAATTATTCATAAATTAATTGTTATTATATCGACTAACGATAATTATTATGAGGAACAAGCCGTTACCAATAAATATAAAGAGCTCAATATAGTTAATCATTCATTCGTTATTATAATTGTTAATAATTTAATATTGTGTGGAAGATGTGGAAAACTTTTCCATCAATCGTCGAAGAGTGATTAAAGAAATTCTAACCTTTATATGGCAGATCAAAAGTGGAAATTTTATCATATCTCCACGTTTCCAAGCCTCTGTAATCATTCTAAAGTATTTTTGAAAAAGAGTCTGTATGCATGTGTGTATCAATCATTATTTACGAAGGAAAGTTGTGATCAATGTCGCAATTGGAGTCTCTCGGCGTCTTAGCCTTGATCAAAATTTGGCTCAATTTCATGCAGTGGATTATTAGTTATTGGTTGATTTTGAGTGGCACGAAATTTTAATGACTATTCCAACTTTGATATTCGGTCTAGATCCGAACTTGTCCGACTACCGCCGGCGCAGCCGTGTTTGCCCGCATTTGCACAGGAGAGTCTGAATACGCGATGCGCAGTGTGATTGGTCAGTGCGTCACGTGGCATAGTCGCAGGTAGCGACACCTGTTATATTCCAGTATTCCAAATTTCATGCTTCCTATTTTGTTCTCTGAAACCAATCTTTGAACATTTAATTGACGTGTCGGAAAATCTAGGAATGGGAAACAGAAATTGCAAATCGGAAAGTTTTATTTGTGCTCCCAACGGGAACGAACACACCGTCATCCCGCTAGTTCTGATTCTATTTAAGGTCGCTGAATCACCTAGTTTGTACATTCTTCCACGTAACAAAATTAGACGGAGTTTGATGTTATTGGAAGCCATCATTTTCACCATTGTGTCATGGGTTATAATTGATGTTATGTGATACGAAAAAAATATCTGATCCGGAGAATATACTTTGAAACCGTGATAATGAATTGAAAGAAATTTTTATTCAATATATTTGATACCTCCAAATGGGAATAGCCCTGAGTAGCGTATTTTTTTGGAATCTTAATGAAATCACTGAATAAATTAAAAAAATTAATAAATTCATATCATGTTTTGTTTAGAATTTGAACTCCATGATACTCTAAAAACAAATAATAATTTTTCCGCTTTAATACAGGGAGCATTTAGAGCTTGGCACTCATTTTGTTTAAAAATAATGAAACAAGTGTCAACCTTTAACTGCTACTCGTTTAAAAATAACGAAACGAGTGAGGCGTCAGGACACAACTGCTATATATGAAAGAGGAACATCATAGAATATGAGCAGAATATGAGGGCGCTAAATGCTTTTATTTAAATTCTGCAGAGGGCAATTTATTTCCACTTTCGCAGAAACGACAAACGATGAAGAAAACGTTGTCCTATGAAAATGTTTGTATGTATGTGCCCTAAGTTTTGGTCAACGATTTCTCACGAATGGATACACTAATTGAAGCCATCAAGGTCTCAATCGACGCGTCTTCATGTAACTCAGCCCTGATTAGTTTTTGATTTATATTAGTTCAAAATATGTATTGTTATTAACAATTTCAGTTGTTCATAATGCTATATCTCGTAAACGGTTGGAGTTCGGGGAAAAATTTGATGACATAAGTTGTTCCTCTTCCAACGATCCACATTTAATATATGTTGACTTTTTCCCATAATGTGCTCAATTAAGGTGGTAAAGCCATTAGAAAAAAATAATTCATGTGATGAGTCTCTACATGTATCGATGGACCGACTCAGAATATAATACTTGTATATCATTTTTGTATATCAATGCTGCTAGGAACGTGAAGCCGAGTAAAGCCAGAGATACGGACTTATTGAACCTCTTTAACGTAGTCGTTGTATATTTTCGGCGGTTTAAAAGGCTTCAATGAGAAGTAAATGGCCTTCACGTAGAAGACGGAGTTATCTCTTGATTATGAAAACAATCACAAAAGACAGCGGCATATAGAGAAATGAAGAACAAATTCAGTAAATACTGAAGTGAGAAGTCTCGTAAATTTTTGAAACAGACATGATGTCGAAAACTCGAGTTACCAAATCGGGAAGTTTGTATTGTGTCCTTACTGAGGGCACAAATACATGCCACCCACTAGTTACAAATATAATTCCATGAGAGAGGAAAATAAAATACGAAACGGATGTGATAAATTGAAACATTGGATTCGAAGAATTTCACTGGAAACTTGACAAACTCGTTGTTATAATGTATCCCTGAAGAAGATTCTACTTCTGATAATAAATGTTCATCGTCACTCAAGCTCATACCAAGTTGCTCACAAAATACATACAAACTTCCAAAAGAAATCCTTGTCTGGGTGCTTGGTTCCAGCATTTCCCCTTTCAATTACATAGACATAATGTTTGGAAAGAGATTTAATTTTGACGCTCCGCTTAATACGGGGCTAGATAGATTCGGTGGAGAGGTACGACCACTCGAGGATTAATAGGTCAAAATATACCGTCCGAAGCGTGCGATTTTAGATCGTCTTCGAAGGGGCCTATATATGGCGAAATCAGGGTGGTCCGCTCCTCTGTTTCTCCGTTTGATTTTTCTCAGCGTAGCCGGAACCTTCCATGTGTGCTGTCGGCGGTACCCATAACATGAAACCGCAAAGCCGAATAGGCACACAATCCAATGCGGGGTGGGCTCCATCATTGGCGCCCTCTACGGTATTAGAGAGGCTTTCTGGGTATTTTACTTTGTGCATAGAAAATACCATAGCTTGAATGGCCAAAATCGACTATACTTGCATTAGGTGGATACCGGTCTCGGTAATATAGACCACAAAGCGCAAACACAAATGTGTTATCTAATATCCAGTAAAAACAATAACTTCCCTACGATCGGGAAGTTAAACAAGTGGGACGACGTCTTTGGTAACCCATTAGCAAAATGCTTCCGAATGGCTTTCATCTTCCAGGTTCCGACTGAATCCGTTGCTGTTCAGGGGTATAATTCGCGGGCGAATAATGCAATCGTTACTATTAGCGTACTCGGTGAAGATGGCATTGAGACGAATCTTTTCAACCCTAATGAAGACAGTTGCAATCAGTAGCTTTTGAGTAATTGTCAAACAAATCGGGATTTTTTAAAACTCAATATCTTCAAAAGTATACCACCGATTGAAATTGAATTAGCGCCAAATGATATGGCTTCCTGAACTCTATATTCACTGTAAAAATCACGAAATTCGATGGGAGAGTGTAGGAGAAAATGAGGAAAAGTTAACTAAAATCGCATGTTCTGCTCAAAGTTGAGGTTTGAAGGGCTATAACTCGAGAACGAATGATGCAATCGCCATCATTACCGAACTCGGTCAAGATGGCATTGAGACAAATCTTTTAAGCGCCTATTGAATGAATTCGAACAATTATTTTTTGAATAATCGTTGAAAAACCGAATTTCAAAAAACCGCAATATCTTTCAAATGAGACGACCGATCAAAGTTTAATTGACGCCAAATGATAGCTCTCATGGAACTCTACATACCCTGAACAAATCATGAAATTTGATGTGGCGGTTATTCAGGAAATAACTAAAATGTTTAGTCACATACATACAGACATACAAGGCCTAAAAACTGAGGTTTCTAACTAGACAACGTGACTTTCAAGGTTCAAATTGCCATTGTTTTGAAGGAATCATAGTGCTACGTCAGAAAAAGTGCGAAAAATTAAATTCAATTCAATTCAAAGCTTCGATTGGGAGCCCTAAACACCGAAAAATGGACATTAAAAATGGAGCGATTACAAAGCTTCCTTTCGGAAGCAAAAAACTGCATTAATACACAATCCTTGCCTTTCCGTTATTCGATCATATAGATTGTTAAATGGTCATTTGTTTGAGAATAACCATGATTTTTCAAGTGAAACTGCTATAGGCGCTTTTGGGTGAAAATCGAATACACGCGGGTTCTTATGTTACAAAAACCGACACCATTGGGGTGGGGGAAGCGCCATATATGGAATGCACACATATTTTACTTGCTAGGATATAGAGGCGGTATGCGAGGTTCGGGGAGGGGAGCACGAGAGAGAGAAGAATAGAGCATTCAGGCGTATCTAGACCCACTTACAACCTGTTGCATGGGAAAGTCGATAATGACGCGTTCGTCATAGTTCAACGCAGGGCGTAAGATGGCGTTATGCGCATTTTCTATCCACGGTAAAAAGCTAGCTGTCTTCCAGTCTGGTGTGTTAATGTATACGTTATATATGTACCCAGTGTTAGTTTCTAACGACAGCTTGGTTCACTCAAGACACCTTCACCATATGCTTCTGTAAGCAATTAACGTGCCTCGGTGGCAGATTTGTTCAAATTCAGAAAGTAAATCAAAAGTTACCGCTAATGGCCGCTCATTCGTTGAAGACTAGACGTTTTCGCAGGAACAAAAAAGCTATAGTGCCACAATATGGTCAACCTCAGATGAGACGTTCAATTTTGACGATGCCTGCATAACCTTCCTGTGGCGCCATCTTGTGCCAAAATAACAGAAACTGATTTGCACACCTAAGAATAACTTTGCCTCTCGGAAAGTTAAATATGAGCGGCACATTGTGGATTGAGAAGCATAAAACGTATGAACTGAAGGGAAGATATTTGTTAATCCTTTTTCTTAACATTTTTGAAAATTCCGAGTTTAACCGCCGGCATGTGTCGGCCTGGTTCACAAAGTAACGGTCGAGTACGACGTAAAGGGCTCATAAATCGCCCACTATCCAGTGTCATTCCGTCAAATTTAGTCGCAGTTTTCGCTCAATCATCTTTTCCAACCTAATCTCTCAAGCTTAAGTAAACAAAAATATATATAGACACAACTATGCAACCTTACATATAGTTCAAGTGAACAACACATGGTCTCTTGTTCTCAAAACCTGCAGTCGAGGAAAATAAAAATAAAAGAGGTCGGAAACGAATTCTCACTTAAACCTGACGTTCATCCCTTTTACCTCCCACTCTAATTTCTCTGCACCAATGAACTGCTAAATTTCCAAATCTCAACCCATTTTCTTCTTCTCGCCACACTACGTCTTACAAGAAAACTGTTTTTCAAGTCAGTCTCTGAGCAATAATCGAGCGAAAGAGTCCTTTGCGTCATATTCAATCGAATCCATATTGTGTAATCAAAACTGAATAAACATCATTCCATATCTAAAATGAACTTAATTCTCAGTGTCGTTTTTTTGTAGTTTGTGAACCTTGACAGTTGAAACTTCAATTTGATAATAGAATTACCCAGGTAAAATTTTAGCCTGGGATGCTACTTGGTGGCAAACACATTCAGTATCGTCTTATTGAGTGTCCACTATTCTGAAAATGATTCAAATAAACGAGATGGGGGTGTCAGCCCCGGCGGGACAGTTCAATAACTTCCCTACAGATGTGTGTGTGTGTTTATCGACTTTTTATATTCTTTTTACTATATTGTAAATACCACTATATTCTATAGTGGAACCTTAATCTTCCAATACAAACCAATTTTTTATTTTAACTGCCCGATCTAGGGAAGTTATTGTAATGACCTGGAAAATGAAAAGTGCCAGATCGATGAAATTTTCACGTTTCTCGACGTTTTGGATCATCCTGAACTGATTTCAGAGAAGTGTCTGCATGTGTTCGTCCATATGTGGCAAAAATTTTCGTTTACGTTTTACCGAAAACGGATCGTGCGATTCGGTTAATTTTCTTTCAATCGTTGCGTCTCCGTGTAACTTAGAGCTGATTAGATTTTTGATCGAATCCATCGAGTAGTTCCCCTGTTTTTGAGCAATTCATGTTGAGCAAAAATCGAAAATTGTGATAATGCCCGTTCATTCACACAAAAATGTTGTAATCCGGGTACTCAATGTCTCAGGTGAAAGATATAGGCATATTTTATAACTGATTAAATTTTGAGTAAAAGTGGTCCAGTCCTTATATTGTTATTAACAATGTCAATTGTTTATAATGTTCTACTGCATAAACTATTAGAGTTAGCGCAAAATTTATCAAAGAAAAGTGGTTTGCTATATGAAAATACGTATTTTATGTAGAATGCCTTTTCTCGATAATTTGCATAATTAAGGAGGTATAGCAGTCCCCACAATTGTATGTAACAAATGAATGAATGGACCCAGCGCTGTCATGACGGTCTCAATCGAAGCGTTTTCATGCAAAATCGAGCGGATCACATTTTGGATGCCATTTGTGCAGTATATGCAATGTTATTAGCAATTGCAATTGTTTATACTGTTCCACCGCGTAAAATATTAAAGTTTTTGTTTTGGCGCCGCATCCTTATTGGCGTCTCACTCTTACTCAAGTAACACGCATAAGTCTCATCCTCATGCTCACCATGCGTCTACTGAAGTATTCATAATTATCTGCTTCATAAATTTAGGAGGTTGTGCTGAAAAACCAAATTGAGAAGTTTTGTCTTTGCAAGATAAATTAGAAAATTGTGGGGTTTACCCAGAAATCCAGCATGTCTCAATCAATTGTCACTCACCTGTATACCCCACAATTTTATATAATATCATAGCATCGGTTGGGAAAATATCCGAAATTGTGGGGAGGGGGGGGGGGGGAGGGGGCAAGGGTGTACACTCATTCAGCTCACTAGTCAATACATCATGAAAAAGATATCTAGTTTGGCAGCGAATGCCCACCGGATGTAATTCACTCATTAGCGCTATATATGGATTAGAACACACATGATATGCAGTTGCCAGCACGTGAATAATTTTCTCGCGGATATAATCCGTCCAAGCAGAATACGGTATGTAACCACCAGTGTGATGCATAACACTCATATAAAAATATGAGGCAATCCAATTTCTTGTGTTTGTCACGGAGATGATGCCACGTACTCGTGTGGTATATTTTTATTTTATGGTAAACAGAATAATAAGAGGAGCAATTTTAGGGGAGCAATGTATATGGGTCATAGCCAGCGCTACTCTATCTCTGGATCAGATCGATTGTACCCAACAATTCTGGACAGACTGTACCGCCGCAGTTGGCTTTAGTGAGTGGAAAAAAAATAGGAGCAGTGTTGTTCTGGCACAGGCAATATCTGGCGGTTGTGTGATATTAGAGAACGGCTTTGGAAAATATTGAAGTGAAATGCATAATTGTGTTCATAAAAGGGCGGTCGTGAACAACCTAGGCCACTATATACGGTTGGAAATATTTTCTGACATCCAGCACTAGCTTCTTCAGGACTTCTTCCAACGCTCCCAAATTTACCGTATATTTTGCTTTGCTTCCAGGTAGAGAGGAATGACTACTGACGGGTTTAGAGCTCTGAAGAAACTCAGGTTCTCAGGAGTAGATATATTGAAGCCTACCATGGGGCGGTTGGTTAGGCGACGGATTCCTAACTTAGAGGTGCTGAGTTCAAATCCGAGTCGCGCTCATTGATACGAGCATCAATGTAATTCATTTCTAAGTGCTCTATATATACATCGCAGACCTCCATCTTGATGAGCACCCAAATGAGTATAAATATAGATACTCAAAATATTGTAAAAAATTCTGCGAATAGATACCAAAACCACCCATTTCGTCTCTAAGTTTGTTACGCGTCACGCCTAGTTCTGTACGCCAATTTTTTTTCTTCAATAAAATGTCATTGGTTATCAATTGCCACCTCGTAATAGCCACCGGCGAAACCCTGAAATGGTTGTCACGCCATTGGCCGATAAAGTCAAATCATTTCACACGTCAAATCCGACAATAATCGATTTAGCGGTGTGCACTGAATGAAATTAACAATTCTTTCAATGAATATCCCAATATTCGGCTTGCTTTATCGATCGACTGTGCAAAATAAATAAAACAAGACATTATGAACGTCTATTTCAAGTTGTCCTTGACATTCCATTTATTCTGGTGAAAATACCATTTGTTAATAGATTCGAAAATCTCATTAATATTTCAAAGTGGCTCCGATAATTGCTGTGATAGACGGGGACGATGGTTGGCTTGATGAATCCGGTAAATAATTAATGGGAGAATTTAATGGTTGGTTGAACGCTGGGTCATCGTGAATTCTTAATTCCGGTCACCACGGCATGGTTATTGTAGAAATACCGAATTAAATGCTCCAATCACAAAATCGGCAAGATTGTTCAGTCCCAAAATAATTGGCGGATCAGATTTCCTACATGATGAGAGCAAGAAGAAGAATGACTGAATCTATAATTTCAGACTAAATTCAGAGTCTAAGAAGAAGCCAAGAAGATTGAAGAGTCTAAGACCCTGATTATGAATAGTAGTTGTTGCCTCATCTATCCACCAATAAAATACCAATAGCTATCCAACCACAGGTGTTCCGTTCGCCCTCTATTTCCGAATTCCCATAAACCTAACAAACCCTATTACTCTCAACCACATCTCTCCTAATACCGTTTACACCCCCCAATCGCTGAAAGTATCGGCACATTGATACAAAATGACATTCTACCTAGCTTTCACCCCTCCCTACCACCCCCTCCCCCCTTCCCACCCGCCACGTTTGAATGACGATGCATCAACTGAACGCCATAACGTAACCGATGAAGCATCCCCTGCAGAATGTGACGGAGGCATTTTACGATGTCTGTTTTCACAGCTCCACCGGTAAAATGGACGCTCTTGCTAGTTTATTATTGGTATAGCCCCAACGTAAGAGTCCCCTGTAATGCGCCCAACGAAACCCGAGTGGTTGGTTAATGTGTGTACGTGAAGGCAAGGTAACAAGTGCAAGGTAGTACGATTGGTATCATACGTACGGGCTACAATGGCCCAAGCTACGGAGCCATTACGAGGGTTAATAAATCAAGCACACGAAAACCACCCGCTTCTCCCCCCCCCCCCCCGCCGCCCCCCAGCCCCTTTTAGCCCCACCGTTATTTTTCCCAGTTGGAGCCACCTGAGGGCCAGCTCCAAGGTGAGGGAAATACCCCGCGAACGATTAAATGAAAACACCCCGACGTTTATTGGCAATCGCAGGTAGCCGTACACCTGAGTTATGTAACACGCAAGTCGTACGGAGAGATGCACGTTTTTAAAGTCAGTAAGTGGAATAATTAAAAAAAATCGCTGGCGATTTTGGGTTATTTTTTTCGGTAATGGGAGGGAAACAAATGGGGGCGGTTCGGGTGGGCGGCGGGAGGGGGGAGGGATTGGATGTTAGGGGCTTTGTAATTAGTGATTATGCATTATTATTTTTAGGGGTTTTCGGAGATTATTTTTACGGGCCGCGAAGAGGTTAGTGAAAAATTTCGGAGGAAAAAATTGCGGTATAATAGTTTGGTTGATTTAATCTTAGATTAGTCACCTTTTTTAGGGGCATTCGCTAAAATTAGGGTAATAAGCCTGCAAGTTCAGAGTATGAGACAAGAGAAAAATACCCGTTTTATGGGCGGATTTGTTGAAGAAGAAATGGTCGAGTTTGGGGTTGATGCAAGAATGTGATTCCAGTGTAGAAGGCAGCATCTGTAGAGTATTAAAGGAAGAAGTTTTTCCCAAAGGAAGATTGTTGTCACAGTTCCGACGCATCTTGCTATGGTTGATGGTGACGAGGAGAGTCAGAAGTGTCTTTTTGACAATCCAGAAATTGAAAAGGGCAAAAGTGTTCAGTAAGTGTTTTTTACACGCTGATGGATTTTTGTTTTTTTCCGTAGTTTTCGTGGTGAACGATGATATTGAAAGGGCAGGAAACCTTACAATTGATATGTTCTTGGGTTTATCTCATACTTGTGCCAACAAAAACTTTCTGTCAATGTACTTCTAGATGAGTCCTAGTAGTGCCTTATGCTGTATTATCGGCATGGAGAGGCGGTATAGGATGCCTGGTGATTTCTGATAGATCGCATCATCAATATTTTTAGGTCTATTATTTTATAGGAAAATGATGGGAATACGGACGATTGTCATATTGTTGCGCAATCTATTAATATCTATGGAATTATAAAGTTTGCTATTTTGGAATTTGGAATTTGGAATTGGGAATTTTGAATTTTGAATTTGGAGTTTTGAAATTTGAAATTTGAAACTTGAAACTTGGAATTTTGAAGTTTGGAATTTGGAATTTGAAATTTTGAAATTTTGAAATTTTGAAATTTTGAAATTTTGAAATTTTGAAATTTAGATTTTTGAAATTGAAAATTTTGACAGTTGCAATTTTGAAATTTGGAATTTTGAAATTGGGAATTTGGAATTTGGAAATTTGGAATTTTGAAATTTGGAATTTTGAAATTTGGAATTTTGAAATTTGGAATTTTGAAATTTGGAATTTTGAAATTTGGAATTTGGAATGTTGAAATTTGGAATTTTGAAATTTGGAATTTTGAAATTTGGAATTTTGAAATTTGGAATTTTGTAATTTGGAATTTTGAAATTTGGAATTTTGAAATTTGGAATTTTGAAATTTGGAATTTTGAAATTTGGAATTTTGAAATTTGGAATTTTTATATTTCCAACTTTGAAATTTGCCCGTTTGGAATTTTGAAATTCGGACTTTGAGAATTTAAAATTCTGAAATTGGAAATGTGATCTTTTTGAACTACATTGGAAAATTCCCATCAGCTGATCACAAGTACCGACAAAGATTATCACGTACACAGGTACGCATTATTCCCGACGGCTTTCTCCACGCATTTCATTTCCGTCATTGCACGACAATCCGGAGAAAAACAGTTGTGTATCTTAAAGTTGAAAAGTACAATTATTTCCCCAGGATAGCCCTCCCGAGGTCCTTGTGTAGGGGTGTTTGGTAGTGAACCCGAAACGTCCACATAGTGTCCGAAAAAAAATCAAACCCTATACTACTCCACTTACATCTGACCTCTCTATCTCACGTAATCATAGTATTACACAATGCGTTGATCACAAGAAATCGCCGAGTGGGATTGAATTATTAGAAGCGAGTGCTGAAATTATTTCAAAGATTATGGGGTAAGGTTCACCGGGAACATCAAAGGCACCAATACCCCTTGCCGCTTTTCAATTTGGTCCACCTGATGGAGATGGGACTGTTGTCAGACTACGCTATCAGACTTGCACAGAGTTTCTGGCATTAGCTTTCAGTAGGGCGGTTAGGGGTTTCCACCCGGGGTTTTACGGTATTGGAGAATACTAGAATTTTGGACTGAATTTGTGAGAGACTTTGTTCTAGGTGTGAGTGGGGAAAGTGGTATCTGCTGGAGAATGACAGGATGGTCCAGAAGTAAAGGAAAGCTGTGTGGAGATCGAAATAATAGACGTGGGTGATCGACTATAGCCATTCTAAATTTCCTAATAGACGATGGTGTATTATTTAGTAGCTTGATTTCTATGGCCTGGAGAAAAAAACGGAGTTACTAAAAAAAAAAAATTTTCCTCGTAACTCTAATTACGCTAGACCCCGACCAAACACCGCCTTTTGATTTCCAGACTTCTAATTACGTATGGCGATTGAATAACGGTAATTATAATTATCAATTTCGCCGATCACTGTTGTTAATTGATGATAATGAGAAATGAAAAATGTATCACAATGTCAAGGGTCATTAATCACCCGATGAGGCTAATAGTCCAACCCCAGCGACCTTGATATTCGAGGGCGATTGTAAACGACACGGAAAACAAGGGGTGAGGGCCGTTAGCCGGGGAGCGAGATTAATCAGGACTCAACGCCCGCACAAGTCGATGGCCAACACTTTGTGGCTTTCTGGCGCTTCGGTGAAGGGTCCAAGGAGCACGACACAAATGCGAGGTACTCGAGTACATCAATCTCTTTGCTTGTTCCTCGCTGGCGTTAATTCGGCACCGCTGTCCGAGCGCTCCACTTTCACCGATCTAAGTGATAGCGTCGATACCTCGACCAGTGATAGCGTCGATACCTCGACCGGTGATAAATAAGCGTCGATATGTTTGGCACATATTGCAGGGAATTGATTCATCTCTTAGAACGAACTGAACTTATGGAGATTGTATTACCGATATATTACCGATATACTACCGATATATTACCGATATATTACCGATATATTACCGATATATTACCGATATATTACCGATATATTACCGATATATTACCGATATATTACCGATATATTACCGATATATTACCGATATATTACCGATATATTACCGATATATTACCGATATATTACCGATATATTACCGATATATTGCCGATATCGGAGATATCTCCATCAGGGATCAAAATGTGTCTATATGTGCTGAATGTAATCCCTTACAGTGGATTCATTCGATGTTTATAACGAATTGTCTTCAGGGAGATCTTATGTATTACCGATACCTTAATCTCTTAACTTGTTCCGCCTGACGTTAGGTTGGCACCCCAGTTAAGAAGCTCAGCTTTCGCCATAGCTTTGATACCTCGATCCGATTTTTCCGATTTATTCAGATTTTGAAATTTCTTCTAGTTTTCAAATTAATTTTTTTTTGCAATATGTGAGACACTTGAAATTTTCAAAATTGTAGAAGTCTTGAAAATATTCGAAATTGTTGAAAGTTGCGGAAATTTTTAGAGGACCTGAAGTCTCAAAAAGAAAAAAAAATTTGAGGCATTTCAGGAATATGAAAAATTTGATGAAACGTAGGTGTAGAGGTTTTTTGAAGAACTACGGTAGACCCCATATATTCTGGATTCTACCAAAACTTCATGAAATGTCCGCAGTAGCTCAAAAAATTGTTCTGAATATTTCAGAGATTTAGTAGAGCCAGCCATGAACACTCATCCGAAACAATTAATTATTTGATAACGAATGAACAATCAGTAACAATTTCAATACTGACTTTTTGGCGGAACGTGATTACAGGATCAAAAGTTTGAGTTAATATTTTTAGCGGATTAAAAAGTGCAGCTGCTCTCCACTTTCAGAAATAAATATTTTCGGTTGCGCGCTTCATCCAATAACTTTCCCAATCTGAAAATTTACCATGATATGGCAAACAAAATCTGGATAGCATGCACTTTTGCTGAAAAGATATAATTTGTAGTCCGTGATCGAATTCATTTTTTTTATCATGCTAAATACAAAGCTATTAAATTGATTTTTTTTTCCAAATTTGAAAAATCCTACAATTTTTCAAAAACATTCTGGATCGAAAGGTTCCGTCAGCTTCTCGACAAAGCTCTAAACCATCATGATCAAAATTTGTATGCACCGCACTTGTCTCCCTGTCTGCCCGCACGTATGGATTACTACTTGATCGCTCACACTAAATCTGACTTCTTGCGATACCAAAGAGGTAACGTCCAAAAAGTACCTTATCAGGATATCAAATTCAAGTATCTTTTATCCTCTTATATTTTATTATCTCGCTGTCATCACTTTAAAAATCAACAAACGAGGTAAAATAGCATTTCTATTCTAATCCCACTGTCCGCTATTCTATCATTGTATCAGATTTCCCTATTTCACTCATCCTAATTACCCGTAAATTAATTAATTCAATACCATTGTACAGTATAACCCACAAAACCCAAGAATAATAGACGAATTTCGAAAGTCACAGCCATTTGACGGTGGCTTAAATTTTAATGAGACCAGCGAAAGAAGAAGTCCCATTCATTCCCGAGGGCATGTTGAAAACTGACAAAACAGTTGATATGGGGATGGTATAGAGGGTAGGATTATGAATGGACTGGCAGTGGACGAATAAAAATAAAAGTAGAAATAGAGCGCCTGAGAAAAGTCCAACGGAAAAAAGAAAAAGAGGATAGAAATAATCGGAACGTGGGTGGTAGCTTCGACAGGGGTGAATAAAAGGAAGAAAAAGAAAAGGGGAAAAGTTGAATTCAATTAATTCTATGATTCAGATGAAAAGTGTCGTTTTATGAGATCCATGGTAATGAGGCTTCCTCGAAATCATTGATGTAGATTTTCTAGGTATTTTGCGGTTGAGGAACTTTGGTTAGGGGCATAAGGGACACGGTGGAAAATTAGGAGTGATTGTGACCAATGGACATCCCTCCAAGCTCATATTCTTCGCATGGTGCAGGCAAAAAAACGTCCGAAGTGGGGATGTTACGAAACTTGAAACGGTTACGAAAGAACCCTGAAAGGAAGGGTGAAGATGGATGATATATGATATATGATATATGATATATGATATATGATATATGATATATGATATATGATATATGATATATGATATATGATATATGATATATGATATATGATATATGATATATGATATATGATATATGATATATGATATATGATATATGATATATGATATATGATATATGATATATGATATATGATATATGAAAGGGTATCAACTGAAATTGAGAAAATGCGGAAACAGAAATGGTGAAAGTTATAAAAATTTTTGAATTTCAACAGTTCAAGAATTTCCAAGAATTGTCAGAATTCCGAGAAATTCCAAAACCGCCACAATATAATTTGACCTCGTACTTCCATAACAAGTATTGATTTATAACGTAACCAATACCAGGAATACATCGAAATAATTCACGTAAATGTTCGCCGTACTTCACCTTGTATGACCCTTATTTTTCGACAGAAAAGTCATTAGCTAAAATTACGGGCAATTATACCCCGCAATGTACATCCCTCAAAGATATCAATGAACATAAAATACCCAGCAGGCGCCACCCCTAATTAGTAATTACAAAAGCAAGCGGTGGTATTTTCCGAAGAACTCGTCGTAACTCACCGTCACAATATTTGTCTTTGATTACCTTTTATGATGTTTGCAATGTGGGTAAACACCCTTTCAACATCGTGGATATAACCGTTGATTCGTAATACCGTTAGAAAATGTTCTTGTTATTCCAAAAGCCTCGTTTCCTAATTATCTAACAGTTTTTTTTTATTCACCAAGTGAAAGACTCGAGTTTACGTGAGACCAGTAGTTTCTTCTCATTAGCATAAAAATAAATATTTCTCTGTTATCAACAAGTTATTGACTCATTTTCTTTTGCAACTATAAGTACAGGAGAGTTGGAATGGACTTCGACAAAAACTTCGGGTAACTTCTGTTTTATAGAGATTTGTTCAATGCTTCTTGCTGTGCTAACACAACACTAGTCGAAAATCGGATATTCACGACACTGGTTGATAATTCTATGAGGTGGGAATGATAAGTTGAGGCTATCAAAGCTTGCCGATAGCTACGTTACGTACTTTTCTGATTATGTAAACGGATTTATTGACACCGACATTTTCAAGTAGGGTGATTATGACGGCCGACAACTCTAACGAGAATCTAGATTACGTGAAATCTAGTCAAAGTGACTTAGGCCCCTAAGTTCCTAATACCACCAGGATTGATGGACTTGTTATTCGTCTCAGCCCGGCACTCAGACCCTCGTCGGCTATTTACACACCCTAATGCTATCGGTACAAAATACCCAGAGTGTCAGTCCCTCCGTGTTTACCTATATCAACCTAAATTCATTTGAGATCGCCCAAGATTTGTACAGTAGGTCGGAACTCCATAAAAATTTCCGCTTTCAGTTAACATTACCAGATTAATGTACTTGTCATTCGCCTCAATTCCACACTTGAACCCTCACTCGCTATTTACACATTTCTAACTAATGCTAGTGATAGAAAATGCTCGAAATGTCAGTTTCGTACGAGTTTGCCCGCGTCAATGTAAAGTCAGAGTGGCAGTGTCATCCTTGCGGTCTCTATCTACACATTGGGCCGTCCCGCATTGGAGGAGTTAGCCGAGGTTGCCAGTGACGATACGCGACAACTCAACCCCAGTGTGATACACACTGAGAGATAGAGGAGAGAATGGGCTTAGGGGGGTAAATCGAATGAGATGAGAGGCGGATTTGGAATTTCCAAACCGACGAGATCACAATGGCTCGAGTTTGCCCGTATCACTTGGGACTTAGATATACCTATTGCTGCACTCGGGTGCTATCAGTGAATGTGTAGCGAATGCGGAGAGCTCGCGATTCATTTTTCATGGCGATTGGAGTAATTCCAGTGTTGGGAAATTAAACTGAAACGAGAATTCTAGTAATTTCACGATCATTTTTAGGGATTACTGTTCTTGGATAATGCGAAAAGGTGGAGAAAAAAAATATTCGATGATATTTTGATCCTCGATGAACGAATGGAATACTCATTTGTATTTTATCTTCGATTCGGGGATCAGATATTTAAGAATATTTTTTATTCACGATCCGACGATCTTCCGGTTCGAATGTAGTCTTCGATTTGAACGTAGAAATATCGTGGAGCTTTCATCCGTGATATTTTATCCTCGCATATTTTAGTGGCCAGATAATTTTTTAAAATTTCCATTGAGCTCAGGAGTTCATTTCAGGAAAATCAGAAAGTTACTCTCCGCCTTACTATATTGCTTGGAGTTTTTTGGGAATTTTCTTACTCGGGTCATCTGAGAACTTATCACAAGTAGTTTTAATATTTATCAATAGCACAGTGATGACAAACGTTTTTAATAGGTACTAATTAAATATGGTGGTGATGGTGCTGGAATAAGACTAGTAAAGTATGAAAATTTCCTCTTTCACGTCCTACAATTTATTTTAATTTACATTTCAAAATTTGCAAAAATTTAGAATTTGAAATTTTTGAAGTTTCGAAAATTTCGGATTAAAGACACAAACTACCCTTCACCCAAATTTTTTTTTTATAGTCTGTAATCATTTCCAAAACTCCGAAGATTTCATTAGTGCCGTAAGCGAGAGGAAATACTATATACCAAGTGATGTTTTCAAACTAGGCTCTTAAAATGAGTTCTAAATCACAATCGTGTGTGTGTTTTTTTTTCTGTCTTCGTCCCTCTCATTTGTACGCCCCCGTGTAAGCATTCCTTCAGGGGGACACCCACCCATGCGGCTGGGGCCGACTTTCGCCATTTTAGGCCATCGTATTTCTAAACACAGGATTAACCTGCGGAAACCCCTGTGCTACGATAGCCGGCGCCTATGATGGAACCCCCCTCCCCCCCCTGCATCGGGTTAGGTTCCCACTCGGCCGGGCGGTCTCATTTTATGGGTACCGCCGATAGCACATACGGAATGTTCCTGCATCGGTCGGAATCCATGAGAAAACATTTTTGAAAAATACTATCCAGCGGCCGGGCGCGAACCTAGAACCTTTGAAGTAGTAGGCAGATACTCTACCACTACGCCAAAGTCCTAACACGTGTGTGTGTAGGTGTGCGCGTGTGTGTCTATCTATTTGGAATAGAGTAGGAAATGTAATTACGTAAATTAAGCGTGAAGGAACAATACTGTCAGTGTACATAAATCCTGTGGATTTGAGCAGCATAAACTATTTAAAAAATGGGAAAAAAGATCATGAAATCCAAGAAGGGCAGATATAATTACACGGATAAATGGAAAGAGACGAGAGGAACACACATAATCGTCCCTCGTTCGACCATTCTCCATTTGTCTTTCATTCGTCTGACTATCGCTCGGGATTTCTACTGGCAATCACTTGAACTGAGGCGATCAGGTGTTTCATTCGCAATTAACCTTTTTCATGGATTCTCGAATCATTCAAAATACACTGTTACAAAAATGGATGTTATATTAACAATTTAAACGTAATCTTTAAGAATGTAATGCTGATTTCGATTTGAGTGGACAAATCATACCGAAATTGTGCTATCGATAGGAGATTCGAAATATTATTGATCGGAATGGAATGAATCCCTTATCGACATAAAACAATCACGAGTTTGCTTCAACTAATTGTCTAAAAAGTTGTTAGATAAAAATTAATACAAACATTTAATACATGAAGGGTAGATAGTATTATATTTAATTATACCTATCATTGTCTTCAAAATTCGATCGTGTAATTAGCCTTGCAGCTGCTAGATATGAATAAATGAATAAATAAATGAATAAATAAGTGAATGAATAAATGAATGTATGAATAAATGAATAAATAAATAAATAACTAAATGACTAAATAACTAAATAACTAAATAACTAAATAACTAAATAAATAAATAACTAAACAAATAAACAAATGAATGGATAAATAAATGAATAAATGACTAAAATCACGGAAATGCATAAATAAATCAATAAATAAATACATGAACGAAAAACTTACGTAAGTTTTGTAAATATAATTCACGAGGATTATTGTACAATTTTTTTCTGAATTCCATCTTCTTCGTTATTACGTATCAAGTGAACTGACAAATTAGAGCAGTTGTTCTATTCGTAAAGATCAGACCAAATAGATCGCTCCACTGCTAACGATTCCTTCTTCCTTCAGACACAGCTCTTTGTGCCTTTGTAACACTCACCGCAGCATCAAATTAAACAAGATGAGAATAATGTTGTGCATGCGAGACTCACCGTACTCGGGGACCAATTATGAGGCCATGTTCTTGTCTCGTGGTTGCTGCTTGCGCCGGGTGAACTCGCGAGAAAAACAACTCGTCTGTCAGTTGTTCCTGTGGTGGTGGTCGTAGCCAACAACGCTGCCCGTGCCCTCGATCCTCCGATGCTCAATGTTGGAGATGTTTCCATGGTTCCCCTGTGGACACACCATAGTCTCATTAATTAATATCGATTAGAGTCAAAAAATATCAAGCAACATGCAAATATGTCAACTCTCTGAGTCGTAAATCCGGATAAAACTGGTCCAGATGATTTTCGTCTATATCTGGATCAAAATTAGTCCTTTTTCTTAGGTTTGGTATATGCAAAATCTTTCGAATTTTATCCATTTTTCTTCCTATTCCATAGGTGCTTGTGTCAAGACGCGCGGTTCCGATGCGCGCTCAGACCTCCGAGCCACGAATCCGTTCCCTAACGCATTGGGCCATCATAGGCCTCGAACATTAATTAATCAATTCCATTCTCTTTCACCGTTGAAAGCTGACCATCGACAACTGATAAACTTTGATTTTTTTTCCAAAAATACATTGCAATGCACACGGAGAAAAAAGTTTAATAAAAATTGCGTGGAAAGTTCCGTAATTTACAAATGGAATGTCGGAGAAAAAATTACGGAATGCAACTGAATTTTCACTCGAGGTTCGGGTATTTTTTTTGTCATATTACGAAAAAATTGTGGTTCATTCCGTAATTGTTACAAGAGTTTCCACAATTTCTTCCAGAACGGAGTTTTTTACTCACCGATTACGAAACATTTCAAGTAATTTTTACTGAACTTCCATCTCCGTGCAGCGCTGATCGCGGGAGCGACACCTTTCAGTACAGAGGCACAATTACAGGAGGTTAAAAAAGTTACTGTTGAGGATTACTGCTCACATTCGCACTGGCATGATTAACGTTAGAAAATGATTTATTTCATGTTGAGGATTATGATTGAATGATGGAAATAGTTATCAATAAGCAAAAAAAGTAAGCGCACTTATACAATCTCGACCAAGTGGCTAAAGCCAACTGACTAATGTAGAGCCTCTCGTCTATGAAGAACCCTGAACGAAGGTTCTTATGTCTTAGTCATTTTACCTGACTCATAAAATCATCGTTTGGCAGGATCTGAGGCTCATCTTTAATTATACTTTGGCCAGCTGTTCAGCCCTCTATCTAACGGATCTTCTTATTACTTTATGACATACTAGAGGAATGTTGGATTTTCAAATACTTTAGAAATTACAAATTACTCTAACAGTTAAGTCAGTCAGATCTCCACCAAAAAACAGATAGGTATTTATTGCAACTGGATTAGAAAGGGGGTAGCGGGGCAAAATGGGATGTTTTGCGATCCTCTCTACTACGTTTCTGCACAAATCAAATTTAGACATAATAAAATATTGGGAAATTGAAACATCGCAAAACGACCCGTTCTGCCCCACCCCGTATCTCCTCTATTATAGCAGTTCTGCTCATATGGAAGCCGCCAAAATCTTATTATTGCCAATCTAATTGGCCAAAAGCCGCGAGATTATCGAGAAGAGTATGACATATATTATTATTCGCAACTCGTGTGTAAACTTTTTTTTTTTTTTTGGTGATTGAGAACTTGCAGTCCAAGGCAAAGTTGAAAAAATACTCGCGCACTCAGTTACGAAAATTATCAGTCCAATTTTGCAAGAGGTTTTTCGCTCCACTTGACAATTGCACTTGCGAAGGTCCGCGCAACTAATCGTCAGCCATTCACAACACAGATATTTGAATTCGATATTTTAACATTGAGAAGATGAGCCATTCAATGGTGCCGAATTGGCTTTTCAAATGCTCCAAATGTCGACATTGATGTTGAAAAAACAAAATTTCGGAAAACTTGAGTATAGTTTCCATTCTTGAAATTGACGTTATATACATGACATATGTTTGACATCAGGAAAAGTTTTTGATATCTTGAAACATTACGCAGATGTTTACTCGAATCCATCAAATTGATTTTCTTTCAGCGAAACTCAAATTTTGGCGAACACAAGCCTTGCCATAGACTACTTCGAGAAGCAAAGTAGTAATTCCCACAATTGGTCGGACCACAAGCGATTATTTTATTATCATGAATTTTTTCAATGAAATCACATAAAAAAATCTGAAATAATTTCTATATTCTCCAAACTTTTCTGACGATTTAACTCCCATGTTTCCCGGGATTGGCGCAGATTTATAAAAAAATATTTGCAAGAACAGAAAGGAAGGTCTCACCAATTCTTTGGTGAATTAAATATGTTTATTGTCGTCCCTAATTATGCTCAATCTTTGTCTTCTTATGTGATATTCTGCAAAATAATTTGGTGAGAACATGGATTTATGAGAAATATGAGGAACACTTCTAATTTTAATTTGAAAAATCAGAACGTTCGTCGCATAAATGCAGTGAATGCAGTGATGAAAAATCAACGCGTTCAACGCGAATTCTCTTGACGGTGTTCATTTTAACCCGAGGTCATTTCATCGGCCTGTTTTAGCTAGCTAACCATATTTAATACATCGAGTTTGTTACCACATTTATTATGAAACTGCTAATTTGCTTGCACAGTCAAACATTGACACATCACAATATCGATCATGTGGGTTGACTCAGCTGTTAGTCTTCCTCTGGCATCAATGTTCCGCAAATATTTCAAAATCTAAGAGAGATAGCGCAATTTATCTTAACACAAACTTGTAGCTCTCACTCTACTCTATAAAAACGGTCATACACAAAATGCGGCTAGCGTCCTTAGATTTCGAAATATTTGGCGAAACCGGAGGTCAAGTGAAAATTCACTTAACTCGGCTGACCACTTTCCATGATGTTGCCTTCTCAAAAATGGCCCAAAAATATTTTGTAAAATTCAGACAGTTTTTTCGAATATGAAGAGGGTCCCGACATACATGTTTAAATATTCTGGAAAAAATTCCCCAATTTTTTTGCGGTCTTTCCAAATCACCCCAGAAGTCTAAAAATTCAGCACCTTTGTTCCAGTAAAGCAACAACCTAGATTTTCCCCTGAATCTTTGAAAACCATGATGGACATGGGTGTCTAGCTTGACGGAGAACGTCCCATATATAAAATGGAGAGAGATGCCTCATACAAATGACTGAACCATCCGCAGAGTGTCCCATGACATTGGACACATGAGAATATTGAAATACTTCAACGTGGCGTTATCCTCACCTTTCAGATCAATTATCCCATGAACAGGAAAAAGAACTTTTTTGCCCCGATCAACTTTCCCTATTTCACTCGTTGTAAACTTTTGTATCCTTATTTATCACTCGCATATTCGTACTTTTTCTCCCCCCTACTCCATTACGGAAAATACCCTAATCACTGACGTAAGATCGATAACCGTAGCCGCCGTATAATTGATGAGTTTTAATAATTTAAAATTACAAATTCCACAGAGTTTACATAATTACAATGATGAAGAAATAATCTAATATCGTTGTCTCGCTGTATCGATAAATTCCCTAGCAGCCTTAACAATTTGACATTGACGCTATCATTAAAATCTACAAATGCACTCACTGACATATGTACACTGTCCCATCCTACCCCGATAAAAAAAATTCCAAAATTTGGATTGAAAAATATTCACTGGAAAAAAAAGCATTCACTGTATCCACAATATCTGTGAGTTCAACTGCTTATTAAATATTTTAAGCGCCATAAAAAATGCATATCCATAAATTTTTCAACCCTCAATCCATAAATCTTATATTATTTCGTTTCATGTACTCAGCTATCGAGATATTAAAGCTATTACCCATAATCTACGCTCCCATAAACACAGTTTCAACACAATCGCTCACTTCCAACTTTCACCTTCCCCCTCAATTCTGCCTCTCCCCCTTCCCCCCAAAAATGCCATTGAATATTTTATTTTTTTATTCAAAAAATAATTGAAGCATATTTCTCTCTCCCCATGAATCCCTTCAATTTTTACAAAAAATAAAAATTCGTAATTCGCCTTTATCTCATTTTTTCCGTCTCTTCAATTGTCATCATTGGACCGGAAATAATCACCCCGGTCATGTTTTGGGGTCACGTTGCATTTTATAATCAATCATTTGATAGTTAGTGGGAATTAGGAATATAGAGAGTATCCGAGGCGTCACGAGCGAAGACGCACAGTGCACTGAGGCGCTAGGATTTCTAGTATTTTAGCTCGTGAGTTCGCGGGCTCACGTGGTAAATGCTCGCGCATGCACCGAACTGTTTACCCCGCACCCCTTTGCCGCTCCCCCCCCCCCTCCCACGAGGATTCAAAACCATCTCCTTTTGCTCATCTCACTTGCATCAGTCTTTCTTCCACTTATTCCTGGCCACGACAAGAGCTCTCAGCTTGCGCACCTCCCCCCCCCCCCTCCCCCTCCCCCACCTGCCCCCCTCCGCCGAACGAAAGCCCTATTATTGTATTAAATCTGCGGCGCTGGTGTCAATGTTATTCTTTAATATGAGTTTTATTAGTGAAGAGCCCTTGGAATGAATTTTATTGGCCGAGCGAATAACGTCGTGGGCATCTGCATGAAATTACGTTCATTATCATAAGATTTAAGATGAGACGGCGGAAGTTTTAGCAAAGTGCAGAAATAACGGAGAACAACTGATTTTTTGTGGATATTCTGATTGAAGGATTACAATGGTTAAGCAGAAAAAAGGGAATAATGGCGGTGTAGCGAAGTTTGGTGGGAATGTTGATTAGTTTGATTGGGGTATCTAAAATTTTCAACTTCCCGATTTTGAGGCAAATTATTGTTGTGGATCCGAAAATTGAAACCGGAAATTTCACCTGATCTCCACATTTCATGACCCTTAGGAACGTTGCCGACCATTTTGAGCGAGACGTTTGTCTGTGTGTGTGTGTGTTTTTTTTCCTCCGTCCCTCTCAATTGTACGCCCCCGGTAGCGGCCGTGTAAGCATTCCTTCAGGGGGCGTACCGGACACCCACCCATGCGGCTGGGGTCGACTTTCGCCATTTTTAGGCCATCGTATTTCTAAACACAGGGTAAACCTCCACAAACCCCTGTGCTACAATGGCCGGCGCCTATGATGGAACTCCCCCCCCCCTGCGTCGGGTTAGGTTCTCGCTCGGCCGGGCGGTCTCATTTTATGGGTACCGCCGATAGCACAACGGAAGTTCCTGCATCGGTCGGAATCCATGAGAAAATATTTTGAAAAAATGTTCTCCGGCGGCCGGGCGCGAACCTAGGACCTTCGGAGTAGTAGGCAGATACTCTACCACTACGCCAAAGCCCCGACTTCTGTGTGTGTGTGTGTGCGTGTTTTTTTTCTTGAAAAAAAAAGAGAAAGACGGGAGCCAACCTCCTTCCCCACGCTTCCTTCTTCTTCTTTCCTCCCTTTTTTCTAAATCTTTATTGAAAATGAAACACAAAATTTACAAATTAAAAGAACAAAATAAAGAAAAAACAAGGGACAATACCGCTTGGCCTAAACTAGTAGAAGGACAACCTATATCCCAGTATCCCCAAATACTGTGTCTGTGTGTGTGTGTGTATCTGTGTATGTGTGTGCGTGTGCGTGTATGTGTGTGAGTGTGTGAGTGAGCAATTTTGTCGAACGATTTTTCTTGAACAAATTATCCCATTTAGGTTTCCTTGTACTCATTCGATAGCATTCCGCCTAACTTAGACCTGATTAGATTTTGAACATGATCGACCCAGCGGTTTTCTTTACGTATTAACAAATTGAATTGTTTCCATCGCTCCATCGTGAGAACGGTTAAAGATACGAAACTAATCATTCATTGAAAGTTGTTCCACACACAAAAGTACAAATTTGATGTCGTATAACTTTTTTGCCAACACCAATAGTTAATTGTTATTAAAAAATTTGATTGTTTAAATCGCGCTATCGCAAGAACGGGTGGAGATACGAAACAAATTGTCAAATGAAAGTCGTTCCACACGTAAAACTACACATTTCATATTTAATGACTTTTTTTACTAACACCCATAGTTAATTGTTATTCACAAATTGCATTGTTCATCTAACTCTACCGCCAGAAAGTTCATATTTTTCGAAAAAATTTTACATTTCAAAAATTATAAAATGTTTTAATATTTGGAAATTTTGAAAAATTTGAAGAGTTCATAATTTGAGACATGAGCGGAAATTTTGGATATAACATATGTGAGGAAACGATTCGGGAAGTTATTGGTTCGAGCCGTAGAGCGTCAGACCCACAACCCGTTTATTTAATTTTCGTACAGGACGAATGGACAGATTTCAATGTGAGTCCATGATGGAAAGTCCTAACTTATCCGTGAACTCAGGATAAGTTAGGACTGTTGAAACTGTCAGCGTGTCCAAGGTACTTCCTACTCGAGCACCTCACATTTGCAATATCACCCTCCATACCTGACGCGCCAGAAGAGCCATTCTCGTGTACATTCACTGATTTTGATACAAGTGACGAGTTCATCAATTCAGTCGTCCTTTGGCATTTGCCTTTGCACATGTTTTCCGTATTTGGTATGTGCCACTCACTCATGCGTCTAGTGCCAACGATTATCACGGGTTAATCACTACTCTCTTTGATTTACGTCATTATTCAATGCGTCAGTCAATACAAGAAAATGAAACTTAATTTATTTCCCCAATTTCCCAATCTAGGGAACACAACCAAAACTTCCTGATTTGTAATTTCTGGTTCCGATTCCGAAATTTTTGGACATGTCAATTGAATGTTGAAACACTGGGTTCAGAGAAAAAAAATACGAATCATGAAATTTGGAATACTAGATTCCGACAGGTGTCACTCCATGCGAATATGTCACGTGACGTACCGACCGATAATACTGCGCACGACAAAAAAATTGTGTTGATAACTTCTTCTGCCAATATTTCCGGAAAAACCGACAAAATTGGAATTAAAATCTTTTCAAAGTCGCACAATACGTTGTCGCAACCGTTTCAAATAGGAGCTATTTGAAACGGGGAGGTTCTTCTCCTTTTTAAGTTCTCGATAGGGAAAGTTATAGTAATGACCCCGAAAATGATAAGTGTCATATCGATGAAATTCTCACTATTCTCGACGTTTGGCATCATCCTGACACGTGTTCAACGAAATGTCTGTGTGTGTGTGTGCGTATGTATGTACGATGTGAGCATTTTTTTGTGACACGGTTTCTCCTGAACAGCTGGACCGATTGGAATTTTTTTTTTTCAAAAATTACATCTGGCAGTTGCGGAGAGCGGGGAGGAATGTCAAGTCTAAAACACAATTCATTCAATTGTTATTAACAGTTTCAATTGTTTAAAACGTTGTATTACAAAAACCGTGGGAGGTAGAGGGAAAACTCTCCAACGAATGTTGTTCCCCACATGAAGATACATATTTTATGTTTGTTTAAAGTGGAGATGATCCACTAGGGATGGTCGGTCAACTCCGATCGAACTCGGAACCATTCGGCATTTTGGGCAGCAGCGACGACCGCCACCCTCGTAAAATCACCATAACGTGCAAGAGAGAGTAAAAGTGCAAGTTATCCGGGCAATCCGTGTCTCTCAACAATTAGATTCTTCATCAAGTCAATTATCTTCAGTATTTGAAAACTTATCAATTGCAATTCACCTAGAGACAGTTATCACCCCGAGTACAAGTTCAAGTCAACCGTGGAAAGGACGTTTTGCATATCACCAATTTGAATTCATATCAAGTCAATCTTTCTTATAATTGAGAAAATTATCCATTGCCATTCAACCAAAGTTATCAACTAAAGTGTAATTCCAAATCAAGTGAACGTGAAAGAGTTTTTTTATATATTTGACAAATCCATCGGCGATACTCAAGCCGGTGGAATAAATTCAAGACAATTATCCGCGTGTGCATTTTATTAAATTATCACTAATTCTCCGCCAACCTACAACCCCCTAAATTCCAGTCCCTCTCTAAACAATGTTTAATGACTTTTTTCCATAATTGCGCTAATGTACGAGATATCGCTTAATTAACAATTTTCATTGTTTATAACGCTGTATTTCGAGAAGGATGACAGATACGAGAAAATGTATTAAACAAAAGTTATTCCGCTCGTGAAACTCCATATTTCATGTTGTATTACTTTTTTTGCTAAGCATCATATTTTACGAGATATCAATAAAACATCGTAATAATCGATTAATAGTTGAATTTGCGTTACTGATGTACAACTTGACTTCATACGTGTATCGTCACACACCCACTATCGGGAAGTTATAGATGCGACCCGTCGAGGGTCACACTCACATCCCATTTATTTTTTATGTAAAACGATAGTTTTTTCGGAAATATGAAAAAACTACAGAACCGATTCCAACCAAAATCTAATCAGCTTTGAAGGCCACAAGGACGCTCCGATTGCGCCGCACAGCATCTCAATCGCATAATTTGATGGTGAGAAATCGTTAGAGAAAGCATTTGTCTTCACACATACACATAACATACATCCATCTGGTTAAAACTGGTCTAAAAAATGGTCAGAAATGTAATGAAGCGTAGAGATATAGTGAAAAATCATTTTTGTCAAATTGGGGACACGTCAATAACTTTCCCCATCGGACTTAATAAAAAGGCAAAATATTATGAAACATGTCGAGTGTCGAGACCATTACAAAAAATCACAGCCAAATGAAATTTAGATATTCTTTCGAAGGCGTATTGTTGAAGTTACCTCATATTGTCTTCTGCAATTGCAATGCTTTCAATTCTCACAGGAACTTCTGGAATTCCAGTATGAATCCAAGGAGCATATGCGTTCCTATTCTGATTTTCTGGGTCTGAATTTTGGATAATGAGTGATTGTAGAAAAATGCAAACATAAACTAGAGCATTTGACACTCTACAAAAACGTATTCTTTCATTTTGAACACAATACAAATTTTCGCTCATTATAATTTGCAACTTCGCTGCGGAATTTCTATTGAATCAACTTCAATTTGCGTAAGACAATTTGAAATTTTCACTTTTCATAGAAGTAAGCACTTTTACTCAGGAGAAAAATATGGACGAATGGTCCATTTGACGGAGGAAAACAATGGAGACAGTCCATCGGAGAAATTGCGGTTGAAAATGCGAAATCGACAATTCTTCATCTCTCTTCCCTCCTCCTCCCCCGGTTTTCCAACTTTTTGTCCCTCAGAGGCACTATGGGCTCTCCTTGTTGATACTCCCTCGATTCCGAGTAAAGGCAGCGTCGTTTATGTATTACGAACACACTCCACATTTTACCTCCGTCCAATTTATCTCTAGTCAGTTTCAACAGTTATATGCACGAGAACCTTCCCCCCTGCCCCCCCTCCCTCGCCCACCGTCGCGTGGTAAATAGACGGTGCACGGTTGCACTCAAAAGGAAAACATCAAGTGATTGCCAAATATCTGATATGGTGAAGCAACTTTTGAATTTTCTGTCCCCTCCCAGTTTTCTTTGAATCACTCAGAGTAAAATTGTCGGAAAGCATGGACAGCAGTAGAGATTGGGAATTCTGTAGTCTGCAGAAAATATCGGTAATTAGAATTTGCCAATGTGAAATATCAAGAGCGATGCATTTAACGGCCATGGGGGGACCATTCAAAATTTGTTCAGCTTGCAGTGTGCAATTTTTGGGTTTACTTGACGATTGTGAATCGTAAGTGTTGAATTAAATTGAGTGAGAAGAATTTCGTCCTGTAGATATGAACACACAAATGTAAAGGGAAATGTTCTCGAGCTTTGGACTTACCTCGACATTTGACCTTTGCTGAACCATTTTTAACTTCCCGATTTTAGGGAAGTTATTGTATTGACCCCGAAATCAATTTTTGGTTGACTTTGTGACTGGTGTTTTAGGTATACCAAAATGCTTCCCATCAAATTCCGAGTAAATGTCTGTGTGTGTGTGTATATATTTGTATGTGTGGAATCGGATTTTTGGTTAACGATTTCTTACGAACGGATTCAACGATCGGGGTCATCGAGGTCTTATTCGGAGTGTCTACATGGAACTTAGATCGGATTAGTTTTTGGTTTAAATTGACCCAGCTGGTTTTTTGTTATTAGCAATTGAATTGTTTACAACGCTCTATTCCAAAAACGGTAAGACATACGTCAAAAAGTATTAAGCAGAATTTGCTCAGTAAGTAGAAATACATATTTGATAACTGACGTATCGGAAAATCTAGGAATGGCAAACAGAAATTACAAATCGGGAATTTTTCTTTGTGTTCCCAACCGGGACACACACTTTTATCCCACTCGTCAGGTATGTATCGCGAAAAATTATATATAATCTTGTACCACAATTTTACTTTCCTTCTCCCATGTTCTTCATCGTGATCACCTGATGAGGTCAAATCATGATGCTCCCTGACATGAAAAATGGATTATTCATTAGGTCTTGACATTTCAAACCAGGGTCAACAAAATGTGTGAATGAGTGCGTTTTCAAAAATATTTTATCATGGATTCCGACTGCTAGCAGGAACGTTCCGTGTGTGCTATCGGCGGTACCCGTAAAATGAGACCGCACGGCCGGGCGGGAACCTAATCCAACGCAGCGGGGGGGGGGGGGGGGGGTCCATTATATGTGTCCGCCATCGTAGCAAAGGGGTTTCTGGAGGTTTACCCTGTGCTTAGAAGAACGATGGGCTAAAGGGCGAAAGTCGGCCCCAGCCACATGGATGGGTGTCCAGTAAGCCCCCTCAAGGAACGCTCAAACAGCAGAAAAAACTCATAAATTTGAGATAAATCGAACGATATCGTCGGTCGCATGATGAGCGCTATGCCGCCTCATGTACTTTTCAATTTTCAGAAATAAAAATTAGAATATACGTTCAAACAGCAATCGACAATGTTTAAATAGGTCAATCATCATTATACGAAGTTTGAATCGAATTAAAGTCGACTACATTCGCCGCAGTTGAACACCTTTAACTTAGAAAAATCATGCGGAATTTCAAAGATAAACATGGGAAGTTCCCATTGGGCTTACCTCCAAAATTGAAGATATGCCAAGTCGCACATTCGTTCTACATGGTTCAGAATGGGAATATAATTTCTGATAGATTGTGCTTGTCTCAGCGCGAACTCTCAAGGGCTGATAAGTTTGGTGCTTGTTTGTAATTTTTTTCCCCGAAAGTGTGAGACCATTTCTGTGCTTCTCGTCACTCCTTGCCTCTTCGCTACATGCCCTTTGCCAGCGTAATTCATCCTGACGTTTCCGCAAATCGATATCTCACATGCCAGGTGTAAAAGAGGGTTGGTGAGGTAAGGCATAGTGGTAGGGGCACCCTTCATGCTGGCCTACCACTTCACCCCCCCCCCCCTCCCCCACCGAAGCCTGATGAATGTTCTACAATTTTCACACCGGCATTTTTCAGGTAAAGGTTGGCCCACAGCTCTGGTCGAACTACTTGCATTCACACTGCCCCACAAGACTATCACGGCTTTCCTTTTGTTGAGAAATAGAATTTTCCGGAGGTTAAAATTGAATTCAATCGTGCGGTAGTCAATTGGGATCCAATCGTTGAATGATAAATCGTGGGGAATTAATGCATTACCAAGTATAACATTGAGTTACTATTTTAACGAAATATAGAATTGCCCCAATTTCGCATTCGCATGGGTTTTTAACTTTGTACAATTTTTGTTGCTAAAATTTGAAACGAAAAAATTCTCCAGTTTTGTGATGGTCCCTCCTTAATTTTCACACCAATGGTTTTCAGGAATACATTGTCCCCAGTTATCATCGGAATATTTGTGGTCCCACTACGAAAAAACATTCTTCGAATTCAGCCCTCTACGTCTTCCCGAAATTTTGACGTTTGTACAAACATTGAGCATTTACCTGACATATAATATCTCAGGTACAGTTTTAACACTCTGTGATAGAAATCTCTTCGTGGAATCTGCGCTTCATGGATAGCCTAGAAGCTTTCGTACGAATTATGTGTATGTGTGTGTGTATTTGTGTGTTGAAAATCAACGCTATCGCCTTAATTACGAGTGTTAAAAAAAAATTCATACAACAAAAAATGTTTGTTTCCACATGGGGAACACCATTTAATTACAACTTTTCCATCTCACTCTTACCGTTCGTCTAATCAAGAGATATAAACAATTGAAATTACTAATCAGTAATATGTCCTGAGATATGAAAGTTTTGAAAAAAGTCATGAAACATTATGTCTGTATTTTTGTATAAGCACTAACATTCATTGTACACTTTTCTACTATCTATAACCATTCTCCCGATAAAGCGTTTTGAATAATTGAAATTGTTAATAACAATTGAAGGAATTGTTTTTCAACATTGACACTCCTTTTCCTCCTGGACATCAGTGAGAGGTGATTTTTGGTGGAAGGACAAACAAATCCATTGAGCCGTTTACGAGGAACCGTTGACTAAAAAAGAGCTCACATACACACACCCACAGAACCCTCATGTAAAATTTGTTAGAATGATGTAAAACGTGGAGAAAAGTAAAGACTTTTGATTTCTGACAGTCTTCATTATCGAGGTCATTAAAATAACTTCACTAAATTGGGAAAAATACCACAAAATGAAGGAAAAAAAACCGTTATAGACTTTATTGATATGAAATGATAATATTCAACATTGCAAAGGTTATATCAATGATACTCATTGCGTATGATTTTTCAGAAAACTATCCAGGGCGCCATATTTTCCTGCTATTCCATATATACTTTTGAGTATCCTATTATAAAAAGGAGATACATCTGATATCGATAAACAATCGATATATCTCGAAATTTTGTCACGCCGAAATGCGCGCGCAGCCGCGCCTTCGCTGGCAATCATAGTCTCTATCTCTATTTATTCCTATTCAAGAAAATTCAAGAAAATACATACACATATACATATACGAAAATTGTAACGACGCATTAAAATCGAATATCGATATTTGCGATATCGATTGGGGTTTAGTTTTCAAAAGTATGACAATTATTCGAGTTGTCATAACTTATGTAGTTTTATAAGTTTCGAGTGTTTTACTTATTCTGTCCAGTGTTGAAAATTTTATATGTATGCGATAATTACAGTGCGGGGGTCCAGGGGGCGAGCCCCCCCCCCCCCCCCCCCCCACTGCCAAAACAAAAAGTCTTTAAACAAAATTATTCATTTTGCCAACACAAATATTTCACTTTGAACAGTTTCCAGGATTGTCAATTAAATTTGGGGAATCTTCATCACTTTCATCACTGTCACGGAATAATTGTGGGCGTCCATATGAAATGGGCCCTTGTGTGCGATATAGAGTTAGGTATATGGGTGGATTCCTGACGAAATTCTGGAAATTTTGAGCGCAAATTCGACTCAAGTCCGACGCGGAAAGAGTTATTCTTTCGTTCGAAACAATAAAAAAAAATTATAATTCCAACCCAACTCACAAAAATGCTTATATCTCGGGAACTGGGAACGCGCATAAGGGCCCTTTTCATATGGACGCCCACAATTATGTGTGTTTTGGGTTCCATCTTCCACTGTTCGTTATTTTTTATTGTAATTTCACTTATTAGTTTGACAGTTGATGTGTGGCCTTGTGTAAATTATGTCAACAACGTAAATTCAATATGGTGGCCTGAACTCCATGACAACGAACGTAGCGCGGCAAACTTCAGAATCAACTTTATCTCCCATGGGTGATAAATGACACCTTATCGTTGCCTCTCTACTTTATCTCCCTTGGGCAGCTACTTATCGCGATGCGCTGCAAACGCCCCTTCACCCCTTCTGGGTGGAGGTCCTGTAAGAGCCATCTATCGGGCCCCAGTAATGAAAAAAACAAAAGATGGTTGCTCCAAATGGGAAAACTGAAAGCTCTCATTTTTTCGAAATCGATGATGAACAGTATCTTCAACTTCGGAAAAGACTTGTTTTTACTTCAAGTTGCATATTGTAATGCAGCGCGCGAAGCGCGCGTTCGCGTTTGTCTGAAATAAAGCCGCATCATCACCGATTGAATTATCAACTCGCATCAAAATGCTGACTATGATTCACGCCCTCTTTTATTGATTTCCAACAATAGAAAATGTCAAATTGGCTGTACAACTAGAAGTGGACTGTCAATATTTGCATTGCAGAAAAAATAATTTTTTCTCGTCGCTCATTATAAGCGCGGGTAGCCGATATTATCTGAAAGGGGTCGCGGCCCCAGGCGATTTCCATCTTCTGGTATAATCAAGGATCAATAAACGGTGGTTCTTTCAACTCTCTTTAACAACACGTCAAACCAAGAAGAAGATTAGAACCCTCGAAGTATTTAAAGATGTAATTAATTCAAAACCAATGATTCAGTGCTACCAGGTTACGCTGCAGGGACTAATGTTCGTGATACCGTTCAATTTATAGTTAGCTCAATCCGCTATAACAATATACATATAGTAATACTATAGGTGCAAATGTCAATTTCAATTTCCCGCCTGGTGTACTTTCGTCAGAGGTCGCGATTGAGGATCTTCAAGGCCATGGGCGTCCAGTAAACAGTCATAACCGAGGTTAGCCGAGACGCCACGTACGAGTGCGGGGTACAATCGAAGAGCAGCGATTATCGAAAACCCTCGCGCTGAGCGTAAGCCGGATCATTCGATTCTTCGGTTACCCGAGATCGACTGTTTATGATGTTGTGGCCCAATACAATGCTTCGGAGAAGTTCGAAATGGCTCACACAAGCCATTTAGTCCAAAACTGGCTATCAGGCAATATGCGGACATATTTTGGTCCAAAGAATTCTGACCCCCGAATTGCCTGGATTTGAACCCTCTCGACTACTATAGTTGGAACATCGTCAGACGGGTTATCAACAAGTCGCGGTATCCTAATGTTGGATCTCTATGCGCGATTAGCGAAGCAGCAGTCGCCAATATGGACAGCGCTGCGTTACAGAGAGCGTGAGGGTGGTTCAGGACAAGGATTCCCAACGACGGTCCCATTGATTTCTATATAATTTATGTGATTTTCATCCAGTCCAAACGAAACATCAGAGCATTACTAAAGATGGATAGACGGCATGTACGCGCATTTCTGGACGCGTCATGAACGTCCCGACGTGTTACTCAGTGTGTGCGTGTGTCGAAATTCTGGAATACATTAAACGCTATCGCCTTAATTATGGATGCTATAAACAAAGTCATGCAACAAAGAAACGTTTGTTTCTACATGGGGAACAAGTTTTATTTCGAACTTTTCCATTTATCACTTATCGTTCGTGTAATAGAGCGATGTAAACAATTAAAATGGTTAACCAGTGATATATCCTGAGCTATGAAAGTTATGAAAAAAGGACATAAAACATTAAACCTAACTAACCGTTCTCGTGGCGGAGACTTTTAAATAATCAAAATTGTTAATAACAATTGAAGGAATCGTTTTTCAAGATTGACACTCCTTTCCTGCTTGGATATCAGTGAGCGGTAATTTTTAGTTAAAGGAAAAGCAAATCAATGGAGCCGTTTACGAGCAAACGTTGACTAAAAAATAGGTCACATACGAACACACACACACATAGAACCCTTATGTAAAATTTGTCAGAATGCTGTAAAACGTCGAGAAAAGTGATTTTTTTTAATTTCTGACACTCTTCATTACCCGGGTCACTACAACGATTTTCCCTAAATCGGCAAGTTAAAAAGCGAGCCTAATTACACCCTGATATCCTGCATGCCTATGCATGCAAACAATAATAACCTAATTAAAAACAAGTATGATTTTCTCTAATACGCAAAACCTTTCAATCGGAAAAATATTCGCATTGTTACGGGTATAACCCGCACGAATGATCAAGTATACTCCCCAACACATAGGCCAATTGTTCTAATGCCCCATGCCGGAGGCTGGAAAACCACGCATTTATATACACCCCACTTTTCACATTCCTTTCCACTCCCTCCATTGTTTATTGTTTAATTAAAAAATATGCGAGCGCAACTTGAAGGGAAGTAGACCGAAGCAAAGGGGAATCCGAATAATAAGAGGCGCAGAAGTAGAAGATACCCGGCAGATTAGAAGTTAAAAAAAGAATTATCAAGCCCAAGAAATGGGGTGGGGGTTGGGGGGGGGGGTGGGTGAGAATAAAAGGAATATAACCGTGGGTGGATCACGATTAAAAAAACCCAGCGACTCGTGAATTAAAAGCCCGACTACCAGAAGATCAAGAATTTTTCGTCATAATATATGACATATACACTCTCCTCGCATCCCCTCGGTTCCCCCTCCCCGCCGCCTCTCTACCCCACCCTATTTTTCTGTATTCTTATTTTCCACTTTCTAGCCCAGAAAACCCAGTTCTGCGGCCGATGACGACTGAGGGAAAACGTTAAAAATTGTAGTCGCATAAGCTATACGAACACCATTGCTCGTCTCGTGTGTTCGTGCTAGCGCGCATTCTCATTTCGATTTACCTTTTTCCCTTGGCTGACGATTGAAGAGGCCTTTATGATTCCACACTGCTTTATCCTAGGGCCTCAGCCGTTTATTATTATGCGTGCATCGACGAAGATGATGATTGTATGTGTCGACGGTTCTGGCGCTTTGTGTTGTACTCACATAATAGTTTTTCACTATTTTTCTGTGGCACAATGCATGGGATTCCTGACTCTTTCACAAATCGTTCAACTAAATTCCTCGGGTTTTTTTTCATTTCATGGATTAATTTTTTTAATTTGGACAAATCATCCAACCCCTTGAGATAATTTCCGCTTATGATTGTTCAATTTTCGGCGGTTTTTTGGCCATTCGCGTAGTGGCTGCAAAAAAATAACAATACAGGTGGCACGTTTTATCGTCAGCGTTATTCGATATTATATAACGAGGTACAGAATATGGAGGGTTCAATTTTCATTGAATTTATTTTGCCATTAGCTCGCGGGTCAACTTTGTCGAGGACATGATCAGATATGTGAAATGTTAATTAATTAATGCAGGATTGACAAGTAGAAAGCAAGTGCTGTGAAGGTCCCACTTCCGGTGCACTCCAGAGCCAAATCGTTGTAATGTCTGGGTAGTGTAAGTGATGACCTCATTGAGGGATGCTCCGAAACGAATCGGTCGAAAATTTTGGATTTTTCATCGAAATTCTGGATCCCCGATTAGAAAGTCCTCTCGTCTTGTCTCGTCTTGTCTTGTCTTGTCTTGTCTTGTCTTGTCTTGTTTCGTCTTGTCTTGTTTCGTCGCGTCTTGTCTCGTCTTGTCTCGTCTTGTCTCGTCTTGTCTCGTCTTGTCTCGTCTTGTCTCGTCTTGTCTCGTCTTGTCTCGTCTTGTCTCGTCTTGTCTCGTCTTGTCTCGTCTTGTCTCGTCTTGTCTCGTCTTGTCTCGTCTTGTCTCGTCTTGTCTCCTCTTGTCTCCTCTTGTCTCGTCTTGTCTCGTCTTGTCTCGTCTTGTCTCGTCTTGTCTCCTCTTGCCTTCTCTTGTCTCGTTTCGAACTACGAAAGAAGGTTTTACTGGCATCTCGTTTGATTAGTAATTAATTAATACGAAGAGGAAAGAGGGTGTGCAGGAAAATCCTCAATGTACCAAGACATTCAAGCTCCCCAGAAACATCTGAGGAAATTCATCAATCCTATATGGTGCCGCTGAGAAATGTGACAATTCACTTCCACACGGGCAGTAAACGGCGAAAAACGGGATGAAAAAATCATCATCTCTCAAGCATAGCTAAGAAAATTCATATTGACGAAGCCGTTTACGTGGAACCGTTCAAAAAAAAAACTGGTACGAACGCACGTGCGCCCACACCCTCACACACACATGACCCTCATTGAAAAAGTGTCAGAAGCATGTGGACAAAAAAAAAACATAGTTGATATAAGTCACAACGATATACTTGGTACCATCCAGTAGATGAATATCCTTTTTTTATATGAGTCTAGCACTCTAACCGCAGCGCCACTCCCGTCGGTCACTTCTATTGATATTATCTACATGATTTCTGTAATTCGTAATAGATCATCGAAAACGTAAGAAATTGGGATAGTCATATTTTTCTCATAACACCGCGCCGCCGCCTCATGTTCCTTAGCCCTGAAAGAAGAGTTAAACGGGAGGGGAAAAAATATTTTTGGATAGTATAATATGCAAAAATTGACGGGCACTCAGACTTCGTTGGAGAGCGCTAATATCACTTTGAACGACATAGTCCGTAGAGCAGCGTTGCCGACACCTGGCTAAACGCGCTAGGACCACGTAGAATAAATTCGGCAACGTTGGAGCCGCATTGATAGTTCGGCCGCACGCCTAATGTTGCCAACGACGGCTGACTCTCATTTGCGTCGCTCCATCGAACGTGTATCCGATGGAAAAATTCAATTTTACTCCGAACGTATAAGCCAATGGTGTTAATTCAAGATTAGTTAGTTACGAAACACTTTTATTTAATACTCATGTTTATTTTGTCTCTAAGTTGGATAATAATGAAACACTGGTTAACTAAATCTGAATATCATTCAAAATGAATCGGATCGGTTAAAATTTGTGGATTCGGTCATGACTAAAAGTGGACTATTTTTTTTCAAAAGTAAAAATCAGTAAAGTATAACAATATGTACTCTAACTCGACTGAGAATGCAACTGTTAAAAATTTGGAAAACCTGATCTTGAATACTAAGTACCGACATGGCGGCAAGTCAATCCAATTCTCCGAAGGTGGTGACGTAGGGAAATTAAAGACAGACGGTAAAATGGGAGCATAAGGTAGTGAGGATCATCAGGTAGGGACAATTTATTGAAGATGACGATTGCTCATCGATGTAATGAGGTACCCTGAAGGAGTCGACGAGGCAATACAATGAGCCATAAAGGCAGCCTAGTCTAACAGTACTGAAATCAATGAAAAGGTAGGCGCCGACTGGCTATCCAGGGAAATCACATAAATTTTACAAAGCATATACATACGCAGATATAGAAAGCAAGGCACCAATGGCCTAGCCAAAGAAATTACCCACTTCCAAAATAGAAATATTGCAAAGAATTGGCAAAGGTTTAAGTATAAAAGAATACATTAATTTTTTCGCTAATATTTGAAAATGATTATGTTTTAAAGGTTTTCTTATAATTGACGGTACACGGAACGGAACGCCTGCAGTCGCGTGATGAGCTCAGCGCTGTGTTAATTGAAATAGAGAATGCCCCCTCACACTGTCACACTCAATGGTCTGGTTTCCCGCCATTTCTAATGCGCCCTTTCAAAATAATCGGAGGACTGGCAACAGCGCCTGACATCTCTCGACTTTGTATCCTTATCTACTCCATTCGGTTCAGATCGCACTCTACTTTAGAATTGATCATTAGTTCTTTTGCGATTCCAGAAAATAAAAAAATGAGAAACTCTGGTTTTTAATTGATATTGCTATTTCTTTAGTTGAGAAATTGCGAAATCCTTGGATATTTCCTAAAATATAACACGTTTTCCAAATTATAAAATTCCCGAAATCTGAAAAGTTATAAAATTTCCGAGTAATTTGAAAACTGCCAAATTAGAGGATTCTCAAGAAAAATCGTAATTTATTTGTAACTGCTGACCGTTGATTACCATAAATATAACAATATTAAACAATCCTCAAAATGTATCAACACTCCTTCTATTTCGCATAGGCTCAATGGATAAATAGTTCTACTGATCGCAAATATTTTTTCCTGAAAAGGCGCATTGGATCAAAAAATTTTACAAAAAGTCCCTTGCCTAAAAGCTGTTAGGCAAAATGCAAAGGTACAAAATAATTCACTAGTCACCCGTTATTCACCTCATGCCAACCAATTTGTTATCGCTTTGTAGAAAAAAATGTTAGTAGAAGATATACATGGGGAGAAGCAATGGCTTTTTCTGCATGTTTATGCACTTTAGTGCGAGACTACCCCAAACTATAAAAGAAACGGGAGACGGAGAAGTTTGGGAGGCACTGGAAACAGGGAAAGGGCTCAACCGAGTATTATTCAATATAGTCAACCTATCGTCAACGCTACACTCGCATGTTTTAAGCCTGCCATTTTTCAGGATTTGTCCGCTATGCGGTGGAAATTTGCATGGCACCGACAATTCGCCATCGTGTTCCCAAGTGGAAATATAATGTCTGAGATAGCAGAGGCTACTAATAATATAACTTCATAATACCATATTTCTCGTTGAAATTAAGAGGTACATTTTAGCATTGATAAAAACATGCAAGAAATGTCTCATGAAAAATTGCCAGCTTGGCGCTCATCAGAAATTCCTTTTGCCCCGCTTACTTCAAATATTCATGTCACATCAGAAGGAGAAGTGCTGACTAGGGTTATAGGCCGAAGCGACTGTTCTAATCCTAAGACATGCCTTATTTATGCAACACGAAGCCCTATTTCACACCACAGAGTTGAGGATCTTAACGGCTTTCAATTTCCGTTAGCCATCAATATTATTTAGTTTAGTTTTGGTACCACGTGTTATTCCCATCCTTCGCAATTCCCTCACACCATTGCCAAGTATACCTTGGACTGTTTCCTCACGCTTCTCATGCTTCCAGTAAGGAAATTACTTGTCCTCCTCTTCTCGCCTCCCATGTACACCACTAACTGGTATCTCCAATCCTCCATTTCACTGTCGGTGAGTGTATTTTAGCCTCCTGGAACAGATAGATTTATTTGAAAATGAAAAACATCTTATATCTTTTACGTTTGACTTCATGCAATAATAGAGAAACATTGGTAATTTAGGAGAAGTAAGGTGAGCTTCAATATTTGATACTCTTACAAATTGAAAAAATAATGCGGTGTGTGATGAAAACACGCGACAGAAGTGAAACTTCATAGGGAGTAGCTGAAATAATAATTCGACTTTTCGGTTTGATGGGAGAGAAAGCATTTAAATTACTAATCAATAATTTTTCCACAACATACTCGCATTTATTCAATGTGATAATTACACTCTTCTCTCAAGACACAACAATAATCGAGGGAACGCTAGGAAATGAATCAGTAATTTTAATGAAGAGAATTAAAATTGATTTCCTCGTTTAGTTATTATCATTTATTTCTTTACAATATTCAATCAATGGTACCATTATGGAACATTGTCTTTGTTGCTTAGGAAAGAAATTATGGGCTTATGGTAACTGAAATAAGCGATAAAAAATCTCGTGTCCAAGTTTTCCAAGTAACTATCATTAACGAAGTTTCTATCATTAAATTCTAAAAGAAAAGGTGGGCTATCTTTTGGACCAATTTTTTTGAAAATTTATTAAAAAACAAATTTAGTCAATCAAATTGTTTTTATAATCAATCATTGACTATCATTCGCCTATCAATGAATTCTGAATGTCGTAATAATAAATTTTTAATAAGCAGAGACTAACTTCATGGAGCTCCAACAGCTGTTTTCGGCGATCGTCACGCCGCCTAAACATTGTAATTTTAATTACAGGTACCTAAGGCAAGTGAAGCACGGCCCCCACTCTCTCGACGCTACGTGTTACCCCCACCACCTAGTTCCGTCACAGAAAAAGGTTGCCGATCCGAATTTCAATACCCTCCCATAAGAAGTTTCACTTCAAAAAGGAAATGTTTATAATGAGTGCCAATTGTTACTAATAATTATCATTGTTTATACCGCTCCATTTGACGAACGTTCACCGAAGCATTTTTCTAGAACTTTTCTCTCCGTACATTTCAGCGCGTGGATTTTCCTCCATCACAGATTAGACCGCAGAGAACCATTTTGATTTGCCGATTTCTCTCATCTCGATTTTTCGACCGCGATACCGCTGGTTTTTTTTTATCCTCAGTAGGTTTGATGATTGCGAAGTACGTCGAAAGCCGTACTGTAAAAAAGGACATGGAAAAACAAGGACACATACATCGGCCGCAACCAGAAACACTGACAAATAGAATATCGGTGACTGCGAAGAACATTTGACATATTCTGGATCGATTGCTGAAGAGAAAAGGGAGAAACCGAAAAAAAAATTGGGCCGAATGTCAACGACACGCGTCGATCGGGATAGACATATCCGTCGCCCTATGAGCACATGCAAATAAATGTTTTTTCTCCCCCCCCCCCCCCCCCCCACCCCATTTGGATATTGTGTATCGCGCATGGTGATTGAAAGATGCTCGCGCACAGAATCATGTATACTGGGGTAGTTTACAACTGGAAAAAGCTCTGTGATGAACACATATTTCACCCGCTGGTTAAATATCGATGCTGGTATCGCAGTTAGCAGACCATCATGTCCCACCAGAGGTAATATTTCAAATTTATGAGTGAAATTGTATGTCAAAGAAACCAGCGGATATTGCTGATTGATGGATATATCGTTTCAATCACATGGCTGAATGATGTAACACCATTCAAACTACAAGTTTAAAAATTTCGGTGAATTTTGAAGATTGCAAATATTTCATATTTATAACTTTCCGATTTAGGGATGTTATTGTAATCACCCCGATAATGAAGTGTTTCAGAAATCGAAAATTTTCACTTTTCTCGACGTTTCACATCATTCTGACAAATTTTAGATAAGGGTTCTGTGTGTGTGTGTGTTCGTACACGGAAAGAAAAAAAACATAATTATTAGACCCCTGGTGACTAATCTGAGGACGAAATTTCCGTGAGTCCAAAAATTCATCCCAGTGAGTATAAAAACTATCCCGAAACAACAGAAAAGTCGGCCCAATGCGACTAAATTTTAGACTATAGGAGTCTAATTTTTCGACTCACGGAAATTTCGTCCTCAGATTAATCACCAGGGGTCTAATAATTATATTCTTTTTCTTTCCGTGTATGCGAGTGATTCTTTGAGAAACGGTTCCCGGTACACGGAGAGAAGAATCTATGAAAAATTACGGAACAAGTCACGTAATGCGCGAGTAAAATCCCATTTCAGATAATTTTTAAGAAACTTGAAGTAAAAACAACGGAGATCGTAATATTTCAAGTTCGTTCCTCAAAAAGTACGTAAAAGTTACGTAATCTTTCCGAACGACGTAAAACGTACTTAAAAATTCCTTAAAAAGTATGGTCGAAAATGTAAAAGCTATTGAGCGCTCGCGTATTTTTACCGAGCTTTCACTGACATTTTTCCGACACTTGTTCCGTAAATTGTACTCACGAATTGGTGCGTCATATTCTCCCACCACTAGCGCTTTGCCGCCGGCCGGTTACCCTCGGTATATTCGTACAAGAGAAGTAACATCGGGTTTCACCCGAGCTCCCCCCCCCACTTCACGATATTCAACCCGATTCTGCCAGCGCATGGCCTCAAAAGCGAGGAGTGGGGAGATTCGGTCCGAAATCCGAAGTTACTTCTCTTGCAAGAAGCATCATACGTTTCGCCATACGTCAAATTGCGCGGTTTATTAGATATACACGATAAGTGACAAACTCAATTATTGTGAAAATATTGAGCTCTACAATCGTAAGTATTAAGTTCACGATCATCATAACACAAACATCACCATAACAATAACATCATGTATCATACGCAAGTGCCTTGTCATAACTTCCATTCCATAACCTATAACAAGCACGTGCATGAGGCATAGGTGCTACAATGGATTATATTTAAATATTTATAATGTGGTTAAACAATTATAGAATATTTATGCAGATGAGAGGACGCAATCTTATAAATTCCTTGTAGAGGAATATTCATGGACAATTTTACCCACTCATGATGTTCAAAGCTGTTATGTTTCAAAAATAGTTAGATCGTAAAGGGAAAACATCTTAAAATTTTGGTACTAACTAATTGTAAAATCATGTAGTGGTAATTATAATAAATAAAAATTTGTAACAGAAATATATGTACTCTATAATTTGATACCCCAGTTAGTTGTTAGTTTATGGTTTTTTCGCTGAATATTGAAAAACAAGGAATGGAATAGAGAAATTGCGGAACATTCTGGAAAAAGTCAGGAATCGTTTCTTTGTTTTCTATGGTAAGGAATTTTCATGGAACAAACCGTACAAACTGGGGAGTGAATCAGAAACCTTCTTATTTACTTCCCAGTTTTCGTGGAATTCTTTGTTTTGATCGATGATAGGAAATTTTTACGGAACAAACCGTACGAGTTGGGGAGTGAATCAGAAACAATTCTAGTTCATTCCCTAAGCTTTGTGGAATTTCCGTTTACTCGCGATTTCCGTTTACTCGCGAATTTCCGATTACGTTCCGAACTTAAATTTTTACCGAACTTTTCTGATATTTTTTAACGAACTTTTCTCTCCGTGTAAACGGCTCGATCGATTTCTTTCTGCTTCGACACAAAATTACCTCTAACTGATGTCCAGGGCGGAAGGGAGTGTCAATGTTGAAAAACAATTCCTTCAATTGTTAGTAACAATTTCAATTGTTTATAACGCTGTATCTCGAGAACGGTGACAGATACGAGAAAAAGTGTCTAATAAAAGTTGTTCCTCTCGTGAAACCACATATTTTATGTTATATTACTTTCTCTGCTAGGCATCATATTTTACGAGATATCGATAAAAATCGCAATAATCGATCAATAGCCGAGTTTGCGTAACTGATATACAACTTCACTTTATACGTGTATCGTCACACACACACACACACACTATCGGGAAGTTATAAATGCGACCCATCGAGGGTCACACTCTCGTCCCATTTTTGAATATTTGGAAATTTCCCGGCGGAGAAAGTCATTGAAATGATCCGAAAATTCAACGTGAAAGTTTCTTGAAATTTGTAAACTTTTTCACGTTTCATGCTATGCCATGGGTGGAGGGTGGAGGATGGGTGGGAGGGCGAAGAGTGAACGGGAGGGTGGCGAGTGGGTGGGAGGGTGAAGGGTGGGATGGATGGGGTGTGAGTGTGTGTGTGAGCGAAAAAATTCTAGATAAAATGTGTGTATACAATTTGTTTCTCCTCAATTTTGAAAATCACAAAAAATATTATAAGTGTTCTTCAAAACGCTGTTTACAACTTTCAAGGCAATTTTGCCGCTTTCAATCATTCTCGATTGTTTAAGATTGACAAAATCAAAACACTCATGGTAAAATAAATTTCCTCAAGAAGCCAAGTGTTGAGTTATGGGTTACTACATAGACATATACCCGTCGTTTCTACCTTTAAAGATCTACTAATAATGGATAGTGAATCATTCCGACGAAAAATGTGGGCCACAAAGAATAATGCTCTTCTGTGCAATCACAGAGACATTGTTGTTGGACTTGAACAATCCCAGCTACCAAATCGCCGGACAAAGAAGTGCGCTGTACTTTGTGGCATGGTGATTACAGCATGAAAGGTATGCAGTGTACTGTTGCAGTCGAGAAGAGGAAAAATTTTAGAGCTTAGACCAGAGAATAGGAAGAAAATTTGGCGAAGGGGTTGGAGTGGATGAGCAGTTGCTTCCAAATTGAAGGTTACAACGGACGTGATTTTGGGCAATTTGGCTTTTTCTGTAATGCTGGGTATGGTTATCACTGGAAACCATTGAATGGGCTCTGTCGTATAATTTCAAGAGCAGAATATTTGCATAACCCATGAACACTTTTTTTCGTATCTCAAACCGTTCTTGCGATAGAACGATATAAACAATTCAATTTGTTAATAACAAGTGAAGGAATTATTTGCTGAAAAAAACACTCCTTTCAGACCTGGACACCACTGAAACACGTCAATCAAAAAAAAAAAGAAGGAAATCCCTCCGGTGGTTCGGCCGGAAACGTTAAACAAAGTTTTTTGTTTACACACATACAGACACCTCTCTGAAATCACTTCAGGATGATGCAAAACGTCGAGAAATGTGAAAATTTCATGGATCTGGCACTTTTCATTTTCGGGGTCATTACAATAACTCCTCTAGATCGGGAAGTTAAATAAGGGCTAAATGAAAAAATGTTTCGTATGAAAGTTATAGGATTCTGAGGGGGAGATCGATAAAAAACGCATCCTCATTTTCGTTTATGATGTTTTGTCATGTCGAAGTTAAAAACATCTCAGTCTCTGGGTAATTAAAATCAAAACAAAATACCCGACTCGGGCAATCATATACCATCGAACGGTCCCATCTCATTATGGAGTGTAATAAAACGTTAGACCCAATATCTTTTCACAATTATTACAATGACCATTAAATACCTAGATCATTCAAATATCAACGATATTAACCTACACACTCCCTCCACCTTTTCTTCCCTATTTCGCCCTGATCCTAGTCATCAGCGGCCTTCATTAATTCGTTATACATGTAGATGTCGGATGAGCTATAGCCTGATTGAATCATGCTGTATTTCGATCCGTGAGAACTGATAACCTAATGAACAGCTAGACTGATGATCGCGTCCACGATTATCCCGTGTCCATTAAATTGATTCATGACGATAGTATCAAAGGTTGACCGGTATGATAATGTCAGCTCGTTTCGCAATTATTGTGACACTGGACGCGATAAAGGATGATGTTGGATACCTGCCCAGTATGTAGAAAATAAAGGGTTATGAAACCATTAAAATATACATTATTTCCATCAGTAAGCTCCAATATTTGCTCAATATACACGTGGTGTTGGATTAACATACCACAAAGATTGGTTGTATAGATATTTTTTGAAACCGATGCCGCAAAATTAGTAAGACGAGAATTTCCACTCTCTCGTCTCGTCACGAAGGTCGAGAGTGCAATCCAATCTCGTATTGTTTCGTCTTGTTACGAGAGTATTGGAACTATTGGAACGAGCATATCGCAATTCCATAGGTGGCGCTATAGAAAGGAAGTTTATGAGAATTTAAAAATTAGGATGTCAATTCACCCGAATCTGAAAGGGACAACCATATCGTATTATTTACTCACCAGTCAAGTACTCACGTTATTTACTACTCAATCGCCCTTTTCACCTCTACTAAGTGATTTATTTGGAATTGAATACATTTTTTATTGGCAAGAATCAACTGGTGCCATCGAAAAAGTTGTGAATTTTTCATTGAAACATCACTGGTCCTACCGACTGATTTTTTACACCATAGGGGTCACCATTTTTCTGTGTGCGACGAACGGAAATGCGCTGCTGAGTGACATCCTAAAATTTCGAGAGATCTCATTATTTGTGAAGTGAAACTTCTTATGGGACTATCTAAAGGTGTAACACTGGGTCGAACGCGGGGGAATTGGGGGTGACGGTCGAATGCGGACAGGCGGGGGGGGGTGTTGAGGCCGGAGGTTGAAGGGGGGGAAAGCGAGGGTATTTTTTTCAGAATGTTCATAGGTCAGGACATATCACTGGTTAACAATGTTAATTGTTTACATCGCTCTGTTGCGAGAACGGTTAAAGATAGGAGAAAAAGTTTATCATGGATGTTATCCCTTATATAAAAAATCGATACATAATTTCTTATGTATAATCTCCTCCTGTCCTACCAATGTTTTACCCTTCTACACTTTCATCCTTTTACTCAAAGCATTATTTCAAATGGATAAGAAAAAATTCATATTCCTCTTCTGAAGTTTCACTTCTCTGACGGCTCAGAAACTACACGCCAATTTTTTGATTGGCTACATAACAAAGGATTAATCTTTCACACCAATTTCCGATGAGCTAAAAAAATTAGTGTGCCGTATAAGAATGTTTGGACCGAGTACGTCAGATTCCAGATAGTCGCACTTGAATTGATGTTTAGAACATCTAGATATTAGAACACTCACGATTCCGTCCCATGCGTTGGCAAGAAGATACACTAATTTTCCAGGGAATTTCCTAACCCCGTAAGGGTCACAATGTAAGGGACATTTACCGGGTCGATCTGTGGAGGAGAATATCGACGTCCCATTCATCTGAAAGGATTTTTGAATTTCGTCAAATTTAAAATTGTCACTTTCTCAGCGTGATAACTGGTGAACAATGAAAGATACAAAGAAATGTCATAAAAGATTCTATGCAGTGCAAACAATTGACAACAAAAAAGGTGGTTACCACTTTTCTGTATGTCGAACGCCGTACGGGATAAGCGCAAAAATGACGGAAACCAAAGGATAAATCCCAAATCGTACTCCACCGTTTTGTTACCATAACTCCAATGTTGAGCTTACTTTGCATTTTGCTTAGTTTTCAATACATATCTTCACTTTAATGTCTACCTTGCCATACAGAAAAATGTACGTTCTGAGAGCTTTATCGCAAATGTCAGCATATGATTCATATGCAGCACAAAAACTTTTATGTAAAATACAGATTTTTCTGCGCTTCACACCACACCCTCACGAAACGAACCTTTTGTCAACATAGCCATTATCACAATAGATGAGATGAAGCCATCGATAAACCGAACAAAAAGTTAGGCATCACAGGACCCCTGATTGATGAATGACGGGTAACGCATCGGTTTTTGCGATATATGTTTCGAAAGAACACAGAGTAGACTGCAACTGCCGAAATGCAAAACGTGATTATTGATTTTTGAGCAATGGTAATTTGCAAGTGGAACTCAAAATTGTGAGAGGCCCTAATCTGAACACTATTATTGGATGTCTACAGGTTAATGAACCCAGAACTGGGCTATGCAGTCAAGGTATTGTTCTTCATAATATCCGAATGAAGAAAAATTTCGTTGGTCACACGGCTGTAATATCACATTTTGGCATAAGGCCTGAACAAATTTTCATCAAAGTCGATGTTGATTTTTGACATAATTATAATCCCAGAAATTTTCATCGTATTTTTCTCTCGAATTATGTAGTATAGTTCACCAATTCAATAGGGGAGACCGGGGCAAAATGAGATCCCGGGGTAAAATGAGACGAGGCAAAATGAGACGATTTGTTTCCCCCATATAATCATTCCTGTCATATAGATTCGTCACAAATGATAGTATATATACTGCTAAGTCCAATAATTATACAGCTTTTTTGAAAAAAAACGATATTTTTCAAATATTGAATATTCCATCATATGCCCGTTGCTGGCGCATGCTCGTTATTACGTTGTTTTTGCAGTATTTTTAAAGTAATGGAAAGTTGATGCCATTGTCATTGAGACGCGAACCCGAGTTTTTCGTAACACTGTGCTGAAACGCTAACCACCGCACCACCACCTAATTCCACATAGATATGATCGAATACTTAATAACATGGAAAATGTAATTTCACATACTTTGCTTGTTAATCAATGGATTTGATTTATTGTAGAAATATTTCCTGAACGGTACATAGTCAACACGTAAATAATAATTTTTGTTTTCGAAAATATGTCGCTGCCACACCAAATGCGATGGAAAGTGGATCATGGTTAAACCCTCTTTTGATTGTTTTTCTATTTTATGACGCCGAGTTTGAAGTGAATGTTGAGTAATTTGAAGTCGCAAAGCTAAACAGAAAAAAAACTGATTCATCTATATTTATTCATTAAAAAATTATAAAAAAATGGTTCGACGTCGTGTGAGGACAACAGATCGACAATCGTGGTCACCCACTGTGATGGCTAAAGCCATCAAAGCGGTTACCGAAGACATGATTGGGTACACCAAAGCGTCTCAGATGTATGGCTTACCCCGTGCATCAATCGCAAGACGAGTCACTGAATTTAAAAGAACGACAGATCGGCAACTTGCAACCACCAAAGGTCAGATCCAGTTGATACTCCATGATGATTAAATGAAACCCTTTTTTTGTTGAACTTCGAATTTTTACAAGTACCTATTACTGAAACTCGTGAATTGAACACTTGAAAAAATAATGTTCTTTTCCTCCTTGTTATGGAACACGGTATCCTGCAAGGACACAATAACTCTATAATCATAAAATCGGTTTAATATAACAAATTTGATGACCGACAACGGTGGCCGAGTGGGTAGGTGCCGGGGAACGAATCCCTTGGTAGTGGGTTCAAGCCCCAAGCATGGCAAAGATGTTCCCTTTATCGGAAACCCTTGTTCGGGAGTCCAGAAGTTGAGACTCATTAGAAAATGTTAGAACGAACATTTTCTAATGATGCTCAATGGATAGATGCCGTGTCGGCCCAGGTGTTTCCATGGTTTTCCATGAAAATTCTGTTTCATCACTAGATAATGATATTTTGGGTTGGATATGTGAATTTTCCTTCTCATATATTACTCCTGACCCACCAACAATATTATGCTTTCCTTGTTCATACTATTGGGACGTTTTACTCCCACATTCAGTGTCGCAGAAGAGAAAGAACTGGTATCACATCTACTCGAGGCAGAAGATGGACCATGGCTCGAAAGAATTTCGCATCTTAGCGTTCGATCTCCCTGAAAGAAATCGACTTGATCACAAATTTTCAAAAGTCACTGCCGGACCCGATTGGATGAAAGGTTTCATGGCGCGGAACCAAGAGGTATCGTCGCGAAAACTACAAGCCACGTCTTTAGCTCAAGCTAAAGGATTTAATCGCGAGTCAATAGAGATTTTTTACGGTAAATTAGAAAAACTCTCAACGAAATATGAGTTCTCGCCACAACAAATATTCAATTGCGACGAATGTGGTGTGACAACTGTGCCAAAATACGTCGAGAGAATCCTTGCTAGGAAACGGAAGAAACAAGTAGGATGCTTGACTTCTGCGGAAAGAGGCCAGCTGGTTTCCATTGAACTCTGCATATCAGCTGATGGACGCTTCATGCCACCTATGTTTGTGTTCCCGGGTTGTCCAAATGATCGATACATTACTGGAGCCCCGGTGGGTAGTTGGGACGAATTCACCCCTAGTGGCTGGATAACTCGGCGAACTTTCTTCTCGTGGTTTAAAGAGTTTGTGATATTTTCTGGAGCTTCTGAAAATAATCCCGTGCTATTAATTGGTGACAATGCTGGAGAACACTACCATAATTTGCCTGTGAGCGATTATGGACGAGAGCACAACGTACACATGTTGAGCTTACCACCCCATACTACGCACAGGTTGCAACCTCTAGATGTGTCCTGTATGCGTCCTATATCGATCAATTACACTGCAGCTGTCCATGACTGGTTACGTGAGCACCCTGGGCAAATCATAAATATAGAACACATTGCTGGACTCTTTGGTAGAGGCTTTGAACGTGCAGCCGCATCATCAACTGCGAAAAGTGGTTTCAGAAAATCGGGGATTTGTCCATTTAATAAAGACATTTTCACGGATGCAGATTTCGCAGCTTCAAAACCTTATACAACCGGAGAACATCCTCCAGCTAACGTAGAGATTCCTCAGGATAAGACGGATGATGAATTCGATAATGGAAGTCGAAAGGAGGATGCTGCATCAACAGATTCCGAAAATAATGAAATCCTGACAGGGCCGTCTGAAGTTGATGACAATGCCACTCCAGGATGTTCATTCTGGGCTGAGGAGGATCCAGGATTGCACTCGACGTTTACGTCATCAGCCCGATCGATCCCTAAACGATCGATAATGATGACGGCTGAGAATCCAACTCGTTCACACCTCGGAAACGATTCGTATCGTCTTCATCATCTTCTGATGATAATTTTGATGAAGAGATACGTCGTCTGAGTCAATCCTTCAGCCACACTTCCTTCGAGATTCCTCACGAGTCTCATGGTCAAAACTCTCAGAGAACTGGTATAGAAGGTTCCTCGCTGCTCAAGTCACCCTACCAAAGTGAAGCGGAAGAATCAGATGAAGACATAGTAACGAGGTCGTCGACTTCAACAGCACCATATACTAGAACTTCACAAGGTTCCTCTTCCGCACACGGAACAGAAGGTGAAAAACACCAACATGACATAAGAACTCTAAATCACAGAGACATCGAAAAGAAGAACCGTATCGACCGAGCGTTTCTAGTCAAACCATCAGTCTTAGTGCCATCAAAAGCAGCAGTCATTGCTCCTAAATCGCGAAGAGGTCGTCCGCCAGGTCAATCGACACTTCTCACCGGGTTACCTCATCGAAACATGCTGTATGAAAAGCAAGTTTTGAAGAAAGCACCACCCAAGTCTACCCGTCTCAGAACCAAAAAGAGGTTACGGCAAACATTGAGGGAGGCAAAGAATGATGAAAACGTCCCATGCATTTTCTGTGGTGGCTGTTTTCTGGAGAGCACCGGGGATTATATCCACTGGATTCAGTGCCAATCATGCAAAGGTTGGTTACATTGCGTTTGTGACAACGTCACTTCCGCCGGAGCGGTACAATTCATTTATGATAGTTGCCTCTAAAGGAATGAGACAATGAGAAATCATAAATTTGATATTATTAAGCTAAGTTCATGTGATATCGTTACAGTTACACGTCGAATTCGCTGGTTGATTCGCTAATGCAATTTTATGGAATCGATTTGGTTGATTTTGGCCAATTTAACATGGGTCTTATCACCTCCCTTCCCTCAAATATAAGTTCAAATGAGAAATTAGTGAACTCGGCAGTATATCTGATATTATTTGTGAACAATCTATGTGATAAGAATGATTGTAGGCGAAAAAAATCGTCTCATTTTGCCCCTGGGTCTCATTTTACCCCGCGTCTCATTTTACCCTGGGGTCTCATTATGCCCCGGTCTCCCCTACAGAATTGATCAGATTCGACTGATTGTATTTAGTTATTAATTATTGTGTAAAAATAATCATGGGGAAACTGATACTAATTTGTGTGTTATATGAAAGAAAGACAAGGTGAAGTATTGTACAAATATCTCGAAAATGGTTAGAGATTTAAAGTGAATATTCATAAGAGCTTTTTTGTAGTGAATTTAATTTGCTATAAAAATGTTAGTTTACTTTTTTTGTTAAACTCATTAATTCCAGAGATATTGCCAATACAGTGCGAATTTCCACAACATTTTTTATTTTCTACTGAGCAGAGCACGTTTATCCACGAGTATCTCGAAAATGGTGATATTTAGAGTAATTATTCATAAAAGCTTTTTTGTGGAGAATTCAATTTGCTGTAAAAAAGTTTTTCGACTATTTTTTGTTAAACTCAATAGTTTGAGAGAGATTGGCAAAAAGTGTTAATTTTCACGGAAATTGTCAATTTTTACTAAGTAGAGCACCTTTATTCGCACAAACAGACATTAATCGGCATCTCAGACCAAAGTTTACCATCTAACTAAAACACTTCCAGTAACCAGACCTTCCGCAGTCGCAAAAGCACCGTGAAAACCCTGAAAACAAACAAAAGACGAAAAATTTTACGTGTTAATCAAATGGAAAATAAACAGTCTCAATGCGCAACGTTTTAGAATTATCCGACTACGCCCGCCCTCCGGCATAATCCTTATTATGTAGATTACTAACATTTTAGGTGGTTTTTGGAATAAAAAAAAAATGTTAAATGACGCGGCCTAATGTATCGTATATTTTCGTTCCTTGCGGAATGCAATCATCCAAGTCAGTAACGTTCATCGGCCGACTGGTGCTTACATTTATTAGTCACTTGCTTCAACAAAGCGGAACCTAATCCAGTGAAGCGGAGCTGGGAGAAGAAAACACAGATACGCACACACAGTTATTGCTTACCACCAAGTGGCATCCCAGGCTAAAATTTTACCTGTGTAATTCTATTATCAAAGTGAAGCTTCAACTGTCAAGGTTCATAAACTACAAAACAATGACACTGAGAATTAAGTTGATTTTCGATATGGAATGATGTTGATTCAGATTTCATTACACGATACGGATTCGATTGAATATGACGCAAAGGACTCTTTCACTCGATTCTTGCTCAGAGACTGACTTGAAAGATAGTTTTCTTGCAAGACGTAGTGTGGCTAGAAGAAGAAAATGGGTTGAGATTTGGAAATTTAGCAGTGCATTGGTGCAGAGAAATTAGAGTGGGAGGTAAAAGCATGAACCCCAGGTTTGAGTGAGAATTCGCTTCCGACCTCTTTTATTTTTCTTTTCCCCGACTGCGAGTTTTGAGAACAAGAGACCATGTGTTGTCCACTTAAACTATATGTAAGGTTGGATAGTTGTGTCTGTATATATTTTTTTTTACTTAGGCTTAAGAGGTTAGGTCGGAAAAGATGGTTGAGAGAAAACTGCGACTGAATTTGAAGGAATGCCACTGGATAGTGGATGATTTATGAGCCGTTTACATCGTATTCGACGGTTACATTTTGAAACATGCAGACAGTTAAACTCGAAATTTTTAAAAATGTTACGAAAAAGATTTGACAAATATCTTCCCTTCCGTTCATACGTTTTATAACAGAATGATGTAAAAATGGATTAAAAGGAGACTAATTTCTGAAGCCTGGCGGAATATTAAAATGTTTTAAATAACTATATTAAAATTCTAATAAATTTTGGTACGGAACAGTTATGACACCCAACGTCGTAGCACCGCAATGTCTGGAAGTTTACCCTGTATCCAAAAATACAATGGCTTCTATGGAAAAACTCTTGCCCATCCACATGGGCAGGTTTTCCGCCCACCTTAAGGAATCCCCCAGAGCTACCGTGAGGATAACTAGAGAAAGGGACGAATGCAAAAAAAAACACATGCCCTTAGAAATGAGTCTACTTAACGTTACTCGTTATCATTCCATAATACATCAGAAATAGTATTTCCACATGATTACAGCGTTGCTCCTATGCGAGACTTACAAATGTTCCAAAGTGCTATCAAGTACCTACACATCAAAACCTAATTGGTCTTGAATCACAGAATAAGGTCCGGTGTAGTTCTAAAAGCGCTATCTCCATGCTACACTCGCCAACGTTTCTCCATAGAATGTCGCTATAATACTTTGGCTCACGACTCACTTGCCTCTCTATTAAAATTGTACAATGGCATCCGGACGATGAATTCTTTCGCCCATTCACTCAGTTTCCTCATTACCTCCTCGCCCCACTTGTTCGATCGCCCCGGAATAGTGCACAGATAGAAAAAAAAATAGCAATGGCGATACCTACATAAAGTATTATGTACCCCAGGCCCTTCTACACATAACGAGTGCCATGTACAGATATAGCCGTATTACACAGCGAATCATTCCCCGTAAGAAGCTTCCGGCTGAGATGCAGGACTTTGGTATTATCCTCTACAAAATTCTCTATATCGAATCTCACCAGTTGACAAACGCTCCAAAGGACAATGGGGAACATTTCTTTCCATCGTAATATCCTTTCGTGTTTCAATCGACCTCATCTCATTCTACTCACGACTGAAGTAACTCTTTTATCTTCAAATAATCACTCGTAGAATGGCCAAGATATTACATGTCCATGGCTGGATTATCTATGGCACCAATTACCTTCCGTATTTTTAATAATGATGGTAGTTAAGAGAGGGGACGAAGGGAGTGAAGTGCTCTTGAAAGACTGCAGGCGAGCAGTACCCGGAATTCATGAATTTCCGGTGTACTCCAGACGACGATATTTACGTGTAATCTCAGGCAAATTGATTGCCGCATCCGCAGGATATTGGCTGACGGCACAACTGTTATTTCCGGGGTAGCTAATCATCAATCAAGCCGGGATATTATCACTAAGGATAACGTCTATGGCCTTGATGGGTTTATCAGTGAAAGTTAGGACAATGTGTAAAGACGTGTGGGATTTTCAGACTAAGGTCGGTAGAGATTTTGCTCTTCGAAAGACTAGCGCTGCCCCCCTCCCCCCCGCCCCCCTGCAACCCTTCTTTGGTCACACAAATATTCCTTAATATTTTGACTCCATTCATTGGCGGATCCAATTGCATCCAGTGACCTTTGTAGGTAGAACTGGCGTATGAGCGTCACATCCGTCTCATTGCCTACCCACACCAGTAGGTGGTGGTAATCAATTCGCACCATTCCCCAAATAACTCCATAGGAAAAGCGCAACTCAGTGCCGTAGCGCGTCGTCCAGCGGCTTTGCCGGAAATTGAAAGTCTGCTACGTGACTTCCGGTTGACACGACTGTACCCCGACCGTTCGTCTTGGTGGGTGGACTAAAACGTGCGACTCACTGGTAAGCGAAAAGCACTGGGAGGGTGGAGGTAGTGCTAACGGATTGCGTTTTCACGTCTTAAGTTCCAGGTGCCGTTTGTCATGATAGCTTATATCATGCCTCCAACTATCTTATGCTAATTTCCGGGGTAGGTATGTGATGGGAGGGTAATTAGCCATCGTTGTGGATTATTATGAATGTATGGAGGGGAAAGTTACTGAAGAAGGAGAGTTACTTTATATTTTCTGGTCTTTCATAATTTTTTTACTATCAACTTCTCCTTATGCTGCCAATGATTCTTCTTCCAGGAACACCATCAGCAATCCCCTGGAAGAATTCAAATTCTTTCTTCGCAATTTTTATTTCGGGACATTACAATTTTTCTACAATTTTGCAGTGACAGGTGGAATATCTCTTCACGTAATAGTGCGAGAATAAAATCATCAATTTTAATCTTCATCATTGGATGCGTGCAGCATCATTATTTCACCGATGATGCAACGAATTGAATTTTGAATCTATTCGATAAACGGGCGCATCCTAACACACGAACGAATTACCCATGAAATACCTGTCATTTCTCATTACGCCGGAGTAACGATCCAGGCGTTATAATCGATTTGGCGTGATTTCGGTTAACTGACGTCATAGGAAGTTTAGTAGTGGCGAACCGTAGCGCGTATACCCCTGTCAAGGGTGGGCGAGAAACGTCCAAAATGTACGCTTTCTGCGAGCACCTCTTTCACACCCTTGCGAGACTTCTCATTCAATCATCGATCGCTCGATTAATTAGAGGGGGTGTGCTTTAATTAATGGTGAACGCTATTTTTGGAGGAGGGTGAGAGTATAATCGGTATTGTTTGCTATATTAAATATGCCACAGATTTTGAGATCGGAGAAGTTACTGGTTCCCTCCCCCCCCCCCCCCCCCAATGGAAATCGTATTTTATCTCTATGTTTGAGGACATCCAACATTTCTAAACAAACGACTGTGCCCTTTTTGTTGGCTCTGTTTTCCTCTTTTGTACTCCCCATGGTCGCTTTTTCAGATTCCTGCATAAGGAAGTACCTTGCGGCTGGCGCCGACGTTCGCCATTCTGAGCCATTGTATTTCTAGACAGGGTAAACCCCCAGAAACCCTTATGCTGCAACGGCGAACGGATATGACGAAATTGTGGTATGAACTGAAATAATTCGTGGGCGGATAGGTACAATCATAATAACAACAATCGCTTGGTTTCTTTTCCTATTCATTGCTGGACCACGGTATGTGATGTTGTCATCTCATCTGAATCTATGAACATGATGAAGTCCTTGGATGTTATGTTGAATTTTGTTTTTATAGATAGTTTGGTTTCGGTTCATTTTGATTTCAAGAATTTCCGTCATACAAACTTGTTGCATCTGAGTTGAGTCAATATCCCATCAAAAGTTAGACTGTAAACACTTGAAGGTGTGAAGACGGTTATTGGTGAGTTTGCTTGCAATGAAAGCTGGGAAAATGAAACTAACATGTTTATGAAAGTTGAGCGGTTCCCCATGAAACAAGGAATATTTTTAGAGTTACTTCCTCTATATATCGCATGGAAATATCTTCATCCTATATGAACTATGTATATTCATACCTGGCACATGTATTACAAATATACAAAATAGAAGCCAACATATCATATCTTCAAACATCTGAAATTGAACCATCATTGTTGATCAGTCGAAAGCGAAGTGGCGTGTTGCGCCATGTCTGTTCAAAATGAACACGCTACTCTGTGGATATGGCGCATCTTTGCAATCATCTACGGATCGAGCGATTAATCTGCGATTTTGATGAGAATCTTATCAACTTCAGTCATTGAGAGCCGCCACATACAGAATGTTCAACCCTCCAGCGCGTAATGACAAATTTATGCCAGAAAATCTATAATTGTCTGACCAATTAACGGACTTACTACTTCACTGATCAAACTGCTGTAACGTCGTTCGACTTTCCTGAATCAATTTTTCTGATCGGAAAAAAATTGTCTTGCTGATGAGACATGGAATGTTTGAACATACCTAAAAAATTACACTCTTCATTACCAATCCGTTATATCCATCACGAGATCAACTGGGACATTTTCAACAGATCTGGGCTAGATGATTTTTTTACACCAGAGGGACCTAGCCAGGATTTATACTCCAGGGATCTACGGGAGATATTTTGAGGCATCTATGGAGGACATCTGTCAAGAATCTACGAGGGATATCTTCCAGGGATCTACGGACGATATCTTCCAGATCCCTATGGAGGATATCTACCAGGGATCTCTATCGGAAACATCCCCAGCGGACCAACGAGACATATCGCTCAGACAACCCAGCGAAATCCCTTGAAGATCTCCCTGCTGCGGATCTTCCAGGACCTTTCCACCCAGATCCCCCGAGAAATCTGTCAAACAGCTCTCAAAGACACTTTGTCACCCGGGTAGCGATATTCCGAATCTGTATTTTATGAATTAATGGCAGAATAGTAATGTATGCGTATACAGCTTAAACTTTGCAATACACGGAGAAGAAATTTCCTCGACAATTAATGTACCTTCTTACCAACGCATGGAACGAAATCATGGGTGTTGAAAAATCTAGAATGCTCTAACCATAAATCAAGCCCGACTATCAGAAATCGGACGGAGTCTGTCCAAATAGTCGTATACTGCACACTAATTTTTTAGCTGCTCGGAAATTGGTGTGACATAGTAATTTGTGTCATAAAGTCTGTAAGCAAAGTTGTTTGATACGTGTGCGCAGGAGCTTCGCCCCCCCCCCACACACACACACACGAATAAAAAACAAAACAATTCAAAAACAAAAGGAAACTAGCGGGTGGGATGTATTTGTGCCCTCAGTGCGGACACAATTTAAACTTCCCGATTTGGAAACTCGACTTTTCGAGATCATGTCTGTTTCAAAAATTTACGAGACTTCCCACTTCAATATTTACTGATTTTGTTTTTCATTTCTCTATATGTCGCTGCCTTTTGTGATTTTTTTAAAATCAAGAGATAACTCCCTCTTCGACGTGAAGGCCATTTACTTCTCGTTAAACCCTTTAAGTCTCATTGAAGCATTTTAAAACCACGAATATACAACAACTACGTTGAAGAAGTTCAATAAGTCCGTATCTCTGGCTTCACTCGACTTCACGTTCCATGGCAGCATTGATACACAAAAGTGATATACAAGTATTATATTCTGAGTCGGTCCATGTTAACTGTAGCGACCAATTTTTGCGATCGCCGACGCCATCTAGCCTCCATTCATGCGCTCATCACATGAATTATTTTTTTCTAACGGCTCTACCACCTTAATTATGCACATTATATGGCACATTATTACTTTCACACAGTAATGTCTTAAAGAGTAATAATTTAGGGGAAAATGTCTAGAATAGAGTTTGTCCGCTGAGCATCAAGGAATCTTGGGATTCCTCCTCATCACTGTCTGGCACAATATGGTTCATTTTATTTTATTTTCACTTCCCAAATTGAACACAAATATTCTCCACTGAGTCAAAAAATTATCTCCAGAAGCTGTCAATACGAAACAGTTGAACGGCAGTATGCTCGACTCCAAAAACAGTGTTTGAATTTCCCGGGTCCTGATAGACTGTTTTTTCACTACTCGTTTCTAATGGCAAGGGATTTTTCTGTCCGCGACCACAAATTCTAATTACCCGTCATTAGGAATGCCCCCAAAACGGCCATTTTCGGGCCTGAATCACAAAAATTGATTTTTTGTTGTGTAGCAAATCAACAAATAATGAGTTCTCCCGAAAATCTAGGATCCCACTCAGCACATTTCCATTCGTCGCACACAAGAAAGTGGTGACCCCCATGGTATAAAAAGTCAGTCGGCAAGACCACTGACATATCAATGGGAATTTCACAACTTTTTCAACGGCGCCAATTTTCGTTCCAATACGACCGCTATGAAATGTTGTCATATTCTACCGAAAGCGGGACATGCCATCAATTGGCCAGTCGTTAAATAGTTGATTGTTGCAAATAAAATTTTTTATCAATTCTAAATGAATCAACATAGTGCAGGTGAAAAGCGTGATTGAGTACTGAATAACGTAAATACTTGAATGATGAGTAAATAATATGATATGGATAGTATTGGATATATGAATATATCCCCTTCGGATTGGCATCCTAATATTTAAATTCCCATAAACTCTATTTTCTGTAGCTCTACCTATGAAATTGTAATATGCTCGGTTCATATAACCTTAGAATGGTACATTTTGGAGACTACCATGCCAACCGATATGTCCCTTCGTTGGTGAGTGGCCCACTATACTTTATGAAAAAAACTCTCACGAAATTGTTATTTATTTTTCTCTCCGTGTACGCAACTTTTGTTTCATTGAATCATTTTTGGCGATACATGACATTTCAACCTCTGACTCCTATTCTTTTTAAATATACGAGTCGAGTGGCGGATGCTGCGCACGCGCATTTCCTTTCTTCGCCACACTGACTGGTGTCGCGTCCGTTTCAGTCTGACTTTTCGATAATTAGTGCCCTATCGGGAAGTTATAGTAATCACCCCGAAATCGAACTTTTTCATTTCGGCCTGTAACTAGGGTTTTAGTATACCAAAATGATCCCCAACGAATTCTGAACAAATGTGTGTGTATGTGGGTGTGTGTCTGTATGTGTGTGCCAAAAACTTTGATCCTAGGTTTCTCGCGAACGAATGAAGCTATTGAAGTTTTCAAGGTCGCAATCGAAACATCTCCATGCAGAATCGAGGGGATTAGATGTTGGATCAAATTGATGCACTATATAGATTGTTATTAACAATTCCAATTGCTTATAACGCTCTGTGGCGAAAATCGTATCAGCTAGCGGAACGATCACTGAACAATAGTTGTTCCGCATGCAAAAATACACATTTTATGTTGAATGACTTTTTTCCGTAATTCGCATATTTAAGGAGGTATGGCCGTTTAACCAATTACGTACATGATACGAGAAGAAAGCACGTAGCTGTTCATAACTTCTCAATGAACCAGTGACAAAACCGAATCATTATGTCCTTTTTTTCGAATGATACTGGTAAGCTATCCTGTGTATAAAACTAGTGTAATTCAATTTTTCAATTGGTAGAATTGAACTCGGATTTTTGATATCGTCGTTGCGTTTGCTCATCACCATGGTTGCGTTCTCATGCTGTGCTTAAATACCAAATCGGGAAGTTTTGTTTGTGCCCTGCATGGGGCACACACATTTGTACACCACTAGTTTCGATGTATATCGATAGTTCCTTTCGTGTCTCCTTTTTACTATAGGACTTTTTACTATAGAACTTTTTACTATAGGAAACAATAATTATGTATTCGAAGCTTACTATATTGCAATTTTTCTGTTCCATTATTGCTGATCACCCAGATCAGGAGATTTGAACAGTGTCTGAAAAAAGAACAGTTTGAAGTTTTCAAAACAACAAAAATTTTGAATGCTGCAGCAGATTCGATCAACTGAAAAACCAAATTTTCGTGAAAATTAAAGAGAGTGCTGAAACATTATGCATGAATAATACATGATTTCATGAACCATTGATTTGAAAAACTCGCTACTTGTCTCACACTTATTAATATTTTCAAGATGTTTTTTTTCCGTGTCAGTTGCATGATGTGCCGCAGAGTCAATCGCATGGAAACTGTTATCACTCATGTCTCCATCAAGAGAAAGAAATGAATATTTTAAATAAACGGCATTTGGGTTTGACTCTCTACGGGTCCAGCAATAACTTCCCGATCGTTCAGCCGTATATGTTGTATACAAAATTTCGGTTTGTGTCTCAAATTGTGAACGTTTTAAACTTTTCAAAATTACCAAATGTGAAATGTGAAATTTTATCATACTTAAAATATAATGAGATTATCAAAAAATATATCCTTTCTTGCGATAGAGTTAAATAGTTAATTCAATTTGTGAAAAACTATGAGTCTTACACTGATAGAAAAAACCTCTGACACCAAGAATCCATTCTCTTCAGACAAGAGATTTTCTTTTGCAAAAGCCCAATTCTCCAATTTGGTGGGAAATCCTCCACATGAGGATGTTCGAATGAGTTCCAAATGTTACTCGAACTTTACATGACGCGGTGAATACGTCATATATCGACATGTGCTAAGTTTATACAGAAACAAGGGAAAATTTAAATTAATAACAAAAATATAATTTTAGAAAGAGACATTCAATAAACTGATATATAACTTACTCATTCTCCAATATCCAACGATCGTAAAACATAAGAATTATAATAGACGGCACGAGGTACAAATACCGCTCAGATTTGAGTATTCGAAAATAATTCTCTTGTCTCAAGAGAATGGATTTTTGGCGTCAGAGATTTTTTCTATCAGTGTAGCATAAAAAGTCATAAAAAATCAAATGTGTACTTTTACGTGTGGAACAACTTTCATTCAACAACTCATTTCGTATCTCCAATTATTGTGGTGACAGAGGGACATTAACCATTCGATTTGTTAATCACAATTAACTATGGGTGTTGACAAAAAAAGTGATACAACATCAAATGTACATTTTTATATGTGGAACGCCTTTCATTGGACACTTTGTTTCGTATCTCTAATCGTTTTCAGGATCGAGCGATATAAACAATCCATTTTGTTAATAACAATTAACTATGGGTGTTGGCAAAAAATGTCATACCACATCCAATGTGTATTTTTATGTGTGTAACGACTTTCATTGAACGCTTTATTTCGTATCTCGAATTATTCTCACGATGGAGCAATACAAACAATCGATTTTGTTAATAACAATTACCTATGAGCGTTAGCCAAAAAAGTCATAAAACATCGAATATGTATTTTTACGTGTGGAACGACTTTCATTTGACCCATTGTTGCGTATCTCTAACCGTTCTGGCGATATAGTCATCTAAACAATTGAATTTGTTAATAACAATAAACTATCGGTGGCAGCCAAAACGTTATATAACATTGAATATGTATTTTTGTGTGTGGAACCAATTTGATTGAATAGTTTTTTTCGTATCTTCACTTGTTCTCACGACGCAGTGACATATGAACGATTCATTTGTTAATAACTATAAAACCGCTGGGTCGATTATGTTCAAAATCCAATCAGGGCTAAGTTAGGCGGAAACCTATCCAATAACTATAAAAAAACCCAAATCACAGAATTTGCCTGGGCGAAATCGTTCGACAAAATTTTGCTCACATACGCGCATGCACACACACACACACACACACACACACGCACACGCACACACACACACACACACACACACACATACACACAGACAAACATCTCGCTCAAAATGGTTGGAAACGTTTCTAGGGGTCATGAAACGTGGAGATGAAGTGAAATTTCGAATTTCGATTTTCCGACCCATAACAATAACTTCCCTAAGATCGGGAAGTTGAAAAATTATAAAACGGATCTGCCAACATGTTCGGAGTCAAAAAAATTAGTTTGAAACAAAATCAGCGAAAGTTTCCCCCTATAACATTTTAGGACACAAAAACATGTGATCGATCTCCCTTAATGCTTTAGGGGCCACAAAGAGCAACAACAGAAGACTACAAATGTACAGAAGACACTATTCCCACTTCATCTGAGTAATTTGAGCGGATCAAGGCGATGGGAATTAATCGATGATTTGAATTTATTATAAATTCGTCATAAGTTCATCCAGAGAAATTACGAATTCATTTTTTTAACTTCCGGATTTTTCGGGAAGTTATTTTAATGACTCCTAAATCGTTTTGTCAACTTCCCGATTTTTAGGGAAGTTATTGTAATGATCCCTCAAGGGATTTTGTTTATTTCGATTCGTAACTAGGGTTTTGAGTATACCACAATGCTTCCCGCTGAATTACGAACAAATGTCTGTGTTTGTGTGTGTGTATGTGTGTATGTTTGTATGGGTGGAATCGGAATTTTCCGTTAACCATTTCTCGCGAACGGTTCGAATGATCTGGGTCATCGAGGTCTCATTCGGAGCGTCTTCATGGAACTTAGATCAGATTAGTTTTTTATTTTAATTGACCGAGTAATTTTTTCGTTATCAATTGAATTGTTTACAACGCTCCACTTCAAAAACGGTAAAAGATACGGCAAAAAGTATTTAGTAGAACTTGATGTGTAAGGGGTGATACATATTTAATTTTTAATCACTTTTTTCCATATTTGTCATAATTAAGGAAGTATGACGAGTTTGACCCTCGAGCGTGCGCACCGCTATTGGCGTCTCACTTGGACTCCAGTAACGCGCATAATTCTCGTCCTCACGCTTACTATGCACCTATTCAAATGTTGATAATTATCTGCTTAATAAATGGAATACAGTCGACTCCCCCACTAGTGCACTGCGCGGAACCGGACGCTCCACCGCCCGGTCCCACAAGTGACCCTCCCCTAGTTCGCCCACTCCCGAATGCTAGTAAGCGCAGTGAGGTAGCATTCAAAGTCAGGCGGGAACCCTTGCACAGTGGTGGGGAGGCGGCGCTTGAGGAGATAGTCAGTGGTGGGGTCATGACGATAGTGACTGTAGGGATCCATCAACTTGTGCGACGTGTGCTGGTGGGGGAGTTGACTGTAGTTTAAAACTGACAAATTTGCAGGTTTCCATGTGAACCTCATGGGTCACACTGATTCACCCACACTAGTGTTTTTTTCTGAAACCAGTCTTTAAACATTTCATTGACGTGTCGGAAAATCTAGCAATAGCAAACATAAATTCCAAACCGGGAAATTTTGGTTGTGTTCCCAACGGGAGCACACACACTTTGATCCCACTAGTTCTGCAGTAAGTGGGGGGACGATGTCATCGGAACAAACCCCTTAAAAATGGGGATGCCTAACTGTTCGGGAAGAAAAGACCGTAACAAGTACAATGTTTCTAAATCTCAAATTTTGGCCAATTCTTATCAGATGCACATGACGGATAGCATTCTATAGCCCTTTTTGGTACGTCCATGCCACGCAACTACGTGAAACTCGGCATGCATGATGATTCTATGCGCTATACATGATATTAAGAATTGCTGGGGAGAAGCCATCAAGGATTGAGATGGAGGAGTGGAATTGTTGGGAAGGGGTTGATTGCGTCCGGTCGAGATGATTGCTTTTCGTGTGGCTATTCGTGCACATGAATGACCTCCCCCGCATTCGCCCAAGTATTACAACACTCCCCCTACATACCCACCCATCCACACATACGACAACAGCAGAACGAATCCAGTGATTATCTGGCCCCTCTTTGTCACACTACCGTGTCTTTTCATCCGATATTTCGCTGATTGGAATAGTTTATTTGCGTCAATTTGCAGGTGACCAGTGATAGTCGCTGGGAAATCACTACCGATTTTGAAGCAGTTTCAACATGCTCAATTCTCCTCGGTTTTTTTCGAAACTGCTGTTTTTTTTCGAATTAGGGGAATGCTTTAGTACTTCCAATTGGATTTTAGATGTCTTGAATTCCTAATTTGAGATAATTGTGAAATTTGGGCAATTTCGACAGATCTTGGAAAGACGAAACTAAGTGAAACTATAGTGGGATCAAAGTGTGTCGGCCCTCTCTGGAGCAGAAAAAAAATATCCCGGGTTTGTAATTAAATGTGTAGACACTGCTTTCGGAAGAAGAAAGGTTTAGAAAAATGTTTCATTTTGTTAAGGGGGCACGACCCCCTTAATTATGTAAATTATGAAGAAGGTTATTTCACATATAATCTGTATTTTGATATGAGGAATAATTTTTATTATATAAATTTTCCGCTAACTCTAACAGTTTAGGCAGTAGGATGTTATGAACAATTGGAATTGTTGAGAACAATATATATGATGCACCAATTTAAGCCAAAATCTAATCAGGTCTAAGTTAAGTGATTAAAAACAGTTTATGATTTTCGGGGGCATTTCAATAACTTCCCTATATGGGAAAGTTGACAATTTCCAAAGCTTCACGTTTTTCAAAATTTATTAAAAATTTTGATTTGTTATTCCGAAATTTTGAAAAATGGAGCCTTTTAATGTTTGGGAATTGTTGAACAAAGTTAAATTCTCGAAGTTTTGCCAAAATACAAGACAAGCATAACACAATGAAATGAGAGATTGTGTAGTCTGTGCTTCTCTCGGATGTCTTTCCATCTGATATTTGGCCGATTGGAATAGTTCATATGCTCGGATTTGTGGGTAGTCGTTGATATATCCAGAAAATCACGGCATATTACGCCACTATTCATGTTATATGTACCAACTCAACTCTGTCCAGAGGTTTAATCCGTGGATAACATTGACCATCGAAAATTGAAGTTGCGAGATGCGTTCAATGATGAATATTACTGAGAGTTTTAGTGATCGAATTTACATTTGTTAATTATTGTCGCACACTAATCAATTGCCAGAGCTTTTTCCGAGTTTCACAATTTTCTGTATCATTTACGGGAAATTTTCACACCAGCATTACGAGGTTTAATCAATGAGAAAATCATAATTCAATCTTGACTATTGATGCTGCAAGCAGTGCGAAATCTTTTCGTGTATATTTCATCAAAAATTTGCTTCATTTCAGATTGAATTGCAATTCGCGCGAAGCGGTAAGATGTTAATTATCGGGTTATTGTCAGGCTCCAAACATTTGATTAATTTTCCATTTTTCTAAAATTGAACATGTAATCAAAGTGACAAAATTGAAAAATAAATATACATATCCGAAGAAGAAGAAGACAGATATTTATTAGCAACTTTTGAAACATTTCCTTACCCTCAATGTTCTTTACAATGTACTGTTATTTTTGAGAAATTTTATACACTCTCGTTTAAACTTAATATGACTTAGTGCTTCGATTTGTTCCGGTAATTTATTATACAACTTGAAATCCTTGTATAGAAGGTCGTTTTGGCCATAGACTGTTTTTGTCAGTGGCAGTTTTAATTGGTGTGCCATGCGGCGATTTCGCTCGATTCTTTTTTCTACATATTCGTCTTTCCTATTATTTGTGTTATTTGTGGCCATATCATGCACATACTTTATGACATTCCATTCCACTCTCTGACTAATTGATAAAAATCCCAATCCATCCAACATTTCAGTTACTCTTGTCCGTTTGCTACAATGAAGAATACTGCTCATAGCTCCATTTTGAAGCTTTTGTAGATTTTTTAGACTAGCGTCTTACATTGTGTATATTATTGTACTACAATATTCAAAATGGGGTGCTATACTTTTATAAATTATATTTCTGGCCATAATATTTATGTGCCACCCGATGCGATTTAAAAGCCCTACTTTTTTGCCAATTTTTTTGTTCGTATATTCAGCATATGCTTTGAATTTCAAATTTGCATCAATTATTATACCCAAGTATTTCATTTCCACAACTTTTTCAATACATAAACCATTTTTACTCCTTAAATTTATTTTACGCCCTGTCTTATTTCGGTTATTTCTTAAAATCATAAACTTCTTTTTAGCCATATTTATTTTTAACTTATTCATCTCCAAGTATCCTTCTAGTGCATGCAAATTCTTATTTAATTTGTTGTCTACATCTTTTGAGCTTTCTCCCTTAACAAATAACACCATATCCTCCCCAAATAACCTAATGTTCAGTCTATGCCCCTCTAAACCAACAACGTCATTGATATAGATTAGAAATAGCATAGGCCCCAACACTGAACCTTGAGGTACACCAATATTCGAGTTAATGCTATCCGAGATTTGCGAGCGATATATGACCTTTTGCGTACGCCCATGTAGGTACGATTTAAACTACCTCCAGACAATACCATCTATCTCATATGGTCTCAGCTTCAGCAAGAGAATGTCACGATCTACAGTTTCGAATGCTCTCTTTAAATCAATAAATATGGCACCAACAATACTTCCTTCGTCAATAATATTTCTCCATATAGAAACAATATTCTGTATGGCTTTTTCGCAGGATTTTCCCTCACGAAATCCAAATTGTTCTGGTATTAAGCCCAGTGTATCGCTCGAAATTCCCTCACTAGTGCCTCTCTTTTTAGGCATTTGTTTCATCATCTTTCGGATATCATTAACGGTCATCAATTCAAATTTCTCAAACTTACAGTTGTATAATATCCAACTTTAAATTTACTCTATCTATGCTACTTACAATATTGTCAATACTTTCCACAAGATATCGATGAAATTGATTGGCAATATTGATGTCACCCTTAATAGTAATTTCCCCAAATATAATTTCATTCGGTGGTTCATATTTTATTCCTGTTTCAGTACAGTTTTTAGGGTTTTCCATAACTTTTTTCCGTCAGCCCTATTTCTTTCAATTTCTGCTTCATAGTAATCCTTTTTAGCCTTTCTTATTTTAGATACTGTCAAATTTCTTATCTCTAAATATTTTTGCCACTTGGCCTCCGTTTTATCCATTGTAGCCACTCTAAATATTCTATTACGTTCCCTAATGTATTGCTTAATTTCGTCATTTATCATCAATTTTGTTGGAGCTTCAATGTCAATAGTTTCTGTTATTAAATTGATAAACATATCTGCCTTCTCGTCTAAAGTCATCATTTCATCTTTATATGAGTAGATTTCTTGGATTTTTTTATTCAGTCTCCGTCTAAAACTATTAGCATTGAAATTCCTAAAGTCTCTAAAATTCATTTTATTTACATTATTGTCTATTTTCCGTTTCCCTAAATCAAATTCTATAAGAGCATGATCAGTTATTTGTAAATTATCGTTCAATTTTGTCTTAACATCCTTATTACTAAAAAGTAACTCTATTAATGTTTCCGTGTTTTTAGTCATTCTCGTCGCTTCATAAATTTTCATAGCGAGAATAAGAAGCAAACAAAAATCATGCTAATAAAATTATATAATTTGCTAAAATCACCAGTGCCTAGTCGAAAATTAGAAATGGCTCCATGCTAAATAATAGTTGATTTCAGGATTAGAACGCCAATTTTGGATATGCACAATGGGGTGGGCATACCAATCAGAGGTAAATTTGTGGATAAAATCGACGATAGTTTTGAACTGGAACTACAAACTGATCCAAATCCTCACTACTATGTTGTTCACTCGCGGTGCACGCTCATTATTTATGAGCTTGCTTGAGGAGTTATTTTTACTCATCGCATATCAAACTGGATCTACTCAAAGCCGCTTTTCCAATGGAAAATTGATTTAAGCTTCGGTTAAACTTGGTATAAACCGGTGGATTGTGGTCTACCATCTATTATTTAAGAGATCTTGTATACACTATGTATATATTATTTACGACAATGAACTATTCCTCGTGTCACGTAATTTTTATGGATGACTCAGACATAACGTATGAATAACAATATATTTTTTCAATATTTTCATTTTTTGGAATTTCTAGCATTATTGCCAGTTTCAAATTTTTGACCAATTTTAAAATTTGGAAAATCTTTGAAATTTTTGGAAATTTACAATATTACCATTTTGAGATTATTCGAATTCTGAGTTATTTGGAATCATTTGAATATAACAACTTATTAAATTTTATGGTATTGTCGTTGACAATTTCTCAGAATTGTCAAGAACTTCGGAAATTTTAGTTCTCAAGTTTTTGAAAACTGCAGAAGTTCAAAAATGGCAATTTCAAAAATTTGGGAAATTGCATTAGATTCAAAAGTTTCAAGAATCACAAAAATTTGAGCTGGCTGTAAAGTATTGAAAAATTTCAATATTTCCAAAATTTCTTGAAAGTTGTGCAAATTTCGAAAATGAAAATAAAGTAGTGGTGTGAGCATGTGTGTGCCCCATTCCGGGCACAAAAAAAACTTCCCGATTTGGTATTTCAGCACAGGGTGCTAAATTTATTCTTCTCCAATATACCCTGGTTAATCAGTGTGACCCCTCTTAGGATCATAATGAACAACTGCAGATTTGGCAATTCTAAACTGACTCATTTATGAAGCAGATAATTATGAATATTTGAGTAGACGCATGGTGAGCATGAGGATGCGACCCATGCGCGTCACTTGAGTGGGAGTTGGTCGCCAATAGAGATGCAGCCGCAATACAAACGATGGCTTTAATATTTTACCCAGCAGAACAGTATAAACAATTGCAATTGTTAATAACATTGCATTTACTGCACGAATGCCATCCATAATATAATCTGCTCGATTCTGCACGGAAAGGCTCCGATTGAGATCTTCATGACAGCGCGGGATTCATTCATTCACTCATTACATACATAATTGTTGAGACTGTTATACCTCCTCAATTATGCAAATTATCGAAAAAATTCCACATAAAATACATATTTTTATATGGGGAACAACTTTTTTCATATAAATTTTGCACTAACTCTAATAGTTTATGCAGTAGAACATTATAAACAATCAAAATTGTTAATAACAATATAAGTACTGGACCAATTCCATCCAAAATCTAATCCGGTCTAAGTTACATGAAACTCCCGTTTGAGTCATCAACAACTTCGATCGAATGAATCGTTCACAAGAAATCGTTGACCGAAAATTTTGACCACATACGTACATCGTCACACACACATACACACATACGGACCTTTTGTTTTAAATAGTCTAGAATGGTCAGAAACACCATGAAACGTGCAGATCTGATGGAAAATCGATTTTTCATTTTCGGGGGCAAAACAATAACTTCCCCTATCGGGAAGTTAAAAAAATCTAAAACATTAGAAAAATTTCAACAATTAAAGAATTTCAAAAATTCCAAAATTTTCAAAACTTTTGATACTTGCATAACTTTCAACAATTTTGAAAATGTCAAAAATTAAGGATTTTCAACAATTCAAGTTTCCCTGCTTCGATACGTCTGTGATTTCTTCTCGAAACGCGTCGCACTTCTACCTAAATTGAGTTGATTTTTAACGTAATTTGCGACAATATGTCAACTCTTTTCTTATGTAATTACGCAACTCGAGTCAATAAAGCCGACTTGGTCTGAGTCGCACTTCCGACACGGATTGAGAAACTTTTGTTTAAAGTGCGTATTCCAACGCAGAAGGGGATTTGCAATTCCGGAAGAACACCAACCGTCCCAGTATGCCCTCCATCCTACTAATTAGCTTTGCTGAATCTCATTACTCTATATTCGCCTTTGCGATTTAAAAAAATTGCCGAATGAACGCTTCTGGGGCCTATCACAATAGTGTTAACCCTTAACTAATAACAGAGGTTTTTTCGTCAATTTCATTTCCAAAATTGATTTTCAATCGTAATTTTTATCTGGAATACTAACTCAAATACACTGATTGATGGATGTCGATACTATTAACGAGGTTCATTAACTATTATCGAATGTGCAAGTGAAAACAGCCAAACGGAAATTTGTGGGGAGTAAGCGAACGTCAAGATGACACGTCAATAGTCAACGAATGCATACTTAAGACAAGTCAAGTCATCAACTGTCAACGGATGAGCATTCGACAGATCAAAATCGCTTCAATCTGCCACTTGAACTTATTCCTGATCAATAACTAAATCATTCTACAGTGAACTTTCGTTAGTTGCAATATTTGCCGCTTTTATTTTTTTCGCAGCGTCGAGTTATGGGGCACCATACACTCTTCCGCGCCCAATTCGCCAAGACATATACGGGGGGTACGGGTTACCGTCGGTCGTGTTTTGTTTACATTCGGCCAACCAAATTATGTGAAGACTGAAAGTGAAATATTATTTATACCATACCTACGTGTAATCAGGCCGGTTTCAGTCGAGTGTCCAGCCACTGAAAGGGCCGGATTACAAACACAAGTAGTGCTGCTCTGTAATCGAAAAGTTACAATCAATCTTCTGCGCATCCCCCCAGCGCGTATATTTGCCTCGTATTCTAGTGCTGCCGCAACTGTCGTACGGTATTTGTTGTGATTGCCATAACCATAAAGAACCCGTTCTAAACTTTGTTATACTTCAGCAACGTTTTTTCCAATATCTTTTCTCTTTATGGTTGGACTTTATGTGATTATGCAAAGATGTAGGCTGAATTTGTTGGAACAAACGATAATACTTCAAAATAAATATCTAATGATTTCATGTTTATCGTCGAGCTTTATTCATTTTTCGTAAAGTTCAGGAATATTCCGGTATTTAAAAATTTTGAGATTATGGCAATGCTCGAAACTTAAACTGGAGGAAATTTCGCCAATTGTTGGGAGGTTTCCAATATCATTCCTTGACGCTTAAAATGTTGCTTTTAATATCTTTATATTTTTTGTAATTGTTGAACATTTAGCGGATTTTGGGTTCCTCATTAGGGGGTCTTCGCCCCCCCCCCCCCACGCACTTCTGGAATAAATTAGTATACTATTATCTCCTAAAATTCCCTGAAACTGAGTGGGAGTAACTTTTTAGTTGCAACGTGCCAACGTTGAACTCCCCTACTGTCAGAAACGTGTTGCAACTAACGAAGGTTCACTGTGTATCACTGAAATTTTCATGAAATGCCCCATCGTTTCTGTATTCCGGAACTTCATAATTATAAAAATTCATTGACAATGCTAATGTTTATAATTCACAGGGTGTAGCTTCATTGTAACGCCCCGCTATAAGATCTGTATATTCATGGAGTACACGAAATTGATCTTAATCCGTAAGCCCAGTCTAGTCTCTTTCATCTGGTACATCTCCCAAGGTGCTTAATGCGCAAATGCGGATGAATAAGAGTACATCCACCGTGATTCAATTTAATGAAATAAGTCGCTGGATTTATAAAAATAATACGAAGGAAGCTCACAGTAAAGAATTTTCACGTAAGTATTTCGTAAGTTTTCTTAAAGTGGCCCAGCTCCCGCTCAAACAAAACTTCCCGATTTGTAATTTCTATTTGTCATTCCTACATTTTCCGACACGTCAATCAAATGTGTAAAGACTAGTTTCAGAAAAAAAACGCGTTACTGGAGTGGGAGTGAGACGCCAATAGGGGTGCGACCGCTCGAGGGTTATACCCGTCATACCTCCTTAATTCTGGCAATCATGGAAAAAACTCATAAAGAATTAAATATGCATTTTTACTTGATGAGCAAGTTCCGCTTAATACTTTTTGTCGTATATCTTACCGTTTCCGCAATACAGGGTGATAAACAATTCAATCGTTAGTAACAAACAATAAAATCGGTCGGTCAATTTAGAGCAAATACTAATCCGATCTTAGTGCCATGAACACGCTCCGATTACGATCTCGATGACCCCGATCTTTCGACCCGTTCTTGAGAAAATGTTAATGAAAAACTCCAGATATAAACATACACACAGACATTTGTTCAGAATTCAACCGGAAACATTTTGGTATACTTAAAATACCAGTTACGAATTGCATAGAAAAAAATCGAGTTAGGGATCATTACAATAACTTAATAACTTCCCTAAATCTTGAAGTTAATAATAAAAATGAGAAAGCTAAATAATGAATTTGGATGATTTGGAGGAGGTCTGGAGAACGTTATGCATTGACAAAAATGCTCCAAACAAACACTGCATGGTACTAGCACAGTTTTTTCAGGAACCGTAACATATAGTTCAAGGTATATGAAGATTCCCAAATTGCGAACAAAACTATCTTTCATCATGGTTTTTTCTTCGTGATAGTGAAGAAAATTGAATAATTCCAACACACTAATAATCCACTACAATAGTCATATTATTAATGCCAAACATCGCCGAAATTTTCAGTAAAGGCGTAAAAGCCCAGGCATTGGCCACTTCTGTATTCACTGTGTAAGGCATCGTGGGTTGCTGCGAGACGAAACGACCTAATTAATTATTCATGCACGTCCGTCGTTGGACCGAACGCCTACACCATCGCTCCTTCCCACGAAGCGGTGGATGTTTAGCATGACTATGAGGTTTTCGCGGAGGAGGCGACAGAGGTAGTGCCAGCATGCTCTCCCCAGTGGTGAGGAATGTTTGCAGTCAGCCGCCTATTGCATTGTTGTGAGCGGCTGACAGTTGTTAATTCGTCAAGATGTGAATGCTGAAGATTTCTTTACTGATGCTCCAATTTCATCGTTAGTTGGGTACGCGAGCAGATTTATCCGAAGAAATATGGTGGTGACATTTCCAAATGAATCCATGCCTGTAAATTATTTTGGTCGAGAACTATTTCAAGTCGTTACGATATGAATATTCTGAAACGCATTATTCATTTTATCTCTCAAGGTAATTATCAATCGCGGCAGTTGCCCGCCAATTACTAAATGAACGAATCAATAACCGAATAAATAGGTGCAGGAGAGTTGCTGTTATCTATAAATACATTTCACCCCTCACAAATCGTAAATATTCGATAATGGCTGAGGGGCAAAATGGTATGAAGATTTATGCCATACAAGACATCATTGTCTACACCAAAACCCTTTTCAATTGTATGACGAGATTTTACGGATTAGTTATACAAATTTGTTACGGTTGGCTGCACCCTTTCTTTCAAACTCGGGTGCCAGAGGGTGGGCAAAATCGTGAGGATCTTATTATCCCGCTTATCCCAGCGTTCTCACTGTTTCCGTTCCAAGTCCTCTATCTGGGATTACGTAACTGAGGAGTGCTTGCTCGAGCGAAAGACAAAACGTCACTACATGCACATCACATGTTTTATTCTCTTAGATACTATTTCGTTCGGATTTTCCTTTACTTGAGATCCATAGAATGTATTGAGACAATGGACTATTCATTTGATATTAGAAGTTTTATAATATTGTCGTTGTGCAGCCACAGGGGCGCAAGTGTTAGGTTTTCCCATGTTTCATAATTATATTAGTAAACGAGCGAATTTTTTAGTTTTAACTAAACTCGAGTCTTCCGATTTCTGACCATTCTGCTTCACGAACTTTTATAGTGACAAACGGGCGTAAGTCCAACCTGTCGGCAGCAATAAGTGTTTTCCGTCTCCTGTCCTGCGTTGAAAATTTCATATGTATGCGATAATTATGGAGAAAATGAAAGGAAGTTGCTCCAAATTGGAAAATTGAAAGATCTCTTTTTTTCGGACTCAATGTTTGACTTCGGAAACGATATTGTTACTGCAAATCTCAAACGGTAATTCAGCGCGCGAAACGCACATTCGGGCTTGTTGATAATAAACACCAAATGATTAATTTGGCAACGCTATTCAGGTCTTTCGGTGAGTTTAATCAAAATATTATTTTTATTCATTACCCATGTATTTCTCAGTCCAATTGGCGTATATATATAGCAAATTATCCATGCAAATTATCGTATAAACCCGAACATTATTCTCTTCAAAACTGATGTTAGAGTATATTGAAATTCATCTTACAGGATATATTATATGTTATTCACGTTAAATTCGAGTAGGTATTAATGGCCGGCATATCGCGAAAGTGTTCGATAATTTTCAGTCATTCCGATATTCCGTTTATTTCTGATATCGAAAGTCGCTTATATTTAATTCAATTTAATGGCCTGGAAAGATGATTGAAGTCGTTTCTTATTGATGAGAACACAATATAAGGTGATGAATTGATTCCAATATTAGAACTGAATTGTGAAACTAATGTAATGTTATTCCATATGTTGTGCTGATTTACAACCATAATTGTTGCTTGCAGAATTGCAAAACATTCGATGACTACCACACATTAATTTATTGGAATAATCGATGGGGATAATCCAGTCACGGAAAAAATATATTAACGGAGATATATATGTCTAAAATAAGGCTATATCTGGATATATTTTCGGACGAAAATACTCCATATGAGATATATCTAGGATATATCGACGTGTATATATCCATGCGCTCATATAAACTATATATGTTCATTATAAGTAAGATATATATAAAATATTTCTTCGGCCAAAAATGCTCTATCCGAAATATCTCTTGGGAATATATCTTTTTTCGCACGGGATAGTACTTTTCCTCATAAGGGTGTGAAGCGAGTTTGAGACCAAGCGGAACACCCGCATGATGAACACTATTTTTGACACAGACTATCCCGAACCGAGGTGAAAGGGAGAGTTAGCGGGCGCGGGGGTTGGAGGCACCCCCCATTCCGAAAAACAAAATAACCTATATATAAGATTGGCACAGAAAGAATAAAAATGACATTGAACATATTGTAAGGAATAAAGTCACGGTGAAAAAATATTTTTTTCTATACACTTTGCTGAATTTAGGATTTGTTACAATGATACTGATTTTGTATTTTGAGGAAACCTTTACACAGTGTTTGCGTTATTATTCGCGATCGTTTCATGAGGCTCAGTGACAAACTTCAAGCAGCTCGGCCTGTAGTTATATGCCAGATGCGTTCAGTGCCCATGTTCTTGAATCATTGCGTTGCGGTCGCCGTGCGAATGCCAAGGACCGAGGTTTGGGGCCGTCAGTGCCAAAAAAAAAAAATTCGTTTTACGCACACTTCGCGTACCCGGACGCCCCCTCCCGGTCCACCCGTAAAAATACTGCTTGTGAGTCATGTGTGAACATTTTTGGCGACTTCGACTGCATTCCTCGGATTGACATGGAAAGCTCTCAATCACCCGGAGAAATCTTCACGAAGTCAGTTACAAAGATTACTATATGGGACTCCCTGCTTATTCATGACGCTTATTGTCGTCACTTTCGTCATCCCCACAATAGAAATTTTCTTTCTATAAATATCAGGTAGTAGTATCTAGGTTCAACTATGGGAACCTAAGTGGAGAACATATTAGCAGGCTTAGAAGACCAGTTACGTAGCAAAAATAAGGGCTTTGCAACGGGGTCATCACCATAACTTCCTGCGACGGGAAAGTTAATTATAAATAAATTGTTACGAAATTATAGAAATCCCATTCTGCACCACTAGGAATTATTACCAAATTACCTAAGCTAAAATAATGGTAATTCGCCCTTTTTAAAAGACTTTTAGTCCACTATTATACTGTGATGAATTTTTAATAAATAATGAGAGAGGGCACATACAAAAATAATTAATGTTCAATCATTCACTAATAATGTCTGAAGTACATGAATTTGTTTTCCTTTGATTACTTCGGTGCCCAATTACCTGTGAATGCGTAAGTGCGCGTGCGCCAGATGTAAATGGTCTAGCATCATTCGCAGATTCTATCTATAGGATAGATTAACCCCCATCTCTTTCACCGAATGTATAAAGTTAAAATGTCCTTTTTTTCTCGGTGTACGGTTACGCTTCGATTATCGACGTTATCAAACAAATTTATAACCCAGACATTATCTCAAAATTGAATGGCACATCTGCCTGCAAAATACAACGTGAGAAATTGTGCCACTGGACATCTGAATTTATCAGAAATATTGAGTGAACGAATGAAGTTCTACCGTTTTGGCAAGAGATGGCCCCACCAGAAGGTTATGGAAGAATCGTCATACTTACCGACCTTGATCTGAGTTTGACTATGTGGTAACGATATAACCTCAAAATATTAATGAGTCAGTATTAACTATACATATGTTAGTCAATGGGAAGATTCGCCACTCCCGTCTGGGATCTCAAGCCAGACAAGCGATAGTAACTGCTATATAGACGAACTTGGGAAATATACATATGGGGTCACAGCCAGATGAACTTCGACGAACTTCTTAATAGAGCAAAAATGTTCTGACAGTTCATGAAATTTATTAATTAAAAATCGCCGAAGGAACATTAAAAATATAATTGAGATTGTTGAATTATTCTAGCCTTTGACAATTGATGCAGAACACTGATAACATCTGGACATGTGACTGGCATAAATTTACGATAAGATTCATAAGAATCGGAAAAGAGAGTAATCGATGGGTGAAAACACGGGGGAATAATTTCTGGGAGGAAAGAGCATTGCACATTAGACAGTTATATATCGGTAATTGGTGTAAGCCTTCGCGGCCCATTGACTTTGATAGCTTCCTACATCACAAAATCGAATGTTCGGAGCCCAGTAGGTCTCCCACATTTTCTGTATTCTGGCCAGTAAAAATCTTGGTGTCAAGACAGCATATAACGTGCGCGGTTTTGGACTTTCACGGGCCGTGAATTTTCTACTGTCCACATTCCTTTCACCTGAGTAACGTGCATGAAGGGAAAAAGCGTCAGCTCGTCAACTGAGACTTGTTCGTACCATGCAAAACCTGAACTGAATTAACTTTGAATGAAAAAGATAACCCTCAACTATTAATTCAGTTCAAATAAATTCAACTCCATCTCTAGCATTATTTTTTGCAGATACAAATCTTATAGAAAGGTGAAAAAGATTATGTTTCATCGCAATGATTCCAATACAGTCGTAAATTCCGTCAATTTAACAGTAAAAAATTAACTGGCGGGAAATGTGGTACGCCAAGCAGGTTCTTTATGTCACTAGAATTTAAACTGACGGGAAGAGTCTATGAACGATTAATTCGCAGCAGAGAGGTTTCTGGAGGTTTACCCCGTGTTCAGAAATGCGATGGCTTAAACGGCGAATGTCGGACCCAGCCGTTTGGATGGGTGTCCGGTAGACCCCCTGAAGGAATGCTCAAGAGCATTTACCGTGGGGAGTACAAACATGTATACATTGCGACAGAAAAAAACTGTTTGGTCACAATCGTAACAAGCTACACTATTGTTATCTCAAAAACTAGTATTTCCTTATAATTATTCCTCCAATGAGACATTGACTACCTGATTTTTTTATTCATTGTAGAATGCAAGACAATTGATGGACAGGGAATACCGTTGGAAATTTCATTCCATAATTTTAATAATTCTCATCGCAACCTAGTCACGAGGAAAATAGAAGGGAATCATGAGGATTCCGTTTGCGGAGTCGTTGTAAAATGCTTGGACATAGTTTTCCCGATCTATTCTACTTGACTACCTCGAGAGAGCTCCCAGTATTGGCATTCAGTCTCGGGACAGTGCGAGAATCAAACTTATCGTGAAAATGTGTTTGTGGAAAAGTTGTTAGGGGGAGGGGTGAAAGAGGGCGGGGAGGGGTGAGAGCGATCAGAGGGGCTCGGGATGCAGGACTAAAGTATATGGAAGGTGAGCGAAGGGTAAAAATTGCTGGAGGATACAGAAAAGCCGAGCGATGGGGAAAAGAAGGAATAAGAAAGTTGATGAAATATTGGAGGGCGGCTTAGACAGGACAATATTCTGTTGTAAACGGTTTCAGCCGCACCAATAGATACTCCCCTGGGAATAGGTGTGCATGTATACATATATACACTGAGTGTTTAGGTGGTTGTGTGCAGTTTTGAAACTCATATAAGTATCCACGCTCACAATGCGCTTTTGGCGATAGTTTTTAACGAAGTATCTTTTTCAAAAGGAGAGTAAAAAAACTCTTGGTATTCTACTAAGTGAACGAACGAATAAACTTTTTTTCGAATTTGCAGAAACAAATTCATGAAATTGCCACGTACTGTACTGGAGGTGAAAGAACATTCTTATTCTTCGTAAAAGCCGATACTGCGATAAAGGGCAGAAAGACTGTCGTTAGTTAAAGTTAATCTCACCTCCTTTAAAAACATTGACATTTGAAGGGTACTTGAATCGTTGTTCCATTCTGAAATTATTTAAGTTCATTCATTTAGTTTACATTCAATAAATGCGAATATTTAGAATATCCTATCATTTGTTATGACGTTAAAATTTACTAATACTAAGATGAATTTTGAGAATACCATAGACTTTAGGGTCATAAATCAATTTTATTATCCGCGAAACTTGAACCTCAAAATGTAACGGCTGAATAACACGTGGAAGACTCACAAATTCTGTTTTCTTTAATTTTCAAAAAGAAAGGGAAAAATAAATCCAACCAAATCATTCGAAGTCACGTCAGTTTCAAGTGGACAATACATGGAACCTTGTTCTCGCGCTGAACCTATAAACCTATGCAGAAAAAAGAGTCAGTACCATTGTCAGATACTTCAACCAAGCAGCGGCCACTCACCTCCCACCCTATTTTCATAAACCAATGCAGTTGCCAAAATATTTTAGAATCCACCTACTCACTCTTGCAGACAACTTAAAACGTGAAATTGTTAGAGAATACTCTCTAAGCAATAGCCGAGAGAATCAGTCTTCCACGCAATAGTCAGTGAAATCAGTATCTTCATGTCCTGTATCCAAGAGGGAATAAATGTAACAGTATCCATCAACCTCAATCACAGTTGTTTCAAATTGTTTTTTTTATTAAATAAGAGTAATTTATGTCATATGGCTGGAATCCGACGTTTTTCCAGACTGTGGTTGAGTCCGGTGCACGAGGCATGAGGCGGGGTACGAGGCGCAGCCGAGTACACCCGAATCATGCCGAGTGCTTCGGACGAAAGCCAGTCTGGAAAGACGGAGGTTGAAGCCGAATGACATACACTATTTTTTCTCACAAATGCCCATCGAAGCAAGGAGAGCGGGAAGGGGCCGGCGAAAGGGGGGGGGGTCCAGGGGGAGAAGCCCCCGGCGGGGAGTTGGGGGGGGGGGACGGAGCCCCCCCATTCAGCGAAACACATGAATCAAAAGATACATCAATCATAATAGTTTTTAATTTGTTACTTTGATATGAACAACAAGACTTACTCATTTTCTGAATATAAATATATATTTTCAAGTAATAACAATATATACATTCCGTAAATATGTAACATTATAAAAACTATAATACTACTAGTTTGTAACTATTTAAAAATATAAACTAATTAACACCGGAACATTTTCCCTTTTGGCTATTTTGATACTTGAATGGAAATCAAGTTTGCAACTTTTCTTATCATATCACTCAAGAACTAAGCGCTTACTTCCTAACTAAGAGTTTAACGTAGTTTTCAGAGGCAGTAATTAGTTTTTAGAGATCATTGATGGACTATGGGTCGAAATATAGGTGATCATCTTTTTTCAGTAGTCATCTCTACCTAAAGTTTGATCAAGGGACTGTAGAAGTGACAGCGGGGCCCTCCGCCGCATGCGCATTTCCCTTCAATGCGGTGACTATAGACACAATGCGTTACAGTAGACATGATACTATAGACCCAAGCAGTTACTGTAGTCGCGATGGTACAGACACAACACGTACCTCAAACAGCCGGCAATGCATTGCGGAACAAGAAAAACCTTCAAAAACAGCCGGCAATGCATTGCGGCAGAGGACAATCATTCAAAAACAGCCGGCAATGCATTGCACTACTAAAAATGAGGAAAAACATCAGTTTACCTCCGGAAAACCGACTGAAAAAAGGCTTAAAATGGGCATGAGTGAGGAAAATCCCTTCTTTTCGAAATAAAGTAATAGAATTAGTCAGGTGAATACGTAGCCTGGGAGCCACTTGGTGGAAACAATCGTCGTTTCAGAACTGTGGTACGGGATTGATTTTCCGATAAGAAGCATCCTCATCATATTTCAAACTTAGTATGGAGGTTGAAAGAATATCGGTAATTTTGATGAGACTTAAATTGTTAATTGCATAGGTCAAATTTCGAAGATCAAGAAATTGCGCTTTCCCCAATGATCAGAACTTTCAAACAGATTGAGAAACAATTAAGTGGTTGTAATTGCCTTTCATTCGGAGAAAGTATTCATAAAATGCGTCAAAATACTACTGCCCTTTGGCTTTCATTGCGGGTATAGTCCCTCATTATATTAGTACCTCACCTATATTAGTACCGTAATTAAGGTGCCCATAATTCCGTCATAATAATAGCCGCTGCGCCCACTTTCGCGCTAATAAAACACGGGTTTTTCTCCTGCGTTAATATGTACAGTATGTCTAGGGGATTTCTCATGACCAATTCAGTAGCGAAGTGGTAAAAGAAGATAAGCAACTGTAAGATTGCACTCATTTTTTAATGAATAACTCGGAATTCAAAAAAGATAGTAGAATTGTTATGAAGACCTTTCTTGCTGATCTTCTTTGCCTCTTCAAAAAAGTATTTACAGTAGAGTCTCGATTTGCCGGTGCTCGATTATGCGGCCTACCATGCCAGATGTGCACACACACACACATACACATTTCGTTTCACCATCCAAAATCCGTGGGAAACAATGGAAAGTTTAGAATTAGCTATTCCCTCCGTGTTATCCGTGGAAGCCCTTCCCCTCTCACTGGCCTATTTCAAATGCACTCTCTTTAGATAATTATTTGGTTCTGAAGGATCCCACCACCCCCAACGTTACCCCGTTCATCTTCAGTTTTTTAAGTTGCCAGTTTTGGCTTTAGTATTAGGAATACAGTTACCAGTTTAATAAAGGCTCAATTGCCTGCACATATGTAGTCGGATGTCATCGATTTATCCATTCATTTACTCATTTTATTTATGTAGTCATTTATTCATGTATTGACGATTATGATTGTTGACTGATAAGAACCTGAATAATGTTACACTTCGGTCCATCTCATTCACCCCATTTTTAGCATCCATTTGATTATTTGATCCATTGACATATTGGACTGATCAGCATAAGTGGACTGTGATCCATGTTTTAACAATTGTGTGTTATCATTAACCTAAACCAGTCTTGTCGATAACGATTTCTTGGTATTGATTCATTAACGTATAAGACTGAATATTCCTTATATAAGAAGAACAGGGAGCAATCGATAGGAGAATCGACAGTTCGACATAAAAATCGATTAGATGCGAGTCATCGATTGTTTTGCGACTGACATCGAGAAATCGACACAAAATACATGAATTATCATGCATGACCGACACTTGTGTCATGCGTACGCAGAATTTGCCATTGACGTTTCCGCAGAAACATTTTTGCTTCTGCCCATCTGCAAGGCATGTGTACTGTCGTCGCGCGCGAAAGTTACGTAATCTGAGTGCCATAACCCTCTTTTTCCTCACTCATGCCCATTTTAGGCCTTTTTTCAGTCGGTTTTCCGGAGGTAAACTGATGTTTTTCCTCATATTTAGTGGTGCAATGCATTGCCGACTGTTTTTGAAGGTTTTTTTTGTTCCGCAATGCATTGCCAGCTGTTTGAGGTACGCGTTGTGTCTGTAGCATCGCGACTACAGTAACTGCTTAGGTCTATAGTATCATGTTTACTGTAAGGCATTATGTCTATAATCACCACATTGAAGGGAAATGCGCATGCGGCGGGGGACCCCGCTCCCACTTCTACAGTCCCTTGATGAAACTTTAGAAAGAAATGACTACTGAAAAAAGATGATCACCTATATTTCGACCCATAGTCTATGAATGATCTCTAAAAACTAATTATTGCCTCTAAAAACTACGTTAAACTCTTAGTTAGGAAGTAAGGGCTTAACCAAAAATGTACACTTTTAGATAGTAAGATTGCGTTTTTTTTGTTTCTGTTCAAAAAAAGATGACTTATATTCTAGTTATTAGTTCTTGAGTGACATGATAAGAAAAGTTGCAAACTTGATTTCCATTCAAGTATATATTTTTATTACTTGAAAATATATATTTATGCTTAGAAAATGAGTAAGTTTTGTTGTTCATATCAAAGTAACAAATTAAAAACCATTATGATTGATGTATCTTTTGATTTATGTTCTTCGCTGAATGGGGGGGCTCCGCCCACCCCCCCCCCCCCCCCAACCCCCTTTCGCCCGCCCCTTCCCGTTCTCCTTGCTCCATGAACATTTGTGAGAAAAAATAGTGTGTCGTCCGAAGCACTCGGCATGATTCGGGTGTACTCGGCTGCGCCCTTTTTAACACGTGTAAGATACACTATTTTTTGATATTAGTGGTTGAAAAAATCATTTTTATATAAAAAAAAAGCACAATTCAACATAGGTATATAAGGTTCAATTTTATAAAATTCCAAACACATACTATCAAAACCATTATTTCTTTATTCTCCTCACACACAAATTCGAATTATCTGGGGAAACAAAATAAAAATGAACACTTTTCAATGATAATCCACTCATAGATAATTAAATCGACTATTGTTCCACATATCTTAATGTACTTTTCTGTGACTTGTAACGTAATATATTATTTTGATATTAGTGGTTGAAAAAGTCATTTTTATATAAAAAAAGCACAAGTCAAAATAGGTATATAAGCTTGAATCTTATAAAATTTCAAACACATACTATCAAAACAAAACTATTATTTCTTTATTCTCCTCAAACACAAATTCGAATTGTCTGGAAAAAAAGAAAAAATGAACACTTTTCAATGATAATCCACTTTTAGATAATTATATCGACTATTATTTCACATATTTTAATATACTTTTCTGTAAAATTTAAGGTGGATATAGGAGGTTAAGCGAGACGACACCCAATTGCCGCGTAATGGCTACCACACAACTGTTGCAACCCGACATTTTTAGCACCGTACGTAGTTGTAGAAATAACGACACCTGATTGGTCGAAGATTCAACGACTGCCGCCATCTGTCGTGCGGTCCTATAGACACGAAGTGCAAGTTGTAAACGAAAAGTCAGTTGCTGTAAACGAAAAGTAAAATCTGTAACGACGAAATGGGCCCCTTTTCGCACAGAAATTAGTACACAGAAAGGGACTTTTCCAAGCACGAATGTCAAAAATTACTATTCGTCCAGGCACGTCCTCGACTAAACGTGTTGTCTGTGCATCGTCGACTTCATCCACCACTAATCCTTCCTAAAAATGCCCAAGCATGTCATGGCAGCGGCCATTACACTAATTTCAATTGTCATGGGCTGTCATGTGGCCCGCCATACTGTTTTCGTTCATGTTCAGTCTGATTGGCTTTTAACTGTGCGTCGCCATATTCCCCTTCGCGCGGGCTCATATTTTAAATTCAAAAAATTTACAATTTCATTTTTCCAATTCTAAAATTCAATTTCACGTTGAATTGTTTTTCCAAATTCCAATGCAAACATTTATATCCATTTTCAAATTCAATTTTAAAAAATCAAAATCAAATTTAACTATTCTAAAAATTGAAAATCAAAATATTTCAAAATTCATTTCAAAATCCAAATCATTTGAATAAGAAAAAAGTTCATTTGAAGAGTTGGTCAACGGCCGGGGCCGGGGTGGCGCTAGGATAATAAAAATGTAAGTAGAAGGCAACTCGACTGTGATATACAGGGTGTCCCAGAAGTACTCACCGATCCAGAAGGAGTGGGTTCAGGGCGTGGTGCTGAGCAAAAAAATTCCTCTGCCACTTTTTGGTCTAAAGCACCTCTGAAGAGTACTTCGAATGAGGATAACCAATGACGGTACAGCGTTTACCTGTTCTGAGAATTAGTGGTTGTAACGCATACTGGGTCCATTTTGGTCCAGGGAGTCTGTTGTGGATGGGTGTGGGGAGATCCGCGTGTGTGCGTGCGTGTCGGTGGATGTTTTTTTTCCTCCGTCCCTCTCATTTGTACGCCCCCGGTAGCGGCCGTGTAAGCATTCCTTCAGGGGGCGTACCGGACACCCACCCATGCGGCTGGGGCCGACTTTCGCCATTTTTAGGCCATCGTATTTCTAAACACAGGGTAAACCTCCAGAAACCCCTGTGCCTCGATGGCCGGCGCCTATGATGGAACCCACGGCGCCCCCTCCCCCTGCGTCGGGTTAGGTTCCCGCTCGGCCGGGCGGTCTCATTTTATGGGTACCACCGATAGCACACACGGAAGTTCCTGCGTCGGTCGGAATCCATGAGAAAATATTCTGAAAAAATATTCTCCGGCGGTCGGGCGCGAACCTAGGGCCTTCGGAATAGTAGACAGATACTCTACCACTACGCCAAAGCCCCGACATGTCGGTGGGTGTGTATGGGGAAATACGTGTGTACGATACGAGGGAAGTGTGTTTGGGTACGAGTATGTATTACGGACCGTTTTTCCCCAGAAGGTCCACTTAACGCCAGTGCACTCATTTTTCACGCGGGCGGTCCACTTCTACTTAATTCAGGGGGCCCATTTTACCCCAGGAGATCAAATTTGTCAGCTTTATGGTGTGTGTGTGTGGGTGTGTGTGTGTGGGTGTGTGTGTGGGTGTGTGTGTGTGTGTGTGCGCGTGCGTGTGAGTACGCGTCATTGGGTATCCCTCTCATCCCAGAACTCCTCAGGGATGTTTCTGATCAAAAAGGGGAAAAACATCTGTCTGTTCAATAAACAGAATGTAATATTTGTTTAAAATTGTGTAAAATAAAGAGTATTTTATCTTCTCTCATCCGTTACATGATATTCAGTAAAAAGTGACTGCAATGAGAAAGTCACTCATCTCCTTTTACGACGTCGCACCTGAATTGTTAATATCTCTGCCTCTTCTCTCCCTCTGATCAATATTTTGGCATCATCCGTACTAAATTTTCACAGTCCTCAGATTTTTTTCGTATTCTCAAGACATTTTCATCAATTTTTCCAAATATAAACTATAAGCGTTGAGTCTAAAATGCCAAGTGCAATTAAATTGAACGATTGCAACATTTTCGTCCAAGAGGTGAATTCATAAATTCAGCCAAAATGATAGTGTCCTTTGGGTCTCATTGGCAAAATAGTCCCTAATAAACTAACGTATATTAGTACAATAATTATGGGAGCTCATAATTCCACCATAATGATAGCGCACCCATTCCCCCGGCGTTATAAACCGGCTTTTTCCTGTGTGTTAATATGTGCACTATGTCCAGAGGCCAAGAGTGACCTAAGCGACCTCATGACGTTTTACGTTATACCCTCGTTATTCGCTGAGTATCACACTCAGGTGTGGTAGGGAGATGGAATGATGAAGCTCAAGGTGGGGGTGGAAAAAAGGGGTGGGGGGGGGGAGAGGGCAAAAGAACCTACGCCCGAGGGTGCTCAACGAAAATGTACGACCTCGAAGCCTAGACGTTTATTAGACGTTAAGTAGTAATATTCGCGAATGGGAAGGACGCCGCGTCGCGTACCTCCTCGGAGTAATAAGAATGGCCTCCTAGTAGTCGTGGAGAGAGGAATGAAAAGTCGTCATACCAATTTCCGTAATTTCGTCGGACACTTTGGATATTTAATTAAGTTTCGCCGCTGAGAAGTATCCACTTCTTGAGGAATTCTAATCTCAACTGTGTGGTATTCAGAGGAAATTGTTGTTTTCGGTTTTTTAATCAGACATTATCACAAACTCTTTGCGGTGTGGTTATTATTTTTTTTTTTTAGAATTCTCCATTTAGGGTATTTGTACTTCAATTATGCTGTATTTTCCATTAATCCTTCCAAGACTTGTATCGCCGGCCTCCCGTGTCTAAGGACCTATTGCCGGGTGAAAGTTATATGATGGTTATTAATATTCTTATTATGATGGGCTCAGCTTGGACGTTAATCGATTTAGAGAAAAATAATGGAATATTTTTTTGTCATCACAATTTTTCCATATTCTCCGAAATCGACATCTGAATGGCCGATTGGACTAAGCACGCAGTCTTAACGCTGCCGCTTAGGTTCCTAGTTTGAATACCCGACAAGGCCAGAATTTCTTCGGATTGTCTGATGAGCAGAAGGTTGCTCATAGAGTAGCCGCCTGTACCGACATAAGTTTTATGTGGTTTCTTGGGTCTTATCATGCGAACGCAGTGCAGCGTTCACAGGCCCACATATCCATAATGGGTCGAAGGCGTTAAAGATAAAAAAAAAATTTCTTCGAAAAATATCTCGTGCACAATTCAGTTTATCGGAAACTAATCTAAAAGTACACTCGCAGGAAATCTAATTCTCGAGAAAAATGGTATTTCGACTTCATGAATTGGCTAAGATTGGTTCGGACATTTACATGCCCTTATCATTGAGTCAACTTGCTTGTATTGTCCCCAAGTCAACTGTCCCTCTGGATAGTAGGCAAACAGCTTATCCAGGATCGGATCAAAGAAAATCCATGTTGCTGCTTAACCGTCGATGCTCCTCAAACGCCCTTTGTCACGTGGCAAAATTACACACTCGGATTTGGCCCATTTCGAAGTAGTCATCTGTAAGCACATCGAACATAATATAATTAAAAGTGAATACATTCTAGAGCTCTGAAGACAAGATTCATCATGAATTTACTGGAGACAAAAACAATAAGAACATTAAAGGTTAAGTTAGTTATATTTTGAAAAACCGGCAAAATGATCCACTCAGCACAAAGCGTTAAAGATTCGGAAATCAATGATTCGTCTGACCAACCAATGCATTATGAAGATATTTACTGAATCAGTACTCGTAAAAGAAATAACACTATGACTTGATAGTTTTCTCCTATTTTTGTGCATACACAAGTTGAAATCTGCTGAATCGCACGGAGACGTGAAAATCTATTTTTCTTTATACCTCGGTCGAAAGTACGTATATTCGTCATCGATTTCGAAGCAGAAAGTCTAAGATTCGTGCATCGATGAAACGACGCGTACGCCATCTACAACAGCGGGACGAAATTTTTTTTTCCGCGCATCGGTGCGTGGGACTGCTGTCAGTCACTAGTCATCACCTATCTACGATAATGTCAAATGTAACCTCAAAACGACTTCTTTGCAATTAATGAAATATAAAAAAAAAAATTAATTAAGGCAATGACGTCCAGTGATGAGTCGATGGACGAGGAGGAGCTTCTGAGGGATTTTGATGCAGAAGCACGATTGATAATCGAGACAGAAACATTGCCAAAGAAGTCAGCTGATCGCTATAAATTAGTTTACGATACTTATAAAAAATGGCAAATGGAACATCAAAATTCTTTGTCACAGTCAGATGAAGCTAATTTAGTGATATATTTCAAAGACTTGAGTAAGAAGCTGAGACCTTCAACACTGTGGAGCATTCGGTCGATGCTGAAAAAAACATTGAACACGAGAGATAATGTCGATATTAGCAAATTTCAAAATTTGAAAATTATGATAAAAAATAATTCCAAAGGTTACAAGCCGAAAAAATCTGCAGTGTTCAAATGGGATGACATTTCTTTTTTATGTTATGCCTGCCCCCGACCAGCAGCACTCGCTTCGCTCGTGCTGCAAATGTCGGGGCAGGCATCAGTATCTATAACACAAATTATGAATTTCGTACTTTCGACCGCCTATAAAGAAAAATAGTATACACCACACGGGCAGAAGTTTGAAAGCCCTGAACTGCGCGCCATGATGCCCTCGGCTTCGCCTCGGGCATCATCGCGCGCAGTGCAGGAATTTCATACTTTCTGCCCTTATGGTGTAATATACTATCTTTTCATCTAACCCAATTACACGAATTCATATGTTATCCAATGTTTGGTTTGGTGGTAGATATATCTCATTAATTGCTAGGAGTAGTCTACAGTCTAAGAGTACAGTGTTATTTGGCGAGCTCGGTGTAAGGATAAAACCTTCATACATTAAACGTTTGATAATAATTTTTCCGTTAGAATCTGCACCCAGACTCTTCAATATTTTTACCGAAGGAGAGACAGATGAAGGCATTCTACGTTTGGCGAAGAAAATTTCGTGTAATCATCGACATACTTGAGCAAGAGGCTTACTACCTGACCTCAGAAGTTCCTTCCTTTTCCCTCGGGCATTCTCGAAGGGGAATGATGAGATATAAGAGAGGAGACACTTCATGAAGTTGACATCATCTGCTATATGTATTGAATTATGAATATTTCCTATTAAACAGGTGTTGCTCTATAACGTCTGCGATAATTCAACAAATTTTCGAAGATAATGTTTGGCATATTCTTAATTCTTCACAGCAGCTGCTTCGGAGCATAACACCCTACATGCTGTGTGAAGCAGTGGGAGATGTTTATACATATTCTCAGGTAAAAGCTTTCGGAAAATGACTGCCCCAGCGTATAGTAGGACGAATTTAAGTTCGACTGCTTTGAATTGTTCAATATTTACCAAGTTTAAATTTTCCGTTAACTCCAATAGTATATGCAGTGGAATGTTATAAACAATTTCAATTGTCAATAACAATATATATGATGCACTAATTTAAGCCAAACTCTAATCAGGTCTAAGTCAAGCGAATACCTTTCGATTGCGTCATCGCGGACCTCAATCGTATTATTCGTTCACCACAAAACGTTGGACATAATTTTTGAGCACATACATACCTAGGAACACACACACACAGCCATTTTGTTAAAAATGGTCTGGAAGTGTTAGAAACACCTATCTATCTTGTATGGAACGCTTCATATTTTTTTATGTTTGTCGGATTGTGATATTTCATTGAGGGCTAATACAAGGCTTTCATAGTATAATTTCGGGTTATAAAAATCATTGTAGTCAGCACGATTTGCCCAAGATCTACAACGTATAATGTATATTACGTACGATATCAACTTTCTGTTACCAGTGGCATACTTGTGAGCAATAAAACAAACTAGTGGTGTTCAAATGTGTGTGCCCCATACGGGGCAGAAACAAAACTTCCCGATTTGGTATTTCGCACACCATAAGAACGCAACTATTCTGATGAGCAAACCCAACAGTGATATCAATAATTGAACTTGCGATTAATAATTACTGCACGCGATCGATTTAGTTTGATTTTCAAGCCCCATAAAAATATTCAACTGGAATTCGTCCACCTAGTTACCCTCTCTACCTCTGTACTTTCCCGCTCTTTGACATCCTTTCCGCAATCATCGAGATGTTCATTCACCAACTATATTCTAGTTCAACTCGCGATATTTTCTAACCTATATTGGAAAAAGTCATACAGAATGTGCCTTTTTGTATAAGGAACAACTCTAGTGATATGCATTGTTCCTGGATTTCCCATTACTCAGACAACCATACCACCTTAATTATGCAAATTATGGAAAAAAGTAATTGCACATAAAAGGTAGGTCATATAAGGAAAAATTCTCTTCTGAGAACTTTCCCGCTAACTTTAACATTTAACCCAGTGGAACAGTATAAACAATTACAATTGTTGATAATATTGCATATACTGCACGAATCCCATCCAAAGTGTAATCCGCTCGATTTTGCACGGAAATGCTTCGATTGGGACCATCATGATAGTGCTGAGTTCATTCGTTTACTCATTACATACATAATTATTGAGACGGTCATACCTCCTTAATTATGCCAATTATCAAAAAAAATCATTCTACATAAAAGACGTATTTTTGTATAGGGAATAACTTTTCTTATAGAAATTTAATAGTTTATGCAATAGCACATCATAAACAATTGAAATTCTTAATAACAATATATATACTACACCAATTTCATTCAAAGCCTAATCAGTTCTAAGTTATATAGAAACGCTTCGAACGCGATCTTGAGAACCTCCATAACTTCATTCCTTCGTGAGAAATTGTTGCGCAAAATTTTGTACACATAGACACAGAGACACACATACACACTCAAAGACGCCAACTTAGAATTTCAGGGGGATCACTTTGATACACTTAAAACCCTAATTAGGTAATGAAACAACAAATTTGGATTTTGGGTGCATTACAATAACTTCCCGAATAATCGGGAAGTTAATCATTTAGGAATACTTTATGAGTAATACTTAATACTTAAGTACCGTCAGTGTCCTGGTCATTGCACGTCTAAGGATAATCCATGACGAAATTACGTAAAATTAGGGTTTTCGTCGTGTTTTTCTTCAAAATCATCGCGTGAGAGTTCAAAACCAATTTCTGGGACACAAAAAAAACTTCCAGATTTGGTATTTTAACACAGCGTACTGAATTTAGTCTTCTCCAATATCCCCCGGTTAATCAGTGTGACCCCTATTAGTGTCATAATGGAAATTTGCAGATTTGAGAATTCTACACTGACTCTTTTATGAAGCACATAATTATGAGGATCTGAGTAGACGCATGGTGAGCATGGAGGTGAGACTTATGCGCGTTACTTGAGTGGGAGTGAGACGGGAATAAGGATGCGGCTGCAAAACAAAAACTTTAATATTTTACCCAGTAGAATAGTATAAACAATTGCAATTGTTAATAACATTGCATATACTGGACGCATGGGATCCAAAATGTAATCCGCTCGATATTGCATGGAAACGCTTCGATTGGGACCGCCACAACAGCGCTGGCTTCATTCGTTCACTTATTACATACATAATTGTTGCGACGGCCGTACCTCCTCAATTATGGAAATTATAAAAAAAAGTCATCATACCTAACATGCGTATTTTTATATGGGGAACAACTTTTCTTATATGAATTCTGCGCTAGTTCCACCAGTTTATGCAGTAGACCATTATAAACAATTGAAATTGGGAATAACAATATAGGTACTTGACCAACTCCATCCACAATCTAATCAGCCTTGAAGATCGCCAAGACGCCCGATTGCGCTATACAGCATTTCGATCGCATAATTCTATTGTGAGAAATCCTTGCAGAAAGAATCTGACTATATACATACACCGTCACATACACACACACACATACATACATATTGTTGAAAATGGTGGGAAATGTCATGGAACGTGGAGATATGTTACAAAATCTATTTTCGAAAATCCGGGACATTTCAATAATTTCCTCTATCGGAAAGTTAAAAACCAATGTTTTTAGTTAAATCCACAGAAATGGAATCAATCTAAGAGAAAACGCACGTCCCATGGAGTGCGTTCTAGCCAAAACTGCGCGGCGCCCGTGGTGCGACCAGTTGCGTTAGAGAATTTTGCCACGTGACGTGGCATGTCGTACGTTGCTTTGAATTAAATGCTGAGAAGCGCTCTGGAAACATCGCACTGAATAATATACGGACTCTACTGTGCTTAAGACGCGACTAGATACGTTCGGTGAAGAGCTGCGATCATTCGAGGCATAACGAACGGGTCTTCCAGAAAGTCTTTCGATCCATCCCGTAAAAGTGTTCGTAGAACCTTCAGGAATGTTATACATACGCCTCGTAACGGAAGTTTTATGGAAACGAAATAATATCTAATAATCAAAATAACTGTTACCTGCTTTGAAATTATTCATTAATCATTTTGCTAGTGACTAACTATACAATGAAAGAAAAAATGGATTGTACCGATGAGAGAGAGTCACGAACTCCCAAGGGTGGAAAGATAATCGGCAAGTTATATATTTTCAAGTATAAAAGAGATCCAGATGTTGGTAATATAAAAAAAAAAAAAAAGTGTAAACCGTGTGTTTTTATTTCTAGCCCTATAATGAATTTTTCGAGAGCGGTGAATGAAGAAGGGTAAAGAGCTGAAGTGTTATATGGCTCTCGGGTATGGAAGAAAGGAATTGCCCGACGAAATTATTTCCCTTATAAATCAACGGTCATAAAGTACAAACGCTGGAGATTGCTGTTGTTATCTTTTTCCTTTTATTCTTTCTCTTTATTTTCATTAGGGTGTTTTTTTGAATAGAAGTGGATTACTGGGGAGCTTAACATAATACTGACGCCGGTTATTTGCACAACTACAAAATTTGATCTCATAAATTCTTGTTCTTCGTGCTGTTCTCATCTGAGGAAACTTGAAAATCACGTCGGTTGAGTTGGATCAAGTACAGAACGGCGTGAATGAGATCAAGCAGGCATAGGGCAGCATATATAGATCCTGGCTCTTCAAAAACAGATAACATATGGATTTATTCCTGGGATGAAATTTTCCAGTCTCTAGAGACGCCCAGAGATTCCAAGTCTCTGCGCAGAATGGAAGCTACTTCAGTCTCTGAGTGTCTTGACTAGTGAGACTAGAGTTTCTAATCGTTTTCTAAATATGGCACGTCTCTACAGGAAAGATGACAACTTGGAATTTTTAACTTTTCGATATTATAGTTTCTTGAAAAGATAATTAATTAGTCAATTCCCAATCAATTATTTTTTATCAAACATGTATTTTCGTGTTCGTAGGGTTTTTACTCGAATTCTATGGAATTTATAGGTTCAATAATGTAATATAATTCGTTCGAAATTTTCAGGACAAAACACACAGATAGAAGATCATCTACATCAATAGCGATGAGATTGTTAATTGAGGTACAACCATAAATTCCAGATGTATTGGCAATAAGACGAGTTGCCTTGTCGTTATTAGAACCATCACTAATACTAGCATTAAATCGTGATACTGTAATACATGTATTTACGATAAAACAATATCGTGACTGGCACGCGGCAATATTACAGTGACTTTTGCATTGGTAATTTGAGACACATATGAGGCATTTTATTAAACCGAGATTCATTTGTCGGTTGTAATACCCCGAGACCTTAAAATTTATCGGATAATTCCCGATAGCTTTGTTGCAACGAGAGGGAGAAGTTTGGCAGGTTATCTGCCAAACTTATCCTGATCGTTGCTACACAGGGAAGCTTGAGGGAATTGTCCTATAAATTTAAAAGGTCGAGGGGTATTCGGCGGATTATTTGTTACCCTCTGATTTTGACTAATCAGAGCACAATGATCGAGGTTACATGGCACTTTACACGAAATGTAGTCTCCACATCGCGTTTTTTGTCTTCGCGGTGTTGGCTTAGTATATTTTTTTTAATCTTGAGATCAATTCCAGGCAGTGACTCTTTGGCGAATCGACTCATTTTGCACAGGTTTTGCAAATGGACAGAACGTCTAATAGAAGTTTTAATCACAACGAAATATCAAAATCCGGAAAAATAATTGAGGATCTACCGGGGTTTTATCAGTTTGATAAACTCCTGTGGCCCGGTGATTTACCAAAATAAAACCAACGTGAAGGTGTCATGTGACCGCGAATACTGCGCTCTGATTGGTCGAAATCGGGGGGTAAAAAATAATCCATCAAATTTATATTTAGCACACGTTATGCTTGTTATATGGCTAAGACATTACTCGACAGTTCTAATTCAAATTTTTTTGGATAAACGTCAACAAAATTAGTTTCTTAATGATATTTTTAGATTTACACCAAGGCAGGTTTGAACATGAGCTAGGATTTTCCCAATTTTGAGAGATTGAACATGGGATCAAATGGGTTTTCCCAGATTATAATTTTTTTCAATTCAACGGCTCGACAGCTATCTAAATAAAAAAACGTAGGGGTAAAGCCCATGGCGTAGAATATTGTGAAAAAAAAAACAAAATATGGAATGGCAGGGTTTATTTCGGAAAAAGAATTTCAAAAGCTCAAAAAATGAGGTTTTGGGGGGCAGGTAATAAACTTTCACTGAAAAACATGGCAGCTGCGTTCTGGGCTGCGCGGCAATGTTTGAAATGGGAAGATCGTCGTAAGTACAGATGGTGGCTCGTTGTGACAAATGACAGTAATTGCAATAAAATTTCCGTATTATCACAGCATGGTTCGTAACACTTAAATAACACTATGGTATGAAATTACGATAAAATTATTTCATTCATCAATAACCGTTAGCCACGGCAACCTTTATTTTAACAGATACAGTTTGAATTGATACTCGATTTTTTTGCCCATGATATATTGCATTATCGTAGTACAACTCTTGGCGGTTCCTCTATAAGGAATTGAAAATTGAAAGCTTTTTCTCAAAAAAGCTGAAAATTTTTTAAACCTTCAAAATTTACAACATTTATAACATTACCAAGTTTCGGAATAGAGTGTCAATTTTTAAAACTGCCAAAAGTTCAGAAGTACAAGAACTTATTGAGAATTATTTCCAAAAAATTTAAAACAACTAAGAAAATTGGAAAATATTAAAATTTTTGGAAAAATTCATTGGATTTTTTTAAAAAGGCAGGAACTTGAACAATAGTCCAAATGTCATAAATTTCATTACAATTCTATAATACTGCATATTTAATGCTATTAGGTCCTTGAATATATTTGAATTCTTTTTCACCTTCCAAGAAATCGAAGTTAAAATAAAAATAATGAACGTTACGGAATGCATAGCAATAAAATGATTCACAAAATCTCCAAAATTGCAATAGCATAGATAATTTAAAAAATATCAAATACTTACATTCATAAATTTTCCGTTTTCAATGTTTTGTAAAATTTTTAAATTGTCAAAAGTTGGAAGACGATATATTTTTTGCGAAATTAAATATTTGCTAAACCTTCGATATTGGACAAATCCTGAAAAATGTTAACAACCTCAACTGACACCGATTTTGGTCTCCAGAACAAAAGTTTCTACGAACTACCTTGAGAATTCCCCAAATTTAGTCTAAATTTCCTTATGCAAAATACAGTAACATCTTGTCACTAACAATTTGATCATTGATTTCGATTGATCACAGTTCTCAGAGTGAGGATGGAAATTCCGATTATCACAATTTCAAAGCTGAGGGTCAGGGTTTTTCTTTTGTGGTATGTGGGTAATATAAGAGCAGGTTTTCAGCTAACTTATTTTATTCAGACAATTCTCTGATCGCATAATAAACCTTGATAAAGTGTTTATAACACTGAGCTACGTCTCTCATCTGGAACAATATAAATATTTATGAAATACTAACAACATTAGTTAGATAAGCTATATTTTTTGGGTTTCATAATTCTGAAAGAAAGTAACAATGCTTTTCATCACCGTTTCACATTTGGTTATTCGTGGCTTATTGAGGTCGTTGCGTTCGTTCAATAATTGCATCAATGCTCCTTTTTGTTTACTTGCAGTCAATAACATATCGAAAGTAATACGAGCATTGGAAATTTCTTTCAACATAGCTTCAGATACGCTGCCTTTCAGAATCCTGAGTGCTGGCAATAAAAGTAGCCCTTTTTCATGTGCCACTGCATTTAGCAAGTATCCAGAGTACGATTTGTTCTCAAGCAATAACTCTTCTTTGGTAATTACGAATTCTGACAGGAATTTCAGAACTTCAACATCAAACGAAGACTCATGGAAACTACCAGTGGTTTTTAAGAAGTCCTCTGCTAATTTAGCCAGCTTTAATATGCCAGCACCTTTTCTATCTGGCAATTTTTTTTTTGAGTGTCGATGCGGTGTCGGAAAATACGACTATATTCGGAAAATTCAGAACCATTGATTTCTCATATATGCCCTCCATCAAATGACCAGAATCAAATGGGCAATCGTCGTGGGAAATGAGAACACAAGGTTTTCCGGATAATTTCAGAAAATCGTCGAAAGCAATAAGTGCTTCATGGAAGGGAATAGAGATAACCAATTTGTTGTTGCAAAATAATTTTCCATCTCTTCCAGCAAGGCCGGTGACTTTTGATGCAGCTGGGTTGATGTGTTTTGTGGGTGTGATGTAAACGTTGAAGGAAAGCGTACCCCACTTTGCTGCAATTTGCAAAATTTCAGATCTCCTATTCAACCCAGATGTTTCAAGGTCAAAGTACACCATAGCAACATCTTCAGTCTGTGCAAAAATTCGCTGCACGGTCTTCAGCTCTTCTAGACATTCTTTGTCTAGTGGTAAATGATACTCATCTGAATCTTCAATCAGTCCACAATTTGATTAGTACTTCACCCCTTCCTTTCGTTCTTTGCTGCTCCGCAGTTTGTCCCTTTTCCTAGCTAGCAAATTTCGACGAGCCTTAGCTGATTTTGTTTTTACCTTTTTAGCTCTTCCTTGACGAAATTTGTCTTTTTGTTTACAAAATTATTCGCTGGGTTTCCCAGGTGAAACATTTAATTCAGTTGAAATATTCATGAAATGCATTTCTCCATCGTTTTTCGTGCATAGTGTACTCGCCAAACGATAATCAGCTGATTCACTGCGACTATAGCACCGATCTTTTTGGGCCTGATTCCCCGTTATGCCATTAACATTTCCGTTTGCCTGACTAGAAGCAGCCATGGAGAATTTCTCAGTATTATTGGCATATTTCTTGAATAAGGTTTGCAATACCACAAATAATTCACTGTCATGTGAAAGTACAGTTTGTTTTTTGTCGTTTGCTGTGTCGATACGAGAGCACCAAACTCCACAGTTGTCATGTTGGCCAAATGCGTGGTGTGGTATAGCTAAAAGCGGTTCTTTGGTAGCTTTACCTTTATTTTGTGCGACAGCATACGAAAAGCATTTTTTCAAATGGTTGATTGTACCTTTTTGTCCCAGCAGTTTATAATGTTTGGCTCAATCTTAAAGATCATTGGTGAAATGTTTACGCAAATAATTCAGATCAGAAAACTTTAATATCTTCAAATCAATGCCTGGACGAACACTGGCGATTGTTGAAGAATCGTCATCACCGATAAGAATGCGAACTCGAAGACCAGCTTTTTTTAGGCTTAAGCTCTCGTTGACTAGCCGGGCACCGACATCAGCTTCCATTGGTTTGGCACTACCTTCGAAATTTTTACGGCAATTACGCCTTTCCTTAGGAACCCTATTATGGCATACCTTGCATTTTCGATTTCAAGTTGCAGAATCAAGTATTTTGACACTCAAACCAATGATTGCACCATATCCATTTAGACTGTCGTACTTTCTACCGGGACCTCGAGTGCTTCAGCCCATGTCATAGGAGATGAGGACTATGCTTCCTAGACTAGTATCAAATTCCTCGACAGGATTGCTTGAAGTAGGCTTACAGTTGGCGGAAGATTCGGAAAGTGATGCGCGGAAAGGATAAAGTTCTTTGACAATTTCGCGTGGTCTGCAAAGAAAGGGAACAAAGGAACATGATTGGAAGGAATTGAGATCTCAGATCGGTGACTGAATGCATGGTGAATGAAAGCAACGAGAAACAAAAATTGGCTCACATTGAAAAAATCGTAGTATTTTTTTTCATCAATATCAATACAGCAATAATTGTATAAAATAACGTAGATGGTGTTTCTAATATATTGTACATTACTTCTGTACAATGGAGCCTTTCATGAATGGCAAACACTGATAACACTGAAATTTAAAAATGAAGCAAATATGAAAAAAACTAGAAATAAAATTGCAGAAAAATTCGGGGCAATGTATGACATAAGTGTCTACAATTTCTCAAAAAATTTCAGTTGAAATTCTGCATGAGATATTTAATGTTCCTTCTTTTCATTTATAATCATGGACAAATTAAAATGAAAAGTAATTTAGAAAAACTACAGAATTTTGTATATTTCGGAAATTTCAGTTATTTCTAAAAATTTAGCATAGGCAAAAATCCTGAACATACTAATAGTTGCAGAAGCGTGAGATAAACGATCTGATATTTTAGTATTATCCGTTCAGTTTTCTAAAATATTCATTTAAAAGAAGAATTTCAAACGGAAACTTTGAACATCTATTGGATTTTAAAAACCATATATCCACAAACCTATGGTTTGTCAAAAAAATCTGAAAAGCGGTTAAATTTTACAATTGCATCAATATATACAAAATTCTGGCCATAATGTAGATTAAGTTTTCGAAAAAATGTACATAATTAGTAAATACTTATGGAGAAATCGAATGGCCATCACTACGATCTTACAATTGTTCACTAAGTTTGTCGCTATTTTCGATCACTAGCCTTCGTTCCTCTTCTGCAGCGTTTCCTTGGCTGATTCTCCCAACGCTGGACCCAGTTCTTGTTCGGAGCGTTTGAATAATGCATCGGAAATAGTTGGTACATTTAAACAAGCCAGTATTCCATTTAATGCAGTGCATCCCAATCCAGTATGAAGGGTACCTGCAAAATATAATTATGGAATCGAATTAGGGTCACCAGGCGAGTTTCTGGACGATTAAGTGGAATCTGAGGTTAAAAATACGATTTGAAAAAATTGAATGATCCGAATATGGATTTTATGGGTACCATGGGTTTGCTGAATGTTTGAAGTAGCTGAAAAAAATTATTTCAAGTCAAAATAATTAAGGAAAGAATGATAAAAAAGGAAATAAAGTGTATTTCTGCGGAATAGTTAGTTTCTGGACTGTCGGGGGTCAATTAATGGATGGTTGTGGGAATCTACATTTGTTCTATCCTTTATTCGAACATAAATTTTTATTCTATGGAAAAATGAACAAATGCACAAGCCATGGATTATTTACTCTTCACCGTATATATTTTCCTCAGAAGAGGTGATATTTTTCCCCATGGACTTCTTCTTTCTCTCTTTCCAGGCGTCTTCTGAGCCTCATTTTCTGCTTTAATTCTCAACTTCTTCTCTTCTTTAGCTTCGTTCTCTCGTTTAATTTTCGATTTTTGTATACCTAATAATATCTAAATTTGTTAGAATAACGTACATTATCTAATCAATTGGGTATATATTGTGCACCTAGAGTGGAAATTTAACATTTCCGGCTAGTGCGTTGGGTGTACCCGGGGTGCCAAAAAGGATCAACAGCACTAGGACCGAAGGCCTGAGGAATATTTGGCCCTTTTATACGCTGACAGCCTACGCGTTACGGTCACCGCGAGTGTTCACGTTTACACTCGAAGTGCATATGCTATTTTTCATACCCCTCACCAGAAGTTCCCTCTCGCCCGAAGGCCGGAAAGTAACTTTAAACTACTTTCCACCCGAGGGAGCACTTTTTGGAACTTTCTGGCTAGGAAAATGTTTTTTACAAATTTCCACATGGTATAATTTATATTTTTCCAAATCACAAATTCATTTCTGCAGAAATTATTATTATTTAAAAATCCAACAGTGCTCGTCTAATCATGTTTCGTTTCCCTTTTTTGCCATGGGTAACAAGAAATGACCATCATTACGATTATCTTCCGCAGATGAGCAATCGCCATGTAACATCCGAGCTGAAGATAGTAGACAGTGAGCATTGAAGTACCGGCGGCCACCTAACCAAACGGCTGATTTGAGATCATAGGTGGTAGAGGTGGGGCCTCGGGGGGGGGGGGGGGGGGATGTAGTAATTTGTCGGCTTGGAGTGGGACGAGGGCGACTGGCTCGGGGCTGATAACGGGGGAGTGGTCCATTCTCGTCTGATTTGAACCTACTCCGAGCAACCCCTGTTCCACTTACTAAACCCACCCCATAGCGATACTTGAAACGTATAAGACGCTAGCCCGCTCCTTACCATCGTCCTATTCTCTTCCCCCCGTCCCACCTCATTTCATGTTTCAATCACCTTCTTATATTCTACTTACGCGGAATATAAAGACACTTTTTATGTCGTTAGACTGATAACTTCCATATATATTGGAGTTACCAAAAGACAGTTTTCTGGAATTTTTAGGAGAGAACAAAATGTCCGAACGTCCACGGCAAAAATGTAGAAGAAATTGTTTCCATGAACGTTTTATTTAATCAAACTAAACATTTAAAAGTAAATAACTGAAAGAGAACTTTCAATATATTATTCTAGGGGCCACTGGAATTCCGTTTTATCTCGTCGATATGAGATAATTGCAAGAAACTAAAGATGATTGACTGAAATTTCGACTGAGAGTTCAGAAATGGTTATATGCGAGTGCAGAGTGCCCCATTTTCACACATTACAAAACGCCTTCCGAGTATATTAATATTACCGATTGCACACTGAGGGAAAAATATACTTCGGCCCAACAATTTCATTTTTCAGAGTAATAGGCATTCCTAAAAAATGAAATTTCGTCGTTGCATTTAATCTCTGACAATTACAATTAAATGTAATCATGTGAATCGCTTAACTCCAAACAATTATATGACAACTGACCTGGGTTGAACATTATTTTTATTAATTTGAAAATAAAAAATTAATTAATTCGGGATTCGTAATTATTACTGTACAAATTCACCTAAGATCCTCTGTCTCATAAGTATCGCGTAGAGTTATATGATTAACATCATTGTTAGTTAATTAATGTCACTTGGGTTTCACTAAAACAATAAAATTGATTTTTTTATAAATATCTATTTCTCTGAAACATGGTAATATTGGGCCGAAGTATATTTTTCCCTCAGTGCATGATAAAATATTTATCATTCGCGATTTAGAAAGTGATTCGCGGATTTGTAAAATCTGCATTGGAGCATATGAAAATCCTTGATTCAAGAATGTGAATATGCTTCCATAACTTTTGCCATTGAGCCAGAGATATTTCCCTCTCGAATCGAGGATATTTTATATTTGGATCACAGATATGTTATCGTCCAATCTCATACTCGTACCTCTAATTACCTTTTCTTATCCATCGGAATCGGTTTTTTTTGCCAATTACATTAAGTGCAATTCATGAAATCGAGGATTTCAATTAGTTCTATAATTTTAACTATTTATAATATAGGGTCATTCAAAATTAAGGGTTCTAATACTGCATGAGGAATTGGATCTTTTTCATTCCATTCTCTTTGCATTTCTCATTTTACTCCGATCTTGAAATTTCCAGTTTTTTTTTTCAATTTCCATAATTCTTTTTTCTCGAATTTTTAAATCGTTGATTTTTTTCAATTGTAAATATAGTCGACTCTCCCACTAGGGCACTGCGGGAGTCGGGCGCTCCCCCGCTCTGTCTCACAAGTCACCCTCCCCTACTTCTCCCACGCCCGAATGCTGATAAGGGCCGTGAGGAAGCATTCAAATTCAGACGGGACCATTTGCACAGTGGTGGGGAGGCGACGCTTGAGGAGATAGTGAGTGGTGGTCATGACGATAGTGACTATATGGATCCATCAATTTGTGGGGCGTGCACTGATGGGGAGTTGACTGTAAGTAGCTAGAAAAGACTAACCGATGTTTAGTCAGTATGCATGATGATCCCACCGACCCATCTGCGCATGGGTTAGCTGGGGCACATGCATTTATTTAAAAATTTAGCCTCGGGAAGGATATTGTCCCCCCGAGGAACACGCTCTAAGATTGTAAAATCTAAAATAAATGCATTTCTATTTGTTTCGCTCGACCTACCTAAGTCGGCGCAATAACCCATCGCATAAGCAATATTACCAAATCCCGGTTGTCCTCACTTCAGTTTTTAGTCCGATTATTCGCCTAATGGCTAGTAAAAGTGATCTTATAATTATTGGTGTAAGCATATTTCGTTCAACATTCAAGGATGGAAGAATTAGCAGTCCAAAAGAATACTATTAAATTGACTTTTTTATTTGAATTAGTACATTGTACCTTTGACTCCACTCGATTCTGATTAGAATTTTCATTTTTTTCTAATTCTAATTTTCATTGGAATTAGGAAATACCGCCTTTCACCCCATTCTCTATTTCAAATTAGTTTTTTTCTATTTACATAAGAGAATAGTGCCTTTTACGCTGTTCTTTATTCCAAAACAAATTTTTATTCAAAGTAGAGAATGCTATGTGAAAAGTTTGAAAAGAATCCATTTTCAAGTAGACGTTTTGGAGAAAAAATAGCAATAAAGGACGGGGGGGGGGGGATGGAATAGTACAGACCCAACCAGTTGAACAAAGGGTCCTGCTTACCGTTATCGTACCTGTCCTCTCCATGGCAGTACCTACCCAATTTTTAACTAATGAAAATATCGTTGAAGAAAAACCTCTTGGCTACTCACCATTGAATTTTACTTAGAGTCTTCCATGAACCACGCAGATAGTCACATAGCTCCGGGTTTGACGAGCAAGTTAGCGAACGTCTGGAAAAAATTAGACATTCGTTTCTTTTTTTATCAGTGAAAATCGATAATTGAGTGTAACGTTAGTCCAGTTTTTGCAAAACGGCAGATGGGACTAGTGCGGTGAACGGGGACATAATGCTATCTAATTTCATGAAACTTGTACAAGTTAAGTACAACTCAATTAAAGTATTGTTAATTTCGTGATTTAGGGAAGTTATTGTAATGACCCTGATAAGAAGAGTCTCAGAAATGGAAAATTTTCGCTTTTCTCGACGTTTTACATCAGTCTGACCAATTTTAGATGAGGTTTCTGCGTGTGTGCGTATGTGAGTGATTTTCTAGCTATCGGTTCCTCACGGACGGCTCAATCGATTTGTTTCTCGTTTGACCAAAAATTATCTCTTATTTATGTCCAGGCGGGAAAGGAGTGTCAATCTTAACTTGATTTATTTCAAATTTTCGACGCACGCACGCACACACAACACATCGGGAAGTTCATGATGCGAAACGTCCAGGGTCACACGTACATTCCGTTTATTTCGGTTTTCCTCCGTGTTTCATGACTTCCTATTATTTACAATGAACCGATTAAAACAGTGATTTTTTTAAAATCCCATCACCATGATAAAAGACACAAGGTGGTTACAATAATCGTTTAAAAGTTTTAATTTGCTTCGATCAATATTTCCTGGACCTGCAGAAAACGGGGGAAAGTAATAAAATATGCATCCCTCCTTTTCTTGGTGAGCCGTCTATTATGGAGGCGGGTAATTTTTTTTCCTACTCGGTCTGCCAGTCTTTTCAAACTTTCAGTTTACACCAATTTCGTTGAATTGTTGTATTTAATTTTGACAGTATTTCATTTATAGAGATATTCTTTAGTTTTTCGAGGTGAATAGACATTTCTATCGTTACACCCGACACAATTCATAAAAATTCAAGTATAATCAAGGTTTTGATCGGACGGATGATTTCAACCGGTCAACTGGACAAAAATTTATTACTGCAAATCCTGTTATCGCCGGTATAGAGATGCGAGAATAATTTGTGACGAGGAATTTTTTCGTCAATTGACCGAACAAAAAAAAATAACGACGGTCACAAATAAGCCCCTCTAGCGGTGAAAAATGGAAGTTGGTATATTTACGGCGGCAATGGGAATAATCTAACATTCTATTTCTATTAGACCATTAATCTATTTCTGTTAGACGTCGGAAACCGTTGATCGGTGGTAAGTTGTTGTTAATCAAATTATTGTTCATAATTTGTGATTAATTACTGAGGACTTATATTATTAATTACTGAGAAATATAATTCAACGATTGTTTTATTACTTTGTAGGGCAATATTTGGTACTAAGAGTATTGCAGTCGACGTAAAAAATGAAATTAAAAGACATTTGGGAGAAGAGCGTGAAAAATGGATGGCAGTGTAAGCACTGTCCAAAAATTTATTCATATCACATCAGACGAATGAGTGAGCACTTGTACAAGAACTGCCGGGGCAGCCCTCAATGGCTAAAGGATATGTGGGAAACGAAATTAAACATTCCTAAACCAACTTTAAAAGGAAGTGAAAGATTCTAAAGCAATGCTAGCTGCTTTTACATCAATCCAAAGAGACGATCCTAATGATGTAACGAAGATTTTGAAAAATTCTGCGAAAACACGTTTTGGTTCTGTCGTGATAACTATAGAGCGTGTTGGACGTTGTGTTGCCCGTCATGAAGCTAATAGCTACTTGGATCACCTTGCTCGAGAGTGATAAACCGAACTTGGGCCGTCGTTGAAGTTTTCAGTGATTTGAGAGAGAGTTTCAAGCAACAGAGTCGAGCCTCCAGTCTATTCTAACTCCACCTGAAGGAGAAAAAATTATGAAGTGTTTGAAGGAGCGCCAGCAAATGGCTGTCACTGACTTACATCTGGCTGCTAGTATACTTCATCCAACTTTTAAAGGGAAGAATCTAACTCAAGAGGAACAAACTGCAGGCAGTAACACAGTTCTTGACATTGGGACAGCGTTGGGACTTAATGCAACAGATGTAGTCACAGAATTGGCTCACTATACTGCTGACACAGGCCTCTGGTGCAAAGTGGAGGTCCATTCAAAAAATTTAAATCTTCAACTCGTTCTCATACATACCGACGCACAGGTGACCAATCCAAGAAAGTGACTATTCGAGGTATTTTGAGCAAGCACAGATTTGCTCAATCAATTTGTAGAGAGTACAGAATATCACAGAAACTAAGTCACCAATGAAGACGAAAACTAGTTGCACTGATTGCAGCAGGCTTGATCATCGATGAGTTTACGTAAGTATATTTGTGTTTTGGACATTCAATATTTAATGGTGAAGTCTTATTATTTTATTTATTTGTTCCAGCATTATTCGAACCGAAACGTTTGCCCGTTTAGCGGAGGAAATTCAAAGCATTTTCCATAATGAAAAATCAGCTACATTCTACGTACCGCCGATGCCCAAAAAATTTTGTCGAAATGGTAAACCAGTACTTGCAAGAGGGATGTTGCAGCAAACCGAGGCCACAATGAATTGAAGAATTACAGAAAATCTGTAGGCTATCGGAAGAGAAAAGTTACACAGCCAAAATGTCAATTAAGAGGAGATATTTTTTCGTCAAGAAAAAAAATTCTCGACATGAGGATGTTCGAATGAGTTCCAAATGTTACTAGAATTTTGCATTACGCAGTAAATGTATCATACATTAACATGCGCAAAGTATGTACAGAAAACAGCGAGAATATAAATTAGTAAAAGTGTGCAATTAATCAAAACAATTATGCAAAAGAAGTCCATTTTTTCTTGATACGTAATATTTTCTTCTTATGGAAATGGATGCTGAACAACTACATGTAGATTATCCGAAACTACAGTTAATCTTATTTATATTCAGCACCAGGTACCCTTTTATTAGCCCCTAATTTCACGACCCTCGAAATTCTACGGATGCACGTTTCTCAATCAGTTTACAATTAGCATGGTAAAAGTTGTAATGAGCCAATGTGCAGTGAATAAACAGTAGTTAGTATTTAAATCTATTCGCGCAAGTGAATTACACCCAGAACCGAAAAGTGATGGAAGGACAGAATGTATTGAATTATCTGGAAATACTGGGAAGTCGTCTACAGCGTAGATAACTTCCATTTACTTTTTGTTTCTTCCTGATTCATGAAATTGTTGACTTGACTGTTGGAATTGTTGCTCTCGAGTTGTAAACTCATTTACATCTCCACGAAAAGTTGCAGGACTGTCCTTGAAAAATCACATATTCTATGGATTTGCGAAGACGATCAGTGGAAACTTAAACTACACTGTAATAAAATTGGGAATCTGAAATACAGCATACGGTCGAAAAACTATCCATAAAATGAGTGACTCATTATTTTTCCCGACAACTGTCACACAACCGGCTCTGATTGGTCCTGTATCATGTTGCCATTGGGTAACGTTTGGAGTATTTCAAATAGCGCGGGAGTATCTGGAGGAGAATAGCGCCGCTAAACGGGCATTGTAATAATCACGCCGTTAGAAGTCAGCGGATCGTGAATATCAAGCCTTGTGTTGTTGTGCATCTTGCGTAGAAATCAATTAATGAACAAAAGTGTCCGACAGTGATGCCGAAACAGCTGGTGACGAAATGCAACAGTATATCAGAGAGGGTGCCAAGGAATTTTCTTATGAGATGCTCAGTGAAAAAACCCAACAAATTTATATTCAGGTCTACGAAAAATTCATGGAATGGAAAATACTTTACAAGATCAAAATTATTCGTGAGGATGTACTCTTAGCCTATTTTGCTGATTTATCTAAGAAACTAGTAGATAATTTCCGCTTACCGCGCCAGGTTTTTCGTTCATTTGGTTATTTCGTTTTCCAAGTGGGGGGGAAGAGGGGGGAGGCTTCGCGCCTCAGCCACGCCTCCCGCTAGTAACTCTTCACGTGGCCGTAATGCGGTGCATTAGGCCGTTATGACGAAAATAGCTATTTTGTTCTTTGTTTTTCTCTTTCGCGTCGATCCAATTTAGGATATACCGCGCCCCCTCCTAGCGGTGCCAATGGAAGGCGAGTTTGTCCCAAACTGTACAGCATTCACAGAATTCGACCCAATCAACACAATGCCCAATGGTCATTCTATTCTTTGGAGTATCCAACAATTGAAGCAAAACCATGGAAAACGTCAATTTGTAGAGCCGTTTCTTTTACGAAACTCTCGTGCGATGATTAATCTGTATCAGTTAAAGCATAGATAATGCCACTGTATCACACCGGTAAGAAACTCTCTGTATGGGGATTTGATCCTTGGCTCTCGTGTGCCAAAGACCAGTGATCTAACGACACGGACATTGCCGTCAATAAATCGAGAACTACAAAAAAATGAGAACTCATTATTCTTGGTAAATTGTCCTGTCCATCATTAAATTGTACTACTGAAAATCGGAAATAATTGATAGGCTGATATAGACTCCACATAAGTGCATGAACAAATCGGTATAATCTAAAATAAAATAATTAATCATAAATTGGAAAATAACGAAGATGGACTCAGGCTTTGGAAATGAATGTAAAACGTTTAGTTAGACACTTCAAGGGAACATTGCACCGTCGATATACCTCGTTACACTATATACATGTATACAATATACAATTATACATATATACAGTCCCAATATATATATATATACATATATATATGATTATATCGTCGATATACTCATCCATAACTCAAGTGAAACCTTCATTTACCGGCGAACTTCTCAATAACGCCACAGGTTTCAAGTTATCCTAGACTAATTCCTGGAAAGAACAACCATGTTAGCGTAGAGCATATTGTCCGAAAAATATCGACCTACCGATGTAAAGACTGCAATTTTGATACATCGCTGTTACGTGCCGATCCCTACCCCCAGGCCAACTTTGTGAATTGAATATTATTGCTGAAGAGAGGGGGATCCGGTGTTTAAGTTTGTCCGAGACCAAATGGAATACAGAGGATAGTGTGTACTCCCCGCACTTTGCAAGACTGTCAATTCCAGAACTAACAGTGAAGCTCCATGGAGAGGTGAGTCGCAACATCGTCTTCATAGCTTTGATCACGTTTATCTTGGATCACCTAAACAGAGTGATGTGATTCACGTGTTTAATTGAATTGTTACAAATGCATCTGGAGGAACTGCCAAGAAGAGCATCATTGTTAGAATGAAGAAATAAATAAATAAAATTGTATCAATGCGCTAATGCGTCATAGTATTAACTCGTAATGTATGAATTTGAAAAATTGGACGAAAAATCATTCTAGTAATAATGGTACTGGTCTGAATTAACTTCAATGAATGGTGATTGTTGAAGGTTTCTTTATCGAATAATTAAACGGAGAGTCCTATTTAGATGACCATGTCATTCAACAACCGCAGTCGTGACCTCCGAGAGAACTACGATATGGCAGGAAATTGAGATTTAAGTTTGTCCAGATTCAAGTGCCACACCATGTATATATATGGGGCATTCCATGCCAAATTTACCACTTTGAGAACCTGACCTTGTCTATTTCAATTCATACATTTTTTTCGAGATACTACATGGTGAAAAACCGCGTCGTATTTTTTTCGATTTCTTAATTAATTAAGGTTTTTTAAGCTTTAAAGTGCATCGTTGGAAGACCGATCATGTAGCGCATCGCGAGTGTCTGACACCCAAGTGACTTTGAACGTTGATTACTCAGCCACTATCGAATATTTTGTTACCAAAATTTTATCCTATATAGTTTGACATATCTATTTCCGAATGCAAGGAGTATTTGAATCATTCATTTATCCTAATTATATGAAAAAATTATGTGTTTTTCTCACATTAAGTAATGTTTTCGAGAGCACGAAAATGGGGATGCGTGTCAAACACCCGCCGTGCATTTTAAAGGTTAAATGTAGGAAGTCAATCAAATCATTCTCATTTGGAGACTCAGGTCCTCCTTAAATGCAGCAGCACATCCTACTCAATCGAAGGGAGTGCGACTCGCGCGCAAAATTTGGGAATAAATTTCGACCAATAGCAACAGAAAACTCAATTGAGTCAGTGTTGTGTTTAAACTAACAACTCATAACATTACCGGCGCCTCGAGGTTGGACTAAATTAAAATTCATTCGCAACAGATTCCAAATAATACTTAGTGGAGTTTACTGCTGAAGCATGTATTTGGCCTAGTGACAAAGAAAATATTGGAGACGTTTCTAAAACTCAGGTATCAACACACAGAGTCCACACCTCATTCGACGCGGACTCCACAAAGATGCAAATTTGGTTTTCATGTTTCTGATCGCTTGTATAATCGAGTTATTTTAACCTATTCCAACTTATGATTATATGATATTGGATTAGAATTTCCCCAGGAATCTAAATGTCTGTCTCACAACTGTTGTAAGACTAATATAACGTATAAAAAAATATAAGAAAAGCAGGGATGCGCATCCAGGGAGCGAAGGACATTTGAAATTTTCGCTGGTGCAAATTTGCACCTGTGTGGAATCTGAGGGTTAATATACTAGGACCTAGTATTTTAATATACAAATCAAGTATACAATACACTAGAATGAAGTATGTTTTTTTGGTGTATTTTATTCGTTTTCAGGAAACATATTAAATGAATTCCCGCATGGTTTAACTTGTATCCCTCGTTCTGAAGATGTGGGAGTGAAGAGAGCCATTGGGAAAATGGAAAAGCGAGCTCATCGGTTAAATGGAGTTACCAGCGGTATCGTTGCCGCTGGTGTGTCCGCGAGTTTTCAATAGTTTTCAATAATGATGTATACCTAGAAAAAATTATTTGTTTAAGCGAGTTCAATTGTTATTGTTATGTTTGAAAATAGAATATATCTTTTGAATATGCGCGGAATGAAGGTTCGTTTTTTGTCGGACTTCTTTGGCACTAATCTTCCAGTCTTGAACCCTTAATCGAAGAATGGAGTGATTTTTCGTCAACATACCAGGTCAGTCACAAATTAAGATTTTTTCCTGTGGCGGAGTTAGAAATTGGGAAAGTAAGGCATGAATGATCATTTAAAAGGAACATAGGGTTGAGCTTATGGTGTCGAATTCAACGGGTCAGACGATCTAGGAGGGGGGCGGGGGGGCACAGGAATTTCTGAAGGTATTAGATACTTAACTACGAAAGCAATCAAATGATTCTGAAGATCAGTCCAAAGGATGATCAGTGTAGTGCTATATTTGGCAATTCATTTGGTGCAACAGCAATAGTTTTCAAACACGTGAAGGAGGTTATGCAATTGGATAATTCGAGAAAAAAAATATGAGTAAAATACGCAGTGGCATATATCAATGATTCCTCCTTTTTTGTCAGGTTTCAATGGCTGAATTCGAATCTGATTCGAAAAGATGTTACAGCGCTGGATTTCCCATCAATAGGTACCAGAATAAGAGCAGTTCTACCATGACCAGTGGGGGTTTCACTCAGTCACAAGTGGTGGAACCATAGAAGATTTTTCAAGAGCAAGTAGAGAATGATCTATTGATGGAAGAAGATTCCCGTTCATTGCATGTATCACCAAATATTAACAACGTTGGTCAATCAATCCCCGGATTTTGTAATAAAACAATAAAAACTAGGATAAAAAACAAAGCATTTTGAAAGGATTTGATTCAACCAGTTACCTGGAAAGTACAATTATTTATAATTATCAATTATGAAACCGGGAATTCATTTCCTCGACCTACAGAACTTATCCTGCCCTCGTAGTCCTCACGCAAAGTCTCACTATGAAGCGAAAGTGATGCCAAAAGAATCGATTCGGGAACTTATCCTAAAAATGGGTATAACAGACATTTAACGATACGTAGCTTTTTCAATTTTACAGAATATAAATTCTGTTCGTGTATCACTTTAAATAGGCAAGAAGAAAAATAATTCGCGACGAAATAACCATTCAAAGAACGGAGGTCGCTTTTTTTTATGACAACAGGTAAACGCTTTGGATCAAGTGTACCTTCCCTTGAATGAGTTACAACTTTCATTCGTTCTAATTAACATGCGTTTGAATATTACCAAATCCAGGCTCAAAGACGTTGAAAGGGTTGAAAAAAGGTTTTTCTCTCTCAATCAATACAATAGTGGTCCGTCATTGGTCCGCTACCATTATGTGTGTTGATTACATAGGAAAAAACTGAACTCATTCCATCCGAAAGAACAGTCTTAGAGATGCGCAGACATCCTCATGATTATGTTTTTTTTTATACACGTTTCCCGCACGTTGCATCTATTGCTATTCAAGGAAGCGCATACACAAAAATGAACATCGTCAGACTCGAAAGTCGTAGGGCGATTCCTTATTGGTCTGTCATGATTTATTTTTGAATTCTAATTGATTTATTGGTTGATCAGATTAGTCAGACGACCTGAAAATGATATACACACAATATTTTCTGAGATTCTGTTAATTTATTATGTTTCGAGTGTTTTACATATTCTGTCTGAAAAAACTAGTGGTGTGTGTATGTGTGTGCCCCAGTCGGGGCACAGACAAAACTTCTCGATTTGGTATTTCAGCACAGCGTACTAAATTTATTCTTCTCCAATATACCCCGGTTAATCAGTAGTGTCATACTGAAAACTTCCAGATTTGAGAATTCTAAACTGAGTCATTAATGAAGCTGATAATGATGAATATTTGAGTAGATGCATGGTGAGCATGAGAATGAGACTTATGGGCGTTACTTGAGTGGGAGTGAGACGCCAATAAGAGCGCGCCCGCAATAAAGACGATAACTTTAATATTTTACCCAGTGGAACAGTATAAACAATTGCAATTGTTAATAACATTGCATATACTCCACGAATGCCATCGAAAATGTAATCCCTCGTGTAATATCCGCTCGATTATGAACGGAAATGCTTCGATTGAGATCTTCATGATACCGCTACGTTCATTCATTCACTCATTACATACATAATGGGTAAGACGGCCATACTTCCTTAATTATGCAAATTATGGAAAAAAGTCATACTACATAAAATGTGTAACACCAATAATTCATACACTATAGCGTTATAAACAATTAAAATGGTTAATAACAATATAAGTGCTGGACCAATTCCATCCAAAATCTAATCTGGTCTAAGTTACATGAAACTCTTCCGTTTGAGTAGTCAATAACTTCGATCGAATGGTTCGTTCACAAGAAATCGTTGACCAAAAATTTTGACCACATACATATATCGTCACACACACACACACATACAGACTTTTTGTTTTAAATAGTCTAGAAAGGTCAGAAATACCATGAAACGTGGAGATCTGATGGAAAATCGATTTTTCATTTTCGGGGGCAAAACAACAACTTCCCAAAAGGGCAACACAAAACAACAAAAAAACAACTATCGGGAAGTTCACAAAAGGTAGTTGCTCCAAATTGGAAAATTGAAAGCTCTCATTTTTTCGTAATCAATGCTTAACAGTATCTCCAACTTCGGAAAAGATATTGTTACTCCCAAGCCCAAATCGTAATCCAGCGCGCGAAGCGCGCATTCGGGCTTGTACTCTATTAAAATAGTCTCGACGGAGACGTGATATCACTGTATCACTTCAATGTTACGGCACATATTTCCAAGACAAGATCGAAAAATAAATCGCTGCGCCAGGAATTTTCCACAGAATAAAATACTCTACAAATCTGTTAGTTTTCCAACTATTTTACCATTGACTTAAAAATGTTTACAGTGCGTAAAATGTCATAACAGAAATGACCGGAAGCTCAAACTTCTGCGTCCCACATTCTTGACTATTGAACGAGAATCCTAAAATTTCAAAATGCAATAACTGCAATACTCATATGCAAGTACCAGCGGATTAAAATTTTCTTCTATCTCCCTTGACACTTATAGTGACGTGAGTTTGCCCCGCGAATGATTCAATGGGTCAAAGTAGTGCCGGAAGACAACCAGCGACCATGTCATCGGTCGGGCATCGTCCCATAGAAAAATGGAGAGTGATCTTACCGACTCAACCAATGAGTGGCGGATTTCATGGTAACGCAGCCATTTGACCGTCCAATGGGCAACAAGTGACATGCAGATAAATTCCCAGCATCCCTCACTGGTTAGTCACTGTCCTCCGATAACTCCGCGAGTGACTTTATCGACCTGGCACGATGAGCCGGTACTTAGCTCACTCTAGCGTCACCTTGACTGAATCGACCAATCCCCTTCCAGCTATGCTACCGACCCACGAGCCGCCAAACTACACTTTAATACAAACATCACCAGCTGCAACCCTCCAGTCTCTCCCTGGGACGCGCGCGCGTGAGCATGATGTTCGAGCACTGTAATAAACCCAATGGCAAATGATTACAAACTCCCGACACCAGATGATAGAGAAATCGTAATAAAGAGCTCAACCGATTAAAAAAGTCCGTATACGAAATTGAATATTGCTTTTTGAACATTTTACCGCCAATGACTATTGACATTTTAATAATCAACCCGTGATTTGTTATCTAAAAAATGACCAATTGTGACACACAATAAATTATTTCTCGAGCTTGATATAATAGCGCGGATCTACTTATGATCTTATTCGCTATCGCGCGATTGTATTTCGCGCTAGGGTGACGATTTGGATGGTGTAAATACGAGGAAAAGTTACCTGGATTACGACTATTAGGTGAGTGTAGTGGTTATTTGTTTATGGTTTGAATATTTTTTGTTTTTGAGACATCGGGATTTTTTCTTTCATTGGCGAGAAGCGCGTGCCGCTATCGAAGGGAAGTGGGATTTAGTTAAGAATCCCATGCCAGGATTTATTTTCAAAAATGAATGTCTCCTCTATGACATTAGCGCTAAATTGCGGACCAATAATGTAGGAATTAGTTTTGGGGACTTCGAGAAAAATATATTTTGGTGATCATGTGGAACTGGTCCATTATATATAGACTTTTCCATCATTATTATATTCTGAAAATAAATGACGTGGGTGGAGTAGGCTCCACCGAAAAGATACTGAGAAATCATTTCGATCGAATTTGAAGTTGCTGAAAATTGTGAGCTTCCATGCAGAGCATGTGCATACGGAGATGTATCTTCAAACAAGGATGCTGCGTGTGAATAACATCTATATATACGGGGTCATATCCGAGAAGTGCTCTGCTATAATTTTTTTTCAAAGAAAATTTTTACGTTTTCAAAACTGCTGAAATGTCGGAATGGGTATTTTTCTCCCAATAATTCCCACAAATAATGTTGAATGAAGAGTGAGAATCACGTCAGCCGCATGTCAGACTAAAACGAGATCATCCCTCGTTGGGAAAAAGGAGAAATATGGATAAAGATGAAGACATGGAATGAGAGTATAAATTACAGGCTGCCAGGATGCACAGCGATGATTACATGTCGACGAAAGATCGTAGTTATCATTATTACCATTAATTGGATTGAGAGAGCTGCAAAGATTCTCCACCAAAATTCAGGAAGAGTAAGACAAGCCTCGAGCCTGACGCATCTCAATCTGGCCGATCTCTATCTCAATGATGATAGAATAATGACAAAACAAATATTGTAATATGTGATTGGCAGTGTGCCTCGTAATCAGTTGAGTAATGGCACTAAAATTTTCTCATGATTCATTCTAAACGAGATAATGAAGATGCACTGCTGGCCTAGATTGCTATGTGCATTCCTCAAGTATCATCAAAAATACATCAACTGAGCAACTTAACCCCTCAATAATTTCTGCAAAAATTATGAAATATGTTGATAAAAAAATAATTATTTTTTGGCCTTCATCTAATTTTAATAGTGAAAAAACTATGAAAAAAAAATGAAAAACGCGCCCATTTGGCATATGGAAAAAATTGAAAAAAAAAATTCCGCCTACTCTAATGAACATTTTTAAAAATAATTTTTTCGTTATCAAAAATAACCATAAGAACTCTTGACTTAAAAAAAAAGCAAGTTTAAAGGTGTCCAGTTTTATTCTCGCACCTCCAGTTAAAAGTGAATGGGGGGAGCTCTCATTCACAAGATTTTCTTAGCGAAGAGGGGGTCCTGCCGCACCGGTCCCTTTGCTGTGCAAACGTCCGCACGCATACGCACACACACACATATATACAATGACAAATCTTTACCCGCCCATAGAATTGCAATGTATCGCATTGCCGCTTTAAAAAAGGCCTTTAATATCCACACGCGTTATTCCATTCACGAATGTTGAGGATGCCATTGCACGATTTTAGGAGGTTGTGTAAAAATGTCGAGGGGTTGAACCAAATTTTTTCATGCATTCTTTAAAGTAGTATCACGTAGCCGTTTAGTAGTACCACCCTACGGTGTTTCTAGATATTTTTTTCTGGATAAATGGAGAAATGAGAAAATTGTTTCTTTTTATGAAAAATCCAAGCGATATTTTCGTGAATTTTTGGGGCCTATAAAATTGCAACAAAAAGGAAAAGCAGCAGGTCAACTAATTCCGTACGGGCATGGACAATTTCTATTGGCAAAATTCAATTTTTTTTTAACTTCCCGATTTTTCCGGAGCACTTAGCCGTATCAATAGGAATATTCCATTTGCTTGTCCGGTATCCTTGGGAGAATTTTTTTTCCAAATTCGAGAAAATGTAGAGAGTCTTCAAAATGTCAGAAGATTAAAAAAAAGGATGGAATTACACAGATAAAAAAATGGGCAAATTACACAGATGCAGTCTCTCGATTTGCTTTTGTTTTGCCTTTTGCAGACAATCCCTAAAATGTCTCGATAAGATCCTCAATATCCACACGCGTTATTGCATACACGGGTATTAAGCCTTTTTAATGTGATCTCACCGATCGATCCCGATTCCAATGAATATAAAACTAGTGGATCGCTCGAGGATATGTGACTTTTTGCTCTGATGAAGGCACTTTATTTATTTATTACTGCTCAATCCTCGCCTGGAGATATTATTTATCCTTTGCTTATCGCAGGCGGGATCAATTCAGCCATAATCTAATCAATGTAGTGCGTATTGCTCGGTCAAGTGTGCTCACACTCGAGGCCCTTCTCGCGATTTTTCATTGAAAACATTTTTTGCAATATCGGTATATAAATAACCTGTTACAGAGTAAAAATTGCAAATCCTTATGAAGTTGTTTAATGAACTGCCCGATAAGGAGAATTCTTGTAATGACCTCGAAAGTGAAGTCTCAAATTCATCTTCGCGACCACGACTCGAAAACTTTTACCAAAACACGTAAGGCGTCCCACCTGGTAGATGTTAAACATGGAAACACTAATTTTGATCTAAATTGATCCAAAATTTTTAACGATTTCTCGAGAATTATTGGAACTTTTCAAATACTCAGCTCTTTTAAATGTTTGAAAAGTTTTTTTTCAAAATTTTACAAAACTCCCAAGTTTTTAAGAAAATTTCAAATTTTCAAAATGTTCCCAAAAATTTTCCAATTTTTTAAAAATTGTTGCAAATGTTTTTCTAAATTTTACTACAGTTTTTTAGAAATGTTCGCATTTTATTCCAAATTTCCTCGAACTTTTAGCAAAATTTTTTCAATATAAAAAAAACTTCCAAATTTTTTCCAAATTCTTTTGAATTCTTACAAAAAAATTGTAATTTCATAAAAAAATTTCCAATTGTTTTCAAAAATTTTTAAAACGCTGCAACGTATCTTGATATGTACATACAACTTGTGCGCATCGCCTTTGCGTCGATGGCAGAGAAGTCGCGATGGGTAAGCAGTGGAGTATATCTATATATATTTGTCAAGGAAATCGCCCATCCCGAGAGCAAATTTTTCCGAGCCGATGCGCCGCATTAGATGTTTCACATCAAAAGCGATTATTAATTATGATGTATATATATCTGAAGAAATCTTTTTTCGAAAAAGTTCTGGCGGAGTTTTTTTGTCGGAAGTTGTCCCATTCAAACATAATTATTCTGCTCAATGAATTGTCAATTTCGCCCACTCCTACGGTTGAGTCATTCCATATCGCGATACCGTCACATTTGGCGATACTTTACCGATATTATCCACGGCCCGTGCCACCCACCCCACATGTAATATCGATATCGGATTACTCCCGCATTCACTTTCGCACGCGTCTCATCTCTCCAGCATCTCTCGCGAGTCGCGGGCCTTAACAAAATGCTAGATTATATTTCCCCGAGATGAACTCTTTAAAAAATCCGTCTAAATTTTCCGTGTCAATTACCAGAAATTTTAAACATATGTAATCTCGGAGGGAATGCCATGGAGCGTGACTAAAAAGGTATAAATTTTAATTATGCAGTGAAGTGGTAAAACGAGATAACTTACGTCCAAATGCATATTTCAAAGGATAGTATCGAAAAAAAATTTCTAAACAAAATTGTGAACAATTAAATTCTGTAGAATTTTTTGTGGCACTTACCTCAGTTGCCTTCTGATAAATACATTTATCTCATGTGAAATTTCCTCCGTATGATTTAGCATACGATTGGCATCTATTGAGTGTTTTAATTTTGTTCAATGCAATTTTTCATAATTTTGAACACCAAATAAAAATTAGTTGATCACTAATCTTATATCAAGGCGCCATGGGAAACATTTCTATACATATCTTCTCTTTTACAATACGAGTCCAGTGGCGCGTGCTGCGTACGCGCATTTCCTTTTTCCGCCGCACAGACTGGTGTCGCGTCGGTTTCGGTCTTACGGCTTTCGATAATTTCGAGATATATCGATAATTTCGAGATATATCGATAATTTCTTTGGTTTCTCCTTTTTACAATAGGATAACTATTAAATAACTCGGCAATAAATTCTGAAAAAACATATTGCGTTCTGATTTAATGATTAACACCAAGCTCAACGGACACGCGCCCAACGATGGATTAAGTTTTTGTTTTCTTCACGCAGAAATACTTTCGTGCGGAATTTGTGAAAATTCAGTAGCATGTGTTCCTGCGAATTGGGTGTCACTTGCAGGTGACCAATTGTCCATGAAGTGGCTTTTTCCCCCCAGTATATGACGGCAACAGAACGAACGGAATGAGCCGGGAATATGCATGAAGCTGGGCGTGCGTGAATGCCTAATTGCAGGCTCAATTAATTAATCTGATGATACGTGAGATACGTACCGATGTTTCTTCAAGAGGATTCTATAGCTGATACATTTATTCGTGGATTTGATCGTTAATCATTGATGGAATTCATCAGAGGCGCCTTTCGTAATTCCCATGACGAAGAAATCATATCATAATGGGATCGATCAGGTCTCCAGCCGTTAGATCAACAGGACACAAAAGTGAGTCCAATAAATGTTGTTTTTTACAAAAAAAAAATACATATTTTATGTTGTTTGACTTTTTTTGTATCTTCAACCGTTTTGGCGTTAGAACGTTGAACGGTTTTTCCAATTTGAGAATCATGCAATACTAAATTCGCAGATGAGAAAAAGGAGGGCAAAAGGGGAAAATTGTGTATGCAATTTTTCGATGTCTAAATGTAACTCCTCGCATGTTCATTATAAAATATCCGAGACATTGTGAGATTCAGGACTAATCTGTAGCTTCCCAACACAGAGAGAAAAGATTTCTTGTATTAAGGGCAAGTCACTTGTTTCAAGGCATCCATGGTGCTAAAATCTTGGGACCCCGAAACACTTGAAACAAGTGACTTTTTCACTTATTTTAAGAATATTTTACTATAAACAAGTGTGATTTCTGCACTTAATTCAAGATAATTGTACTTAATTTTACTAACGTTGTTCCTCATTTTAAGGGAATTTCTCGTTCTTGAATTTAGAACACTCTCTCTCTCTTGAATTAAGCATAATTTTTGTGTTTAATTCGAAAATCTGTTGTCAAAAGCAATTTAATCGTTATAGAATAATAGAAACCATTGGTCTGACGTTTGATTCACCAGTCAATTTATATTTCTATATTGATTTGCATTGGTTGCAATCGCGCCAATAGTTACAAAAAATTGCGAGCGAGAAGATTCGATGAATTTTATCCGGCGTATGAGGTGGTGGACTCATCGCATTGGTGTTTTGTCCCTTATGAGCGACTGTTCTCAATTTGTCCCACTCATGTGAGACATGGTCGCAATGGAAAACAGTTTGTCACTCATCGTTATAGTTTTTAAGATTCGTTGTAAATAAAACATTCTATTTTATCGATTTCTGTAGCTCCCCTGTCATTAAAATGATATAAATTGACTCCTGGATTGAACTATTATTCTTTATTTATGAATTTCAACCCTTTGGAATATTTCTTGATTCAAGAATCTCACTGTTCTAAATTCAAGATTTTTCTTCAAGATCTGTTCTAAATGCAACTATTTTCTTGCATTAAGAATATTTTTCACTTAAATTAAGTGATTTGGAGATACTTGAATTTCAGAAAAAGTTTCACTTGAATTAAGTGAAAATTCACTTCTTTCAAGGAAAAAAAAGTTAGGACGGGGAGTTCCTTAAAACAAGTGACTCTCCCTTAATACAAGAAATCTTTTCTCTCTGTGAAAAAATAACGCGAGAACTGGGCTATACTTGAATCAGAATTTCCTTGGTGGAAGAGCGTTAGACAAATCCTAAACAAACTCTTCTTGCTCGGCCCCATAGCCTCTCCTATGAATGAGTCTATCTCCGTAAATCCTTACGGTGCTTATCTATGAATGTTTGAGAGCGCTTCTATTTTGACGTGTGCGGTAACTATTCTGGTTGATATCAATAACGATAAAACTATAAGATACATTCAGAGGAATATATCTGCGCAGCTTCCATAATTTACCCCCGAAAGTTTCTAGAAACTGTTTTGGTATTTCTTCCTTTATTTGGGCCTAAATTTGCGAGATAATTCCATAAGAAAAATGAACCTTCCTGTTCTTTAATTTGCCCATGAAATCTTGGCAGTCGACGGCATTCGTGCTGTCTTTGCAATCGTCTTGAGATTTTCCCAAATATTCCTAAATGTAGCATTTTTGGGAATTTCAAGATCAATTTCCCTTAGAAGTCGTGTCTTATTTCCGAATTTCGTTGATAATATTCCGACTATTGATATTGGATAATCCGACTATTGACACTGAATAATCCGGCTATTGATATTATTCGACCGTAGTCGTGAAATTGCAGATATCGCAATCGTATGGACGGCCTTGCGGTGAAGAGTCCATAAATAACGTAGAGGAGTTTCAGATTGTTCTGCAATCAGCTGACGATTGATTCAAGAACAATGCATAAATGCTTCTTCTTAAATATCGATGTGTGTGTGTGTATTTTCAAACTGGGCCATTACAACCTTGTAGGGCCCGCCCTATGTCCCTTCCATGTGTGTGTGTTTTTTTTTCTCCGTCCCTCTCATTTGTACGCCCCGGGTAGCGGCCGTTAAGCATTCCTTCAGGGGGCGTACCGGATACCCACCCATGCGGCTGGGGCCGACTTTCGCCATTTTTAGGCCATCGTATTTCTAAACACAGGGTAAACCTCCAGAAACCCCTGTGCTACGATGGCCGGCGCCTATGATGGAACCCACCCTCCCCCCCCCTGACGGGGCTTTGGCGTAGTGGGTAGAGTGTCTGCCTACTATTCTAAAGGTCCCGCGTTCGATTCCCGCTCACTGCAAATATTTTTTCTGAAAAATATTTTCTTACGGACTCCGACCGATGGCAGGAACATTCCGTGTGTGCTATCGGCGGTATCCATGAAGTGAAACCGTGAGCCGGGACCGAACGCGACCCGTCGCGCGGGGGGGGGGAGGCAGGGTTCCATCGTAGACGCCCGCCATCGTATCGCAGGGGTTTCTGGAGGTTTACCCTGTGATTAGAAATACGATGAGCTGAAATAGCGAAGTCGGCCCCAGCCGCAATGGGTGGGTACTCTGATCCGTAGTATTGCCTATGAAGTAATGCCTAACAGCGGTTACGTGGGTGAATACGAATAGAGCAAGAGTAGAAAAAAAAAAAAAACCCTCCCCCCCCCCCTCTGCGTCGGGTTAGGTTCCCGCTCGGCCGGGCGGTCTCATGTTATGGGTACCGCCGATAGCACACACGGAACCTTCCTGTATCGGTCCAAATCCATGAGAAAAGATTTTTTGAAAAATATTCTCCGGCGGCCTGGCGCGAACCTAGGACCTTTGCAGTAGTAGGCAAACACTCTACCCACTACACCAAAGCCCCGTCAGTGTGTGTGTGTATGTATGTGTGTGTGTGTAAATTCGATCGAGAAGTTATTGGTTCGACGTATAAAGGGTCACACCCACATCCCGTTCATACCCATTTCAAATTTCCCACGCTTTCCATCCATCGAAAATTTATCCCTCACCTCGCTACCACCCTGTACCATTTTCCACGTCAAGACAACTCCAGAACTTTTCAATAACAGTCATTCATTATTTCATGAAATAACGTATATATATTGTTGATAGGAACGCCAGAGAATGGTAACATACTGTCTCCCTGGACGCATGATAAAATAAACAAAATAACTGAAGTACTTTTAGAATTGAATAATGAATCGTCCAGCGATATAACTGAGCACCCGGAACTTTCACAACTCCCATTATCGATAAAGCGTACGAAACATGAGGAAAGATCGCAGTGTAATCTAATAACAGACTCCACATAATTTGATGGAATTAGATAAAACCAGCATGAGTGCAGGTCTTCGACTCTTTTCCATAACGTAACGAGCTTAAACTGTCCCAGCAGATAGAACCCTAGATACGGTGCATGCCGGGCTAATCTAATTACTGTTGTCGCTAGTCACCAGTTGACGACGTCAGATAGGATGTACCGGTCAAAGCAGATGATAAGATTAGTTCAATGGTACACGAAAATTTCTTCATCCAGAGTTCGCTATCCCTAAATTCCTGGTGATATATCTAAAAAACTAGTGGTGTGTGCATGTGTGTGCCCCACTCGGGGCACAAACGAAACGTCCCGATTTGGTTTTTCAGCACAACCTACTAAATTTATTCTTCTCCAATATACTACGGTTAATCAGTGTGACCCCTGTTATTATCATAACGAAAACATGCCTATTTGAGAATTCCAAACTGACTCATTAATGAAGCAGATAATTATGAATACTTGAGTAGACGCATGGTGAGCATGAGGATGAGATTTATGCGTGTTACTTGAGTGAGAGTGAGACGGGAATAAGGATGCGGCTGCAAAATAAGAACTTTAATGTTTTACCCAATGGAACAGTATAAACAATTGCAATTGCTGATAACATTGCATATACTGCGCAAATGCCATCCAAAATGCGATCCGCTCGATTTTGCATGAAAACGCTTCGATTGGGACCGTCAAAACAGCGCTGGGTGCATTCGTTCACTTACTACATACATAATTGTGGAGACTGCTATACCTTCTTAATTATGCAAATTACCGAAAAGAGGCATTTTACATAACATACGTATTTTTATACGGCAAACAACTTTTCTTATATGAATTTTGCGCTAACTCTAATGGTTTATGCAGTAGAACATTATAAACAACTGACATTGTTAATAACAATATAAGTACTGGACCACTTTCACTCGAAATTTAATCAGTTATAAAATATTCTTATATCTTTCAACTGTGACATTGAGTACCTGGGTTACATTTTTGTGTGAATGAACGTTCATTGTCACTATTTTCGATTTTTGCTCAACATGAATTTCTGAAAAACAGGGGAACTACTCGATGGATTCGATCAAAAATCTAATCAGCTCTAAGTTACACGGAGACGCAACGATTGAAAAAAAAATTAATCGAATCGCTCGATCCGTTTTCGAGAAAACGTCAACGAAAAATTTTGCCACATACGGACGAACACACGCACACACACATACTGACATTTGTCTGAAATCACTTCAGGATGATGCAAAACGTCGAGAAACGTGAAAATTTCATCGATCTGGCACTTTTCATTTTCGGGGTCATTACAATAACTTCCCTAGATCGGGAAGTTAAAAAGCAAAACTGACTGCAAGATTGGTCAATAAGTTGTGAAACTAGCGTGACCCATCAGGCCCTCTCAAAAAATTTTATTTTTGTGACTTACGCTTAAGATTACTTTTTCAAAGGTTTGCTTGGAAAATAGAATCGCTTTGAAAAATATACGATTTCCGATTTTTTTTAGTTTCATATACATCCAATGACCTCAATATGAGTATCATACAACTTAAATTTAGATTGTAAGGCGTACAATAAGACAATCGTACTTTTGTCTGTACTTCCAAGCCTTGATATCTCCTTCAGATGTGATAATAAAAATTCCATGTTTGTTGAACTCCCAATCGATTAAATTGTTGTATGCGCAGATAATGTCATATTTTACGGAAAATTAATTTCAATCTGAGATTTACTGCAATATAAATCCGAGATTTTGGTGATTTCATATTGCACTGGTTTGCATTCGTGTTTTCATTGTCATAATCACAAATACACGTACATTGCATCTCATGTTACATCCACAATCGATAAGATTGGGTTATCTCCATGCAACTTCGTGTAAACAAAAAAATCTCGAGTGGACATCTAATCATTATTTAATGTTATTGCGCTGGCAAAAATTGTGGAAGATTCTACGCTAGTGGCCATTCGAATGCCGCACTGACCTCGCAGCGATGTCGCAGCAATGTCGGGGCGATGTCGCAGCAACGTCGCGACGATGTGGCAGCAACGTCGCGACGATGTCGCAGCAATATCGCGGCGATCTCAGTGCGAGGTTGTACCGGAACGTCGCCGCGACCTCCAATTTCCACTACAGCTTAAATACACAACTTTTTTTTCAACTTGCTGTTACCATATATTGTTCACAGCACGTAGTGTTGCGAAAAGAAAATTCAAAATATGTGCAAGTACCCTATCTGAAATTATCTAGATATTATCCAACAAGCATCAACTGGCAAGTCCAGATTTTAAATTTTAATTTCGGACAATCACAAATCGCATCGTGCATACTGAACATTGTACTCAATTCTTTTCAATTCCTCATTATCATCGAACATCCAAGATCAACAACCGTTACGTTCCATTGTGTCTCCTTAGATGGCCACCGATGACTGATAAATATTCCGAAACAAAACAAAATGAGTCACCTGAGTGTCCCGTCATGTTCCACCCAACAAATTCTGTTGTCCAAAAAATAAAAATGAAGAAGCAAAGTGAGTTCTTGTGTACCATCATGGCAACATCAATAAGTTCTCACGTTAGCGTATTTCTCTCCACTCTTGTTTCTGAAACATCCTCGAACCATGGATATGCCTTAAATCATATATTTCAGGAAGAAGATCATGATGATGATGATGATGAAGAATGAGTGAACATTATTTGTTGAAAGTTCATCACTAATCTCGCCGCGCGGTAAATAGCAACGCGGTAATCTAACCCAGGTGGGGAATTCGAAGTTTGAACGATGAGATCAATCTTGGTCCAACCTTCGATGCCGAAGCTTGGACTTGATAGCTCCGACATAGTTTCATCCCATGTATAAGCCTAGATCAAACCAAGCTTAGTTATATCAGAGATATCCAAGCTTTGTTGACCCAGCTTGTGGCAAGCTTGGCTCAATCTTAGCGTCACTAGCGTTGGTCCACAGGCAGAATCCAATCTACGTCCAATATCGGATACATACATACATCCAAACCTCCTAGAATCATCGAAACCCAAGCTTCAGAAACCATATTGTGCTCAGCTTTGTCCGAGCTCAGCTTTGTTGGCTTTGAATCGTAGCTTTAACAAGGATGAATCCCGGATTGCTCATACCATCTAAACCCAGGCTTCTGAACTAAGGTTGAACTAAGCTGGATTGAAGCATATTTTTCCTAGTTTCGATTTACCGGCTTCAGCGGAAGTCTGCTTAATATTGGATTCATATATAAATCCAGAATTGCTGCACCACCTAAACCCAAGCTTGGAAATGAATGTTCAACTAAGTTTGGTCTAACCTCAATGTTCCTATCTTCGAAGTTTGAGCAAAGATAAATTTTGTAGCTTGGACCAAGATTAATTTCGATGCTTTGACCACGAGAAACTTTGGAACTTGGACAAAAATGAAGTTCGAGGCTTGTACCAAGATAAAGTCCGAGGCTTGAATGAAGATAGAGTTCGAAGCTTGTATTAACCTACGTAACCAAGCTAGGACGAAGGTTATTCTCTAAGCTGGGATTGGTGTTACATTCGCATGTTCTGCGCAGATTGACCGAGGCTTCAAAACACAGCTTTGGCCAAGCTTAGTCAAGCCTCGTCCAAGCTTTGATCAAGCATGGTCAATTCCCATGTGGGAATCGTCCATGGGCCAAAAATTATGAAAACTACAAATCTATCAGATGACAAGAGCCCCATTCGAGCCACACATACAACTTGTCGATGGAAATTAACAAATTCAATTACGACCCTCAAGAAAGTTGCCCACATAAAACAGACATACACACACACACACATTTGCTCCAATTTGTTCAATTTGAAATAATTACTTTTTTCCATTTTGAAGCGTTTGCATCGATGTCTTGGCATCTGAATGTTAAAAATACGCCCAAAGTTGGTTAAAAAACAACCGTCTACATATTATTCGCAAAGTTACCCTTCAGGCCGATGCGCCCGGTAATAAATACCGCATGTGCTATTCGTTTGTCGCATCATTTATTATCGTGCCAACACGTGAAAAGAATTTATTAGACTCAACTGTCGGCGCACCCAGACGAATTGAGTTTAGCGACCGCAATCTTCATTCCCACACAAATGTCACATGCCTGTCCAACGACGCTGCTGGGACCTTACCGGAAGATTCCCAAAAAAAAAAAAAACAATCCACAAAACCGCGACATTTATCTTTGTTGTCTGTAATTTTATTCTTTAAGCTACTCCCAATCAGTTCATTCAACATCACGGCAAGCCCCTAAAATACCTGTTCCTTCATCAAACCTCCTGACTAAAAGTCAAAAACATTTGTTATTCGCAGGAAACCAGGAGCCATGTCCGTCTTATTGGAAGCCCGGCCTTACCGGCCCTTCAAGTCCTCCGAGGAGTACCTGATTGCGATGAAGGAGGATCTAGCTGAGTGGTTAAATGCTCTCTACCCAGAGCTAAGGATAAGCCTCGACAATTTTATGGACCGGCTCGACACCGGCGTCGCCCTCTGCAAAGTAAGTGCCCTATCAATAACGCGACTTTTACTGCTGGAACCCCACCCACCCAATTACGCATCCCTTCTAAATTTACACTCGTATTCTCGGATTCACTTCATTCGATGGCTCTAGGATGACTTTTGTCATGTTTTTTTTTCTATGAGATGTTAATCATTCGCAAGCCTTCCGGCTGTAAATAATCGTTGAAAATAAGCGCCAAACGGAAGGGGGAGGGGGGGGGGTGATGGGTAAGAGGGTCCTAAGCGGGTTTTACCGTTAAATGACGCATACTGCGCACCACTCAAGAGCGACGCTGGTTTACGATCAAACGTTGCGTATATTACCGAGGGAAAAATAAAGAAATTGTGAGGGAAAAATAATGGACGTAAACACAGTACTGGCCCTCGAGCGCTTCTTCATTCTTCCATTTGGCTCTTTTATTTTTTTCTTCTTCTCTGACGCTTCACTCCCGCAACCCTCGAGAGACTACTCGGGCTCTTTGGATTATTTACTGTTAAGCACTCCAAGATTCTTGACTCCTCAGTCATTGTATTCATGCGCTTGGTACACGCTTGCGTCCAAACTCGTACAAGGATAACGAACTCGCGGTCTGGCGGGAGGTGGGTGGGGGGGGGGGACACTGCACAGAGGAAGTGGGATATGCGTATTCGACACTCGGAAATGCTAGTACGTGACTGCAATGGGTGATTGACGCCCGTCTAGTGCCGGAACATGGGAGATATGAAGGAGTAAAAAAAGATGTGACTAAATATTTTTATACCGGACGACCACCAGAGGAGGGGATGCACTTCCGATAAGGGACGGAGAATCCGGACATTGACTGAACTCAGGAGAAAATAGGATTAGGGTTTGATCCAGTGGGAAGACTCAAGGTGTTACATGCTGATTCACATCGACCACATCAAGGTTTGATGGAGTACATCGAAAAAGCCAAACTAGTGGGATAAAAGTGTGTGTGTCTCCATTGGGAACACAGACAAAAATTCCCGATTTGTAATTTCTGTTTGCCATTCCTAGATTTACCGATACGTCAATTAAATGTTTCAATCGATTGGATCCAATTTACCAAGCAGATGATTATGAATATTCGACTCGCCGCATGGTTAGCGTGAGGACGCGAATTATACGCGCTACTGGAGTGGGAGTGAGACGCCGATAGGGGTGCGAACGCTCGAGGGTTAAACCTGTCATACCTCCTTAATTATGACAAATATGAAAAAAAGTGACTAGAAATTAAATATGCATTGATAGTTACGGAGCAAATTCTGTTGAATACTTTTTGCCGTATCTTCTACCGGTTTTGAAATAGAGCGGTGTAAACATGTCAATTGCTAATAACAAAAAACTGCTCGGTCAAATTTAAATCGGGAAATCGGTTTAAATCGAAAAATCGGGAAGTTAAAAATTCAGTGAAGTTCAGTTAAGAGTTCCTGAACTTTAATACCGTTCTAGGGGACTTTACCTGATCGGCTGACTCATTGTGCTGATCTAATCAACATTTATCCACTATATCTAATTTCTAAATAGATTTGGATCAAATACTGATCAAACGTACACCATCTTGTTAGCAATGCTTGGATCTAGTTTTACAGAAGATATGATTCCAAATGAGAATCTGACGCATACGGAGCCGGGATGTAACACGAGTGACTCATATCTGTCCAAACATTTTTTTCCTTTTACCAACTTTTCCCTACTGCATTAGAAGTTTCAAAATAAATCATCCACTTTCATTACATCCATTTAACATGCATGCACCACATACGCCCTTTTTGCTACTCTCAAGGATTTACTGCGGTAAAAAGTAGTAAAAATAATGGAGCTTGTCACTGCCTATCCGCTCCATGATTAATTACCTCAACTTCTCTTCATCTAAACTCAAATAACGAAAAATTCACCACAAAATCAATCATTCCGTCAGACTGATTGATTATCAATTTTCGAAATTATTGAATAACTAAACTGCTCGCATTAGAGTCCGTGGGTGTTACAGAGTTGCAGAAAAAAAATCTGCGGGAAAAAAGGAGGAATAAACGGTCCCGCTGCACCCATATAGTCCCCCATAACCAGTGTAACCAGAATGGACGGGTTTGTGCGTAACAAGCTTATTGAGTAGGCCCCGCACAAGCCTCACAGCGACATTATTCCCCTCCTGTCCGCAACTGCATGATTAGGTACAGCTACGAGGTCACTTGAGCACCGGTGGATCGTTATACAGTACCGAATGGGGCACACAGTATACGAGGAAGCTGACTTTCACTGATCCGACGAGCCGACGTCCCATGAAATTTTCCAAACGAGCGTCATTCATCGCGACCTCTTCGCGAGACCTAAAACCTCTTCGCTGGGATAATGCATACGCCAACCGGATGCGTTTATCCCACGTTTATTATACTCCCCCTTATGTCTCCCTCCTCCTAAACTCAGCACGTGACTACTTCCCAAGTCCATGCCACATATCTTACGGACATGTTGAATATCGAGGCGATTGAGCCGAAAAAATATTCATTTAGAAATCGGGTACAATCGAATATCTCAATTACCTTGCCGATCCTTATTTCCCCCAGAAATTGTCCTGTTTCAAATTTTTAATTAATTAGTAGACCAATTTGATTCAAGTGTAGCTCGACCCTACTCTATTACTTTGATCATTTATTAACATCCCGATCTCGGGAAGTTATTGTAATGACCCCGAAAATAAAAAGTGCCAGATCGATGAAATTTTCACGTTTCTCGACGTTTTTCATCATCCTGAACTGATTTCAGAGAAGTGTTTGTATGTGTGTGTGTGTGTGTTCGTCCGTATGTGGCAAAATTTTTCGTTTACGTTTTCTCGGAAACGGATCGTGCAATTCGATTACTTTTTTTTGTCAATCGTTGCGTCTCCGTGTAACTTAGAGCTGATTAGATTTTTGATAGAATCCATCAAGTAGTTCGCCTGTTTTTGAGAAATTCATGTTGAGCAAAAATCAAAAATAGTGATAATGAACGTTCATTCACACAAAAACGTTGTAATCCAGGTACTCAATGTCACAGTTGAAAGATATAAGAATATTTTATAACTGATCAAATTTTGAGTAAAAGTGGTCCAGTACTTACATTGTTATTAACAATGGCAATTGTTTATAATGTTCTACTGCATCAACTATTAGAGTTAGCGCCAAAATCATATAAGGAAATTTGTTTGCCATATAAAAATACGTATTTTATGTAGAATGGCTTTTTTCGATAATTTGCATAATTAAGGAGGTATAGCAGTCTCCACAATTATGTATGTAATAATGAACGAATGGACCCAGCGCTGTCATGACGATCCCAATCGAAGCGTTTTCATGCAAAATCGAGCGGATCACATCTTGGATGGCATTTGTGCAGTAAATGCAATGTTATTAGCAATTGCAATTGTTTATACTGTTCCGCTGGGTAAAACATTAAAGTTCTTATTTTGCAGCCGCATCCTTATTGGCGTCTCACTCTGACTCAAGTAACACGCATAAATCTCATCCTCATGCTCACCATGCGTCTACTCAAGTATTCATAATTATCTGCTTCATTAATGAGTCAGTTTGGAATTCTCAAATAGGCATGTTTTCGTTATGATAATAAAGGGGCCACACTGATTAACCGTAGTATATTGGAGAAGAATAAATTTAGTAGGTTGTGCTGAAAAACCAAATCGGGAAGTTTTGTTTGTGCCCCGAGTGGGGCACATACATGCACACACCACTAGTTTATTGATTTTATTTTTTATATGCAAAATATTATTATGGCGAAATCATTGTATTTCTTTGCAATTACCATCATGATTTAATGAGAAAATATAAGATGAATATTAGAAAGTGTGTTTTCATTTTACTACTCAATTATTGCAATAATTTTTTTCCCTCAATTTTCTAATAATACCTTCACGATAACCCAATTTAATCCCGACAAATTTATCGTAAATTTTCGCTAATAATTCAATGACTCACGTCACAAATTCCAGGTGTTCTTTCCCTTTAAAATTTGTCGCAAACGACTGAAAGATCACGCGAAAGTGCGGAACCGCTTCTATGGGCTTCGTGCCCCATCGTCGATAACTCATCCTGAATTTATAGCCATTCCTCGATGATTCGCGTGCCTGAACGTATATCCGTGTATTCACAAGTACCCTGCAGCAGGCGCACGCGCCCAACGAATAACAGGCACTATTCCAAGTCCAAGAATTTCGCGTGTGCACTTCTCCATTTTGCGTAATTGCGTGTCCGAACTGAGAGACAAACTGCGTTAATTCACGCCGTTGAGATATTTAGAGTAGCCACAGGATAAGTGAGACAATCGCAGAGAAAGTCCACCAGCAGTTTTTATTGAAAAAAAAAAAATCAAAGAGATTTTTTATTAAGTTCCTCGATAATTATTGCAGACTGGAAAGAATGATCTCCAGCGTGTATGCCGCATGCATTGGCCAATGACGGGTTAACAAAGTTACTTGAAACTAAAAAGTTTCACTTGAAAAACTCAACAAGATAAAAAGGAGAAAATAATTTCTTTCCTCACCCATTATTCTTGCGACTTGGCAAGCGTCTTGACATTTATGAATGTCAATAATTATTTACAACCGTGAAAATGTTTTTTGGCCATAGCAAGACGAGTGTTACAGCCACACACGTTACTCTCAGGGTCATTCTCTCAGGTGTATAATAATACGCTGGGAGCAAAAGCCAAGGGGAGGAAGAAATAAAAAAATCTCGTTGGAATGATAAAGCCCGGAAGGAATAACACAAGGCTGTATGAAAATTCGAATCGACTCCAAGCCCACAACTACTTCAGTGAGAGCGGGTGTGTTATAGGAAAACACGAGTCCCGTTTACGATCTCGTAAACGAAGATTCGCAATTTGTTTCCGTCCAAGTGATTTACGGAATGATGACTCGTTACATTTCTCTGGTTTAAAAAAAAATGCCAATGGGGCTTTTTTTCACGTTTGGTATCAGTTATTGGGTATTTGAAACATTTAGATGAGATGGAGTTACTTTATCTCCCAACGGAAGATATTGTTATCCTCGGGTCTGAAATGTTTTATCCCCAAATTTGAGGTCGTAAGATAGCCGAGTTAGCTATTTTCGTCTATGTTAATTGCTAATGCAGTTGCCATTATCAATGTACCCAGTCGACTTTATCTAATCCATCCATCTCTCTCATGTCTCTATCCACAGTTGAAATTTACTCAACTATCGTTAGAATTTTATCCAACATCCGATGACAATGACTGTTCGCCAGCATAGGATTTGTTGTGCGCGAAGATGAACCTCATTAAACGGTTGTTTTCTATATTTAGTATCGAACAATTTATCACGAAAAAAATTGATCCAGATGTCAGACTTCTAGACAGAGTTGGCACTCGGGACCTCGGATTTTACCATAAAATATTATAGATATGGTTTCTTCGTTTTTAATTATTATTAATATTATTTGCGTTCATCCTGGTATCAACGGGACGCCGGCCCATCGTTTTCGTTAACACGATGTCGAACTTGCCCTGCTAGTTCTACTCATTTGTTCTACCATCCCTACTACTTTGCTCCACTATCCCTACTACTTTGCTCGACTAGCCCTACTACTTTCCTCTACTAGCCCTACTACTTTCCTCTACTAGCCCTACTACTTTCCTTTACTATCCCTACTACGTTGCTCTACTAGCCCTACTACTTTCCTTTACTATCCCTACTACATTGCTCTACTAGCCCTACTACTTTCCTTTACTATCCCTACTACATTGCTCTACTAGCCCTACTACTTTCCTCTATTAGCCCTACTACTTTTTTCTATTAGCCCTACTAGTTTCCTCTACTAGCCCTACTACTTTCCTCTACTAGCCCTACTACTTTCCTCTACTAGCCCTACTAGTTTCCTTTACTATCCCTACTACGTTGCTCTACTAGCCCTACTACTTTCCTTTACTATCCCTACTACATTGCTCTACTAGCCCTACTACTTTCCTTTACTATCCCTACTACATTGCTCTACTAGCCCTACTACTTTCCTCTATTAGCCCTACTACTTTTTTCTATTAGCCCTACTAGTTTCCTCTACTAGCCCTACTACTTTCCTCTACTAGCCCTACTACTTTCCTCTAGTAGCCCTACTACTTTCCCCTATTAGCCCTACTACTTTCCTCTACTAGCCCTACTACTTTCCTCTACTAGCCCTACTACTTGCCCAACGCGTGCACGATTCGAGCGCATTTAGCCAGGTCCTGCATCATCCTACAACAGGCTGACACCATGTAACAGCACAAAAATTCGCTGGTAGAAATATTTTCGCTATTCTATGGAAATGGACATTACAAATAATAGACTTTCTCCAATATTTAAATGACCAAAATGAAATTTTCTGGAATTTGTTTGTTCAGCCATTTGATACCCAAAACGCCATAGCGATGTGTGCCGACATCATGCTGATAGGGCGACTAACGAACCAAGTTAACATACGTAAAAAAGGTCTGAAGAATGTGACAACTACATAGCTCAATGGATCATATCAATTAATTCGAATGGGATGTTTATTTACTGCTGTGTGGATTATGATTCCGATATCCTGGGAATTCATCTTAGGAGTGAATCTATTTTCCCCGCCCACGCCCTCTTTTATTTCTATCCCTCATTCTTCATATGTTATTTACTTATGGGAAACGGTGGGGCTCTACCCATCCCTATTTTTCACCCGCATCCTTTCCAAGAAACGACCTCGGGCCACCGCTGGCTCTTGCACGAGTGGCGAGCGTATAGCCTTCCAACGTCATCATAAATGACAAATATGATGTGCCCGAGGGCATATTCCATATAAGCACAATAACCACTGCTATACCACCAAAAGCAAGCGCCACTGATTGATGCCTTCACATTAAATTTCACTCAGAGGCAATTTTTTTCATTAAAAAAGAGTATGTGCAGGGCCAGCGCGCGACAGGTATGGAACGCTGAGACAGTCTCTCCATGAAATTTGGAGGTTTTTTCCAATTTTTGAAGTTGTTGAAGGCAAATTTTAGGGAAATTTAAAATTTTTTAATTATCCTTCGCTCACGAACTTTTTTTATCTTTAAACAATTTTCGAAGTTTTGTATTTGTTCATTCCATCACAATTTTTAAACGGATATATTTATTGAGCCGAAAATAGAGAATGAGAATGACATAAACGTGCTCGAAATTTACAGAGCAATTACTCTCACTCCATGCAAATAACCCGACATATAAAATTCAGACGCTAGCAAATTTTCGTGGAATTCTCGTCTTTGGGCTCAACTCCATCGTTTTTATAGCGTTATTGTTGTTAATTAACCGCGATTGGTGTCGTCTCCTCACCATTCTCCACAATTGGAATTTACGAGTATTATTCAGACGATACCCCATAGTAGCCAGTGTAAATTGTCCACAAGCTCTTTCGTAGGTCCGGATGAAAATTATTTATTGCATGAAAATAACGATATAACATGTGCCATTCAGTGAATTAAAGCCAGTTAGCTATTTAAACCACAAAAGATTACACAATAAAATGTCGAGGATTATCATGGCGATTTATGATAATTGTTACTTCGTGGAAAATAATGGAAAATAATGGGATCATTGAACTTAACGATGTTTTGTCCTCCGGAGGCGCCGTAACGAGACTTTCATAAGAGAATAATTTATCGATTAAAATTCCACACGATGTGATGCATTTAAATTGAATTTGCCAAATAAACAAAAAGGAATTGTATTTTTTTCTCTCACTGCAGCAGTTAGCTTTGCATATATTTACTATATTGAGTCCAATGTACAACTGTACTATATACTCGAATATTTTTTCACAGTATACCTTTGAGTATTGCAATTAGATAACGAAATTACTGTAATATCCGCCATTTTGGACCATCTACGCTCAGAAATAGCATTAATGCATAGCCGACAAACAATCAATAGCTTCCCATGTGCGTATTTTAGCGTACATATTTTTCATTGTATCAAATACGCGGAGGGAAAACGAAGAATTTCCATTGAAGTTACATAAGAGTTACGCTCCTAAATATAATCTCGGGTTGAAATGACGGTCTATCAAAATTACGGAGCGAAATGAAGATTTTATGGTTATTACCCTCAGCCACTTGCCAGTCACCTATTCATCCATCCACCCACTCACCCATCAGTCCAAACACGCACCCTCCGACTCACCCACCCACCCACCTATCCAACCCACTCATCCATCCATCCATCCGTGCACCCACCCACCCATCCATCTACCTACCCATCCATCCACCCACCCATCTATCCACCCATCCATCCACCCATCCATCCACCCATCCATCCACCCATCCATCCATCCACCCATCCAACCACCCATCCATCCACCCATCCATCCACCCACCCATCCATCCACCCATCCATCCACCCATCCATCCACACACACATACACAAATGCACACTCTATATTGATCTGCACTGTTATATGCACTCATATATGTAGTAAGAGGAAAAGAAAGTCCTTAAAAAACATTACATCATTTTTTTTCTGTTAAACGATTGGAAAATTAATGAAACACTGTATTTAATTCAACTCATTTCCTTTACTGCCACGTACCACCTTCGCCTGTCAAGGAAACGCTCATCGTGCACAGAATAGAGTTGTGTTTTCTGTCGGATAGAGTCATATCAGCTGCACATGTCGAGAATTAGATGCGGCTGACTTAACCCAACCGAGAGACCTTTTCTAAGTCATGTCATTAGCATTTGTTTTTTTTCCGAATATCCTATTCTAATTTATTCCTTGACTTCACTCTGAGATGGAAAACAAGAATATTAATTCTGTATCGTGAGGTGAAAAAAAGCTGATTGAGATAACAGTGCAATGGGCAGGTAAAGCCGTATCTGACAGTTTGTGTTTTGTGATTAGAAGGAAATGAGCGCATTGCGCAATTCTATGATTAGATGTCAGCATATTCACTTATGAAGTCATTGTGTCACTCCTGAATGGAAGCGTGGATAGTATAGAATGTTAATTGATTTTAAATGAGTTTAGATGTAATCAGAGAATGTGCCTTTCGGAATTGTAAAATCAATGGGATTGTGTTGGGTTACTCATGTACGGAGGTGAAGATGAGGCGAATGCAATTGTGGTTGAAAATTTTGGATATATGAACTTTCATTTTCTTTTTAATTTTTATTTCATGTTTTATAAAACGACATATAAGGACAGATTTTATTCGAAATGTCGCAATTAGACCATAAAATATTGTCAGACCCACGTCAAATGCAACATATCATCTCATAGTTATCCATAAAAAATCATCTATATATCACATATGATACCAACTGAGTTAACGGAACAAATGTCCCAATGAAAAATTTCCCATGTATTCACCACTTGTCTTCAACTGGAAAATACCAGGACAATTATTCATAAATCCCACCTCATTACCTTCTTTACGGAATAAAATTGTTCCCTTGAAATTACGGAAGATAATTGTTTCTGGTGAATTACCAATGATGTGAAGTGTTTCCGAAGGTCACAATTGATTGCAACCAATTACAGTTCAGCATGAAAAAGTGCGGACACCCTAGACACTCAATTAATAATGTTATCAACCAATTAAGCCTGCATTTTTTCCGCTTAATATCGAATATTGCCTGGGGGGCTTCGTGGCTCACGTGCGAAACAGTCCGACTTCAATTAGCCCGCGTTGATCAAAGGGCGGTAAAAAAATTACCTCGTAATTGGGAAATTCGTAGATAACAGGTTTTAAAAATGAAAATTGACTGAGCTTCGTCAAAACAAGGACCATTTCGTCAAACAACATAAAAAAAACAAATATCCATTATTGTTGGTAAACCCGGTGCACTCGAGGTTCATCGACCCCAAGTTGTCCGTCATTAAAAGCAAAGCGAGAAAATTCCAAAGGGGGATGAAACGGGAAAAGTGTTTAGCCCGTGAAAATGTGAACACTAGACGCCTCTCGAGCTCGTTGTCTTCCCTCTTCACGTGCATTCGTTCCGTGTGTTATTGTTACATGAATGGAACTGTCTGCAGACGTAGAGAGCCACACACACGTGGTACGGTATTTCACCCTTGGTGATATTTCTAAATATATAACGCCCATGGAGTCGCTAGGAAAAACTTGGAGTACCTAAAATAACAGAATTCCAAATTTTGAAGGAAGTTCTATGAACCTTTCAGGGTTAGTCGGCTCGAATGAACGAGGGGCTCTTATTGATTGTCTTAATCGAGAGTATATTCTCAAAATAATTTTTTTTCCCCTAAAAACTTATTTTTAAAATTATTATTGTATATAAATAATAACAATAATACTAATATATAAATTTTATGTGGAATTACTTTTTTCCATAAGTTGCATAATTAAAGGGGTATAACCGTCTCAATAATTATGTATGTAATGAGTGAACAAATGAACCGCTGTCATGACGGTCCCAATCAAAGTGCTTTCATGTAAAATCAAGTGGATTATATTTTGGATGATATTCGTGCAGTGTATGCAATGTTATTAACAATTGCAATTGTTTATACTGTTTCACTGGGTAAAATATTAAAGTTAACGTCTCTATCGCGGCCGAACTCCTATTGGCGTCTCAGTCTCACTCAAGTCACACGCATAAGTCTCATCTTCATGCTCACCATGCGTCTACTCAGATATTCATAATTATCTGCTTCATAAATGAGCCAGTTTAGAATTCTCAAATCTGCAAGTTTTCATTTGCAACCAAATGTTTTGGGAATGATGTGGAAATTCTCCATAACTTCTTACCTTCCATAGCTATTCGATAAAAGTGGACTGTATTTATGGTTAGTGCAAAATAGGAGCCGGATTGGTGACCTGAAATTGGTGGTGACATTTTGGACAAATGATTATGATCACTCATTGTTGATTTTCATTATCGTTTATTAAAAAATCTTCAGATAATTAACTGAATTGAAAATAATGGATATTATGACACTAAAAGAGGTCACACTGATTAACCGGGCATATGGGAGAAGAATAAATTTATTATGCTGTGCTGAAATACCAAATCAGGAAGTTTTGTGTGTGCCTCGAATAGGGCATACACGCTCACACCACTAGTTTCATTCCGATTTGTTTGCGTATGAGAAGGAAAGTTACGGTAGAGACAAGGACCAACGAGTGGCCAACACCCCCGACCGACGGGCCTGAGAAAAGACCCCCAAGGGACCGAGGCTTGAATGGGCCATGGCCCTGCAGGACCGAGGACAACATTCGGTCATTGACCAAGCGACAGTTGACACCTACGCCTACATTTATCGATAATCTTGCGTTGTTGCGCATCAAATAGAATTCACGTGTACACTCTCAAAAACTGAAATACAGTTTAGTTAGAACCTATCAAAAGAGCGTTTTTCATTTACTCGTTTCTCACGAGGGCACTTTAAATCCTGCAAAATCGTGAATTAACGTCGAGTATACCCTTCTACGCACTTGATTCGCATTTCCTTGCTCATAATATTGTGACTTTATGACACATGAAACTGGAGTGCTTGGGCAAACGGTCATTGTAGCTGTTAGACACACGGATCTAGTTCTCCTTGTCATCGATTTATATAATATAGTAAATGCTTATCGCAACTGGCACAGCAACACTGTCTATCTTACGTCTAATGATATCTTCCGTGGACGGTAAACATGTGATTGGTTGAGTAAAAAGTTGGAACTGTGCAGATGTAGTTGATACGAGAATTTGCATAACGCTATATGTTAGAAACACGGTGGGGAGACTAACGCGCAAAATAAGATAATAAGACAGTGAATGAAGCCTTTGAGGTGGATATAATTCCTGGTATTATGGAGAAATACTAATATTTGGAAAAAGATTTATGCTTTGCAACAAAGTAGCGTTGCCTTCCTCCTCATCGGGGGAAAAAATTATAATTTGTTGGAATATCACACTGTTAGAAAAATTAATTATTTGCCATGCGGACAACTCCTCGTGAGGACAATTCATTACAAGGAAGTCTTAACTTATAAACCAGCCATGGCCAGGAAAAAATAATAAAACTGACTAATGCATCGAAGCCCATTTATTGATAACACAATATCAGAAATCACGTCGATTCCGCATATTTTTCACGGATCAATATTATAAGCGATGTTCTTTAAATATTCAACGACATTACAATCATTTGTCCAATTATCAACCTGCGCTTCAAGACGAGCATCATAGTTGATGTAACGCCTCCTTTTTGACGAGTCAAAGGTACCATAAGTTCGCCTGATAAAGTTCTAACGTTGTTTTTAACGATAAATCCAAAAAGCTGACTTTTCAATCCAATAAAATAATCATGAATTTCTCTCTTTTCTTCAAGCGCATGTACCATCCTGAAATTTCCATTTTTTTCCTACAAGAAATTATTTCCTCCTTAACATATGAAAATCAGGGCGTTTGACTGGTCCATGAATGAACAATGCCGCATATCTGAATTTAATAAACAAGAGGGGCTCAGGAGCATGAGACTCCGGTCGAGTTAACAATGGAGATGTGGTCAAGCGGTGGCCCATGTAAATCGAAAGAGTAAACATCAAAGAATGGAGGTATATATAACCCAACGTACGCCGCTCCCTTTTTTTCGCCCAAGTATAAACGCATTCATATTTCTGTTGAGCCGAAAAAAGTAAAACATGGATTAGTTCCTTCTACTAAAAATCTCCGGATGCACATTTTAGGGGGAGACAACGCACATGTGGTGAATCTTTCAGTATTAGGGAATGGATGTGTGAATAGTTTCGGACGCACCTATATATCGTACGGGTGTCATTGTAGTCTTTCTGCGGTCACGAATGTTTTGAAAGGCCCTTTGTCCCCACAATTCGATTCTTTCTGATCTCTTTGATCCATACATTTTAATGCTGCACCAAAATGTATGCGTTCAACGAAGAGATTTTACCGTTTATTTTATCGTTTTGTTTGTTTGGTTATCATTGTGCAAAAAGCCCCGTAAGGACTATACATAGAATATTACAGTATAAGAATACAAAGTAGAATCCAGTTCAATTTCAGGATTTAAAATTGGTAATTTCAATATAAGAATATATCATGGTCAAAGCCAGATTGATTAAACCAAAGTATATTAGAATACAATTTAAACACCAAAGGAAGCACATATCACAGTTATTTCAAATCTTTGACATTACGGGATAAACTTAACTCGTCGCCAGATCCTTATAATAATACTAACAAAAAATAATTCACTAATTTTCCCATACGAATAGGTGATTATAAACATTATCAGTAATGTAATACAAAATACTACATCCCAGAATTATGGGAAATCTAGTTATCACTTGCCATCACTTCAAGTTAAATTTTTTTGAAAATTCCAATACCAAATTGTGTTTGTTTCCTCAAATTTTGAGTGCCATATTTTGGAAAATCCTGATTAACTCCAATTAGAATATCATGAACCTGACACTTTTATATCAGTATTAGGATTGAAACCAAAACCACTCCGCCACTTATCCATCAACATTATCCATATCAATAGCGAAGTGGGCTATCGACTTAGGTCTGTTGACCCACCTCAGTTTTCGGAAAATATCTCGAAATCTAACAAGCATACCAGAAACTCGATGTAGACTTTTTTGTAGAGCACAATGAGATCTACAAAATTCATTTTACAACAAATTACGCTGCGTCTCTTAGATTTTGAGATATCTACCAGGCCGAAAGAGACTTGATTTGATTCACCGCTTCTCCACTGATATACACTCTTCGTCCAGAGATAAGTGGTCAAATGGTTCTATTTACAGCCGATGTAAATGCTTGAGATTAATTATACACTAGTTTTCATTGGACCCAACCGGGCTCTCCAGAAAATGGACCCTATACATTGCCGAAGTGCAGAAGGTTGAAAATTTGAAAGAGTATTTTATTATTCTTTGCTTGCACAAGATTAAATTCAACTGCGGAGTTAGATAGAGTCAGCTGTGCAATGAGAACTTCCGGCGGGTCAAAGGTCATCGGCTGATGATGCTCTTCAACTATAGCATTAGTAGTTCACATATTGATTCAGCTATACCCCCCAGTCTTATTGTTCATAAGCTACTTGTTTCACTCTTAAAGCCATAACGGTACAGCGTACGTGTGTATTGTTACAGTTTACACAGCTCTTTGGTATACGTTACATGTAGATTGTTGAATCACCAAAGACTTGGAAGACTTCGTGACTTAAACTTGAATTACAATGATTCATTGGACACCTGGAACAACACGATTGGTTACACTCTATGCATAATCATAAAGTGCACCTGACACTCATTTATAGAAAGGATTATTCACGCTGATTACTTATAGTGCGTACCAAAGCAGCATCATTGTTGGGTAAACTCTGGGGCTTGTCCGAACGAAAACTAAATTGTATTTCAATTATAAGAAGGCGGAAGAAATTCGTGACGCCACAAGAGTCACGCAGGCGTCTCTATACTTTCTATTGGTTGCTGCCGCTCGAGTCACGCTGAAGACGCTCTATGATTGGCTGTCGCGCGCAAGGCACTTTTGTGACACAACATCAAGCCATGCAACTTCTCCATTGGCGTATCCAACTTCGCTGTTCTAACAAATTGTGCGTCAATATTGTACACTTTTTTATAATCGATAATATAAGCTTTGACAGAACTGCCCGGTATGAAGTTTTTAAACATGGAGTACCCGTGAAACTTTTGGTTTTAAACACCACTGACAGATCTATATAAATAATTGAGAGATTCGACCAGGAAAATAAATCGATTATCGAATTCGAAGTCTCGAAAATCGAAGAAAGAATCTCGATTGTCGATGTCACAATCGAACGAGAATAGAGACAAGTATATATAGTTGAGAGCTTCGACCAGGAAAATAAATCGATTATCGAATTCGAAAACTCGAAAGTCGAACAAAAAATCTCGATTATCGATGACACGATCGAGATCGAACGAGAATACAGATAAGGCATGTGGCCGCGTAGCAAGGCATTAGTGTATCTATAGTCAGAGAGACAGATCAGAGAAAATATCGATGTATATCGGAATTATCGAAAACCGTAAGACCGGAACTGACGCGACACCAGCCAGCGTGTCGGAAAAAGGAACTTAATACTTCAACTTCCCTCCTTATCTCACCGTTTTTCTTTTTCAACATCATGCTTAACATCAATGTTTGGGGTACATTGGAGACATACAAGACATACGATCTGTCTGTCACCTCAGTATCAATTTCATGACGATAAAGGACTCTTTGTTCCACGTGTGTGCACATCCAATAGATTCAGCTTTGTTTGCTCGTATCATCCCCCAACACTGTGGGGCAACCACAATACCACAGCCCCTCCACAGTTTACATTATCATTGCGGGTAGCTTGCACCCCAGGGTGCATTACATGGCTCCTGCATTGACAAGCGAATTTAGAAGCCACCCCAAAGCATTCAGCATTTTGGACTTACGGATTCAATGACGCAATTGCCTTGATTCGCACAGATGAATCCACTGACTCTTCAACGAGTGTAATAAAATACGCTGAGGCCTTTTTACCATGACATCCTAGATACTTTAAACAGATTAAGTTTTTTTTGTCGCTGTGATTATGACCATCTGGCGTGTTTCGTGAATTGGTTATTGGGATTGTAAATTGCTGTGGGGATGGGGAATATGCAAGGGCCATTTTCATCAGGCCCATTTGTCGTTTTGCGACGGTACCAAAGGGGTCACAGGCCACATTATGTTACATCCTGTCGTCGACCCTCCCCCTCCGCACACTCTGCAGATTATATTCATATGTGAGGCTGTCCACAGCGCTTCTCAACTGCGGTTAACTAGACCACATGTGTTTATGTACGAAAAGAAAAATATTTAAAGTTTTGTGAGGGAGGAATAATATAGAGCTGTGCTGGTGAAAATTGATTTTATTGAGATTGTTTTTGGTCAGTGGTTTTCACTTGTGAGGCATTCAATCTCATAAAATCTGGTGATAAATATCCACTTGTTCTTCATGCAGCATCCGTGGAACTTGACACATATTTTTCCCTTTTAATCAGGTTTACGATGTTGTTCTCAATTATTCTGTTTCCTTTGGGGAGGGGACGGGGTGGTGAAATGAATGATCTTGAAACAGTACATCTGTGGCTCTATTAAATAAAATCTGACATTTTAAGGAATGAAGATTATTTAAATTTCGGAGAGAAAATTTTTTACAAAACGTGGGTGGGATCTCTCATGGGTTAAGGCTCTCGATGTTGACGCTCTCCCCTATATGCTATTGGAACGAATATCTTTGAGTAACTTATCCATGTTACGTACCGATCCGATAGCTGACGACCACGACTTGTATAAATGAAAGATGGCGCGATGAATAAAGGAAGTATGACTCACAAGTGGTCTTATGTACTGGCCCTTATAGTTTTCTGAATGCAATATGCGATGGTTGGAGATGGAGTAAAGAACGAAATGCGGCGTCTGTATACAATCCAATGAAGAGTCTAAATTTATCAACAAGTACAGATTGTCTAATTTGACTAAAAGACTTTTGCAAAACGATCTCTCAGATACTATGATGGAAATTGTGATGAATAAAGGTTCTTAGTTGCCAAGTTTTTGTTCTTCGTTGCCGAGATCTCTTCAGGTTTGAGGTACTAGCATGAGATCCCCGTCCGTAGAGTATACTTATCGGTACGAACGGGTGAAATTGTTCAGGACCCAATTTGTACAGCTATATCCATTGAGGTTTTCCATGGTTTTTCTTCAATTACTGGTTAAAGCAAGGAATATAATACCCCTTGAAGCTTGCGTTTGTCCAACTGAATGGATGCTGTAGTTTGGAAACAAGTCAGGATGCATTGGCTCCGTCAGAACAGATCACAGCATATGCAAAATTGATTGGCAGCGAAAATGAAGGTGTGAACTTAATGTCAAATGTAGATAGAGTGGCAGTCTGAATGATCCATGGATCGCATCACTTTAAATGAATAAAAAAAAAACAAAAACAAATTGGTCGCCTTCAAAGGTGTTTTTGTCGAGTCCAACCCCAATGTATTTTTTATGAATGCATATGCCGTGTTGCCAGACACACCGTGAGGCTCACTACTGACGTTCTAACTAGTCTAAAAGGTCTTCATCACTTGGTTGGAGGCTCTCCGGCGATTGCCAGTTGTATGGATTCTTGCAATAAAATCCAATGACATTTGACATTTTTTGGAAAGTGGGTTGCACGGCGAACTGACCTGGCGTAATGAACGACATACATTGCGATCCAACCTCATCAACAAGCGTACATCAACAACACCAACAACAACAACCAACCAAGCTCCAAGCCCAATTAGTCTCACCTTATACAGCTTTTCAACCCGTTTCAACCAGCTTTTCAACCTACATAAGATAGTGTCAATCATTTGAGAGCAAACCATGAAGACATTTCCAGAAGAGGTTTTCCAACCACCTCATGCCTATCAAATAACCTCAAATATCATTAACAATAACTAAATTGATTTTTAGATGTTCTCCATTCAACTCGCCAAATGTCCCAAACATATCGTAGCTTCCTGCACCTTTCTCATAACTGTTCTCTTCGCATAGGCCAGCTGTGGTTATATGGTTCAGAAGGTGCGGAGCGAGAAAGTAAAACTTGGGTAGCAAAAAATTTAGCTCCAGACAGCACTTTGAAATTGAGAATACGTCAGATAAGAGTGATTACTCACTCAATCACGATAGCATATGCCCAACTGTCTTCTCTCGCCCATCGTTTGACGAGTTAACATGAAAGCTACTGCATTGAAGCACAACCGGATGTTAAACAAGATATCCCCGTGTGTCTGGGGCTCCTCCTCCATGAGTACAACACAGTAGAATCGTGTCCGGATATGAGGCGTGGGGCATCGAAAATATCGTCAACTGCATTTGTGTGGTCGATGTTCATGCTGGCCTTATGGCACCCACGTGTGTGTACGTAGTGAAGAGATGAGAGTCAACGATCGGTGCGATTAATTCACAATACGTAGCATGCTGAGAAGGAGGAAAATTGTTTGTTCTGAAGAAAACCGGTTGGTACCTTTTGTTTGGAATCTTCGGAAATTTAAATAGGTACGAGTGCTGTCCATACACCAAGTTTTCGGGGTGGCTTTGGGTCCGGACTACATGTACCCCTTTGAGGAAAAGAGAATATATAAATTACATGAACACGTAGAAAAGTTTAATAAAAATTACAGACATTTTTTCATTTTTGTTTCATGCAAAACAGCATTTTTCTGAATGAGAACGAATTTCGATGAAGGAAGGTATGTAGATAACAGCTCGATAAAAATTACCTCACTGCTTGGTGAAGTTCTAGTATCACTGATTTTGAACGTTTTTCGATGGAGAACTTTTCGACGATCGTTCTCCAATTTTAGTCGGCAATGGATGAATTTCATCTGACTAGACGTCAAATCTATTCAGGTTTAAAGATCTCTATATTGACAGCTAGTAAATTTGATATCGCAAAATCATACTTTCTCCTTGAATGTGAGTAAACACTCTATTTCACATCGGGCACTTTCTGTCCTATTGAATCTAGAAAATTTTCCGAAACCGGAGGTCTCTCGGAGATTTCAATAAAAACTTCCCAATATGTCTCCATTCGCAATTGTATGCGTGTTTAAAAAAAACAACTGTGGTAGTTTCAAAAAACAGCCAGAAAGTAAGCACCAGCAAATTTTTCCGTAAAAAAGATAATCCCATAAGTGTAATAATAAAAGCACACACACACACGCACACACACACACACACACACACAAATGCATACAAACCCAAACACACACACAAGCCCATACAAACGAGTGCACGCACGTGCATACAAACACGCATCGATACAAAAGCGCACGCGCGCGCATACTCACACACCATTAGAACACTAAGCGCCGAGAAAAATCCAAATTTTTTGGTTGCAAAAAATTCAATTCTCTGGTGATTAGAGTAACTTGGTATATCTCTCATTCAAAAATGAATTGCTCAACTTTCCAAGGAACAACATTACCGGGTGGGTCTGATTTGTACTACATAATATTTCATCTAGATTCATCAGAAAACTCAATTACAGAGTTAGAGCATATGTCAGTATCAAGTGTTTAATAATTGAATGAATGACAACGATCGTTACCTTACATAATACGACTTACCAACGGTGTTCAATCAAGCTTCATTGATATAATAAAATTCATGAGAAATCCATTGATCTCATACATACGTGATGAGAAAATGTCTGCATGTCTGTTTGTCGAATTTCCGGCTGAATAATTTGTCTGCCTCAGTTGATCTTGCGAAAAGTCAGTGATTTATTCAGGAATTCTGGTTTAAAGTGTTTATACCTTGACGAGGCTGATGACTATTAGTCTAATGGTTCAACCGAGTGTCAGATCAAGTTGATGTGAGTTGTTCTACCGGCATGGTAATTTCAGAGTTACCATGATTTTACAAATTCGTTCAAGTATACTTGAGAGTTTAAGCGTACGCTGCTCCGCCAGCCAGAAAAAATCCTCTAATCTAAAATATTAAAGAGAAAAAACCACTTGGCTCTGTTTCAGCACGCAAACCATGTTCGTCGTGCTGCATCGGACTACGTTGCCCGACGTCATGCCCGAAAAATCATGACCCGCTCGATAACATCTTCACTGGCGGTGCCGATGAGCCATCTGAGCGATGTGGCCTTTCTGCCAAACGCCAAGGCCGGCACTTTCTTCGCCCGTGACAACGTGTCAAATTTTATAAGCTGGTGTCGCAATAGCCTCGAAATCATTGACTGTCTACTTTTTGAGAGCGACGACCTTATAATGCGTAAGAATGAGAGACACGTTATATTGTGTCTTTTAGAGGTCGCAAGACGCGGCGCCAAGTTCGGAATGCTTGCCCCAATGCTTGTACAGATGGAGCGGCAAATTGATAGAGAAATAGCGGCGGAAAATAAAGCCCACAATGGAGATGGCAATGAGGAGAGCGATGATGAATATGGGGAAATGCAGCAGGATGAGCCGTGCCTTATCTACGGGCCACAGCCGCAAATTGTCACCAATGACCTTAAGAGCCTCGACGAAATGGTAAGTTATATATATAAAATTTTCGTGTCACAATGTTTGTTTGCGATAAACTCTGAAACTACCGAACCGATTTCGATCAGACTTCGTAACTATCTGTCATTTGGTCCGACTTAAGAAATGGGGTAGTTTTTATCTCGATTATTTATCAAATATTTGTTATTGCAAATGGAATTGTTATTATACGACAATAGTGTGTATTCATTGGTTAATTCTCTGAAATTCTAATAGATGGCAGTTTCTTACATGTAAATTCAAGAAGTATATGTTGGTTTGTACAACTTAATTTCAACATTTTGATACTTTGCCTATCACTTTCAATTTAACCTATCGCTGTTATAATTACTAAGCCACAGCAACACGTGGCTGGGTCAGCTAGTGATATATATAGTGATATAGAACTCATGTCGCTCCACAATCACTACCGGAACTCCAATCATTCTTGGTAGTAAAGAAATACCGCTGATTTGTTGGGATTCTTGATAACCGTCCTAGGGTGGACTTTCAATGCAAATCATTGAGAAAACTTAAGATAGAACGTTTCATGGATTATATTATTAAAAGGACCATGAACATTTTCCCTCCGCAACGTAATCCTTGGTGCGGGGATTTCCAAGCAGAAATGTCTCCCTTTGGAGTCAAAACTGTCCGGAATGGAATCAATTTGAAATGTGACAGATAAAAATTGACAATTTACGTTATCAAAAACGAGAATCTAAGGTGGCAGGCACAACGATAATTGGTAGGATAAATATATGCCCATTTTTTTTCGTTTTATTTTTCTCCACTACTGCCCACCTTGACACGCTTATCGAGAATCGAAGGTAGTCGCTGTAATGTGTGGACGGGGTGCATTAATCTTGAATTACCGACGGGTGCTGGGGGTACAGAGTCAACCAGTTGTCAATTTCATGATGGGCGATATGCGACTGAATTTTTTCCCCGTTAGATATTTATCCCATGCAAATTTTTCCCATGAAAAACAAATCTATTGACACCAGCGGTATACGAGTGTGATCTATTTGCATCACACGAAAAACTTTCCGATCGACTTTACTCGTCCAGCATCGATTGTTCTCCGAAAAACCTCTCGCAAAACGAAAAATCGTATTAATTTTCGAGAGGCCCTAGCGATACAAGCGCCCCACGAGAGTCTCTCCCACTTACCGACTGCCGGTGTGGAGCGCGTGAGTGAGTGAGGGCAACACAACCTTTAAACCGTTAACAACCGATTTTTCATATTTTTTGACTACACAGACATGCATATAGACATTAGGTCTAACATTGTCTTAAAATGGGAAAAATACCTCGAAAAAGTCGATCTTTCTTTTTCGAAGTGAAAAAAAAGAGTCCTCTAATCTTTAAAGTGGAACTTTTTATGGTGCAGTACACCGTAAGTTGAAAGACCGATGTAACAGTTTTCCACAGGGCATGAGGAGCGGGCGGTCGTAGTAGGGGGCGAATCCAGGGGAATAGGAGACTAGCGGAGGAAGGGTGGCAGCGTGCGTAGCATGGTTCTAGCAGCTGGAATGCGATGTGAAAGAGGGAGAAATGCGTTTAGTGAGAGAGAAAGAGAGCGGGAATGCGTGACATCAGTCGGCATAAGCGGTTAGTCGCCAAAATTGGACCATGTATATTGAGCTCATAAAGCATTATGGAAGATTTGTAAATGAATTGCGCAGCCATGTAAATATTGCATATCTATCAGAGTGATGCAGTAAATGTAATATGCGAACTTTTGCACGGTCGTGTAAAAAGTCTCTGTATAATTGAAAGTGTTAAATCTGAAAATATTGAAGAGTGCCTCTATCACGCAGCATCATTCGAACAATACCAAAATATGCCGAGACGATATGTAATTTATGTTGAAATTTTGGAGTAGTAGCTTTCTACGCATTCATTTTTATCTACCATTTTTCGTTTAAAATTTCTGATAAAAAATAGGTGAAACAATTACGACCCAATTTTCTTTTACATTCTACTCGTGAACAATATATTTTACGTTTGCTTATATATAACATGACGTTATTTATGTGAAATCACATGGAAACGTAATAAGTGTTTGAAAAAAAAACACATTTTTCATATTCTTTTTTGGAGAGAATGGAATTAAGCCGAGACTTTTAAAGCTCGTAGTAGATTCCCCTTAAGAATATCCTCCACTGTTTAAGCTCATTTTCAACTCATTGAAAATTCTGAACATTTTATCGATCCCTTTATCGCGTGTTATTCCACCACTTTTGGACATTTGTTGCTGAACTGTCATCTCTAGCAATATGCTAGAAAATATAAAAAAATTGTAATATATTTAGTTTTGTGATTGTTAATAATAATCGCTCATCAGAAAAAGACTATTTATTAACATTTTCAACAAAAAACTATAAGTAATGTGAAGAAATAGAATTCAAAAGAACAAATAAAAAAAGCTATAATATAAAGCCTGAGGTTGTACACCATAAAACAATAATATCTCATTTTCGGGTGGAATGGAGGGAGAGGGGAGAGCTGGGCTCGCATAAATTTCGTTTATGAGAAAATTAGAGGCCTAAATGATCTCGCAATGCCCCTCTGGCCATTTCTGCAACCATTCCAGTTCCAATCTAATGCGGGCAAAAAATATTCAAGATTGTTGATGCTGATTCAATTGTAAGATATCACCAGCTCTGATTAATCAGTCTAGTACAGTTCAATTTCATTCAATGCTGCTAGCTATTTTCAGAACAGGAATAAAAATTTGGAGTATTTTAATCATTGAATAATGCTCGACGCAATTTTCAATATTTTTCTCAATCGTTCTGATGTTCTTCCAAACAAGATTTCGAAATAAAAATTTTGGATTTACAACTTTTGTATAATTTCTAAATTATTCATTTATTCTGCATCACATCGGAACATCCTACTGGAAAATTCGTAGGTAAAAGTCAGCGGACCCAGTGCACAAAGTCAATTTAAATAGCAACACCACTTCTCAACCTATGAGAGTCCATAAAAAAAATTAGTGTCCCATAAACTGACATCCTGCTATGACCAAACTCGTTAAATTTTTTCTTTTTTTTTTAGAAAAGAATTCTGAACATGCGAACTAATTTTGGGCAACCCCCCCCCCCCCGGTCGCCCCCTCCAATCTTTTCTACACTACTCATACGCACTGTCAGCAAGTTCCACCAAATTAATAAGCCTCTCCCCCCCCCCTCATCCATGCTTAGTCGAATGGCCCTCGCAGAAAAACATTTTTTTTAAATTTATTGAGTACGGATATCTCTCGGTTTATACAGCTTTTCATAAATATTATATTTTATCCGAATTTAAAAGAATCTCCGAAACTTAAAATGATCCGAGTTGTGGAGCGGAACTCCAAGACTTTGAGTATATTTTCTGGCATTGTCCGAAATTTGAAGAGCAACCGTGCAAAGTTCAGATTAAAAAAATCCACGTGCTCTTCTGCACGTAAAAAAATTGCCAGTTGCAGCTGACAGTAAGTTTTGATGATTTTTCAATAATCATTATTTTGTACAATCCCCAACTTTGAAAATACTAGATTTTTAACACATCTCCACGTTTCAAAATATACATTTTTTTAGAATACTTTAAAGATTTTTTTGTTTGTGTGAGTCTGAGCACGCCTGTCGGGCTATGTGTGCGTATGCCTAGAGTTGTCGAAGCAATTGTCGCGAAGTAATTCCGCGAAGATCAATAAGAAGCTCCCTATCACGAGGTATGTGGGTGTCCCCAGGCAACCCGCAGCTCATTATATTTTAATAGAACCGCGACCTGTCATTTTTAATTAAAGAAAAAAAAACAAAACCAAAAAACATTAAAAACGAAAGCATACATTTTCCACATTTTTCTCTCCTTACGATTCCCGCAGTTTCATTTGACACGTGGACCGCTAATTACTCCATCATATTTATTATTCCCTTATTCTATGCACTTGCCATTCAATTATATTCATCAATTTATCTGTTCATTTCAATACATTCACTGTCATTACCTTGTAAATCTTCAAGAGCGCCACGAATGTGGGTCTGGACCACAGAAATCTCTCCACTCTCCTATCCTTCCATTTCCATTCCTTTTTTTTTTTTTCTTTCATGGAAAGTCGTTTAGGCCCCGAGAACGCAATTTCCGTTCCGGCCCCAGGTGCAAAATGAATTCTCACACCTGGTTGACGATGAACCGTAATGAACTGTGGGAGGCCATTCCATCCCGTTTGTGCTTTCTCGCGGTTTGTCCTCCCTAGTTCACGCGAACTGGAGAATTTCTAGTTCAAACAAGAGGTGATTGACTGCAACGATGATTTGCAAATGTGTCACGGCAATTTATCATTGCCCCACGATGGTACAGCAAGTATTCAATAACTAACTAAAAATAATAATATTGGAGAAAAAAAATATTATAGTGAATAAGAATATTGAAAACATATCACCCATTAAAATCATATATTATGCCGGATAGTTGTACATTCCAAGCGAGTTCATTAGATGATAGCCGACGTAGATTTTTTTTCCTCCGCTCTTCAGCATTTTCTTCGTGAGGGGGCACCGGGCACCCATCCATATGGCTGGAGCCGATGTGCGCCATTTAGGCTTTCGTATTTCTAAACACAGGGTAAACCTCCAGAAACTCCTAAGCTCCGACCGCGGGTACATATGATTCCCATTCCTGCCCCCCCCCCCCTTGCGACAGATTAGGTTCCCGCCCTTGCCCGGCCTTGGGTCCCATTTTATGGACAATTCCACCCGCAGTACAGATGCAATTTTTCTGCACAGGTCTCAGAAGGTTGGTTCACCAAGCTAGACCGGCTAATTACCGAATGGGTCCAAGGTGGGTGGGGGGTGAGGGGTGCCGCTACGGTCAGAATTCCGCGACTCCGACCCATAGCAGGACTATTTCGTGTACACAAGCAGCGGTCGCCCTGAAACGATACCGCAAGGCTGGACGAGAACCCAACCCGCGGCAGTAGTGGGCGCCTCAATAGACGCCGGCTATTGTACCACGGAGGTTAGAGAAGAGTAAGAAATAGATAAAGAGTAAGAAGAAAGACGGGGTAGACAGACATCTTGTTGGAAATTATAGAAATGTCAGAAATATTTTGAATCTGATTCAATAAGTTCCATCTTTTTTTCTTTTGAGAGCGAAAAAACGAACTTTTCTGTCTGGAAGTCCAAGAAATACTCCAACCATTTTCTGAATTTCAAATTGGATTCGATTATTTTGGGAATCGCCTTAGAAAAGATTTTTTCTGGAAAATAATTTTTTTGGAATATTTTGTATTTTTGCATAATCTAATTCACAGAAGGATTTCTTCTCAGGGATAAAATGTCGTCTAGGCTAGATATTAACCGGAAAGTCACGCCTCACTTGCGTTCGCCTCCAATTAAATTTAAAAAGAAATCAGAAAATGGATGGAATACGATAGCCAAATCGCCGATCAACATGTTATCCGACCACTTCCAAAAGCCCTAAAAACTCCAGTTCGCATTCTGGGCAGGGCCACCCCGTCGTGACTTTAGCGCTCGCTATTTGCGCGATTTACTACTGATACGCCATGCAAACGAGACCCCATGCTGTAGCGATCGTCGATATTCCCATGAAAAATAGTTATCGAAGAGAAAATGATCGACAATGCAGACACCTTTGGAGGCGGACAATTTTTATATGCGAAGAAAAGCGACTGGACAATTCTGATCGGTGCGGAATAAGCATAAATTAATGCATTAATTGTTATTACCGACGATCGGAATTAGTAGGGGATGGCAACAGTAAAATTAAAAAATTCAAATTAATTAATAAAATACACCAAGTCATTCAAAACGATTTCTTCTTCTCATGCTGTTCAAACAGGTCGTAGGATTTGTCACGTCCTGTCCCACATCGATTCTTAATTCGGATATTTTTTTAAAATTCTGCTTCATAATCTGAACTATGCATTTTGTGAAATTCAGTTACTTATATGAGGCAGTTCACATCACAATTTCAAACATTTCGAAAATTTCAAAAAATTAAATAATTTTCAAGTTTCAAAAATTTCAAAAATCCAAAAAAAAAATTTCAAACCCTCAACGTCCAAAAGAACATTCATACCGGAACATTTTACGAGATAAGAAGTGAATGGTCACCCATCTGGAGTATCGATCCTTCTCCCTCTTCTTCGGGAAAACACCTTCCTAGAAAAGCCAGTCGCACTCCATTCGAGTTTCCCCATTTTTCCAAATTTCCGTCACCTAAAATTTCCGTCACAAAAAATATAAACATCTCGAAATTTACAAATTTACAAAAAATTTAAAATCTGAAAAAAATTCAAAAATGTAAAAATATAATTTTCCAAAATAACCGAACACTTAAACAAATCAAAAATCTTCAAATCCCCGAAATTTCCAAAACTAAAAAAAAAACAAATGTCAAAGATTGAAAAAATTAAAAAATTGAAAGTACGCAATAATTTTTCTTCTCCCAGGGCTAAATTTTCTACAATATTTTATGAGGCCAGAATTGAATAAACGTTCATCCGGAGTATCGATTCTCCTCTCTCTCCTCCGGAAAAACACCTTCATAGAAATACCAGTCGCACTCCCTTTCTGACAATCCCCACAAACCCGTCAAAAATAAAGTGAAAAAAAAAGCGCCTCCTATTTGCGCGCCAGCGAATGAACACGTGTCGACAAGACATTTACGTGGGATGAATCGTTAATTGAAACTCAGTGTGCAAATGAAACGAGATATCTGGTCCATATTTTTCCCTTTAAATGGTAATAAATGTCATGCAACTCTTGATTGGAGAAACAGTGTGAAACACCAGACGTTTCACTGTTCCAATAAAATATTTAGCGCTTAAAATTCAATAGACAAGTTATTTACACTCAACAATCAACTAGATCGTAAAATTCTCGTGGGAATTCACCACAGATTGATTTTTAAACATTTTTTTCAAATTTCCCACTTTTTATTTCTATTTTGCCAATTTCTGGAGGTTTTGGTATGTCTGAAATTTCTAGGATTTCTGAAATTTCAAAAAAAAATTAGGTTTAAAAATTTTGTCAAATTCAAGAAAAATTCATTTAAAAAAATGTGGTAATTAAAAAAAAATTAAATTTCAAAAAAATTTGTACTTCAAAATTTTTGAAATTATGAAAACTTTAACCGTTGTAATGTTTTCAGTCAAGAGCAAAAATGAGAGATAACATTATGAACTACAAGGTCGCATCTCCATTGGGGCCTAAAATCTTAATCTAATCGCGATTTACAAACTTGGGAAACCCTCTGACACATCGTGCGTAAATACAGTGTTAACATTGAGGTACGGCATTCAAACAACTTCAGAGAATTACTACTCACGTTTGATATTGACCCAGATGAATAAATTTCTTTGTACTGTGTTAATAATTACTCATCTAATGACTACAATTCGCAATTCTTTCGTTGTAAGTTTCCTCGAAGATAATCTAATCTCGACGAAAAATCCCGGAAGTTTTTCGTAAAAAATTGATTATTTCAAGTGACTTGGATATCGATAAACTATCAATAGTGGGATTAACTTATTTTTTATTTAAAATTCGTGAAAAATACAAAACAAGTAGAAAGCGGATTGTCCCTAAAAAAAACATAATCAATAGTTGACTTGGGCGTTTCCTTTTCAATTACGTTTTCCCTTTTTTTTTTTTAATTAATCGCAAGTTTCAACCGACTATTTTCCAAACCACATGGCACCACCTGTGACGTCACGAGGACGGCTCTGCCGCGCCAACCAATCGCAGGCCGCCTTACCTCGACTCGAGCGGAAGCATCCAATAGAGCGCATCGAATGCTCTGCGCAGCACGTGCCACGTTCCGACCGACAAATTTGCGATTTCAAATCGACGAATAATATTGCCAATCCCAGCTTAGAGTGCAAGCTTCGTCCTAGCTTGGTTACGTAGGCTAATACAAGCTTCGACCTCTATCTTCATTCAAGCTTCGGATTTTATCTTGGTACAAGCCTCGAAATTCATTTTCGTCCAAGTTCCAAAGTTTCTCGTGGTCAAAGCATCAAAATTAATCTTGGTCCAAGCTACGAAATTTATCTCTGTTCAAACTTCGAAGATAGGAACATTGAGGTTGGACCAAGCTTAGTTGAACATTTGTTTCCAAGCTTGGGTTGAGGTGGTGCAGCAATCCTGGATTTATATATGTATCCAATATTAAGCAGAGTTTCGCTGAAGCCGGTAAATCGAAACTAGGAAAAATATGCTTCAATCCAGCTTAGTTCAACGTTATTTCAGAAGCTTGGGTTTAGATGATATGAGCAATCCGGGATTCATGTTTGTTGAAGCTAAGATTCAAAGCTAGCAAAGCTGAGCTCGGACCAAGCTTAGCACAGCATGGTTTCTGAAGCTTGGGTTTGGATGATTCTAGTAAGCTTGGATGTGTGTCTGTATCCAATATTGGACGTAGATTGGATTCTGCTTGTGGACTAACGCTAGGGACGCTAAGATTGGCACAAGCTTGGCACAAGCTAGGCCAGCAAAGCTTAGATATCTTTGATATAACTAAGCTTGGTTCGATCTAGGCTTATACATGGGATGAAGCTATGTCGAAGCTATCAAGTCCAAGCTTCGGCATCGAAAGTCCGACCAAGATTGATCTCATCGTTCAAGCTTCGAATTCCCCACCTAGGGAATAGCACTTTATGACAGTGCTTGAAGTAACATCAGATGGCCGGAAATTACAGCTTGGGTAGTTTTTTGCGTTGTCCGGATGTGTCATATTGGATCATCCAGTCAATCCCTCCTGGAAGATGATGAAAATTTGATGGTTTCACGTGCACGGTTGCATTTCGCCTTCAACCAAAATTCGTTTTTTCTGGAAACTTGTGCGTCAATCACGGCAAAATCACCATGGCAATGAGAACTTGGCAACAATTTTACCAAGGACTCCTGTTCCTGTGAATTCGTGCTTTCCTCTGAGGGCCGCGAGTCGCAAGCGCCTCAAGTATTGATCGCTCACCCCGGCAGCTTTCGTGTCAAGTTCAAGTTGTTTTCGCTGGCCATCCTCCAGCGAGTGTCTAGTGTAATGGAATTATGGGAATTCTGAGACAAGCTCCATTGTGGCCTTTATAGCCAATTCACGTATGCAATAAGCGCCCTTCGTGTGTGCCAGGTGGGGGCCGCAGAAGAAATTTTCGGATTTGCAATTTTGATGGGGCTCGATTTGGTTAAATAATGGACACATTATTTAATTTATGAGATTATTATGTCACACACACACCCAAACAAATATTCTAAAAAAAATTCATAAAATTCATAAAATATGGAAATTTGAAGAGTCAAAAATTCAATATATATATATATGTAACACATATTAGTCCCAAAATGGTCAAAAAATTAAAAAAAAACACATCTCACTTTCATCGCATCATCCTCCGCTTGCTAATTCATTTCCGTTTTGTTTTTTTTTTTCCTCTATAAAACGATAAACTATAAGCAAATCCCTCTTCCTCGATGTCGGGAGTCGACAAAGAGCCTCGATGTATACATGGACTTGCTAACCGATTGTGCGGCCTTGCTATCCAGCGAGAAAGGCCGTGGCGTCGCATGCTGCGAGTGGGTGGGCACGATTACATTGCTTCACACTGACCTATCGACTTGCGCTACAGCCTCTGATTTATCCGCGTTATAATATTTGAGATATATTATATGAGTCATGTCACATGAGAGTGCTTCCAGGTCTTTTATGGCTCCAAAAGTCTTTCCTAGCGAACAGTCCTATCTCTCGACTTAAGTTATTTCTTGGATGACTTGAGAGGAGTAAAAAGAGGCTCTTTGGGTGGACCTGATGAGTTCCGGATTAATTTCAGATGAATTTCTTTTTCATTTGTTAAGAAAAATTTTGACTATTGATGCACACACACACACCTAAACACATACACACACACACATACATCCTGTCCTGACAGAAGAAAAAAGTTTCATTGAAGAAATTGTGTTCCTGATAAATTTCAAATTTGTCAGCGCTTGGCTCAGTTCATTTTTTCGCTCTCAGTATGTGATTAGATGTTCACCTTATCTCGGAGACTTATTTACAGTGGGGACGCCAAGAAATTATTTTTGAAGGGAGTTTATCGACATCCGGCGGTAACGAAGAATAACAAGAGAAGTAACACAAAAATGAGTTGACAGTACTTCCGCAGTATTTATAAATGTGAAAAAAATTTAAAGGGCCTAGTGAGCGCTAAATTTTATGTATAAAATAATATGGACTATAGACAAAATTAATTGGAGATCTGAGAAATAATATCATGAGGATTTCATTCGATTTTCATACGTTATTCCAAATTGAATTCCATAATTTTACAGCAATCTTCAATTAAATCTGATAAATTCAGTCGAAGCAAATGACATTTATTCAATTGCCTTAATGTATATGAAATACACAACGTACTCAATTTCACCCGTCGGCCTGTCACAATGCCACATAAATTCATGAAAAATAATGCGGGTGGATGTTAGAAAGCCGTCGTTTCCATTTTCCATCTCCCCCCCATTGACAGTTCCTCTTTAAGAATATTCTATGAGCTGATTGTGCCGTGCAAGGCACACCTAGCGTTCTCCCTCGATTTCACCGCTTAAATCGATATTGAGGAATTTTCCTCAGTGGGAAAATTCTCAAGGTGAGCGCTCGCATGAGCTCATACTTTTGGATGACCCCGAAAATGTGATACATCAAGATGTCCACTATCATTAGATAATTTAATACCTGACAGAAAAAAATTTTTAGAACAACTTTGTTTCAATCGACTAACGAAAAAATTACGGAAAATAAAACCAAAGTTTTTTTAAAAGCCATATTGTAAGACCATTGAAATTTCGAGAATCGCCCTTCAATATACTCACGACAACTGAATCCAGGTTTAAGTCCTCAAAATTCCGCGGAGGAATGACGAATTCATCATTTGCCATTTGGTACTATAATGGTGGTGGTAGCCTCCAAATGGAATGTCACGGGCGTGTCCTCAGTCCCGGGAATTTTCCCGCGAATTCGCCGAGTTCCGAGTGCTTTTGCTCGACATCGGAGAACGGTGTGCGCAAAGCCGTCTGCAAGCCATGATTATACATATATATATATATATGTTGGCTTGGTGAACCACCGTGTATTCAGCGTGTACAGCCTACCATGGTGCACACGAGCGTTCCAGCGCCGGCGTCTCTATAATCAATATCCCGTCGCAAGCTCGTGAAGCTCTCAGCTGTTGTTCGAATTTTGCATAGTTGTTGAAAACATTTCCCCGAGGATTACGTGATTGCCCGGTAAAATCGAGGGAAATCCATAAATCAACATCCATATATATATCAATCCGTTCCCAACATTGGTATCGATGTTTTCATCGTTCAATTAAGATACTTCCGCAATTAAAATGATGGAAGCTTCTGGACTTCATAACTGTGTGTCGACTGGGGACACAAGGAAACTTCCCCAGTATCCGCTTTACGTTTATCATTTCTTTTCCAAGATATTTCGAAACGATACGTCTCCTGGTTATTCACAGAAACTTAAGCAAAAATATTCGGAAAATTTTACCAAGTTTCTCATACTTTTCGATATGTGTAGGGAAGCATGAGCTAATTTTACCCATATATACACACACACACGCTCCCATACACCCACCCACCCATGCACCCACCCACCCATCCACCCACCCACCCACCTACTCACACATCCACCCGCCCACCCACTGACCTACCCATCCATCCACCCACTCATCCATCCAACCAACCAACCACCCATTCATCGATCCACCCACCCGCCCATCCATCCACCCACCGACCTGCCCATCCGTCCACCCACCCGTCCATCCATCCACCCAGCCACCCACTTATCCACTCACCCACCCACTTATCCAGACACCCACCCATCCAGCCACCCACCCGCACATCCATCCACCCACCCACTCATCTCAGACTCACAATGTGGGTCTACGAATAAAAGAGTAAGCTGAAAAGCCATGTAGACACTGCTACACGTTTTCGATTTAGGGCCATTACAGTAACGTTCCAAACAACAAAAAGTCGATGAGCATATCCAGATATAAAAACCAACAATTGGAAGTTTTACACCTACATTCCATTTCTTTTATTGCTATTCCTTCTTATTCATAATCGTCGGACAAAATTTAACATCTGTAATTTCCACGTAAAACAGAGAAAGCAATATTCCCAATAGTTCCGTTACATGGTGAAGTGTCAGCAAAACATTCCCATGCTCATGGAAATCTAATCTCTTTATGGAAATTCACAAAAACATCCCGTAACATCCCAACTATTGTCCCATAACCAGTCACGAGAACACACTCAACACCCTGGACAATTGATAACCACCATATTACCTGGATTTCTCATGATGCTGGAGGATAGAATAATAAAATAATGTATTAAAATTGAAGATATTCACCGACAACTCGTGACTGTCTTTTCGCTTGGGCTGTCCTTCGTGTCAATCAACAATGTTTAGAAGCACCTCGAGTGTGCCTTATTGGAATAACCTAGATGTTGGGATTAGTTCTCTCGACTGGAGAATTCCGTGTGATGTTTACGCCAGTCAAACTCGTGAGATTTTATTGAATTATGAGACAAGTCAGGAACACGATGGACAATTGCTGGGGCTAGCCTTCCATCCAAGCGTTAGTGCTGGGCTAATTGTAGGTATACAATTGCATTATAATAGCCGCATGCACACCAACAACAACGGCCTTTTAAGGTGTTGCAAGTTATGGGTCCTATCGATTAACTCTAAGGACATTCGATCTGTTCTTGGAATAATCGATTGTGGAAATTTTTTAATGAGTTTTTACAATTGCCTTGTGTACTTGGTTTTGTAATGAAATTCATGCCAATTAAAAAACAATATGTGTAGCATAATTTTTAACTTCCCGATGGAGGAAGTTGGTGAAATGCCCCCGATTAAAAAAAATTGATGCTTCAATATATCTTTTCGTTTCATGACATTTCTGACCATTTTAGACCATGTTTAACAAGATGTGTGTGTGTGTGTGTGTGTGTGGGTGTGTGTGTGTGTGTGTGTGTGTGTGTGTGTGTGTGTGTGTGTGTGTGTGTGTGTGTGTGTGTGTGTGTGTGTGTGTGTGTGTGTGTGTGTGTGTGTGTGTGTGTGTGAAGACAGAATTCGCTGACAACAGTTAGCACGATGACATATGATTGCTTATTGCCGAATGGTCCCGCAACGAACCGGAAACAACAAGTTCAATCGAATTCACAAGGCATAAGCGAACCCGTTCATCACTGTACCATTTTTAATTTGACTTGTTAAATGACTAATTTGTCATGTCAGTCCCGGAGTTTCTATACAATTTGTTACTCGACTTGGACATAAATACTTAGGTAGTGCCTTAATTACAGTTACTTCTTCCCCCCCCCCCCCCCCACCTCCCACAAACACCGCTCCACAAATCAAAAAAATGCCGGAGGACATGCCAAAAAGTGCGATCGCTAATTACCATTCAGTCAATTGATCACTTCAGCCGATTATTAAAAGTCTAGACGCGAAAAAACGGTAACCCGCCCACCCTAAAGCCCCTCCCGGCCCATTTTTCACTCCTGACAGCCCACCTCTTCTCGAATCCAAAAAAAAAAAACAAAAAAAAATGAAAGACAGGATTTAAGAAATGGGGCCTATCGCACTGCTTATCGCCTCGCCCGTTCGCCCAACGCATTTCATGTGATCGGTATAAGCCTCTGGGACCGAAAATTTATTCCGACAAGCGTAACAGAATGTTTCCGACGAATGAGACGTGTCTAAGACACGACCGAATCACTTAATTCCGAGTAGGGACTGCCGTTTGACATCTCAATTTTTCTCCATCACCCTGGTCAGTCCCTTTGAATCCTCGTAGCCGTTGTTTCATTGAATATTGTTAATTTGTCGCCCCAACCTACGCCGTCAATGTCAAAAGGCGATCTGAGATCATAGAAGTACAACGCTTAAGGAAGGTCCAATGGCGCGTTCTTTAAGAGCACATGTTAACATAATTTTGCACTCTTCAGACGATCTTCGACACAAACAATCTTAGGCGGAAATGACAAATCGAGTAAGCTTTTTATACGTCCGCAAATGGTCATACTTCGTCCATCAGTTCATCCGTTTTTCTCTTTCTTTTCATTTAGTGAAAGAGACGTGTCGAAAACACAAGCGAACCACTTAATCCCGAGTAAGGACTGCTGTTTGACGTCTCAATTTTTCTCTCCTTCGCCCCCGTCAGTCGCATTGAGTCGCCGTAGCTGTTGTTTCATTCAAAATTATTTACTTTTTCGCCCGACCTACGCTGCCAATGTGGGCGCAAAAAAAGAACGTTTCAAATGGCAAATAGAGGCGATCGATTGTTCCGCCGCAGCGTTGGCCATTCGAATTTCCGCGTCTCCATAGTACTGTGGGCCGAAGACAAAAGAGAAATATATACAAACGGTCCTTGAGGGACAGGCCTTGGTAACTCCCGTGATTGTGGATGCAAGTTGATTAATGGAGTTTTGTTAGAAAAATTATCAATTTCATAATTTAGTCATTACAGTGGTTTTGTAATTATGAAAGGGAAATTGTGCAAATTATGGAGTTTTTATGGGAGAAAGGTGCGACGGCTAGCGAGTTTAAAATCATTGTGTTAAGTTTCCTATAGAAAAAAGGAGAGACGAAGGAAACTATCGAATTTATCGAAAAGCGTAAGACAGGAATCGACGCGACACCAGTCAGCGCGGCAGAAACGGGAACTGCGCGTGCGGGACTCGTATATAAAATTATAGAATTAGTTGAAATCAGTAATTGACACTAGTAATCCCCCCTCTTGATTGGACTTATACATAATGAGGAAGCTCCACAATTTTTTTTAATTATTTCGCATAAAAAAACTGGTGTGTCAGAGCGACACGCGATAGAACGGGAACTTAATGGTTATATTGGATTGATTCAATTTGTTTTAATACCACTTTAATTGCACTGGAACACTACACACAAATTACAATGCCGGTTAGGAGTATGGGACCATGCTATTATTTACTAGCCAACAGCTGTGTTGAGCGATCGGCGCGCCGCCGGGCCCAAACAGTGGGCAGCGACACCCCCCACTCCGTTTCGTTACCGAAAAGGTTGCCGATCCAGATTTCAAGAGCCTCACATAAGAAGTTTCACTCCAAAAAAATTTGCGGTTCCCTTGATTCATTTTGGATTTTTGAAAATGTGCATATTTAAAACGCTGTGCAAGCGATCATGACGCCGTTAAACGAGGTCTATACTCTGCACGTGGCGCTGACCACCAGAACCTGGTACCGCTGTCGGCGTACGAGTATATAGACGCTAACCAACAGAACAGGCACTGGGTTAATGACATCACCAGGGCTTTCGATGCATTCAAAATTTGACTTTTGCATTTTTATCTTTCGTTGATTTAACCCAGCGACATTTATGCTACATTTTGGGTGCTAATTGACGCCGAAGGTCTACGACGTGTTTGTAAATAAAGCAGTGATAAATAAATGGCATTGGCCATATCAATCGGTATAGTTTAGATTTTTTTCATAAAGATCACTGGAACAGAGTATGTATCGCATGTGTTTTGATGAAATCAAAACTTATCACACTCTGTGAAATTTTATCACATGAAAATGACAGAAGTTGTCTAAATATTGCATGAATTTAAAACACACTGCAGCCTCCTGTTAAGAGCAAATGGTACCGGCAGCCCGACCATCCTAAAAAAATCATCGACGATGTAGTACATCCTACCAAATGCACAAAAAAAACCATGATTCTCACATGAAAAATACCACTCCCATAAAAACTGACTTTCTCCGCAGGTCTAAAAATTCCCCAAGAATCATCTAAAACCAGCAAAAAAAAACTCTAGAAGCACACGGTAAAATCGTTAAATCCCTTATCGACACAATCCCTCGCATAATTAACGTATACAGCGAGGCAGGGACAAGAAATCGTGTTCTCGTTACTGCAGGACTGAAAGCAAGTCAACAAAAAACCCCCAGCGTTGTTGCGAGAAGAACGGAAGCGCAAGACAACCAAATACGGATATCTGTGAATAAAATGTGTTACAAATGTGCAAAACTAGGTTAACGAGATGCCAGGCATCTAGGATTGATATCACAATTCCTCATCTTATGACTATCGAGAATCCCTGCATCCGATTAATTTGTACAATTCTTACAAATCTGATTCGTTACTCATTACTAACTTTCCCACCATTACAAAATTCTGCTTTGACCACATACAGAAATTGCAGGATTTTTCAATTTCTTTTGAATTTTATCCTTCACTTCATATTCGTTTCCGTTCCCCACGAAGTTGTCGATATACAACCAAAAAAATCAGGTGGCAAGACTATTCAACTCAACACATGTTATTTTCAACTCACGGGCAATTCAACACATATTAAATTCAACTCACAGACAACTCAACACACAGACAGTTCTCCACGTCTGTTTTCTTTCTCACTTATTATTTGTAGGTGGAAACTGAAGGTAAATTCTTATCGTAAGGGTATTGATGGCATGGAATATTTACGTGAGCTCACAACAGTTATAAGGGGTGTGGATGAAATTTTATATAAAAAATGGATGAGCTCAAATGTTCAAAAAGAAAAGAGTAGAAGAATACTGGAAATGAAGGAAAAATGATTTAAATTTTGTGTAAAACTTTAAAAAATCGTTAGTTGTACGAGGATTTATGAATAGTATGAATGCATTCAAAGCGATGGGTCCGAGGAGGTCACCGCCCTAAAATCTGTACTATCCCACCCGAATGTGGGGCCCCAAGAATTTTTTGAAATGAAGGAAAAGTTATGTAAATTTTGTGTAAGTCGAATAAATTGTTGGTTTTATGAGGCATTTTGAATATTATAAATAGATTTTTCATTATCGTGGTGACTTATTTCTGTGTTAATTATCTGCGTGTTGAATAGTCCTTGTGTTTAATAGTCATGGAACCAAAAATCACTCCAACAATTTCCGATCAATTTAACCCCGGAATGTAGATGACTATATGCATCCTATCACCATATAAGGTTACAAATCGATAAAACTAGGCTAACGAAAGGCAAATCATGAAGAATTTACGATAATATCGTAATTCATCATCTCGTGAGCATCGTGAACCCGAGAATTCCGACAGTTGTGTTATCCATGGGGTTCACTCAAGATCATGTCCGATTCAAAGCTAAATAGCACAGGTCGAATCAGGCTAGGCTCTTAGATCACTCCCTTGGTGTCTCTTCCCACGAGTCTCCCATATACCCCGTAGAATAAACCTTATCCAACCGCTTGAGTGCAGTTTTCTGACCGTCGCGAGATCGTTCCCAATGATAGGATCTTTGATACTTATCAGCTGAGTTATCCCCCCACTGCAATGGATTCATCACTTTCTCCCTGTGTTGTTGTATTTGCAATGTACTAAAATGGATTCAATCGTATCATGTTTTCGGGATCAATAATCAATGCCAGATCAATGGAGTTCTGTATCGTGATCCACATATGTGATACATTCATTTCCATTTGACCCTCATTTTTTTCTTACCAATTGCTCATTAACTTCGATGACTATTGAAGCAATAGCGAGGAGAAATCTGGGCTTACCTATAAACAACTGCATCCCGACAATGATCACGTCAAAGTTCACCATCGTAATTATAAACACGAGGCAACTGAGTATTGATGGCTTTCCTTGGGACGAGAATGGTCAACTGTCTCAAGCGTTCTCATTTCACAATCGTTCGGTAATCAGACTTCAAGATTAATGGCTTTTTTAAGTGTCATTGAAAATTCATTTTATGAAGCAACTGGGGTGGTGGAAGTTTGCAAGTATGGGGTAGAACGGGTGGTTTGAGGAACATTTTGAATGTAAGGTGTCGGAAATGGGAAGGACTTGGAGAAGCGCTTCAGGATCTCGTGATCGCTACTGTACACCACCATCGCAGAAATCATCACTTCATTCACCGCCAAACGTGCTTGGAGTTTCTTGCGCAGGCGCAGTCGACGGGGGGGGGGGGCGTTCGGCTGAAACCCTCGACTACGGCTCGGTCGCTCGTCTTTTCCTTTGCAACGCACTGACACATTATCAGATGTTTCGCATCACAAAATGAAAATGTGATAATTTCTGTATTGAGTAATAATTAAATAATAATTATATTTATTTATTCAATAAGGTCTGCAGAAATTTAATACCAATAAAGATCCAAAAGAAAATATGTGGGCATATATAAAACTCAATTGTTTTTTTACTATCAATTATGGAAAATTCTATATAATTTCACCGGAAGTCAAACAAGTAACTACTAAATACGTACATGTTAACAGTATGTATGGATATATTAATACTTAATGTTGTAACTGGTAACATTCTTGTGTTATTAGCCGACAAAAACGTCTAACAATTTAGTACTTTTTAATTACATAATTAAGATAATGAATGAAGAAAACCTGAATGGTTTCGGTTTGTTTTCACCGCTGGTTTGTTGTGATCACATAATATGTACTATGTCCGTCCGACACACATACACTTTAGATTATATCGAAGTTTTAAGTAGCGCACGTTAGTCTCGTGTACAGGGGACATCGGTAGGATTGAGCCTTCCCCTCTCCCACCCCCCACGACCGCCCACAAAATTCTGATTTCAAATTCTAATGCCTCCAATGATATAAAATATTTAAAATTTGTACAAACAAGACCAATCTTAGAACTTCAATTATCTTTACGTTTTCTAATTTCTTAGAAATGGAAAATTAGTTACTACCGTGTTGTTATTTAGCGCACACCGAATATAGTCACAGAAAAGGGCCCTACGTGACGAATTACTAGCGGATATAGTTCGTCTAATTCAAATTAAAAACGAGTGGGATGGAAGTATGTTTGTCTCCGTTGGGACCACAAATCAAACTTCCCGATTTGTAATTTCTGTTTCCACTTCCTAGATTTTCCGACACGTCAATTAAATGTTCAAAGACTGGTTTCAGAGAATAAAATAGGAATCATGAAATTTTGAATACTGGAATACAACAGGTGTCGCCGGCTGCGACTATGTCACGTGACGCACTGACCAATCACACTGCGCATCGCGCATTCACACTATCCTGTGCAAATGCGGGCAAACACGCATGCGCCGTCGGTAGTCGGACAACGTCGGATCTAGACCGAATATAAAAGTTTGAATAGTCATTAAACCAATAACTAATAATTCACTACATGAAGGTGAGGAAATTTTGATCGAAGCTAAGGCACGCCGAGAGACTCCGATTGCGACATTGGTTAGCTTCATCACAACCTTCCTTCGTAAATAATGATTGATTAAAACTTTTGGCGATTTTAATGCTTTATTTACGAAACGAAATTTCCACGTTTGATTTTTGGGGACATTACAATAACTTCCGTATATCGGGAAGTTAATAAAAAGTAAAAAAAATGGTGTGTCATGAAGACACGCGATAGAAGTGAAACTGAATGATTGGATCGGCAAGGATTATTTAATTTTCTATGTTTAGAGGGAGAGGAATCATTTTAATCACGTGGCAAACACTTCTTGATAGTAAATATTAATTTATTCATCATAATAATTATACTTTTTTCAAGATACAATAATATTAGTATGAATATGATGAATTAAATCTCAATCAGCTTCACCTTCATTCTCTGGTAGACTCTTCATGAACGAAATGATAGGTTTGTGGTATCTGATGAACGACACAATCCTCATTAAAGAAAGATTCATCAACTTTGATGTCGTACAGTTGATACAATGGACTCGGTACTAAGCATCTTAGCCATATTTTAATATTTCTCTTGTTTATTAAACCTGTCAAGTAGCTTGATCGATTAATTTTTTTTCTCTTGATATGAACCTAAACACAGTGATCATCGTCAATATTCCTGGGCAAGTGATTGACCATTGTATTGACATCTACTGGAACATTGATCACCTGCCCCAAAATTCCAAATTGTCCATGCACATGACGCAATCTGCGAATTTGCATAAATGGAATTCTAGGAGAAATGAGTCTCTCGGACACTAAATCTAACTTCGGAAGATGTGCAGGGCTCGGGGGATATACAAAGCCATTCAATTTCGACAATGTTGGAATTTTGTCTCTCCTCAAAGCCTGGCGACAGCTGGAGCATGCCAGCTCATTATTACTTCTGAATTCTGGAAATTTTTGTTGAATACGAATTTCATTTTCAACGGATAGAGTCTTCAAGTCATTTTTAAACCATAATCTATCACATACACAACACGTAAAACCGAATGGATTATTTATAAAATCACGGTGAAAGTTCTTATGTGCAGTTTTAAACTCATTAAAGTCTGAATATTGTAATCGATCACCACTATGTACATCACAATCAGGAGGAGGATGAGTCGAAGTCGTTGCTAATAGTTCATTCTCTGGATTATTTACACTATCGTCCACACTGTCACGTAAGAGGTTAGCACGTGTTTGCCTCCGTTCCCTGCTATCTCGTTCAATTTCAGTTCTACTTTTTCTCCGTTTTCTATTCTGATCAATTCCTTCACTCGCCCGTTTTTTCTCCCGCCACGTTTTTGTCCTTTCTGCACCCGACTTCGGCATATTTGCACAAAACTCTCGATTTAAGTAATGAAGACACGCACAAAAACAAAATACGTTGCTTATGATCACTGTGTTAGAAACCAACAGCTGTTTTCCGCGATCGCGACGCCGCCTGAACGCAGAGAATGGCATGAAAGACAGAAAGTCTTCCGTCTCATTCTCGCACGATACACGAAGGCCTCTCACTCTCGCCCGATAGACGAGACGTAAGGTAGTCCGTCTCACTCTCGCTCGATTCCCGGAGGCCTCTCACTCTTACTTACTACGTTAGAGCGAGCGTCACCAAAAAGGTTGCCGATCGAGATTTCAAAACCCTCCCATAAGAAGTTTCACTTCAAAAACACACTCATTTCCATCCTAGGCCGCAAAGTACGAAGTTCCCGGCCGGCTTGCGGCGAGCGGTGGGAAAATACTATTTTCCCCATAGCAAAAGAACAAATATTGTTCAAGGGTCTCAAATACAACAAATGACTCGTTCCTGTGGAGCATCAGTGGCATTGGCACTTCCGCGTGAACGTGTCCATTAACATAACGATCTGCCACAGAGTAAACTAATCTCAGTTTGAATTTTCTAGCGCGCGTGCGAGAGTTATCCACAACGGTATGGATCCCTCGTTACGTGACCCAAGCGCGTGCCTCAAGCCAACTTACGAGATATTTATGCACACTTGTAGCAATGTACCCCATCCTCCCATGTACACGTCGGTTACATGCTAATGCAGAAGCGAGGATTGCACTTGAAGACTAGTGGATGAATTTATGTATATACCTTGTATGCCTCTTTTTTCACGGGATAAATGAAACTACCTTGTGAATGTGAGAGATAAACACGGAAGAGCCTGTGAGCATCTGAGATTTCTCATCATCGAGTTATTTGCGTGATACACGGGCTTTCGGACACTTGTGGTCAGTTTAGAAATCGTAATAGGGAATGCAGCAAATTGTGTGGGCTCACTTTTAGGCGTATCAATACTTTCACTCCGGGTAATGGAAGATTAAAAAATGGAGAAATTCTCGAAATTTAAATTCTTGGACAATATATTTTGTCGGGCTACATGTTTTATTCGGTTTTCTCTCTACCTGCCTATTTTGGTCTGTCTAGATAGGTATGTGTAGATTTATTTTATAATACAAGTCCGATTGCCCACGAATTACAATTTGAAATTTGAAGTAACAATATCTTTTCCGAAGTTGAAGGTACTCTTAATCATTGACTCTGAAAAAGTGAGAGCTTTCAATTTTCCAATTTGGAGCAACCATCTTTTGTATTTTCTGTAATTATCACGTACATATAAAATTTCCAACACTGGACAGAATATGTAAAACACTCGAAACGTAAGAAATTAACAGAACGTCAAAAAATATTCTGTGTATATGATTTTCAATAACTATATGAGCTATGGCAATTTGAACAATTGCCATACTTTTGAAAACTGAAGCCGAATCGATATCCCAAATATGGATATTTATCGACGCAAACGCGACTGCCAACCAACTTCACGATGTTATCTGACTGATCTGATCAACCAATGTTAGAATTTTCATGAAATTCTCATTTTTCTCGATGTTTGACACCATCCTGACACGTTTTTTGCAATATGCTCGTATGTGTGTGTGTGTGTCTGTATGTGGACAAAATTTTGTGTTCACGGTTTCTCAGGAACCAATGAGGCCATTTCATGTTTTTTTTTATCGACGCGTGTCCATGGCGTCCAGATCTGAAAGGAATGGTAAACTGAAATAACAATTCCTTCAATTGTTTTGAACAATTTCAATTGTTTAAAACGTTGTATTACAAAAACCGTGAGAGATAGAGAAAAAAGTTTTCAACGAATGTTGTTCCCCACATGAAGATACATATTTTATGTTTAATGACTTTTTTCCATAATTACGCTAATTTAAGAGATGTCGCTTAATAAACAATTTTAATTCTTCATAACGCTGTATTTCGAGAACGATGACAGATACGAGAAAAAATATTAAACAAAAGTTGTTCCGCCCGTGAAACTACATATTTTATGTTGTATTACTTTTTTTGCTAGGCATCATATTTTACGAGATATCGGTTATAAATGCGACCCGTCGAGGGTTTCACTCACATGCCATTTATTGGGTATGTGCTTTCTTCAATAGGATTAATCCAAAAGTGACTTGGCCCGATACGCTACCGCGTATCTTGATACTTATTTTTTGTAGATGAGAGCTCTTCGTTATTTCAGAAATGCCTTGGAAAATTTAGTGTTATTTATTTAAGCTCGTGATAACTATAGGTAGTCTAAATCTCATGAAACTCAATGGAGATCTTTGTTGTATCACTCAATAAAATTTAATGGAGAAACTATTAAATGAAATTTTCGTCGCACTGATAAGCTTATGAGAATGAGTTGGCTTAACCACATCTATAAAATTCCTGATTGAGTATTAATATCACTGCACTATGTGTTCCAATCGACATATAGTTGATCAAATATTTTCCAAAAATTTTAGTAATTTCAAAAAGTTCAAAAATTTCAAAAAATTAAACAAATACAAAAATTTCAAAAAATTTCCAATTCCAAAAATTCCAAAAAGCTAAATACAAATAATAGACATATCAATGTGTAAAAAACATCCATAGTGTCATTTCCTCCGATTAACTTTTCAACGCCAGAATTTTCTTTCAAAGAATAATCAAATTTGCTACTTCAAAAATAATAGAAAACGGTTTGTCCTACTTACTCAAGCACGTGATAATTACAGATTGTCTGTAAATGATAAAACTACGTTGACATTATGTTTATGTCACCCCATAAAATTTAATGAACAAAAATTGAATTGAATTTTCACCGCGCTGCTACACTTACAGTATAAGTACCTTAATGCAACATGTGCATTAAGTACATCTATAAAATCCCTAATCGAACCTTATATCTCTCCATCAGCATACATATACATTAGGCGCAGAAACCGCGTTATTATTTCTATCAGTTGAATGTTCACCGCGTTATGACCAAGAATTTTCTCTATCGCTACTATTACCGTTCGTATAAACACCTCGTTTGCACTTATTTTCGCGCGTCAATCTGCAGTGTTTCACGATTGCGAAAAATAATGAATATTGAAGGAAGGACTGAGTAATGCGGCATATTTCACACGGCTATTTCTCACTAACCGATAATTGTTTGATAAAATAAAAACCGACAGCCTCGACATAATGATCGCACTCATGCATACCAGATGCTTTATGGAATTTTCACTCATTTATTGCAAATCAGTGACGACATGCAATGGCCCTAGGCAAAAATCCGCATATTGTGACAGGAAAATAGTTTGACCTCGACGTCGGAAATTCGTTAGACCTTTTGGGTGTCTAGGGTTGATTCCCCATAATTCATGTATTGTACTCCTGATGATGCAACACGAGGGCCAAATCGTTTAGCTCAATGTGATTGGTGCGTTTGCGTTCGGGTGGTTTCGTGTCGCCACTCAAAATTCAACGGACTCACTATTTTGGGTTTTCGACACGCTGCCCCCGACTACGATTAAATACAGTCATTTTGTAACGTATTAAGAGAAATTAATTAATGTCTTATAAATGTAAATCCCTATCTTCAAACATTGTAAATTGTCGAGCAGAGTCGACACCCAAAACGTCAAATATCCACGTAAGTGAATAGATACCCATGGCGCAAGCAGCTACTGCGGCTTCTGATATTTATTCATATTCTTGCTTGATATATTTTGATATCTTCTATTGGATTATGAGGTTAAATAAAAAGGAAACAAGAATATATAAAAGCAACTCAACTATTTATTCAAAATACTTGACTCTACTTAATCAGAAGGTACGTGTGCTCAGTACAGAGATTTGTACAAGACTAACCGTTTCACACCTCAACTATTGGTGATTATTTTGTATACCTGGGACTCAAATATAGTCCCCACCCTATGCGTCATTACCTCCACCCTCTATTTGCCATAAGGCTCGAGATCCTCATTTGGGAAAAACTTATTGAAAGTATTTTCCCACTTTTTCTACACTTTCTGGAAAGAACCATAAAGCAATTGCATCGTCCCTTCCGGACGGGCAGGTAATGAGCCAATATAGAGGTAGTTGCATTTTGACCGTAAATACGTTTCACAAAATCCAACATCTTCTTTCTGTTTTCCACTCGGATCTGTCCAATTTTCCCACTCCCTGGGGGAATTTTAATATCGATTCGGTTTCAGCTAGTGATCGAACGACGATCTAGTTCAATTACCAGAAACAAAGTACCTACAGTGATGCTTCCACAAGAGAAGTGCGCATGCGCAAAACGAGAGTGACCGACAGCTGTGGAGCGTGAACTCTACTCTTTCTGATGACGGGCCCCCGTGTCTGTAAACAAAGTCGTCTGGCCGTGGCCTTCGTTCGTACGAGGGCTGTTGTTTTGTTTTGCCAGAAAAGTGATAAATGTAATAATACAGCAGCGAATCGTCATGAAATTTCACATGAAATTTGGAAAAAGCGTTGGAGCATTCCCACGTGGCTGGCAAGCCGTTGGAGATGATAACAACTAATAACATATTGATTCAAAATACCATGCAGCAATAGTCTCGTTAATGTATAGCCACGCCTTGTTTGTTCTCCACATGTAGTTTAAACAAAAACTATGAAAAAACGGAGGATCCAACAAGAACCTTACTACTCTTCAATACCCATGCAACGAACAGAAGTACTAGGGCATGGAACTCGTGACCCAACAAAAAATCGAGATTCTTCCCTCAAATTGGCAAAATCCACACCACGCCTAAGGCATTACCAAGCGCCCAATCATCCCGTGGAGCGGCGCGTAGCCGGCCTCGCCTCTCTAAACGAATACACCGATAATCTGTATTCCGTATCGCTGGGCTAGGGTTACGTAAGCCCGTGGCGGCCTTGCATTATAGCATCATAACCATTCATCCTGTCCGCTCACCTGCAATGCGCCACCACAATTTGTCCCGCCCGATCATCCCCCTCTCTCTCTTACTCACTCACTCCATCACTTCAGCGTTATGTGTGCAAATAGGATACAAATATACTGCAGACTCAATCGATAGATCGATAAGCGCTTATCAGGATTTGCATGGGCACAATCCACTCGACTGACAATTTTCTGGTGCTAGAGTCGCTTCGAGCTCTTTCACTCATTGAATTCTTTTCTTCCTGTCGTCAATATTTCCTGGATATGATAATTGAAACTTATGGTTAGAAAAACAAAAGTTGATCAACTTGTTCACGGTTTTGTATGTGCGCTTCCACCAATTTAAATATATTGAACCACTTGACATATTTTTTTCAATTTGGTAACTTTCTCCAGCATGCTTTTCCTTTCTGCAACAATTGCAGTCTCACCGTCTGAAACCTTCTCCAATTAAAAAAATGAAATTTCTAGAATGTTCCTTAGTAAAAAAAAACTACCGAACTTCTTCCAATTTCTCTTTTTTTACTGCACTCTTATTTGATAAGGAGCCCGAAAATTTGGGGTCGAGTTTCTCTCGCGAAATTCCGGGCATGCGCCGTCGCTAATATACAGGAGGAAATAGTAATTGAGATTCTGTGGGTGTACCCGGTGCACATGCCTCACATACGCGGTACGCTCGACGAATGCATATTCAGAGGCCTGAGGTGGGCGATTGTCGGGCAAAAGTGTCTGACGTCAATCGCCCCATGTCCCAAATAATTAATTGAGTGTGATCGGGCTGCATCGATATGGGTCGCCTGTCGCAGGAAGTGTCTACTTTAAGTGCAACCTATTTGAGCTCTCTTCTTCGTACAAAATTGCACCTACCGTCTTGTATGCCTGTATGGAACATTCTGTATGCATGTATCAGTGATACTCACAAGATTAGAACACTTGGCCGGATGGGAACCCAATCCGGTGCGACGGAGGGGGGGGGGGGGGGGGGGGGGTTCGATCTTAATGTCGATTTTGGGAATCACTCACCAAATGTTCTGGGAATGACGCGAAATTTCTCCACAACTTCTTACGTTCCAATAGCTGTTCGATAAAGTGGACTGTAGTTTTGATTAGTGCAAAAATACGAGCCAGATTGGTGACCTGAAATTGGTGGTGACATTTTGGGTAAATGATTACGATCACTCACCTTTGATTTTCATTATCGTTTATTATAAAAACCTTAAATAACTAGCTGAATTGAAATAATGGATATTTACACCAATGCTTCTCAAAGCAATTTTCTAATTGATTCCATCTCGATGTTAAGTTCTTCGTTTGAGTAACCGTCAATATATTAATATTAAACGCACTCAACACTATCGTTTTTAACTGGTGAGTTTCCGGGGATTAATCTCTCCAACTTAATGATACTCAATTTTCACTACTGGTAATGTAACTCAGTTGATTATTTCTTTGTAATAATTGGGTTGATGATCTTACAGGAAATTCTATATGTTGATCTGATCTCGTGATGGCAATAGCACAGGAGTTTTAGGGGATTTACCCTGTGTTTAGACATACGAATCCGATCTTTCCGCGGGCCCCGACCTGCCCTATCAGAAAATTAAATAAATACAAAAATAGATATATGTATAGAACTGATCCAGGTCGAAATTCAATCTTCATATACAACTATTTCTCATACATACATTTTGCAAGACATAATTTTCATACCTTCAATCAAAAAAAATAATAATAAATGGCCAATGATTACCACTAGATGATAGACTAAACGAATGAGCCATTGACAAAATAGAAGAAATGAATTGATTAACTGAATATTACCCATGACAATCGCAGAGAGTAGAATTCTCCATGATATAGTACCCTGGATAACTGGCTATGGAGCGTGACCAAGCCAACGCATAAGGATTCCGTGGAACGCTGTTTATACGGGGGGGGGGGCACCAAAAGTGTCGTAAATAATTTCACCTGTGTTATGCGAACTATGGCGACTGCTGAATGACACCCGGTGGGTGTAGGTAGTAAATAAAGTTACGGCCTGTCGTTCGATTTCGGTTGATGTGAAACCAATGAGCTCACAAATTTTGAGATTATCTGAAAAAGCAGGGGTCTGTAAAAGAACCTTGGAGAGATAAAGCACTTATAAATAAATTACATTGGTGGCCGCATCAATCAGTGCGACTCGGGGTTGAACTCAGGTCCACTGATATCCAGGTGGAAAAAGAGGGTCAACCTTGAAAAACAATTCCTTCAATTGTTATTAACAATTTGAATTATTCAAAACGCTATATCGCGAGAATGGTTAGAGATAGCACAAAAAGTGTATAATAAACGTTATTTCTTATACAAAAATACACACATAATATTTTATGCCTTTTTTTGATGACTTTCATAGCTCAGGACATATCACTGATTAACAATGTCAATTGGTTATATCGCTCTATCACACGAACGGTAACAGTCAGATGGAAAAGTTTTTAATAAAAGTTCTTCCCCATGAAGAAACAAACATTTTTTGTTATATGAATTTTTTTGTAACACTCATAACTAAGGCGATAGCGTTTAATTTATCCCAAATTTTCAACACAGGCACACACAGGTTAACACATCGTGAAGTTCATGATGCGACCTGTCTCGGTACCAGACAAACGTAATCAATTACATTTGTATGTGAGATGATGAACTCTAGACACGAAATGGACCATATCACCAATAGATCCCAATGAAGATCAATTGTTTAGTGGCACTTAAGAATTAGAAAGCACTAATTTTCATTACAACTGACAATTTACCAATTGCCAGGCGTATCAGCGTGACATATCGAATAAACTCGACACGCCTGTTGTAACATTGGCCCGATGTATCGACATTGTGTTCTCCACGCGTAATATATTGCCGGCCCCCGTGACAATTACATAACACACGCCAAGGGGAAAGCTCTTTAATACGACAGTTTATCATGAGTGATATAAATATTCACTATTGCACCAAGATAGTGGTTAACATGTTTCTATTGCTGTTACTACTCGAAATATAATTTTCACCCATTGATTTATCACGTCGCAATCACTTCCCCTGATTCGACATGTGACAATGTCCACCGAAGGAATGAATATAGATGTGAATGTTACTTACAGAGTTCTGGCAAATGTATATGCTATATTTGTTATCAATTTCAATTAATCAAGCTTTGCATATTTATTATTGCTGATCTCGCACAGAACTTGGCAATGAGCATAAAACGCGGTATTCGGCAGACGCGATTTTCCGTCAATTTGACAATACAATTCACTCGAGGTGTCTCGTCTCTACAGTAATTGTTTCTAAAATATGAGAGAAGTAAGACAACCAAGCTAGCGTATTTTGACTTGGTGAGTTATTGTTTATAATTATAGGTTATAGGTGTTGATTATTATGAAATCAATTTCAATGCATTGAGTCACTTGGAACTATCACTATAATTGGACAAAAAATTGTCTACACACTTCGAATTACAATAGTCTTAAAGGACAAGGCTATTGGGTATTGGGAGTTAATTTAATTAATAAATCTAACTCAAATGTATTAGACCACTTGGCTAGGCACATTCAAAGTCAGACATTTTGACAAATTTATAGTTGTTTAGGTTGCACACATTTCTGTTTCGTATTAAAGCGTTGACGTGAATTAGAGAAATTCAGAGAAAATATCTATCTACCGAAAAAATATTTGTTTGACGGACAGATAAAAATATCAAAAATTAAATTGAATTTAATTTAATTTACGCCGAGCCGATTCTTTATGTCACTAGATTTCTATTCAATAGTAAATCAGGTGGGTTATTAATATAAAACGGTAAATTAATTGAAACTTCCATGTTCTACATGCCTTACATGTCTGCTGAAAAATAACAATTTCTAATCATTATTGTGTCCATTTTTTATGATTGCAGGTTCGCGAACTGGTAGAGAGATGCACCTGTCCCACTCAATTTCCCATGATACGTGTTTCCGAGGGTAAATACCGCATTGGTGACACCAAGGTCCTCATTTTCGTCCGAATCCTGAGAAGCCATGTAATGGTGCGAGTGGGCGGTGGCTGGGATACTTTGAGCCATTATCTCGACAAGCACGATCCGTGTCGCTGTCGTACATGTGAGTAAATACTATGTTATATCCTAAACCTGATACACAGTATGAAGTTGTTGGCAATTGAAATCTGTTGGAATTCCCTGATATCCTTCGTGATTGGTCAGGAAAACATGTTAGTTGGTAGAAACATATGCATAGATCAAAGTACGACATTTTGGTGTATTAATGGAGGGTAGTATGGGGCATAATGGTATATGCCCTCACAGTAAAATAAAATTGTTTTCCGTATGCGGAATACAAACTCTCTTTCCAATTTTCATATTGATAACAAATTTTGTAATGTCCTTTCGTATGCATAATACGTCTATATGCTACACCTAATATATGGTATGAAGTTGGTTCTAATCGTTCCGCTCACGCTCTTCTTGATTGGTCATCGAGTTACGTGGAGTTTGTCGGTACAGAAGGACACCGACGATTGCAACGTTCTTCCCAATATCCACTTTATTTCAAGTGGTAACAATTTTTTTGACGACTCATATTTAATTCCATAAATAAATTTACGTCCCAAACATAATATTCAGTGGTTCCGGTCGAGATATATCGCATTCCACGTGTGCTGCAGCCAATTGGCCACTCATGCGTATGACGTTTGTCAGTAAGAAAACCGCGGGAAATTCAAATTTGTAATCCTTACTTTTATGTTATTAAGTCTTTCCTAAATGCAATATATGTTATAAAGTGATTTGCAATCGAAATATATCGAAAGTCAGTGACGCCTATTCTGATTGGTCGAGGAGTCATGTGAAGTTAGCCAATGGAGAATGCGCAGGAAATTCGATTATTTTCGCAATTTCTCCTGTTCTATTTTTTTAAGCTGTTACAATGTTTGGTAGATTACATTTACAATAAAAAATTTCCTTCTTTCAATTCGTACTTTTCAAAATTTTTGTCACTATCTTCCCCTTTCATGTAAATAATACCATCTGCAAAAGTTGTTGACTGATTGGTACAAATTATTCACAATTCAATAACGTTAACTTTACAATTGTTGGGAAGTTATATCTAATCGACATTCATCACGATTCTCGAGGTGTGAAGTTAGTCGCTGAAAAAACGCGCGGGAAATTTGAACACCGTTCATCAATTTTTCTTCACCTCGTCGTATTTTCCAACATTGTTATCATCACTTTCCAATTATATATAGATATAAATGAATGATAAACGGCGGAAAATTGAAATGATGAAAGGCAAAATGCCATTCGCAAATGACGAGATCAGCGCGTGCACTGTCACTAGTATTTCCGTAATGGTCCACCGCCATTCGTCAAACATACACTTTCTCAATAATTTCCAAGGAGTGTTTATCATGTTTTTCACTTGACATTCAACGTTTTATAACTGCCATTTTGTTTTTGATGGTTCGTCGTGTTGCATTTCCATCTCCTCCCCCCCCCCCTTTGCATTTTCACATTTATGATGTTACACGCCACGGATTTGCATACAAAGATATCATCATCACGACTTTAATCTGCATCACTGTCGTTCGAGGCAGCAGATTTATTTTAATTCTGTTTCTTTTATTTATTTTTTCCTCCGCAGCTCATCGCTCGATGATATCCGCCAAGCTGATACAAAAGGCCGGAGGATCGTTTGATCTCTGCAGTGCGCAGGTGCATTATGAAAGGTACATGAACACTTTTACATTCATTTAGTTTCACCCGTCATTACGTTGCAACAATTTGACAATCTCATTAATTTAGCGGTTATCTCAAAAACCTTTGGCTGTTGGGAATATTGTCAAAAGATTTTTTCTGTACCTCGTTTTGCATAGGAAATATTTTTTTTTAATTTTTTTTTTTATAATCAAGAGCGATTCGAAGTAACTATAATTCCCATAATTCAATTATAAATCCTAAAAAGAAATGATATAGTTGAGCGACAGGTAGTACTTTACCCTACCAGCAATGGTTATCGAGATATTTCATGTTTCACATTAACCGAGGTGAGTATCACAAAAAAAAACTAAAAAGGCAAACCAATTGTTTCTAACAAAGATCACCTCCAAGAACTCGCAGGAGTTCAGTGTCGAGTGTGGGCTCGTGCGCCGGTACAGTGACCCAGCAGCTGGGGCAACAGCAGTCCTTGCAGACACCGCGTAGCATATCGAACAATCGATCTCGATCGCCAACTCCGCACCACGCTGGCCGCCAGCACCTTGGCGAGGATCTCAAACGGCAAAGCAATCGTTCTCGCAGTCCCACACCGCAGACCAAGTTCACCCAGAGTCCGGTTCGCCAAGCCAGTGACCTTGGCAGAAAACAGCGATCGCGATCACCAACACCCAAGTCAAATGCACGCTCAGAGGGCAGTCCCACACCCAAGCCGGAAATCAATAAATCTGGGAGGACTAGTCCTCTTGATCCAACACGAAAAGCACTCAACGAGGAAATACGACAAGTCAAGTACGATGGAAGATCGCAGATGTATCATAGCAGACATCAGGATAATTACCAAGTAAGTAGGAACAAGTTGTCTTGAGGTACTTTGGCGGGAAAGGGAGAGAGAAGGTGCTGACGCGGAGAGAAAAGTTGGATAAATATTACAGAAACCGTAGATTGTCTGCAGCCATTGAACAGTATAGAAAGTATCCGGCGGAAGTAGTGATATCAGGAGAACAAATTTGAACTGGGTCTTGTGACAATTATATTGAAAACGTTTTTAACGGCGGGATAAAACGCTACTGAGATTTTACTGAGACCCTAACGATTTTTTTTAAAGAATAATCGTGATGATTATGTATGGTTTCGACGAGGTCCGTAATTCCTGCACAAAGAAGTTTGTATACTATAACTGTCAAATGGATGTAATTTTTATGCAAGTTTTCTCCGGATATATTCGGTATCTGTGAAATTTCCATAATGGTCAATTTTTGGAATTTTTGAGAATTTTTTGAAATTGTTTAAATGTTGTTGAAATTCTTACAATTTTGTTGAAAATTTTTGACATTGCTGTAAGTTTTGTAATTTTGGAAATTTTTCGAAATTTTTGAAATTTTTGAACTTTTTGAAATTTTTGAACTTTTTGAAATTTTGGAATTTTTTGAAATTTTTGTAATTTTTGTAATTTTTGAAATTTTTGAAATTTTTGAAATTTTTGAAATTTTTGAAATTTTTGAAATTTTTGAAATTTTTGAAATTTGTTTGAAATATTTTGCAAATTAATTCTTTCCACTCACGAAAGCTTTGAAAATCCTAAAATTCCGAAAACCTTGAAAGCGTCAGTAATAACACATGCCCGAACTGTTGTAGGACCCGAAGAAAGATCTCCACCAAGAGATTCGCTCTCGAGTTCCCCTCTCGGAGGACTTCTCAAAGCGTTACATAGTCGAGGGTGGAGTTGCGAAGCGCACAGCGGAGAGGGATGACACTCCCAAGTACGAGCCCTCAATCTACAACTATAAGTGCGGAAGAGTGGACTCCTCGAGTAGAAGTCCCACCCCTAGTCCCCCAGCGATCAAAGAAGAGTGTACCGAGTCATTCGGTAAATCCGCCCATGATGGAGAGCACTCCGACAACGGAAGTGAAGTCTCCGACGAGGGTTACAGGAGTTTGGGCACTGTGCAGCCTCCAGTTGCCATGATCAACGGTACCAATGGCATCACGAGTAACCACACTTCGCCCACGGTTGTCGACTGTCATAGTAAGTTATTCACCATACGACATGAGCCTCTTATACAATTATTTTTCCCCCAGAGATTACCCTCGATAATCTCACTCTGCCAAGCATGATTTCGGTATAAACAGCACTTATAACGATTAGATACAGTTGTCAAGTGTCAACCAATTATAATTACCCAGCTATCCCTCGATAACAATATACAGGATGTTCCAAAATGATTTGCACAGTTGGTTACCGACATTGATTTCATGATGAAAAACAATTCTCAAATTCAATTTTCTTTCCCCATTTCAATTTATTTTTCTTTTACTTGCTTTGATTATCACATATCCACTATTTACTGACATTCTGCTCATTATCAATTTCAATTTCCTGGGCAAGAAGTGTTAACTTGCCCCACAGGCAATCATCTCTGAGATATTCAAATAACATAAAACGCGTAGCATAAAATATAAAAGGAGGGAATGGAGTGGAAAAAGAATTTTAGTTGGATTTTTTCCCATCTAATCTCATCACTATTATAATGCCACATGTTATTGAACACCATGAAGCACCATGAATCGACCTCGATTTCCCATCACCGTGCCCCTGAACTCACCAACAATCGAGTGAAATCGATCAGGCTGAGCCAATAAAATTCCCATCCTATTCTCAAGAAAGTGCGAAGTTGATTGAAAAAGTGGAAATACGAAAGACGAATGGAGTAACTCACCGAGAGAAACTGCAACTGGCAGTCTGTGTACATTGCGGCACGTATACCTCATTTCATATACCAGTCATCGAACTTAATAAACCATTTATCGTGATATTTTATCGCACTGGGATGAGGATAATAATGGAGTGAGGCCGAGTCGTTTATTAACTCACAAATCACAAATACCCGGTATACGACGCACCTGGATAATATTGTAAACTGAGTAATTATGGAATAACTCAAACTTTCAACTAATTTTACCTTCGTGTTACGCGTCCCTGAGATGTATTTACAGAGTTGTTAAACATTTTTATTGTTTCAAGACCCAAAATCACTTCTATTGAATTCGTATTTTTCCGACGTTTTCTTATATTTTCGCGGGATTTTTTTTTTTCATGAAATTTTTTCTTGTGCCTCGTATACCAATAGTATGCTTTCCTTGAATTTTCTCTCTATTTTTAATGGTTCTTATTTTCGCTCTGTGTTTTTCAATAAGAAAAGTTGCGGGAGAATCGGAGATTTTACTCAACCTCAAGACCTATTAAAAAACTCGGTATGCACATCCATCAGTCGAGTAGCAGTGAATTCCTCGGGAGCCAATTAATCGAAAAGTGGTTTCCAAAATTTTTTTCTCTCCATTTTTGTTGTGCACTCCCTTTCCGGAAACTCTCTGTCCGTCTGTTTCCGATTGTTACTTCATCAAATTTTCCAACTTTTGCCATTTAGGCCGTCGTATTCCTAAACACGGGGCAAACCTCCGGAAGCCCCTATGCTACGACGGCGGGCGTCTATGGTAGAACCCCCCCCCCCTCCTCCCAGCCGCGTCGGGTTAAGTTAACGCGCGGCCTTGCGGTCTCATTTCATGCGACTTCTAACAAATTGGTGTAATGGTCCCAACCTGCGATAACCCCTACACTTTACTCTGACGTGTAGTGTTATTCGGGCGCGAACATCGGTGAGTCGAGGCAGAGGGTTCCCAAGGGGGCCGAAGGCCCTCGCACAGAACAAAGAACAAAAATTAATTAAAAATAAAATAAAACGAATCCAATTACTTTCTCCATCACTCTCATCACTGTCTAGCACAATATTCCACATTTGTATAGTCTATTTCCGCCAACGTGTCTGCAGCGCTAAAAATTGACACCAACTGACCGAAATTGACGGTTAAGACAGCATACCTCCCTTGAGGTGCATCACAGTTACAAACTTCGAACAGTGCCGTGCGCAGCGGTAGCGGCGGAGGCATGCTAAGTAGTATGAATCGACGCTAGATAGCTGTTTAGCGTGCGTGCGTGCATGAACGTTGAATACTTAGCAGGCCTCCACTGGATAGATGCATACTAATGGCCATTCAGCTCCCTGCTAACAGCACCACTACCTGGCGCTTAACGACTCCCAGCAACGAAAAGTAGTTTCTACACCTTGGCGGAAAGGTGAACACTCCCGGGGAGAATCACGGGTGAGGCTTCGACGAACAAACAGCTCAAAAATCCCTCGGGCCCTCAACCGTCATGCTGTTGATCCGTTTTGGCACGTCGAGAACACGAGCCGACTTGCCGAAAATGTTCAGCTTTCCACCCTACGTACACAATATACTATTCCAGTTGGTCTGTCTTCATCCAGAGCTTATGCTGACTAACCAGACCTATATGGTCCTCTCATCCGCCCCGGGCTAGGCTCATGTACGCCGGAAAATCTGTTTCAAGCCCAATTGCAATCCACTGGATCTGAACGAGATCACGGTTTTCGCGCCCGAATGACATAAAAATATCGGCTTAGAAAAAAAAAACACCTAGTACTTAATTCTACATGAGACCGAGTCGTGCGCCCGTCGTCCCGTTGTCCTCGAGTCCATCTCTACCTTTCATTATTCTCCATCTCCGTTGAATGCTCTCACCCGTAGCTCCCACATCGTCGTGACGATGCCACCGTGGGACCAACGTCGGTACCCCACACACTGGGGGGATATTCCGGGTCCCTCACGAGTTGGGACCACCCCGTAGATACTAGAGCATTAATATTCAAAGTACACGAGGCTTTATGCGCGTGATATAAACCTAAGTCCCATATGCATTATATATGTGCACTCATTTTTCCATTAAACTTTTAAACCCAAGAGGAAGGCTGAGCTGACATTTAGCGTGGAGCTAAGGGAGATAATGCAGCCCAAGCCGGTGGTTACGGAATTAAAAGAGAGAGAGGGGAAAAAAAGGAAACGTAGAAAACAGTGAGAAAGAGATATCCCGTGGGCGAACGGAACCAACCTGTTCAATGGAACAATTGTTGAATCATCTTGTTGCGAAAAAATGTATTAACTGTAAACTTTAGAAAATTGCGGGATCAATATACACAGAGTGAAAAGCTACCCTTTCATGTGGTGAAGTTAGAGTGTGAGCCATTCGTGAGGCTTGTGTATGCCATATAGTTTATTCTCAATTAGCTTTTCATGATTATCGATTCGTCTTAAAATGTCAGACGAGTGTGAAGCACATTGATGCAACACCTTGGATGCTGTGAGCATTGGTACCATTTTGTTCTCAGTTGGTCTTCAGAAATTTTCGATAATTGAACGAAGACTAAATCATGTGAGACCCAATCGGTCAATACTTGAATAATATTGCGTTCGTTTTTGAACTTTCACGAGTTATGAATTCCAGAGATCTGACCTACACAGAAGAATATTTGCAATATTTGCTACATGCAGATTAAATCCTTATGCAGTTAGTTATGATAAAAAGGGGAATGAGCGCTTGTTGAGGTGTGAGGATGTTGGATGAGTGGAGACGAAATGATCACTCACGAATTCTAAGACGTCAAGACAACGTTTATTTTAATAATAATTTGGTTTGAGGTTATACGAGAAATGGATATCGTTACGCGATTTGAGAATATCCCCGACGGTTGGATGAGTCCAACGGTCCATGCGGTTGGATACGTTTGGGGAACTGATTTGAACAATGGAGATTCGAGGGAAGTTGGGAAATTTGGAAAGAACGGATGACCTTCGAGGGAGGTATGTCCTTATTTTCAGATTGCAAAAAGATTGGTTAGTAGGATTTGAGTTGGGTGGATCAATTTCGTGATTGGAGAAGTGCAATGAGAGATTAAAATAAGTCTGTCCAGACAGCAAAAATTAGCTAATTGCTTGGGGAAAATTTCGATTAAAATAAGATGATATTCACTTCTTCCATACGCAACAATACTTAAATCCAGCCGCCATTATTATCCCGCGTTTTCCCTCTGTTCACTATCTCCCAGCTTCATTCAAAACATCCTTGTCTTGCGTTACTATGCGCAAGCTAAACCAACCTGATCTCTTTCCTCATGTACCTCTCGCAATTGAGCAGCAGTCTCGGGTGTCTTCATACTCACCGATCAAGGTTGTCCACTCCATTCATCCCACGCCGCTCACCTCTTTCAGGGATTGAAATTAATCAATTCTTAAGTGAAGAAGCTACACATTCACCAGCAAACACCAATTACATGACTGTTAAATATTTCGTGATCGATGTTGATTAATCACATTACCACAGAAATTAGCCTCGTAATTTTTCGACAAATTGCGCAATACAATAAACATACGTGGGATTCCATTGCCTGTCAATCTGCATTCCAAAAGCCCCCTAAATGTTGCCTCAAATTTATGAGGTAATAAATACACTCGCGAAAAGAATTTCACGAACGAAATCAACTGCTATTAAACCCCTGAAATTTGATAAGTCACCTACACCATTCCGCAATTCCGAGGGGGCGGCCCGCAAATTTTATCCAAATCAGAAAAAAAGAAGCAAGCGCTCTATACATGAGCCCATGAAGCCTCCTGATATTGACTCTCGCTTGACAGCAAGTGATTTCACTGGTAGAAAAAATCCAGAGGCAATTGGCTGATAAGAGTGACATTGAATTTGTTTCAAAGTATTTCGAATGGTAGTTATCACCTCACGTCTCGAGTGTCACGAGTTATTGGTATTTCCGAGACATTGCCATTGGATATTATTCGTCATAATCCTGTAATGTGTGCGTGACAAGATGGAATTCGAAATTGATATTGCGGATCTCAATATCGAGTGCCAAGTCTCACTGAAAGTCGCATCCGAAGGATTTAAACCGCTCCCGCCCGGCCGCATCTACTACAGTGGCATCTGGTGCGCCGTCTGGCGGGACGCGCTCGAGCAGAGCGTCCCTGGGCTTTGCGGCTTGACGGCTAAGAATCGAATCCTCGTACGGGAATTTTCGTCTCGGTGTACTGAAATTAGAGTTCTTATAAACGGATAAATAAATTAAGGTGTTCCGTGGCTTTCCTTCAGTTTATAATTGGTTTAAACCGAGTGAAGGCTGTACAATTCAGGAACCACGTATCTATTGTCACCTCAGGCAGCGTCTCGGCCTATCCTCAATCTGATCCAAGCATGAAAATTAAAAGAGCATACCCTGAAGTTGTATTTGCGTTTGTAATTTTCGAGATTCATTATGAAAAATTCTTAACAGTGAAGTGCGAAATAAGCGCATATTACCGTGCGACACGAGTGCATTCATTTGCGCGTGGCCCACGCGTTTCGGGTGACAGAAAAAGGAAAAAAAACAAGAGGGACAAATGCAGGTATGCAAGAGACGTTTTTTGCGGTGGGCTGGTAATGGCCATCCACCGAAAAACCGCACACGACTTTAGGCATTGGAGGGGAGAAGTGACTCGCGTGGGTCGAGTGTGTCACGAGCCTCCAACTTGCATTTACATCGCGATATTTTACGGTTTATATGGCACCATCGACGAAGACAACAGTCGAATTACGTTTGACAGGTTGAATTTACGGTTAAATGTACAATAAAGGAAATTGCCCAATCGTTTTGTGAGTAATTCAGCGTGAAAAGACTCATTTAACACGTCAAAAAAACATTTGGTAATATGATACGATACACCATGCTGAATGAATTGATTAATTTGAATGGTCCAATGAAGGTAGACAAGGGAATACAAGAAATTATGTGTCAACTTTTTATGGCAAATCAAGAACACATGTGATGCCTCAATTTGCGGAGATCTGCATAATTTTTCTACTCAAACGATAAAATTGAAAACTATGTTGCAACAACTAACGCAATAAGTGTCCTTGAACAACTTTACTGTACCGTTCTATTAGAGAAAACATAGTAGAAAATGTTACGAACACTGCTGAATGAATATTGTTCTTGTTTTAAAAATCAACATTTGATGTCAAATGCGCAGATCAAGGGTTCTGGTGCGAGACAAACTCACAGCAATCGGGAAAAAGCTTAAATAAGGCAAATCTAAAAATAACATTGGCTGATCCTGCAATCGGAGCGAAAGGTCACTTCAGGTGGGAGGTTCACCCTGAAAAAAAAATGGTGTAAGATGAGCCTAACATCACCGTTTTCTCAATTTCCTTCAAATAAATCACCAATCCCAGCAGTTGAATAGTTTCACCGGCACAACTGCAAAATGCATGTAGCTTCCATTTTCGGAGCCGCCTCATGACTCACACATGCCGCCAGAGGCAACTGGCAACAAACCGAGTTACCATGCCCTCAGATCCACTCAAGCCTACTACTCTAATACCTCCTCCTACCAATCGTACAAAAGTACATAAGTTGCATTCTGAAATGAGTAGGTTCCTAAATCCGAAATTGGAACGGCTGAGTCCATTTCTGAACTAATCCGTTCCGATTAAGACCTCATTCCACCTGCTTCCGGACTGATTCACCTCGTTTGGCCTCACTTTTTATAGGCAAAACCATTTTGGGATTATCTGCAGTGAGCCCTGATTGTCAACTTACATGAATCTAAAAAGTTGAATGCATGCTACAGTTATTGAAAGTATCGCCAGTCACTAAGTCACTCTTTCATATGTAGGATGTTATGTCTCTCCCACTCTCGCGTTTCCGCTTACCTCGCGTAACCCGTAGACTGAGACAAATCCATACAGCTTCACATACAAAGGTGAGAAAATAAAAAGTCAGCTGAACTTGAAGAAAATCTGCAACAAATCATTCAACTTCAATTTCTATATTTCGTAACTCTCAAGAAAACTAACAGTTGTGCCTCCAAATGAAAAGGGCCCAGATGGAGGTTTCTAGTTTTCGAGATATTCAAGTTTTTTCAGATCAAGAACTTTAGTATCCAAGTTAAACACAAAACGAAAAGAGTCCATTTGGACAAATCAAAGAAATTACAGAACGTTTTCGGATTTCATGGACTCTTCCTTCATCACTGGTATGTCAATAGAGAAAAACATCACTCTTTGTGATTAGAAATGAGCAGCATACATAGGATGGAATTACTGGACAAGTCGATAATAATAAAGGCCCACCTGGTCTCATTTTTTATTATGGGTGATTCCATCCATAATAATCATGATAAAACTCCCTACCATCTTTTTATTTTATGTTTAGTATGTCTCTGTCCGGTTAAAATCGAAACCTATTTAATTTCCAGCTAGAAATGCAGAAAAACTAACCTTGAGATTTGAATGAGTTTTTCTCAAAAAGTCATTTTTTGGGCACTTAACTTTGAAATTCCACAACTTCCTTGGTTTCTGGCTTAGACGCTTCAAGTTGGGTTTAAACTGTTCGGAAACTATCGAGGAATACAGCGATATGCGTAACTCAATACCGACCACTTGGGCCCTTTTCTCTTGGATGCAGTTCTTGAGTAGATAACATACTTTTCAGAAACTATGAGCAGTACCAATCAAAAGTCCCACATGTAATACATCTTACTCGGAAGGTCCTAGTGTTATTCATTCTACTGCTTAGCAGTTTCCAGGTTACTTGCCAGCAGTATCAGGTGATGACGATTATAGTCTTCAGCAGTACCTAGAAATAGTAAAACTGAAGCTTTGAAGCAACAGCTGAATCATGACAATCAGATCAAAATCGAACTTGCTTTTGGTACAGATCTCCCTCAGTGTCTTCAGCAGTTTCCTGACTCCACCAAACCGCCAATAGTACTTTAACACTCTGATTCCTTCTGCTTTCAGAACAACCGCCCATTGAACGCTCGTGTGTGGAAACCGACAGCATCGAAACAGGACTCCGCAAGACCAAAATGTCTCCAGGCAGTCCTCGAAGTTCTCCGGTGCGCAGCATTCCCGGAGATCGCACCCCGCGGGGCCAATCAATGGTCCGTGAAAACAGCAACCTCTCCCGCTGCTCATCTGGAAGTAGAACTCCGCGAGAAGGGAACTCCAGTCCAGAGGGTAGTCCCTTAAAACGAAGCGCAGTTCGTAACAGTTTGAGAAAACCACCTGCAGGAAGCCTCAGTAAGGCTTCCCCTCCTCCTCGCCAAAGCCCATCATGTGGTAACAGTACCTGGAGCGGGAGACAATCTAAACAGAGACCCGGATTGTCACCAGACACCTTCGCCAATCCCAGCACCGCCCCTACGAATGGCAGCCATGGATCACCTTCACTCAACTTCTCCAGAAAGCAAACAATTAGACAGAGTCTACCTAAGTCAGCCATGAATGGTGTGCAGTATGACAGAAATGGACGGAGAATAAAACCAGCTAGTGTTTCATTACAGTCATCGCCAACTAAAGTTGCGAACCCACTACTCGAGCAGATCCTCCAGAAAGTTGGTCATCTTCAAGATGACAAACAGGTGGTCCAGAAGTTGCAGGACTTCTTGAGGAATTATCAGGATTGTAATGAAGGGGAACCAAACCTGGAATTTACGAGGGCGTGGATCGATGGAAATGGAACACTGGCGCTTCCTCCAGAAGGCCAAGTGTCCACGAGTCCACGTAAAGATCCAAAGGCTGCGAATGAACGGGGATTCTCCAGGATACCCGCTCCTGTCTACAAGAGAGCTATGTCCGTTGCTTCGGACAGCATTTGAGATAGGGAGAAAACGGGTTGTGAACCTGGAGATTTGACTGTTCAGAATCAGAGAGTCGAACAGACAAAAAAGGGGTCTAAGATTCCTAGGAGCAAGAGGCCTGCATGAGGAGTTGTGCAGATCTAGATCAGATTTGGATACGGTCCATCCAGTTCCTGATCAGAATTCTGTCGTTAAAATGATTTTTCATGGTAAGAAGTTCTTTAAATCCATACAACTGATCGCTTCCTGATTAGAGATGAGAGACAGCTGATCAGGCACAGTGAAGGTACATCGAATCTTGAAAAACCCTGATCAGACTTCAGCTCCAAATAAGCGTCCTAATTCTAATCAAACACTGAGCAATATCAGAGTTCCGATGTGATTAGTATCTAACTCCAGCCTGATTCAGGTTCCGCTGAGAACAAGAACCATCAATATAGAAGGGTATTTTCGTTACTTAGTACGGCCAGTCTCAGGAAATCACTTGAATGACTACTACGAAAGTAGTTTGAGGTCCGCTGTAAAAGCCTAGTGGCCTTGTGTTTAATCATTGTTTTTAATGCTAGTTTACTTTCAACTTGGTGCAGAAAACACGGTGATACCCATGCATGCTGTCGGGCAATGCCGGGATGGTGCTTAAGGAAAAGAAAACATATTTGACCTATTGCTGTTCCTTCACAATTGTAATACAGTGAAATTTTATTCTAGACTGAATTTTAATTATCGACAGGTCGTAGGATTAAGCGTTGAGTGTCTTGCGTTGTTGGCTCTCCTGGGTATAGTGACTAGTTGAATTTTATGGGGAGATACAGGTACATCATCAACATTCATGGCTAATTGGTTTCTACGAGCTTGTGAATGTGTTTAATGATCAAAATGAGCTCGAGGCGTCTTTCAATATGTATAGATGTGAAATTTTTTCTCAATTTTTCAGACGTGATTTTGATCCTGGTCTGCAGTTCCGATCTTTACATATTGAAGGGACATCTTCAAGTGTCAAAAAAAATTTCATACGCTAAATATTCTTCTTTTTCAACAATTCTAGCGATGATATTTTTCACAAATTTATTTATTTATATAGTCTATCGGTTATATTTATTGGAGACAATTTAATTACGCGTTGATATGAAAGGAAAGAGCAAAAATTGGTAATTGTGTATGGAAGGAAGGCTTAAAATTTCACAACCAGCATGCATTAAATTTGAATGTAATTTGTGAACCCTTCGGACTGCATTAGATAACTTTTAACGTCTGACAATTGTCATTCCAGTGTTTAAACATTTTTATACCAAAATCATGTAGAAGCCTTTTTATGTAAAATTATAAAATAATGTGTCGGACGATGACACAGTTCGATCCACTTGAGCTTAGATTAGATAGAGATCGTACAAAAGAGAATTTGATAGAGAAGTTTAAAATGCCCAAACTATTTTTAGTAGCACGTGTGTATAGACGAGGCGATTTTTCTAGGCCAAAAGGCACTAAAACTAAATTAACAAGCGATAACAAAAAAAGAGAACCTAAGCTATGAATTTTAATAATTCACAAATCAAACTAAATTGTACATTATTTTTGGTTGTTTGTCGATAGTATTTGATGACTTTGATATGACACTGTAAATCATACGTGGAAAAAAGAAATGTTTCGCCCACGTGGACAATTGCAATGCCTGAGCTTGGTAACCCCTTTCTTTCTTAATTTCTCTCGGACAAAAGAGAAATTGAAACTTGAATTTTGCACGTAAGAGTTATGTCACCATACGAAAAGATATTTTTTTTTTCGTACATTCACTACCCGTTCTTTCCATTTTGTTAATCATCTAATCCCACTACCACCGCTCATCACGTTTGATGATTTATTCGTTAAGTCATAACATTAAGTTTATAAGTATTGTCAATGTTAATCCTTTTCATAACTATTATTTTTATGGAAACTATTACCATTTCAAGTTGTACGTATTCCCCTGATTTTAGGCGGAAACGACGAGATTTTACAAGGATGAAAAAAAAAATGTGAAATTGAATAAAAATTATTAAAATGAATTTTACTTTTTTTCATTTATTGTAAGCCCCTAATGTCCTCGTAGTCTTGATCTTGAGAATATTTAGAAATATAAATACACGGTTTTACGTTTTAGAATTATTGCACAAGATTATATGTTCAACCGATTTTGCGATTTTTAATATTTTTAAAAATGATATTTTGAAATTTTAAGAGCAGAACTGTCAGAACTCAAAATATCTCGAAGTTTGTCACGCTGACTTCTGTTACGTTCTACCTCTCTCTGTCCTTATATATATATATATATATATATATATATATATAAATGAGAGCTTCAATCAAGAAAATAAATCGATTATGTGAATCGAACTCGAAATCAGAGAAAGAACGGCATGTGGCCGCGTAGCGGCCACCGCATGAACTGGTGTAATCAAAATGGAGAAGCAATTCCGAATCACGAGCGATCCCTTCCGTTTCCCAAGCCATCTGCCGCCACCGAACGCGTCAGCCCCCAGCGGCCAGTCTGTGAACTGAGGAAGAGCGCTTCATCGTTAAATGAGTTAAGCTGATCTGCACGTCAAAAGTCATAATCCAAATGATACATCCTTCTTTTCCCAAGACAAAAAAAAATGAATAATCTCGGATGAAGCCGTGTCATAAGAACTAGGTAAGAAATGCATTAGGTGAGAACTGTGTCAAACTCGAGGCGACACGTTTGCGACACGTATCCCGATACGAATAGAGGGGGGGAAGAAAACTGGGCCCATTATAAGTCCCCCAATACTGCAGCAACGGGCGTCCTTGCCGGATATGGTTAGACCGGCTATTCTCGTCCCCCTCTGGCACATCGTCGTGCCAACAACAACAACAACAACAACGGAACGGCGCACCACGGATTCTCAGTGTTCAATGGTGTGCGAATATCACAAACGCGGGACTACCCTTTTTCAGAGCTTCATATGCCTGTGGTCAACAAAGCAATTCGCCAATAATAATGTCAATAGTTGTTTTTTTTCTCGCATGAACGAGCTCGAGATAGAGTAGAATTAAGAAGCTTGATGTCATCCTCAAGAACATCAATTGCTCATGTTTCTTGTACCCTAAACGTGATACACGGCATGAAGTTGCTTCCAATCGAATTGGCCTGGCACCGTTCTCATTGGCCAATGACTCACGCGAAGCGCCACGGTGAAATAAATGGCGGGAGATTCAAATTTATTTTCCCACTTCCGTTTACTCAATATTGTTATAGGTTTGTTACCCTTTTTTTTATCGTAAACTTTTATGTCTTATATTTTTTATATCGAATTCAGTTAATGGCATCACTTTCTTAATAATTATACATTAATAATAATTATACAATTCACTGAATGATTTTCGTGGACGCCAATTGGAGTTTTGAAATAATCTTGAAATGAAGAGTAAAAAGATATCGGTAAAAAATTTATAATGTTAGGAAAAATTACGTTTTGATCACTTCAATTTTTTGAGTTTATTTTGATTTTTGTGCGTAGAAAGTGTCCGAAACCAACGAATACAATGGCTCGCTTGAAAAATAATATATCATCCCGGATTTGTTCATCCCCCCGATTTTTGATGAAATTCATTTAGAAAGTTCGTCGGGTGCCACGAAAATGCAATAAATTGAGCCTTCAGCATGAGGAATCTCTTCCGCGCTCCTCCAGATCGAAATGTCGATTGTCTCTCCCTCACAAACGCCCGGAATATCATTATAATACCTAACGATTTTACGAGCTAATGTAAGCGAGATATATAACCAGAGACACGGGTCTATGTTGCCCTATCTCGCAGTGTCCGCGAGGCTGTTTCCTCGTGGGCGGCACACAGGTGCCTCCGGGCACTTGGACGTCTCAAGATACGCGCTGAGAAGGTATATAGCTACCCACGCAAAATCACGGCACACGCACTTGTGTCAGTAATACACATGTATGTTTTTATGCCGGATGAGGACTGATGTTAATGCATTTTCCATGTTGTAGTCGTGTGAGTAAACCATCATTATTTGTTTTCATAACCAATGATCATTGGTATTTATCTATCTCACGCATTATTGAGTGTTTATTGGACAATTGCAATTTTTCATTTGCCCAGTTTTCCGAAAGCTCTTGGAATGACCTCGAGGGGAAAAAATTCGCTATGTAACTGGTCTTTCAAGTATACCAAAATGGCTCCCAATAAATCTCATTCTGAGTCGATGTGTGTGTGTGTGTGTTTGTCAAAACCTTTGACACACACACTCACATGAGGCCTTCGATGAACTTCAAAAGTGGTAAGATTTCAAGCCGAGAATACACTTCGAAAAAAATGGTTCCGAACACACACACACACACACATATCTATATGTATAATAATTCCAGATTTTATTGTTGCGCTCGTCCCAATAACTATCTCTACCGGAGAATTAAACAATAGATGAATTAGTAAATCGTTGGATCCCCAAACTAGAGCTCTGAATGTCCTATACACATATAAGGTCGCTCGTCTATGATGATAAATTGTACCCCATAATTTCTCTTGAACATCCAAAGAAATGCAATTTTTTATTTCAATCAACGTATCATGATGTTATTTTAAATTAAAAAATTAGCTAGTTACTCTAGCGATACAGGCATTTGTGTCAGTAATACACATGTATGCTACAAGCCTGATGCCGGATGAGATCCGATAGTAATGCACTTTCCATGTTGTAGTCATGTGAATACAGCATCATTTGTTTTGATAATCAATCTCCATTGAGATGTAATATAGGCTCAATAATGTATACATGTCTAAATTTTATTTACAACAATTTTATGAATGATTCGAGATTCTCTCACAGGATCTATTTATCTTAGAGTGTCATACGGTTTCTGTAAAATGTGGAATAGCAAATTGAGGTTTCTCTTTTCACGCTACCTCGCATACTTAGTGAGTATACGAAAGTAATGAATTTTCGGAACGAGCCAAGCTACGGGTGCATCTGTATGTTCGTGCAAAATAAGTAGCAAAAACTAGTGGGTGGGATGTATTTGTGCCCTCAGTGAGGACACAATGCAAACTTCCCGATTTGGTAACTCGAGTTTTCGAGAGCATGTCTGTTTCAAAAATTTACGAGACTTCTCACTTGAGTGTTTACTGATTTTGTTTTTCATTTCTCTATATGCCGCTGCCTTTTGTGATTGTTTTCATAATCAAGAGATAACTCCCTCTTCCACGTGAAAGCCATTTACTTCTCATTGAAGCCTTTGAGTCTCATTGAAGCATTTTAAACCCACGAATATACAACAACTACGTTGAAGAAGTTCAATAAGTCCGTATCTCCGGCTTCACGTTCCTGGCAGGATTGATACACAAAAATGATATACAAGTATTATATTCTGATTCGATCCATGTATACTTGTAGAGACCATTTTTTGCGATCGCCGCCGCCATCTAGTCTCCATTGATGCACTCATCACATGACTTATTTTATTCTAACGGCTCTACCACCTTAATTATGCACATTATGGGAAAAAGTTAACATACATTAAATGTGGAACTTTATATGAGGAACAACTTATGTCAACAATTTTTTTCCTTAACTCCAACCGTTTACGAGATATAGCGTTATGAACAATTGAAATTGTTAATAACAATATATATTCTGAACCAATATCCGTCAAAAACTAATCAGGGCTGAGTTACATGAAGACACGTCGATTGAGACCTTGAGGGCTTCAATTGGTGTATCCATCTGTGAGAAATCGTTGACCAAAATTTGGGGCACATGCATACAAACATACACACATACACACCCAGACATTGGCTCAGAATTTTTCGGTCATCATTTTGGTACCCTTAAGACAACAGTTACAAGCCGAAATGAAAAAGTTCGATTTCGGAGTAATTACAATAACTTCCCTGTCGAGAAGTTAATAATCCAATGATGTACAATCAAAAGATATCGGGAAGTTTAGGATTGCTCCAGGGGTCTATCGTCTGTTTCTTCCTTTACGAAAAAAAATTACGTGATTCAAACCGAGAAGCTAATTAATAATTATTTTTGTTGAGTCTTAAATTGTGGAAAGACTGATCAGCTGCACGAGAAATTATCAATAGATCTTTTACGGAGAGAATCGAATTTTCTAAGTAACATAAAAATAAGCCTCGACTAGTCTATTTCTGTCAACAACCTCATACGCACGTAAAAATGTTGTTCATTCAACTTTCGCGACTAGCTTGAGTATGTATTTGGTAATCGGAATGTTTGATGGTGAAAACTGGAATTCGATTGGAGAAGATTATATATAATGACGTATAAGGTAATAGAAATAAATATAATAATAATTATATCACATTTTATTTCAAAATGCGGAGATGGGAGATGCCAGGCAACAAAAATTACCAGCAAAGTTACATGAAAATGACCTCGCGAAACACAAACCGCGAAGTGGAGGAATCCAATAAAAATTGCGGAGCGCAATGGAATTTTTATGTTTGGTGGTGTAAATTTTACGAACCGTTCTGCAAAAATTCCAACGCGCTAAGAAAGAACGGAATCGGAGAATTTTTATCCTTGCTCCGTGATTCAGCCCAAAAATTAATAATATTTCAATCTTGTTAAGCAATTGTTAAGAACTTCCCGATAATATACCCCCGGCAACCCAAGATTTTTAGAAATCGTTCTCCCAATTACCCAACTTCTGAAAAAATTACATAACTTTTATGCATTTTTTTGGTCTCGAACTTGGGAATGTCCAAACCCTTTTAGACTTTTGCTCAGTCTATTAAAATTCATACGAAATCAATTTCACTGATAAATTACATGACTGGTTCGGTGATTTTTATTCATTTTTTTTTATCCATTTATCCCTTCATAATAACTCTTCAAAATAATTCGACTGATTGGCCATCTCAATGCACCTCACGGTGTTTCTACGAAAACGGAGATTTTTGATTTTGCAATTTATAAATCTTCAAAAGTGCCCGGACTTTTTTTTGTCAGTTTCTGGTAGTGGTTAGAGATCTCATTATATCCTGAAAGTGATTTTACTACAACTTCACAACTCGCTCCATTAGCAGCTAATTAATTAAATTCTCGATCTGGACGAAATAGTACGATTGCTGCGACTATAGAATGTTGGGCATTAGTGTTCGTGGGTGTGTAGGTATTTTTTTTTTCCTCCGTCCCTCTCATTTGTATGCCCCTGGTAGCGACCGTGTAAGCATTCCTTCATGGGGCGTACCGGACACCCACCCGTGCGGCTGGGGCCGACTTTCGCCATTTTTAGGCCATCGTATTTCTAAACACAGGGTAAACCTCCAGAAACCCCTGTGCTACGATGGCCGGCGCCTATGATGGAACCCCCCCCCCCCTGCGTCGGGTTAAGTTCCCGCTCGGCCGGGCGGTCTCATTTTATGGGTACCGCCGATAGCACACACGGAAGTTCCTGCATCGGTCGGAATCCATGAGAAAATATTTTGAAAAAATATTCTCCGGCGGCCGGGCGCGAACCTAGGACATTCGGAGTAGTAGGCAGATACTCTACCACTGCGCCAAAGCCCCGACTGTGTGTGTGTGTGTGTGTCTGTGTGGACAAAAAAATTTGAACTGATTCCTTCGATTGTTATTAACAAATTGAATTGTTCATATCGCTCAATGGCAAGAACGGTTTGAGATACGAAAAGAAGTGTTTAATGAAAGTTGTTCCCTACAAAAAAAATACAATTTGATGTTTTATGACTTTTTCTCTCAACACGCATAATTAATTAACGAAACCATTTTACGTAACAGTTAGGTAGACGTTAAAAAATGACTATACTTAATTGCAGCCAGGGTCATAGTATCGATATCCCACAAAATTTGTGCCCATTTAATTTACAATCCACCTGAACGCGTACCAATCATGTTCGAACTGGACGATTTGAGCCGTGTCGTCTCGTATTGCATAATCAGAAGTACAATAATAAATGATGCGTGCATCAATTATTAAAAACATCAACGCTAGACACCCAAAAGGTCTAACCAATTTCCGACGTCGAGGTAAAACTATGTTCCGGTCGCATTATGCAATGGTAAAAGATTAAGGTAATGAACAGTTACCAAGGCGCACATAACATGTATTGGTCCATCAATCTCATAAACCCATGCGCACATAGAGCGCCAGTACTGTGGATCAAAATAATTTGCTCCAAAAATAATGGGAACCAATAGTTTTGTCCCCAAACTACAAAACCCTTCTCTCATCATTATATACACAGAGCTCGCAACACTCCGCGATTCAACTTTCGCGACTAGATTTGTTATTCTCTCTCCATACAATTCCATGAGAAACATGAAAACCACTTGGCAAATTGAATGGGGTCAAGGCACGTCCTTGAGAATTATTTTCGTCGAGCATAAGAATCCCAGACAATTGTTCTTTGTCATTCAGATGGTAATAATGGTAAAAATCTATATTGAATTGGTACGACAATGAGATGTGACGGACAATGCTCATCTGCGGTGGTCGGATGATGCTTTTTTTTTTCTTCACAACGGCGTGTCATGTTTTTCCGCTAATGAGGGGTTAATGACAGTCCTAGCGCCGGGAACTGCGGTGGTGATGATGCCCTGCAAATGCCGACACTACCGAGAAGCCAACACCGATGAGGTGTTTGAAGAAAGAATCGCCAACCGTGGATTGCAATCGCATGGTGCAGCGAGAGACGCGGCGGGGGGAGAGGGAGGGGAGGGGGGAATGAGTGGCGAGTGAAATTACTGGGCGGAAGGTTGATAAAGATGAATAACATGAATAACATCTGGAGCCCAATGCAGGACTCGCGAGGAGGCTTTAACGAGGAAGTGATGACTCTCATTACGTGAATGTCGAGGGGGTATTCACTGACATGCTGTGACACACTGACTGATTTCATGGGATTTCAATGATGTTAGACGGCGATGATGAAGGTTTAAAGGAAGAAGTTTTAGTGTACACGGTGAAAAAATTCTACCTGCGAACTGTCCGTGTTGAGTCTCAGCAAGTTTTTTTTATTTTATGTGTGTATGTGTCTGCGTCTGCGGGTGTGTGCGGGCAGGTGAATGGGTGGACGGGTGTGTGTGGGCGGGCGAGTGGGCGGACGGATGTGTGTGGGCGGGCAAGTGGGTGGACTGGTGTGTGTGGGCGGGCGAGTGGGTGGATGGGTGTGACCGGGTGGGTGGGTCGACGGGTGTGTGTGGGCAGGCGAGTGGGTGGACGGGTGTGTGCGGGCGGGCGAGGGAGTGGGTGGACGGGTGTGTGCGGGCGGGCGAGGGGGTGGGTGAGCGAGTGGGTGGACGGGTGTCTGTGGGTGGGTGAGTGGGTGGACGGGTGTCTGTGGGTGGACGGGTGTCTGTGGGTGGACGGGTGTCTGTAAGTGGGTGAGTGGGTCGACGGGTGTGGCCGGGTAGGTGGGTGGACGGGTGTGTCTGAGTTTGTCGGGGGTGAAAGGGTTTTTGTGGGTGTGTGCGGATCGGTAAGTGTGTGTATGGGGGTGGGTTGGTGGGTATGTATGTGGGTATTTAAGGCCTGTTGAGGGTCGGTTGATTTAAGGCCGGCAAAAATCCAACGAAAACTCATCTTAGAATTCTGAAAACATTATCAAGAATTATATATTCACAAATGATAATGTTGATATCTACTACCCTCAAGATAATGCTAAAGTGGTCGGCCCCTGAAAAAGATTCATCTACTGCGACTGACGGTCTCGTTCATTCAGGATTTAACGCCTGTCTTCAAACTATTAAGAATATTGTAATGTCTGAAATATTCCGTCGACCTTGCCTGCACGATTGTCTCACAAAAACGGTGCCGTCTGCATTGCGCAAATCCACTATCCAATTGGCACTGTTCCGAGTACTGGATAGGAATTGAACCAGCAATTTCAGGGGAATCCCCGACATCATGGTAAGTGATGTTTTGCTGAAGGCGGTGACAATAAAACGATGGTTCTACACGTTTTATCTTCATGGAATATCCATTGAATATTCATTTATGATTCGGAAATTAGATTTTTTTCATTTTGTAAGGTATTCTACAGGACCTTGTAGAATCTAATATCCATTTTTCGCGTTACTTTACCCCTGTCATCTATCTGTGTGACCCTGGCAACACATCACTTCGTGACTTTTGGTGTTATATTTCGATCAGTCATAATCATAAGGAATAAATGTTTTGCCAAGAAATTGAAGGGGATGAATGTATTTCTGGAAAGATTAAACCTGGAAGATCTCATCGAATTGATGGCAAATTTATATGAGCGACAGTTTGCTACAATGTGTACACATTTCACACTTGCGTGCGTTGCATTCATGCACCAATATTTCAGCCAGAGATGTTCCACCGATTCTCTAAGGAATTTGCGTTTTTTTAAATGCAAAAGTATTGAACCCTCCTTCCCTATGGAGAATGGAAATGGAAATAAAAAAAATACGGTGTGTCATGAAGACACGCGACAGAAGTGAAACTTCATAGGGAGTAGCTGAAATAATAATTCGATTTTTCGGTTTGATGGGAGAGAAAGCATTTAAATTACTAATCAATAATTTTTCCACAACATACGCGCATTTATTCAATGTGATAATTAGTGTAATTCGCTCAAGACGCAAAAATAATCGAGGGGATGTGGCGTCAAGCAATCCCGAAGATCTGAGCCTCTAACTCTACTTTAGTCTATCCTCTTTGTGGCCAGCGATGGGAGATCACCCTCCTGCTCTGATTCGACTCGCCGCCGCAGCGTCATGACCCTCATTAGGTTTTTCTTACTTTACGTTAGTTTATCGAATTGATAGACTTCGGCCAAGTGTCTATTGATTTCTATCAAATGATTCTGCGTAGAATGAGCCCAAGTAAAAGGGTCTATCATTAAATTCTAAAAAAAAGGGATGCTATCTTTTGGGCCAATTTTTTGAAAATTCATTTTAAAAAAAATTTAGTCAATCAAATTGTTTTTATAATCAATCATTGTTTATCATTCATCTATCAATGAATTCTGACGGTCGTAATAATAAATTTTTAATAAGCAGGGGCTAACTTCATGGAGCTCCAACAACTGTGTTCGGCGATCGTCACGCCGCCTAAACATTGTAATCTTACCTACAGGTACCTAAGGCAAGAGAGTCACGGCCCCCACTCTCTCGACGCTACGTGTTACCTCCACCACGTACGTCCGTCACAGAAAAGGTTGCCAATCCGAATTTCAATACCCTCCTTAAATTTCACTTAAAAAAAAATTCCATAAATTTATAAGTGAGATGGGTTTTTGAAAATTCAGCATTGATTCTGTAATATTTATATTGAGAATGTGAGTTTTCATTCTAAGACAAAACAGGGGACCAACGAACCGGCCACTGGCGGCCGGGGAGGCACTAGTAGTAAATCGAAAGAATCGACGTCACTTATCTCCTTTTACAACTTCGCTACCGATTTTTTTTTACATTTCTTTACATTCATCGGAAAGATTGCCTACTTTTATTAGAAAAATAATACGAACTCCTTTGAGCCGACTCATATGAATTTGTTGTTTGAATATATATCTATATATGGGTGATTCCATCCCAAGTCACCACACCAACATTTTCAAACTGCATCTTCGATTTTTTGAAACTTTTATATCTAGTAGTACTGGTCAGGATTAACTTCTACGATTTTTTTTCAATTTTTTTTCATGACACCATTCGCAAGAGCTGCATTGTAAAAAATACCATTTTTGAACAATGCTTCCTTTTTGAAAATATTCATAACTTTGCAAAAAATGAACGGATTTTTATGTTTTTTTTTTCAAAATTCTTGTTTTTAAAATGGAATTTGATCCCTATTTTGGGTCCATTTTCACTTTTTAAAGATAAATCATGATTTTTGGGAATGTATGACTGCACCAATTTTCCCTGAATTTTTATATAAAAAACTGTTGATCTTTTGACAAATTTCAAGCCTATCCTCATTATGGACATTAAATGGAAACTATTTTTTAAGTACAAATGTTTTGCCACGATTTTCTTAACGAAGCAAATGCGTTAGTAGTAAATGGACACATACTGCAGCCAGTCATCGATGTTTTCTGCGAATAGCCATGTCGTATGCCTTTAGACGCTTTTTCATTTTCCGAGAAGTTTTGCTAATAAATCCTTCCTTTCCCCATCAACACACGAGATAAATTAACCTAATTACACAGAGGAGAGAAAAAATAGGTTTTCTTCACGTGAATAATTAAACTAGTGGTGTGAGCATGTGTGTGCTCCATTCGGGGCACAAGCAAAACTTCCCGATTTGGTATTTCAGCACATCGTACTAAATTTATTCTGCTCCAATATACCACGTTTAATCAGTGTGACCCCTATGAGCGTCATAATGAAAATTTGCAGATTTGAGAATTCTAAACTGACTCATTTATGAAACAGATAATTATGAATATTTGAGTAGACGCATGGTGAGCATGAGGACGAGATTTATGCGTGTTACTTGAGTGGGAGTGAGACGCCAATAGGGGTGCGACGGCTCGAGGGTGAAATCCGTCATACCTTCTCAATTATGATAATTATAGAAAAAAGTCATTAGAAATTAAATGTGCATTTCTACTTACAGAACAAGTTCCCTTTACCACTTTCTGCCGCATCTGCCACCGTTTTTTTGTTAATAATTTGTTAATAACAGTATACATACTACCCCAATTTTCTATAAAATCTTTGACCCTCCATTCTTCATGGAAACAGTGCGATTGCAACCTTAAGGACGACTGTGACTCCGTTTGTTCACTCATTACAATAATGATTGTTCAAACGACCAGACCTCCTCAATTATGCAAATTATAGAAAATGTCATAAAACATAAAATCCGTATTTTGAAGTGGGGAACAACTTTTAGGTCCATACTTATTCTCCTATCTGCGACGATTTTCGTGATAAAGCATTATAAACATTTGAAATTGTTTATAACAACATAGTTGAGGCATCAATTTTATCCAAAACTTATTCCCTCCTAAGTTGCATGCAGCCATTTCATTTACGACTTCGACGCGAGAGAAATTTTTCTCCAAAGATTTGGTTACACAGCTACATATATACACATGCACACATACATATATACACATGCACACATACACAGTGTAAGTTAGACCAAGGGGTATTATCTCTTGTTTTTGTTCCATTTGTTGTTTTCTATTTGTAATTTTTTAGTTGGTTGTCAATAAAGATATAAAAAAGCAACAAAAAAAACACACACACACACACATTTGTTCAGAATTTGATGGGAAGCAATTTGGTACACTTAAACGACCAGATACGAATCGAAAAGAAACTAGTAGGATAAAAGTGTGTGTCCCCGTTGGGAACACAAACAAAACTTCTCGATTTGCAATTTCTGTTTGCCATTCCTAAATTTTTCGATTCGTCAATTAAATGTTTGAAGACTGATTTCAGAACAATACTAGTGTGGGTAAATCAGTGTGACCCGTAAGGTTCACACCGAGAATTTACCAATTTGAGAATTTTGAGCTATCCGATTTATCAAGGAGATAATTATGAACATTTCACTAGGCACATAGTCCGCGTGAGGGCGAGAATGATACGCGTCACGAGAGGGAGTGAGACGCCAATAGGGGTGCGACCGCTCGAGGGTTAAACTCGTCATACCTCCTTCATTATGACAATTATGGGAAAAAGTAAGAAATTGGATATGCATTTCCACTTACAGAACAAGTTCATACTTCATATTTTGCCGTCTCTCTTACCGTTTTTGCAATAGAGGGTTGTGAACAATTCAATTGTTAATAACAAAAAAACTGCTCGGCCAATTTCAATCGAAAACTAATCAGTCTTAAATTTCATAAAGACGCGCACAGGTATTTCTTCAGTATTCGACGGGAAGCATTTTGGTACATTTAAAACACCAGTTACCAAGTGAAAAGAGAAAAATCGATCTAGGGATCCTTACAATAACTTCCCGAAGAATCGGGGAGTTAATAAATAAGACCGAAATTCGCAAAAAAAAGTGCCAACGTTACGCGGTGTTCCCAAGCGGTCACCCATCCAAGTACTAACCGCGCTCATCATTGCTTAACTTCGGTGATCGGACGAGAACCGGTGTGTTCAATGAGAAATGAACGTTGCCATAAAATTTTTCTAAAAGATGTGCGTTGATAAGCGATGAACACACCTGAGTCATTCGTATGAATTAATATTAATCACACTCGAAAAATTGGGAAGTTAAAAAATTGATTTCGGAGGCATTACAATAACTTTTTAAAAATCAGGTAAAGTAAAAAAACTACTAGCGTCTCATTGACGAACTACTCACAATATTATCTTTTCTTCTCGTTGAGGTTCTCATTCGCTCGCTTCCTATGCAAAATTAATATGCGCGCGCACTGCACTTAGGATTTCAATAGTTTATAAATTATCCATGCTGTATCGGCTCGTGTTAGTTCGCATAAAAAAATTCGGAAACATAAACAGATGTTTGTACAATATTTTCAGGCAATTTGTTCATGTTAAGTTCATACATGAAACGGGGAGAAGTGATAATGAGATGTATATGGATCGAGCTCTCAAATTTTGAATTCTAAATCGTCGTCGCATCGAAACAATTCATAGAGGCACGGAGTTTCATACATTTTTCAAGGCACGAAATTTAATTTGAAATTAAATCCAACAGTCTTCCAACTCAATCTGAGGTTGTTGAGTAATATTGTCACGCATATTACTCACAATGAAAAAAAAGATGAATAGACTGGCCACGTGCGTCAAATCCTGTAAAAATAGCTCACTCTAATCACCCCCCCCCCCTCCCCCCGCCCAGAACCAGAAGATTAAACCCACAGCCTCCACTCTCCCACACCTAATCATCAATTGATATATGTCCCAGAAAATTCTCCCGACAATAATCGATTAATAGAGACCACTAACAACAGATGTGGAATGTCGCTGGTCTCCAAAGGAATAAAGGTATTTGCTAAAAAATTGAAGGAGTCAGACAGGACAGACAGGACAATAGAGTGCGCGGTAGAGCCCAAGGATCTGCCCACGCGGTCCCTTGTAAACGGCTGCATTTAGATTCCGTTTGTAGTCCATTAAAATCTGGGGGGACTTGAATTATCCCGGATACGTCAACAGTGGTAACACGAAGCATTTAGCAATGGATTTCCTACAGTATCAAGTCCAGTAGTTTCTCAATGCAACTCTCCATACCTAGGAAATCCTATCGATCTCCCATGATGGGTGTGTGCATGATGTTGTGTATGTGAAACAGGTCGAGGGCCTAATAGATGATCGATCGACTGGCTCTTGACATTGCACGTCGTCGTTTGGCTGAGGTCCAATTAATGGGCCTCTCAGACATGTCACGTGTCTCAATATCGTGCGACTACTGTTGCGCAATAGCTTTGAGGTAGGGTGCGGATAAAGGTTAGTTAGATGGAGAACATTGTTGTTAGTTTGTGGGGTCCTAGAGCATTGGGACATTCGGCGGGGTTGCAAAGAGGTATCTCGGTAGAAGGCGATCTGTGGGAAAATTGTCGAAGGGAATCATTATATGCACGCGGAAAAATATTACAGGCATATCTGCTTACTAGGACACGTCGCTGCTAGCAAAGCAATCAGTAGCGAAGTGGGAAACAGGGTGCCCTCAGTGAGGACACAATGCAAACTTCCCAATTTGGTAATTCGAGTTTTCGCGATCAGGTCTGTTTCAAAAATTTACGAGACTTCTCACTTCAGTATTTACTGTTTCTTTTTTCATTTCTCTATATGCCGCTGCCTTTTGTGATTTTTTTCATAATCAAGAGATAACTCCCTCTTGCACGTGAAGGCCATTTACAGCTCGTTAAAGCCTTCAAGTCACATTGAAGCATTTTATAACCACGAATATACAACAACGACGTTGAAGAAGTTCAATAAGTCCGTATCTCCGGCTTCCCTCGACTTCACCTTCCTGGCAGCATTGATCACAAAAATGATATACGAGCATTATATTCTGAGTCGGTCCATCTTTACTGTAGAGACCAATTTCTGCGATCACCGACGCCATCTAGTCTCCATTCATGGACTCATCACATGAATTATTTTTTTCTAACGGCTCTACCACCTTAATTATGCACATTATCGGAAAAAGTCAACAAACGTTAAATGTGGATCTTTGTATGAGGAACAACTTACGTTAACAAATTTTTTCCCTACCTCCAACCGTTTACGAGATATAGCGATATGAACAATTGAAATTGTTCATAACAATATATATTCTGAACCAATATCCATCAAAAACTAATCAGGGCTGAGTTACATGAAGACGCGTCGATTGAGACCTCGATGGCTTCGATTGGTGTATCCATTCGTGAGAAATCGTTGACCAAAATTTTAGCGCACATACATACAAACATACACACACACACACAGACATTGACTCAGAATTTTTCGGGGCTCATTTTGGTACCCTAGTCACCAGTTACAGATCGAAATGAAAAGTTCGATTTTGGAGTGATTACAATAACTTCCCTATCGGGTAATTAAATACAATATTTACTAACAGCATAATGTTAAATTATGTTTTTTCGACCAAAAACAAAACATACACAGTCGTACACGCAACTTACACGTTATAGCGTGGAGCTTCAATTACCAGGATGTAGAACTTACCGAATGAGCAAGATAAGGTTCCAACAACGTTTTTGAAACACTTGATGCATATATTCTGTGAAAAATTCGGAAGTTCAACCATGATGAAGGGAGGTTTTTCCCAAGAAATAGCTGGTAATCTTGGCAGAAATTTGCATTTATTTCTTGCTGTGACAAGTCAAATTTTGTGAAAATCCCTAGAAATCCGAGTCCAACAAATTGATGGATGATAAACGATGTCTTACCAGCAGCAACGACATTTATTTGCGTATAACATTACATCGCACCCACTCACACTCGACTAGATAGGCAAGTGTGAAGATCGCATGACTTACCAATTTACATTGGTTTCGTGACAAGATCATGGTTTCGTGATGTATTCAGCTAAATTCATTGATTTAGCAGATAACTGATCTTACACAATCTATGTGACCCATTTTGTGTCGTAAAACAAAACAACTGATGTGTTCTGTATTCCTTTATTAATTCATTGTTTTTTTTTGTTATAGTAAAGCTCTTTATTCACACACGTTGCGATAAACTGAAGAAAGACTCTGGCGAATGAAATTGTGAAAAGTGGTTTACTCGCAAGGTAAGCTCGTGACGCTTCCGTCACACTCCCCTCCTCGCCGCATCATCCCACACTTAGCGCATGCGCGACGAGCCACTTTCCCATTTCTCTCCTCACTCGTGTTTCATTCTACCGCACTCATTACACCACGGTATATAGCACAACCATTGATGTTTTTTTGTTCTAACATTTTTGATAAGACTCACAAACATATACTTCTTATTTTAGTTGTCATTTAGAAATCCATCGTTCAGTTGATAGAATTTGTAGATCAGTAAATAGACATCCTGCCATGATTATAACTGCAAATATAGTTATATATACAGTGTATCTTATACACGTATTTGCATCTCCATGAGGAAATTAAAGAAGTACAGGAGAGAAGCTATTGGTCATTTTTTATTCATTCTATTTCACACGGGATTTCCATTAATGTTGAGTCGTGAGCTCATATATTTTGGTTAATTTATCGAAAATAAATGATCATACGCGCATCTCAAGTTGAGGGAAAATTGTTACTTCGGTTGCTGGCGCCAAATTTTATGGTTTCATTGGGGCAACCAGACAGTATTTGGTACTGACGTCATTTTCCCCAATCCCGTAGTTTCATTCCAGAAATGGACATTCTGACCGAATTCACACCCGATCCGATAGGAGAGTCGACATAGTGCAACGCCCGAGCGAATCAGGAGCCACCTTAAACCGTTCTCTAAGCGTCGTTCTCAGGTCAACCGTCAGACGACTCCGTGGTCCGTGCTGGCGGCATACCGCCCTCCGAAAATGGTACCACTGGGCCTCTCTTCAACGTCCGTGCTTCGTGGAATTTTTCGTATATATACTGGAAAATTCAGAGCTGAAGACAGTTCAAGTTCCGCTCTGAGTTTGAGTACAATATATTTCAAGCTCAAGTAGTCCTTTTATTGGCCTTCCATCTACCGAATGCTAGGAGAACTCTACGAAGCAATTAGTATACAAGGGAATTCTATAAGTGCTCCAAGAATTCCAACGTCAAATTGACCTTGTCCATTGTCATATATACAGTCCACTTAGATTTTGCAAATTTTCAATCAATACAAATTCCTTTACCTATTCGAAGAGTGTATAATCCGATTAATTGGTATTTTGTTTAGTAAATCGTGTTCAACTATTCTGCGTGTTACAATCCCTCACTGACCACCATCCATACAAAACAAACCGCGACGTTTTGGAAGTATCCTCTATGATGCAATTAAGTTACAGTCCATTACTTCGTCAAGTTTAACTCTATCCGGGTGTTCTACGAGGTCTCACTACTTTTTTTTTAAATCGAAAATAAAAACAAAATTGAACTAAATATTTTTAAGGCCCCCAAAGTAAAAGAACAAATTACCTTGCCGAATCTGTATTTGAAAATATCTTCAGATTCTATATCAGGATCACTGTCCTCTCCCACAGGTTCAGGTGTGAATTCAATTCTCATTGAACAGACGAATATCTTGAATGCACCTCAGGAATGTCTAACACGAGACGGCCGCGCGTGCTTCGCACGCCCATTTCCTTTTTCCGCCGCGCCGACTGGTGTCGCATCGGTTTCAGTCTTACGCTCTTCGATAATATCGATATATATCGATAGGTTCTTCCGTCTCTCCTTTTACCCCACATGGAAAAAATATATATCCAGAAATCTAACTCAGTTATATCCCGATATATGTGGCATACATTACGGCAAGATATTTCCAGAATATACGTAGAATATATTTTAAATATCTCAGTTATAATTTTTGGCTTATATCTTTTTCTATGCGGGACTATAGGAAAGGCTTATTCTACGGCTTATTCTACGACACTGGAAGTTATAGTTACCAACAAATTGAAACGTTAAGACATCTGCATATATAGCTAAGACCTTCGTCCGACCTGTCAAGAAGTGAATAATACTTTCGGTCGAGCGTTCAATTCTCTGCACACAACGGTTTTTAATATTCCCTCTAAAAATAATTTGTTCACGAGCGACTCAGTAGCGATTCATTAACTCCCAATTTTAGAAAAATTTTATGATGAAGAATTATTGCGAGTTCAACATTTTCCAACCACAATTCTCCTACGTTTAATTTATCGAACGACATATCCGCCTGACTCATAAAAATATTTATACACCCATCAAGGCTGCCAGCCGCTTCCCAATTAAATCCCCCAAGTCCAATGGGCAATATCTCGTTACAATTTTCCCCATATTTTAACAAGAGAAAAAATCAAATAAAAATCAACAGAGATGTGAGAGATGCAATCGCTACGCGCATTGCAAGTGTCCTCGAATGCGACAGGTAGTCGAGAGAATATCGGCTACAATCAAGTTCAAATAATTAATTTTTTTATCATTTTGTGTTTTTATATAAATCATTAGATTTTTTCCAATTGTTTAGAATTGTTGAACTTTGGATATTTTTTTATTTCCTCGATTTTAAAATTCGATATTAATCAACGCAACGCTTTTAAGGTCTTGTCGTCAGCTGGCTAAACGAAAAAACTCCTACTATTTAACTTCGGAAATAATTAACTATTGGAAATATATTTTTCTGGATGGCCTAAACTTTGAACGATACATATATAGGAATACTAGTGGGATGGAATATTTCAGAAAAAATGGATAAAATTGGATTAAAAATGTTTTCCAAAAAAATTTGTCTACATACATACACCGTCACAAACAAACACACATATACATCTTGTTAAAAATGGTCTAAAATGGTTAGAGAAGTAATGAAACGTGGAGGTATATTAAAAAACATATTTCTGCGAATCGGGGAAATTTCGATAACTCCCCCTATCGGAAAGTTAAAAGTTACTTCTGAAAAGGGAACTAATTTTTTCTGGGTTAAATGAAATCGACTTGAGCGCGTTCCCGAATGTCGCGAAACGTTCTCGCATGGTGCTCAGCGAATTTGGCATTTTTCGCGTGTTTGTGTATATAGATATACGAGTAACACGGCGGCCTGACTTTCAGTACGTGAGTAAATTTGCAGGTCCGGATAACGTTGCCGACGTTAAGCAACGGCTTAAAAATTTTGAATAATTTTTCCAAGTTTTGTAATGCTTAGAATCTATAAAACAAATCTATGCTTTTAAATTTTGGTTTGATGTTTGATTCAATAAAAAAAATTGATTACTGGAATCTGAGATATGAGAAACTTTTCGAGTTTCTGAAATTTGGGAAAGTCTTGAAATTTTCTATATCCATTGAAATTTATCATGATTTGAATCGACTCCTCTTTTAATTTTTATAAAAAAATCGATATTTCCACATTTTTGAAAGTGTGAAACGAACCTGGCACTTTGATTTTTCGTTTTTTTCCCGAATACTTGAAAACTTTCATATTCATGAAAATTATCATTTTCCTATTTTCCTATTTTCAGGAAGCGTTGCACATTTTAGTGTTTGCAATTGGATTATATCGTGGGAACCATTGAGATTTCAACAAACGTCAATGCTTAATGGTTTCGTAGGACTTCCTTAAAATGCTGGAATTTTTATAAAATTGTTCAAATTCTCGTAATGTCTTTTATATTTTTTCTGAACTATCCGAAATTTTCAACATCTATTTTTTCAACAGATTTTCAATTGTTTACATGTCTATAATTCGAACTAACAAAACACCACGTCATTTCAAAATATTCTAAATTTCCGAAATATTCGATAAAAATAAATACGGATATTTATCAAAATTAATGAAAATTTTCATTTTGGAAAATCTTCAAATCTATCGAATTTCCTCCAAATACCCCAATTCTTTGGCGATAGTCAAAATTTTCCAAAATTTCCACGCCTTAAAATTAGTTGTAATAATTTTTTTAATATTGAAAAATTTCATAATTTCTGAAAATTCAAATATGTTCAAAAAACGGTCTTGCCCGATTCTCTTTAATTTGGTAAAATTTTTAACATTTTGGAAGGTTTGGAAATTGTTAAAAATGAACATTCTAAATCTTTCATTTTTTTTTTTTTAATAAATGTTATATCTGAAAATTTTTGGATTTTTGAAAATCGTTGAAATCACCAGAAAAAGGTAAAAACGAAGAGAGATGTGAAAGATGCAATCGCCACGTGCACTGCAAGTGTCCTCGAGCGCGACAGGGTGTCGAGAGAGTATCGGCCACGATTAAATTCAAATATGGAATACGAGGGTCGCGAAGCCGTTTCACCAGAGGGAATAGTCCTCTGTATTTCGATTTACCGTCGTTTTGCAGACGAGATTTCATCGACAAGAAATTTCGCGAAAAATGACCCTCTCCCCATACCTCGCTTTGAAATGGACGTAATGGCTATTTCCTTCACCAGAATCGTTGAGAGATCGGCGTTTCGCGGCCCTGTACTATCAAGTTTCTATTTTATTGCGGTGCCAATATTATTACTTAATTGATTGCATCCAGCGGCGGCGAGTCACATAGAAACATGATATAAGATAGAGGAAAACATATAAAATGAACTGGCGGGTATTTTAGAAGCTCTTCACTTTATTTACGTTTAGATTTTTTTATAACTTTATCTTGCAAATTTTGAAGCGTGTTGAAACTTTGTAAATTTATGAAATTCATGCAATTTAGTTTTTAGGTGTGTGCAAGTTCGATGGAAGCCTTAAGTTTTGAAAATTTAAAAAAATCCAGAAATGTGAAGTTCAATTACGTGTGTGTGTGTGTGGGTGGGTGGGTATGCGGATGGGTGGCTGCGTGGGTGTGGGTGGATAAGTGGGTGAATGCGCGGGTGGGTGGGCGAGTGAGTGGGTGGGTGAGTGGGTGGGTGAGTGAGTGGGTGGCTGAGTGGGTGAGTGGGTAGGTGGGTGGTAGGGCGTGTAAGCGTGAACAATTGGATGGTATGTAAGCGCTCGATTGTTTCGAAATCATGGTCTTTCTCAAACGGGTATAATAATTAAATCGAGCAAAAAATTATGATCCACAATCTCAGACATGTTATAGTAATTCCTCGGCACCCTGTACCTTTTGTAATCTGAAAAAATATAATAATTCTGTGGATCAATGTCAATGGAAATATAATTGAATCCACCTCTATTTGCATAAAAAAACATTAAGTATTCTCTACTTAATCAATCAATTACTCGAGTAATGAATTAATTCATTAATCAATTTTATTCGTAAAACCAAGAAAATTTCTTGAATTTATAAGTCGTTTTCTTACAGTAAAAATAGTCGTTCTTTTTCCGCGGAGAGACAAATCTGTTTGGCTTGTGATTGAGACCGAATATGGCAGTCGCCAGGGTCGCTGAAGATATATTACCACCATTTACGCGGTACTACCTTTATGCATGACCAAATTTCGCATTAACAAAAATAGTCTTGACGATAACAATGTTTGCCGAGTGATTTCCGCGTATGTTATTAGTTATTACGATAAAAATTATGCCGTTTTACGCTAAAGATGGAACATAAAATCATGAACACACGGAAGTTTTGGTCCTTGGTGCTACCATTTATGTTCGCTGAGTTTATTATGGTCTCACCCCATGCGTCACAAGCAAACCAGTTTACCTTTCGGGCGAATGACGATTACAACTCGATGATAATTCTTTATCAGTGGTACGAGTATAAAAAGCAATCACCTGCATTTTCAAATGATTTTTTATGCAAATTTTCACAGATTTGGTAGGCTTGAAGTAGCTGAATCACCGCCTACTCTTTTAGACTGACCTCGCCTCTTGATTTTCATCTTTGCAATCGTCAAATTTTTTAACAAGACTTCATTCCATTTACATATTACAATACTTTCGGACCAAGTTTGAGTTGATGTACCGTCTAACGATCGATGATTTTTTTATAAATAAAGAATGCAAACTCTGATTGATGCACTTTTCATTTTTACCCTGATTTCTTCCCATTCAAAGTTCAAAATAAATACCTTTTTTTTTCATGGAACCATAATAAAAATATTTTTATTATAAACTAAATGAAACTTAATGTTTTGCTTGGACCATGTTTTCTCTGTTTCTAGTCTCTTAAAGTTATTTTCTGTTTTTAGATTATTAAGCACATACATTTTTACATTTTCTCCGAGCTTTTCCGCCTGCACCCGCTCCCGGAACACAGCATCCTTTGATCTAGGAGAGATATGTGACCAGAGCAAATATCTATGATTGATTCTCGCTAATCAATATCTATGTCACGAGTGCCTTGGAATATTTTGGGTTGCATTCCACACAGGTTCACGTGGGTCATGTGCCGTAGGTCGCGGCTTCGCGCGTTGAGGCGTGTATTTTGGGTTGCGGAAGGGACTTTAAAGTGCCGAGCAGGCTGAAATAATGAGTGAAAGCCAATACAACATCTCAAATGATTGTTCAACTAATGAACAATTATAATTGGATAAAATATTTTCGCGATGTATTATATACATATATACATATATACATACATATATACATACATATATACATACATATATACATACATATATACATACATATATACATACATATATACATACATATATACATACATATATACATACATATATACATACATATATACATACATATATACATACATATATACATACATATATACATACATATATACATACATATATACATACATATATACATACATATATACATACATATATACATACATGTACACATACATATATACATATATTGTATATTAAATAATCCCATTTTACCAAACGAAAAAGTAATTTCTAATGAACATTTTTCTCCGTACAAAAACCATTTTAACTAGTGGTGTGCAAATGTGTGTGCCCTATACGGGGCACAAACAAAACTTCCCGATTTGGTATTTCAGCACAGCATAAGCATGCAACCATGGTGATGAGCAAACTCAACAGTGATATCAATAATTGAACTTGCGACTATTAATTACTGCACGCGATCGATTTAGTTGGATTTTTTAAGCCCCATACAAATATCCAACTGGAATTCGTCCGTCTAGTCACCCTCTCTACCTCTGTATGTTCCTAATTATCCCGCTTTTTGACATCCTTCCCGCAATTGTCGACATATTCATTCGCCAAGTATATTCTAGTTCAACTCGCGATATGTTTTAACCTATATTGAAAAAAGTTATACTAAATGTGCATTTTTGTATAATGAACGACCTTGGTGATATGCATTGTTCCCGTATTTCAAATTGCTCGGACGACCATACCTCCTTAATTATGCAAATTATGGAAAAAAGCCATTTCACGTAAACGATGTATTTCTATATAAGAAATAGTTTTCTTAAGATAAGTTTCCCGCTAAATTGAATATTTTACCCAGTCGAATCGTATAAACAATTGCAATTGTTAATAACATTGCATGTACTGCACGAATGCCATCCGAAATGTAATCCGCTCCATTCTGAACGGAAAGGTTTCGATTGAGAACTTCATCACAGCGCTGGGTTCATTCATTGACTTATTACCTACATAATTGTTGAGACGGCCATACCCCCTTAATTATGCAAATTTGCGAAAAAAATCATTCTACATAAAATACGCATTTTTATATGGGGAACAACTTTTCTCATATAAATTTTGCGTCAACTCTAATAGTTTATGCAATAGAACGTGATAAACAATTAAAATTGTTAATAAGAATATACATACTACACCAATTTCACCCAAAATCTAATCCCCTCTAAGTTACATGAAAACGCTTCGATTCCAATATTGACTGTCTCGATAGCTTCATTCGTTCGTGAGAAACCTAGGGTCAAAATTTCGGAAACACACATACTTACAGACATACACACACACACCCAGACATCGATTCAAAATTTGTTGGGCATCATTTTGGTATACTTAAAACCCCAGTCACAGGATGAAAGGAAAAATATCGATTTCAGGGTCATTACAATAACTTCCCGCATAATCGGGAAGTTAAAAAACATGAAGTACTTTTTGGAAATCATTTTACGTATAGATATATTTGAGAAGTGATATGTAATTAACTGCGAAATTTATTTTTTACTGTTTCATAATTTTCGATCTCAATAATTTCAACATATTATTAAGTAATGTAATGTATGCATTCATTAAAAGTTAGTGTGCAATTTTTTATAATGAAAAATAAACTGAAAATCGCAAATTTGACAGCGGGGTGACCCATTTTACGGGGACCCTGTTCCTCAATTTGTCTTTTTAGGATATCCCTTCACATTCCGAAAGTACTTAAATGACCATCAAGTAATCAAAACCATTGTAACTTTCACATGCGTATTCCTTTAATCAACTTAAATGCATATATATCCAATTTCCAAGAATTTGATTCTCTCATTTTTTTACGTTCCTCGCTTTCATTTCACGCCGCCTAGATCTGACTAGGCGGTCAAAATTCCGCGGTATCAAAAAAAGTGTTAGAGAAAAATCAGGGAGTTATTCTGATTCATAGTAATCTTATTCGGATTCATATAGTAATGCCCCCGAAATCGATTTTTTTCTTTTCGAGTCGTAACTGCTCTCTTAAGTATACCAAAATGCTTCCTGTCAAATTTCGAACAAAAGTCTCTGTGTATGTGTGTGTGTGTGTGTGTGTGAGAGTGTGTGTGTGTGTGTGTGGGGGGTGGAAAAAAATTTGACCAGCGATTCCTCACGAACGAAGGGCACGATCAAGGTCATCGACATCGCAAAGGAAGTAGACTCATGCAGCTTAGAGGGGATTAGATTTTGGATAAAATTGATGCCATATTTATTTTGTTATAAACAATTTCCATTGTTCATAACGTTCTATCGCGAAAACCGTCGAAGATAGGAGAATACGCATAATACCAAAAGTTATTCCCCACGTAAAAACACACATTTTATGTTTGATGTCTTTTTTCCATAATTTGGATAATTAAGGAGGTATGGTCGTTTGAACTATCATTATTGTAATAAGTGAACGACTGAAGTCACTGTCGTCGTTAACGTTGCAATCGCAGTATTTCCATGAAGAGTGGAGGGTCGAAGATTTTATATAAAAATTGGAGCGGTATATGCATTGTTATTAACAAATTCAACTGTTTATAACACTCTACAGCAAAAACGGTGAGATACGGCAGAAAGTGTTAAATGGAACTTGTTCTACAAGTGGAAATGCACATTTAATTTTTAATGACTTTTTTCCATAATTATCATAATTAAGAAGGTATGACGGATTTAACTTTCGAGCGGTCGCACCCCTATTGGCGTCTCACTCCCACTCAAGTGACGCGCATAAGTCTCGTTCTCATGCTCACCATGGGTCTACTCAAATATTCATAATTATCTGCTTCATAAATGAGTCAGTTTGGAATTCTCAAATCTGTCTGACTATTTCGACTATTTTTACTATTTTGTTTCTGACCGTCAGTGTATATCTAAAGAGACCAAACTAAATCATTTTCTGTTATCAAGCAATGAATTTGAACTGACTGGAGTGGTAAGCCTCTTTCTAATCCAATACGCCATTTTGAAAAAAGCGCACCAAAAGGTCGAAGGAATGGGACAGTCGAGCGTGACCACGTGATCTCAAAAATCTCAAAGTTCATATACTTTATGATTTGCGTCAACTCAAAATTTATATAAAATGTATCATATATTGCTGCCAGAAATGAGATTAAATATAATTATATATTTTCATTCATGTTCGCAATTTTTTTTTTTAAATCGCCGATAAAAATTACCCAACTGGAAACTGACCATCATTTCCATCTATATATGCAGTTTTTTACCCTAAGGTTTAATTACTAACAATTGGGAAAGACGACGGTCATTTTACAGCAACTCAATATTTAGAAGGTCGGAAACGGTCATGAATGGTCAGAAATATGTAATTTTACGACTGACCTGACACTTCGAAAAAATTACAGTAATTTTACTATACGAGTCCGGTGGCGCGTGCTGCGCACGCGCATTTCTTTTTTCCGCCGCAGTGACTGGTGGCGCGTCGGTTTCGGTCTTACGGTTTTCGATATATATCGATAGTTTCGTTCGTCCCTCCTTTTTACTATAGGATAAAGATGGCCCCATTAGAGGGATACTAAAGAATAATGATTTTGTTGCATGAACAAAAAAAACACAGAGTTTGGTCCAATTCATTTACTGCATAGTTGATCCAATTATAACTCCTACTTCATCCAACACTTTATGAATGGAAAAGGGTTCAGTCGTGTAACGAAGCAGTTGAATATCCGCGTGAATGGCGCACCCGAAAGAGTTTTATGACTTCATTACATTTAGCCACGCAGTGTCGAGTGAAAATACAGACTTTTATATAGAGCACAAGCAGCTAATAGGCAGCCCAGTGGGTGCAAAATTCAAAGCGCAACGCCCATGGCACTGCCGCGAATAGCGCGAATGGCCTACGCATCTAGCGTGCACTTAGTCTTTCATAATTCGTCTGTGCTCCTGAGTAAAAAAAAGTCGTGCGTTGACTCACCGCTCTGCTTTTGGAGGAAAACTAATTGGAGTAGTAGACGAGAATTTTTCCGACTATATCCGGCGCCACTAGTAGGTAAACTATTTAAAATTTTAACTAGTGGCGGGAGCCCCATTCGGGACACAAACAAAACTTCCCGATTTGGTATCTCAGCACAGCGTACTAAATTTATTCTTCTCCAATATACGACGGTTAATCACTGTGACCCCTGTTAGTGTCACATAACGAAAACTTGCAGATTTGCGAATTCTAAGTGACGCATTTATGAAGCAGATAATTATGAATATTTGAGTACAAGCATAGTGACCATGAGGATGAGACTTATGCGCGTTACTTGAGTGGGAGTGAGACGCCAATAGGGATGCGGCCGCTCGAGTTTTAAATCCGTCATACCTTCTTAATTAAGATAATTATGGAAAAAAGTCATTAAAAATGAAATGTGCATTTCCACTTACAGAACAAGTTCCATTCAACACTTTCTGCCGTATCTCTCATAGTTTTCGCTATAGAGCGTTATGAGCAATTGAATTTGTGAATAACAATATATATACTGCTCCAATTTTATATAAAACCTTTGAGCCTCCATTCTCCATAGAAATACTGCAATTGCTACCTTAATGACGACCGTGACTTCATTCGTTCACATCTTACAATAATGATTGTTCAAGCGACCATACTTCCCTGACACAGACGGTCGTTCAGAATTCGATCGGAAGCATTTTGGTATATTTAAAAGACCAGTCATTAATCGAGAAGAAACGACTCGATTTCGGGGGCATTACAATAACTTCAGAAAAAATCGAACTTGTAACTTGGTTAACCGATTGGTTACATTGAGCAATGATAGCATCGACATTGTCTCATCGCCTATGTGTGATATCGTTAAGTGGTCACATTTATTTGTTAAATCATTTCGACCTACCTGAAAAAGTAGTATCTAATGGAATTGCATTGCATAGAGGTAAAGAGTGACTGATTCGACTAACACCATAAATTTACCGTTCCGATATTGTATTCATTAAACTGTTAATACCTTAGATATTTACGTACCGTTGTGTTTCTCACTTATTTAGTGATTTATTTATTGAAAAATTCTGAGTCACTGTCGGTGTGTGTGTGTGTGTGTGTATGTGCCCGAAATTTTGGTCAACGATTTCTCACGAATGGATATACCAATCGGATCCATCGAGATCTCAATCGACGCGTCTTCATGTAACTCAGCCCTGATTAGTTTTTGATGGATATTGGTTCAGAATATATATTGTTATCATCAATTTCAATTGTTCATGACGCTATATCTCGTAAACGGTTCGAGTTAGGGAAACAATTTGTTAACGTAAGTTGTTCCTCATACAAAGATCCACATTTAACGTTTGTTGACTTTTTCCGATAATGTGCATAATTAAGGTGGTAGAGCCGTTAGAAAAAAATAATTCATGTGATGAGTGCATGAATGGAGACTCGATGGCGTCGGTGATCGCAAAAATTGGTCTCTACAGTCTACATGGACCGACTCAGAATATAATACTTGCGTATCATTTTTGTAGAGAAATAAAAAAAAATCAGTAAATACTCAAGTGAGAAGTCTCGTAAATTTTTGAAACAGACATGATCCCGAAAACTCGAGTTACCAAATCGAGCAGTTTGCATTGTGGCCTCACTGAGGGCACAAATACATCTCACCCACTCTTCATATTTTTGCGTCACTCCAAATAGTATTTCCAATTTCAAGAATAGTTTGCACGAAAAAGTATGTGGTCATTTTAAACGCAGCCTTCCACTATTTTTTTACGCCAATACGAGGGATGGGAACTGATTATTAACATTTCTGCGGTAATATCAAGAAAACTGTCATTTTTACGCAAAAAGTATGTTAACATTTTTTGCGCAGAATTTTCCGTTCAACATTTTTATATGTTATGTGTTTTTCCATAGAATTGATAATATTCGAGTTATGATCATTTGTTTATAAAAATTACTAAAATCTTACTTTTGTTTATTCAATTAACATCTTTCCCGGGGTCATTTATATGCAGATTTAACTTTTTTCTGTTCTCATTATTAAAAACCACCATAATAACTTAAAAAATTATCAGTGGTCAATTGCCACCAATAATACTCTCTGATGACTTCCTCTTCAAAAATTCATAAAAAATTCCTCTGACGAGATCCTATAACGACTTTCATTCAAAATGATCGTAAATCAAAACAGAATATATATTTCCAGTTTCATTCAAATCAAAAATGGCGTATTTGAGATATCTCCATTTGTTTATATAATTGTTGTTAAAATTTTTATGAAAAAAAAACGAAAAAATACGTGTCTTTTTTTTTGTGCTGAGGAACAGATATGTTCATTTTTATGCAAATCCGAGACCATCGGGTTCCCAGTCCGACGATTTCACGTGGAATGCCCCATATACAGCATGTATATATCTTTGACGACAATAAACAATCTTCAAGTAAACTCAAAAATTCAATTAATTAAAGCCAGATAAGTTCTCCCCAAACTTTTTCGCCTTGGACTGCTCACTCGTCATCTTTTCCAACCCACAAATATTTTGGAGACGTTCTCCATACGAATAATCAATTTCCCTCCAACATAATTTTTTTTTATGCGACACCCTCCGTGTAACAACAAACTGAACTAACATCATAATTTGTTTGCCTTCAGAATACTAAAAACCAATGCAAATATTCCGTCCGATACCTCACAGACAAGCCATTTACGACAAATCTCGCGGCGCTTCCTCAATTACCGTGACAGCTCAAGACATCTCAGTCCGATAGCCGTAAAGAAAAAAAAAGGGTATGAAAATGAAATTTTAATCACCTCGCCGGCCTCTGTATATTAAAATAAATTATTTCAGTCGCATTATCGAGGGAGTCGGCGTTAATCGCACGTGTTCCACCGTTGGACGCTTAAGGGGTACCGTCTTTTTCTCCTTTTGCTCAACTCTTGGGGCCCTGTGACAAGCGCAATGCGCAACGTAAAATCGTTGCATTATGCATGCCCGCTTCGATTCGCACGTGCAGGGACACTTTATTGCATGTTTATGCACTGAATCTTCGTCTCTCCTTCAATTTCGGCGGGCGGGAGATGGGGGGGAGGGGGAGGGAGGGTCTTGTTTCGTCGGTCGCGTGGGCAATTTGGAGTGCGAAATCGAGAAGACTAGCCCCGGGCGCCGGGCCCCTATCAAAAGATATCAAGTTGCCGATTTCTTGCGCCGAAATGACGAAATTTTTGTCGCCTGAGAAATTGCACTCAATTGCGTTCAATTACACGTGATTTCATGGGCTGTTTCCAGTTTGAGGGAACATGAAATTATGGATGAAGTGTCTTCATCAAAAATTGAGAGTCACACATCCATATTTCACGTGGGTTGATTTTTTATCTGAATCTTCGGGTTTATTTTTTTTGTTTTAAGTTCCCGATAGGGGAATTATTGAAGGAAATTGAGTCAGTGTATACATTGTTATTATCAAATTCAATTGTCCATAACGCTCTATAGCGAAAACCGTGAGAGATACGGTAGAAAGTGTTGAATGGAACCTGTTCTGTAAGTGGAAATGCACATTTAATATCTTATAACTTTTTTCCATGATGACCATAATTAAGAAGGTATGACGGATTTAAGGCTCAAGCGGCCACACCCCTATTGGCGTCTAACTCCCGCTCAAGTACCGCGCATAAGTCTCATCCTCGTGGTCACCATGATCTGCTTCATGAATGCGTCAGTTTAGAACTGCAAGTTTTCGTTGTAACACTAACAGGAGTCACAGTGATTAACTGTGGTATAAAAAAAAAAAACTAGTGGTGTGTGCATGCGTGTGCCCCATTCGGGGCACAAAAAAAACGTCCCCATTTAGTATTTCAGCACACCGTACTAAATGTATTCTTCTCCAATATACCTTGGTTAATCAGTGTGGCCCCTCTTAGTATCATAATGAACAGTTGCAAATTTGACAATTCTAAACTAACTCATTTATGAAACAGATAATTATGAATTTTTGAGTAGACGCATGGTGAGCATGAGGATGCGACTTATGCGCGTCACTTCAGTGGGAGGGAGTCGCCAATAGAGATGCGGCCGCAATAGAAACGATGACTTGAATATTTTACCTTGCGGAACAGTATAAACAATTGCAATTGTTAATAACATTGCATATGCTGCACGAATGCCATCCAAAATGTAATCCGCTCGATTCTGCACGAAAATGCTTCGATTGAGGCCTCCATGACAGCGCTGGGTCCATTCATTCTTATTACATACATAATTGTTCAGACGGCCATAGCTCCTTAATTATGCAAATTTTCGAAAAAATCATTGTACATAAAATACGTATTTTTGTATGGGGAACAACTTTTCTGATTTGAATTTTGTGCTAACTCTAATAGTTCATTCAGTAGAACACTATAAACAATTGAAATTGTTAATAACAATATAAGTACTGAACCAATTCCATCCAAAATCTAATCGGGTCTAATTTACATGAAACTCTTCCGTTTGAGTCATCAACAACTTTGATCGAATGATTCCTTCGCAAGAAATCGTTGATCGAAAATTTTGACCACATACATGCATCGTCACGGACACGCACACACACACACACACACATGAAAACCCACAATTCCGGCAATGATGACGTCAATGACCCAGGTAGGAAACGCCAGAGCTCAGGAAACGGGGCGCCTCTGGCACAGGTTTGGGCTGTCAAGCCTTGGGCCCCAAGTTCGGGCCAAAGAGTGGCCGAAGTTCGTGGCCCTGGTTGCCGCATCTGGGCCAATGCTGGGCTGAGGATGGGCGGCCAGGGCTTAATTATCCATTCATTATTGTATTAAAAATTTCAATTTAATCACGACAATTTAATAGCAAATCCATTAATTGAACTAATCGATGGATAAAATGAAGAAATTGAAAAATAATGTGGCTAAGCGTTATATGAAGACTTTTAACATACAATTACAAGAATTATGTGGTGGTTGCAAGGGTCTATCCTCTCCCCCGTACTATTTAACCTGTACATTGCTTTTGTTTTTGGCAGAATTCCTAGAAATGTGTCTATCGCTGGCCATGCTGATGACATCGCTCTGTACTCAGCTAGCAAATCGATAAATAAAGTTGTTAGAAGAGTCGAAAACGCAGCTGCTCTTACAATCAGTGAGCTCATGAAATGGAAAATTCAATTAAATACTGCCAAAACAGAAGCAATCTTATTTACTAGCTCCAAGGCCAATCACACCTTGACTATTCGTAGCGACAAAATCACTCCTGTGAACTCTGTTAAATACTTACGTTTACATATTGATTCCAGACTCCTGTGGAAAAATAGTATATTTCGATACAAGTGCGATGGGGTGGTCACGAGTGCGAAGTTGGCGGCGCGAGGCGAAGCCGAGCGCTGCCAATCGCACGAGCTGAAACACCCCGTCGCACGTGTGTCGAACGATAGTTTTTGACAGTGATGTTACGTTCTACGAGTGCCGAAATAGTTACTTTTCGTTTACTAGTAAATGGCCCATCGTCATCATTCCAGCACTGAGCCTTATCTCGGCCAGTACTTGTTGATAAACTGCGCCCAATAGTTGGCACCCTGGCCGCCAGCCGTGGCCCGTTCAACTTTTCTTACCCGGGGACTTCATTCGTGTACTTTGTAAATAGATTATTTTTCAAATGGCCGTAGCTCCTTAATTATGCAAATTACACAAAAAACGCATAAACCATAAAATGTGTATTTTTGCATGGGAAATAATTTTTGTTATATACATTTTCTGCTAACACCAATAATTCATGCACTATAGCGTTATAAACAATTGAAATGGTTAATAACAATATAAGTACTGGACCAATTCCATCCAAAATCTAATCCGTTCTAAGTTACATGAAACTCTTCCGTTTGAGTCATCAACAACTTCGATCGAATGATTTCTTCGGACAATTTGTCCGTTATTAGCTTTTAAACAGAGGATTTTATGAATTTTGTTATATTTTTGTAGGATTCTTCGGACAAGTATATGAATTATTGCATTTACTCTTAAAATCCATCAACGTGATCCTCTGAAGAACAATAATGCCAGCTCAAAACTTTTCGCATAAATGCCAATAAGACTTCTAAGTTTCTAAAACTAATTACGCCGTTTGCTCAAGTTTTTCAAGATACAACACATTATACAGAAATCTTGCAGATGAGGTAAAAGCAATCCCAAAAAGAGAGACATTCAAAAGGAAAAAAATAAACATCAGTTGTTATCAATTTCGGGTATTTTGATGATTCAGACATGTTGAACCATTCGTTGAAAAAACGATTTTTCCTCGACGGGTCCGACTGCGCGCACCTTTTCGTTTTCCTCCGCATTAACAGGTGTCGCATCAGTTTCGATCTTACGTCCTTCCATCTTTCCGATATACATCGACATTTCCTTCGGTCTACCCTTTTTGCTAATAGTGGACCTTTGCCAGTTGCCACATTTGCCTCTTTTATTTTCTCCCAGCCTCGGGGCAGCCCACTCCTCCGCCCCCAATTCGCCAAAACACTTGCGGGTTACCATCGTTCCTGTTTTGTTTACATTCGATCATTGTGAAATTCGGAATTATGTGAAGATTGAAGGTAAAATATGATTTGTCTCTTTAACCTCCTGGAACTGACGCCGAGCGTGTCGAAGGAGTGGGGGTACCTTTTTAGTTGCAACACTCCCAATTTTACATCCCCTATATATCAGTCTAAATTTGGATGTTACCAGAACCACCATTTTGAGAACTCCTTAAAATATCCTCCGGAATTACGAGCGTGAATAAAAATAAAAAATAAAAATGAAAAAAATTAAAAATAAAAATGCATTTTGTATATATTCATAAAATGAGAAAAAATTTCCATATTAAGAGAACACGTGATAATATTATAAGGAAATGTCGAAGGAAGTTACCGAAAGAATTAACAGCTCTGAAAATCCTGTGAAAGATAAAAAAATATATATTTATATCGATAATCCCATGTGTTATTGAAACGCCCCTGAGGTATCAAATGCCATGACTAATTGGAGGCCCACCGTGTCCCCTCGGCAGCAATCGTGTCCCTGAACCGCGCTTTTAACACCCAACTGAGTACAAGGCGATGGGGTTCTGGTCCTTAGGACTTCCTTAAACAGCCAAGGCCCCAGATCAAACGGCTACCGCTGAGGTCGCCGTGCGAAGGAACCCCCCAGTAGGTCACTCGACCAAAGAGGGTGAAAAAATTCATTTTTGCACTTGGCAAATGAAGGAATAAATCAATCAGAGCCGTCAGACTTATGTATAATAAAAAATTGGAAATGAAAAAATGGGCACATGTGATTTGTGAAGTGAAAAGTAACTGAATACCATTAATAAAGGTTGGCCTCACCGAATGGCCTCCTGTTTCATTTAACGTTGTAGATGCACTCTTACCTTAATTACTACTGATTATCATGTTTTTAAACTAATTTCAGTTAATAATTCGGTGGCCTTGAGCTGGTGGACTGTACAATTAAAATTTGGGTATAATTTTACCTGTGAGTGCGAGAGAGATGGGTTGAGGGAATTTATTCTTCCCATAAAATGACTTCGCATAGAAAAAATGACTAAATACGTGAGCGATTTTCTGGGTCATTTTTCACTTTATTATTACACTAATTAACAAAGTGAAGTCAATAACTTTTACAATAAAACCGGTCAAGTCTATCGTAAAACACTGGGCGATAATTAATTATAAATTTGTCACTGAAACTTTCTGAGTAGATTAACAATATATGACTACTTTTAATCTTCTGGGCGGATTAACAACCCGGTGGTTTCTGGGCTAAAGTTAACACGTGGTGAAAGAGATTGGGAAAAATACTGGGAGGGTTTTCACAACAGGTGTTAACTCTACACGGAAATAAAAGTTCAATAAAAATTACACAAAAGTTCCGTAAAAATCCCCCCTCAAAAAAAATTTCGGAATGGGGAAATATTCATGAAAAGTTCCGTCATTTTTACGTTTCACCGGGTAAATTTCACCACCGGTTCCATAAAGATTCTTCCTCTTAAAAAAATCGTGATGAAGGCAGATTTGCATGCAATGAACATTCAGCAAAATTGGAAATAATTAATATATGCTCAATCGTCTTTAAAGTTCAATTATTGTTCTACAGCGAATCGGAAACTTCGCATATACTGTTCTATATTTTTTTACGGAAAATTAGATAATAATTAACGGAAAATGACGTTGACTCGTGCATTACGTGACTTGTTACTTAGTTGTTATTAAATTTTCCTCTCCGTGTAGAGCGGTGGAAAACTGAGTCCTCGAGAAAATCGGCGCATGAGGAACCGGAAGTGCTGGATGAACCTGGAGTCCGACCATCCACGGCCGATAATACAGACTATGCAATGTGAATCATTGTTGATTGTTCTCTGTTAACAGACGGCCAGCCTCAACCTACTACATGTTATTCCATACATGACGTATTGTGCGAATTTAGTTGCTTTTGATAACTTTGTAGAAAAGTTTGTTGTGGTTGGTCAAAAGATATTTTCTGGGCTGTGCATCTGCGCGCATCTGTAGGCTATACAATAAACGGAAAAGTAAGGGGCAGTAGAGCTCCCTTAATTTTCCGCTTCCTTTATTTTCGCTGTACTCCCCTCACGACTTGTCTCCCCTCAAAAACCTTCTCCCACTCCCCGTACTTTGTCTATCCTTGTTTTCGACGTCATGCGCTCCAGACTGCGCAGCGTCTCAATAGTGGGACCGAGCATTCATGAAACATAACCTATTTACTTTTGATACATAGTCCGTTTACTTCTGCTCTTATTTCCCCTTCCGCTCCCGACAACCCCCACCACGCCAACCAACCAGTGAACAGAGTGGGGGGCTTCCTTAATTTTTTTCTCCACGAAATTGCTTCAAGGTCACCCCCCGAGCTCGGAAAATAAAGGAAGCTCTACTGTACGAAAAATCATATTTCACTGCTTCGATTGCTAAAACAGTATTTTCAATGAAACATTTTGTTGTAGATCATTCAGTTCCGATCCAAAAATATCTTCTTTTTTTGGTCTGAACTGTTTTTTTATCAATTTAATTAAAAGATTGTCGTTCTCTTCAGATACGTAAGAAAATCACACGATTCTCAACCAGGTCAATAAAAAAATTACTACGGACGCGCGCACACAAACACACACAACAGATACATACATTTTATCAAACGTATATTAAATGGAACGTCAAGTCAAGTGAAAATTTCATCCACATTGTAGTCTTAATGTCCATTGTTTTTACAATTACCAACATGTTAAATTTCGGAGGAAAATGACGAATGTGACGAAAATATACAACCATTAGTTGAAAGTTCATTGCTTTTTTTCAGGGAACTTCTTCGCCGTCTACGACCCTTTGCTGTTAAGGCGACGATATACTGAAAGATGTACTATTTGATCTATATATAACGTCGACAGAAAGAGTAGAGAGACAGCGAATTTCTAAAAATAGTCCATCCCTTCTTCTACTTGTAGATAGGAAAAATATGTTAATTTCAGACTCTTCATTTAATGCACTATGGTATGTCAGATGTTTATAATAAATCGTGATATACACTACGTGCTCCAAAAGCGAGCCCTACTCTGAAAAAAATTCCAAGACTTTGACAAGAAAATGGAAAATTACAAAGATGGTTTGAACCGTCCGCTCTGAATTACCTAGGTCCAGGAAGACTTCGGATTTTCTCTCTGGAGTATTGAAGTTCGGATCTCTAGGTGATTTAATGTTCCTGAATTTAAAAACAATCCGATTCAAGAAAACGCATGCACATCAATGAACATCGTTAGAGTCGAAATATCTCGAAAATCCTGACATAATTTATTTTGCAATCGTCATTCATTCATTGCTCGATCAGATTAGTCAGATAACATCGTGAAGTCGGTTGGTAATCGCGTTTGCATCGATAAACATCGATATTTGGGATATCGATTCGGCTTTAGTTTTCAAAAGTATGGCAATTGTTCAAGTTGTCATAGCTTATGTAGTTATTGAAAATCATATACACAGAATATCTTTTGACGTTCTGTTCATTTATTAAATTTCGAGTGTTTTACATATTCTGTCCAGTGTTAAAAATTTTACAAGTACGCGATATTTACAGAAAAAACAAAAGATGCTTGCACGAAATTGGAAAATTGAAAGCTCTCATTTTTTCGGAGTCAATGATTAACAGCATCTCCAACTTCGGAAAATATATTGTTACTTCAAATATCAAATTGTAATTCAGCACGCGAAGCGCGCATTCGGGCTTGCAATTCAAAATCGAAAACGAAACATCAATACAATAGTTGACCTGTTTTTGTTCAACGTCTTTGGAAGACGGTACCGATAGAAAAGTGAGGCGTCATGGGACACCTGGTAGATGTGAAACATAGAAACACTAATTTTGATCTAAATTGATCCAAATTTTTTGATGATTTCTCGAGAATTATTGGAACCATTGAAATACTCTGTTCTTTTAAATGTTTGAAAAGTTTTTTCAAAATTTTACAAAACTCTCTCAATTTTTTTTTTTTAATTCCAAATTTTCAAAATATTTCCAAAATAGTTCCAATTTTTTTCAAAATTGTTGCACATTTTGTCGAAATTTTTCCAGTTTTTCAAAATTTGTTGTTCTTTTCAATTTTGCTGAAACTTTTTCCAACTTTTTTTTGAAATTTCTCTGTAAATTTGGGACAATTTTTCCAACATGAGGCACATTTTTTCCCAAATTCTTCGAAACCTTCTCCACAATTTTTCAAGACTTTTCGAATTTTTTCAAAATTTTCCAAACATTTCCAACATTTGTTAAAATTTTATAATTTGTTAAATAATTTTCCAATTCTTTTCAAGTGGGTAGCACCCTTTCAGGTGGGTAAGCAGTGGAGTATATCTAGATATATTTGTCATGGAAATTGTCTATCCCGAGAGAAAATTTTTCCGATCCCACCCGCCGTATTAGATCTTTGACATCAAAAATGATACCGTCAGAGGACTCCGTGAATGCCATATTAGTATTTTCGACATTGCTGCTACGTTCAGCTCGTGCCGAAAAGTAACTATTTCGGCACTCGTAGAACGTAACATCACTGTCAAAAACTATCGTTCGACACACGTGCGACGGGGTGTTTCAGCTCGTGCGATTGGCAGCGCTCGGCTTCGTCTCGCGCCGCCAACTTCGCACTCGTGAACACCCCATCGCACTTGTATCGAAATATACTAATTTTGATACAAGTGCGATTGGGTTTTCACGAGTGCGAAGTTGGCGGCGCGAGACGCCGCCGAGCGCTGCCAATCGCACGAGTGGAAAAACCCTATCGCACATGTGTCGAACGATGGTTTTTGATAGTGATGTTTATATTCCGCGACTGCCGAACTAGTGACTTTTCGTTTACTAGTAAACGAAAAGACTTGTCGTTTACGAGTAAACGAAAAGGCACTTTTCGGCACGAGCTGAACATAGCAGCAATATCGAAAAATAATTTCTTCTATCCATTTCAAGAAGTGTTCGAAACATATGAGTAGATGTCCGAGTCGAATTTAGATCATACCGATTGTGTATGATTTTCCTTCAAATTCTTTAGACTTTATTCATACTAACTACATACTACTAAATTTCTTTTTAGACTTTATTCATACAATGCACTTTGATTTTTTTTTCTTTCAAATCATTGTTTATATTTTTTTCTAACACATCAACATTACGGAAATAATAAATCTCATGTCGGATGCATTCAAACCTCTCGTTTATCGGAAAAATTTTCATAAAAAATTCTGAAATCTCTACCAAACATACTTTGTAAGTCCCTCTGTCAGATGGCGTGAATCAAATTTGGATTTAATCAATTACTGATTTATTATTTAAAAAATTCTAACAATCACTGATCTCGGTAACCAGTTGGAGTATTTCATTAAAATAGGTCTTAAAAGTTCTAGAAAAATATGAGTAAAAAAATACCCTACTTTAAACAACTTTTTGGTGAAGGGTCAAGATCATCATCAAATTTTACTCCATAGTTTTCTGATGTTATGTATAGAAGTTATCGTGTATTGAAGAGCGCATTCGAGTCGACGGGAGGCCCCCGGCCGATGCGGACACATCGCACGCTATGAGCGCCGTACTTGAGGGGTTAAGGATGTTAATGAAGAGCCGAGAAGTAATGCAAGTAATCTCTTATTGATAAAACGATGGCAACTATTGCAACTAATAAATTAACGCTTATAATCCAAAAATTCATTCACATATTGCACCATTTTTTTACATTTACAAAACCGAAGTCCGAAATCTATAAAAAAAAAACAAAATGAATTTTGTTTAAAAAAACGCCAAGTAACCATTTTATTGTGTTGCTGATTATCTCTCTGGTATCTGAAAAAAATAATGAATTATAAAAGAAGCGCCAAGTGAAATATACTTATGAGCAGAAAAATTAGCACAGGCAAGACCAAGACACTTGGCGCGGCCGTTTTTGGCTTATCAATGATCACTGCTGAGTATCATTTTATAATAGTGAGCAAACAGGGAGTCTAGCTATACAAATTACAATAAGAATCTCACTGAGTATTAGTACCTACACAGCGAGCGAGTCGTCGTCTTCACGTTCGTCCGTTCTGCCAACCGCGCCAAGTATCTTTTGGTCTTGCCTGTGCTAATTTTTCTGCTCATGAGTATATTTCACTTGGCGCTTCTTTTATAATTCATTATTTTTTTGAGATACCAGAGAGATAATCAGCAACACAATAAAATGGTTACTTGGCGTTTTTTTAAACAAAATTCATTTTGTTTTTTTTTTCTAGATTTCACTATTTAAAAAAAAAACTCAAATAGGCGATTCTCCCATATTGCAATATATTTTCCAATACGAATGCATGCTATATGCTTCACCATAGTTAGCGGGGGTGTGGAAGATAATTAAAACAATCATATTGGTATCGCTTCCTTTTTCAATGGTGAACAATGATACGTTATTTATGAAACCTTGGTGTGCGTAGTATCGGCAAAAACAAATTATGAAAAAAGAACCTATGATTGTCGGGGGGAATCGATGCAAAGAATCTGTAAAAATCAGTTATGTAGAGAATTCAATGGTAAACAATAGTAAAATTTTATTATCGCTAAAAAAAAGAGTTAACTATGGTCAAGTGCAATTATTAATTATTAGAGTGGTCTTTTGAAGGTCGATCCATTTTTCCGAGTTTTGTCACATTCAAAAAGGTCACCTTAACCTCATATGACAATTAAAATTGTTAATTAATTAATCATGATTAATTAATGAACGTTTCTGCACTTCTAAGGAGTGACGAAATTCGAGAGTGGTCTTTTGAAGGTCCACCTATTGTTTTCAAGTTTTGCCACATTCAGAACGGCCACCATCACCTTAGATAACAATTCAAATTGTTAATTAACTAATCATGATTTCCTCTCCCTCCTTCCGCGCATATATTCCATTGAATACATATGTAAAAATGGTCCAACGTTATCTCGGATTTGAACGTCAATATGGTATTTATTGTTTAACGCATCAAACTCAAAATTTGGAGTTGATTTTGACAGCTAACCTCAGTTACTGGATCGTATTTTCCGACTTCGGCCTCAGTCAGTTGGCCCACGTGGCCTTACCCCCACTCCTCGTTCAGCATAGACTCGCGAACTGTAGAACCCATCATTAAGAATTGCACTTGACCATAGTTAACAAATTACTTTAGCGTTATAGTACTTTTCGTAACAAGGGCATAAAAAACTTTTTTGGGGATTGTGATGTTGCAGTCCGAGGCGAAGCCGAGGATTGCATTCACAATCGCCGAAAAAGTTTTTTTGCCCGAGTAACGAACATTGTTTTTTGACAGGAAGGGCGTGGGCGGGTTTTCGCGGACGCGAAACGTGCGTGAAAACTGGCTTCACGCACTGAGTGTCAAAAATAATTTATCCCCATTGAATTCTCTACAGAACTATATAGGACCTCTTTTATAATTTGTTTTTGCGAAAACTACGCATACAAAAATTATATAAATAACTTATCATTGTTCATTGAAAAAGGAAGCGATACCAATATGATTGTCATAATTATCTTCCAATCATTGAGAAAATATGAATCGCGAAAAATGTAAATACGAAAAATTGAGTGGAATGTATCTACGTTAAAAAACATCCAAAAATAAAGTAAAGACAGTGTGTGTAACGGGCATATGCGATTTATATGATAAAAGTGACATTCTTTCCCGCGTAATTAGTGCCGATTCATTTTAAATTGGATCTTTTTATCAAGGCGTAGTGGTGGGGGTAGTTGGGAAGCGTATAGATACGCAGCAGCTCTCGCCCGGCTGAGACTGAGATGAGAAGACAAAAGGGAATGGACCAATAGGTAAAAAATGGTTACTTGGCCGATCCGCTGCCGCGTATCTCGATCCAGAATATGTCCACCAACAAATTTCAAAGAAATTCCAAAAGCTTTTCAATTCTTACTTTTGTACCGCGTGTAGTTTCCATATCTAATTTTCTTTCTCTCCAAGCAATGCGATTTGTCGATGGGTTTCACATTACAGTATCGGTTTTAAGGGGGAGGCCATGAACCGCGCTAAATGCGTCTGTGATATTCGCCACGGTCTCCCACCGCCCCTAGATGGCAAGAGTTTTTTTTTTATTTTTCACTCAAGCGTTTTCCACGGAGGCCGAGGTGCACAAACTTATGGACCCGCTGAGGCGACGGGCGCCTCCGCAAGGATACACTTCCTATTAGCCACGAGACTCCCTATAAGGCGGCAAAACCACATGGGTCAACCAGTCCCCCAATGATGTTTGTGCTCTTGGGATATTTTGGTTCGAGGTCTTTTCCTAAATAATGGATCGCAACATTTGATCATTCCCGAAGTACACGAACACAATATGTTCGATGATGTTTTCAAGGTATTAAGAAAGGTTGCGTAATTTTTAATTTCACCAAGTAATTCTCAAAGACAATTTAGACTGATTTAATTATTCAACAAATTTGTATACTTAACTTCCCGATAGGGGAAGTGATTATGTAAGTACCCTGAAGATCAAAGTGAAGTGTTGAGAAATGTCGATTTTTCTCGACGTTTGGCACCTTCCTGAAAACTTTTCTGGAGCGGATGTATCTGTGGGTGAGCGGGTGGGTGGAGGGAGTGGGTGAGCGGGTGGGTGGAGGGAGTGGGCGGGCGGGTGGGTGGAGGGAGTGGGCGGGCGGGTGGGTGGAGGGAGTGGGCGGGCGGGTGGGTGGGGGAGTGGGCGGGTGGGTGAGGGGAGTAGGCGGGTGGGTGAGGGGAGTGGGCGGGTGGGTGAGGGGAGTGGGCGGGTGGGTGAGGGGAGGGGCGGGTGGGTGAGGGGAGGGGCGGGTGGGTAGGTGGGTGAGGGGAGTGGGTGGGCGGGTGAGGGGAGCGGGTGGGAGGGTGAGGGGAGTGGGTGGGAGGGGGAGGGGAGTGGGTGGGTGGGGGAGGGGAGTAGCTGGAGGGAGTGAGCGGGCGGGTGGGTGGAGGAGTGGGCGGCTGGGTGAATGGGTGGTTGGGTCAATCCAACCCTCTACGTCATCAATGTATCTCCCGGGTGGCCACATCAGACCGGAGAAAGAGTAAGACAAAAAACCACACCTAGGCCTGGTCGAAAACCGTTTGAAATTATTAGAAATTCTCCAAAGCGTGCGGATTCAATGAAAAATCACGTTTTACAAACCGAGGATGAAACAATAAACTTCCTTATCACGAAGTTAATATTATTAAACATGGAGAATAGGAGCTTAGTGATTAGCCGCAATAGTTTACACCCTTAATAATGGTCGAAATCCGTGAAAATATACTGTTTTATATTCTGTAAGATATGAAGGGCAACAGAAGTGCTTGAAGCGAAATTGACAATATGAAAAGTATCAACCCCGTCTATGAGTATACTGAGATGGAGAATGTGTCGAAGTACAAGAAATTATATATATCGCAATGCTTAATAGAGACAGCACGATTAAAAGTGCCAATATTTTCTACAACTCAAAATGAATACATAACAAATAGCTATGTATACAAATAGCAATATTGTTTTTGCTAGGCATTCAACCCAGAAAATACCGAGCCAAAAAATTGCGGCAAATAAGGGCAGCTTGCGGATAATTTTCGGCAAATCTTCGAATTCTGCTATCTGGGAATGGAGTGAATAAAAAATGTATCACGAGGAATCGCAAGTGTACTGTATTTATATCTCCTAAATGCTTATATTGGGTAGTTGACATCATTTTTAAAAATTTTAGCAGAGTTCAAAACTCTGTTAATTGAATTTCCGTAACGAAGAAAATCTCCTTGAGTATAAAAAAGAGTAATTCAAGGTGTTAACCAAAAATCAATACCGTCAAAATGCATAAAAATAATTCTGAATTACGGTGGATAATTATCGCCCACCCATGTAGGAAAAGAGCCTTAAAAAAGTGTACTGACCGATGAATTGCGAAGAGAAGAGTGGTTCTGCCAGGAAAATTTTATGCCGGAGTGAAGCACAGCCATGGGACCGGCATCCGAATTGCTTAATTTACCGCAGTTAACAAGAAACACGAGTAAATAGTCGTAAACCTTGTGCTCTTCAGGGCTGCAAATGGAAGAATTCGAAAATGCCTGTAACAAAAAGAACTGAGTTTATAGCTGAGTCACATTGATGATGCGGTGTGAATTTAAACTTCAGCAATTTCGAATTACCCCATCGAGACTTTTTGTGGATTGATTACATGAGCATCGATGGGGCCATGTAGAAACACAATTCAGTGGTTTCAGCGAAGGAACTGATATTCGTTTTCATATTGCCAGTAATATCCTCCGAAAAAGTATTTTTGTCATTTTTAACTTCCCGATCTAGGGAAAATGAAAAGTGCCAGATCGATGAAATTTTCACGTTTCTCGAAGTTTTGCATCATCCTGAAGTGATTTCAGAGAAGTGTCTGTAAGTGTGTGTGTGTGTGTGTGTTCGTTCATATGTGGCAAAATTTTTCGTTTACGTTTTCTCGGAAACGGATCGTGCGATTCGATTAATTTTTTTTCAATCGTTGCGTCTCCGTGTAACTCAGAGCTGATTAGATTTTTGATCGAATCCATCGAGTAGTTCCCCGGTTTTTGAGAAATTCATGTTGAGCAAAAATTGAAAATAGTGATAATAAACGTTCATTCACACAAAAATGTTGTAATCCAGGTACTCAATATCACAGTTGAAAGATATAAGCATATTTTATAACTGATTAAATTTTGAGTAAAAGTAGTCCAGTACTTATATTGTTATTAACAATGTCACTTGTTTATAATGTATAGCAGTCTCCACAATTATGTATGTAACAAGTGAACGAATGGACCCAGCGCTGTCATGACGGACCCAATCGAAGCGTTTTCATGCAAAATCGAGCGGATCACATTTTGGATGGCATTTGTACAGTATATGCAATGTTATTAGCAATTGCAATTGTTTATACTGTTCCACTGGGTAAAATATTAAAGTTTTTGTTTTGCAGCCGCGTCCTTATTGGCGTCTCACTCTCACTCAAGTAACACGCGTAAGTGTCATCTGCATGCTCACCATGCGTGTTCTCAAGTAGTCCTAATTATCTGCTTCATAAATGAGTCAATTTGGAATTCTCAAATAGGCGTATTTTCGTTATGATAATAACAGGGGTGACAATGATTGACCGTAGTATATTGGAGAAGAATAAACTTAGTAGGTTGTGTTGAAAAACCGAATCGGGAAATTTTGTTTGTGCCCCGAGTGGGGCACACACATGCACACACCACTAGTTCTTTATGTGATGAAACATTCATTCTTCTAATGTCTCGGTCGAAGATACCTAACTACTCGAGTGTTGGAATATAACTACTCAACCTTATTGGAATATAATAAAAACCTTGTTAGATAACTAGAGATTTTTTTGTTCCACTCAATTTCCGGGAATTTCAACTGAGTACCAACCCTGACAATCATAGACAGCCCCAGATGAATACCACCAGATTGGACATAATTGTACATTATTTTTTTCATAGCAGAGATATAAATTTTCAAGTGAATTTATCATTCTCCTATAAGCATCAACATATTCGGCACTCGATCAAGATCACGTGGAATTCACGAGACTAATAAAATGTTATTTTTTTGAAATACCTATTTGTCTCACGAATATAAATTTCCCGGCCAGGTGTACTCTTTTGTTTTTCAATGTACCCTGCAATATTTACATTCCATTTCGTGAATTTACGAGTCAAGTTCGAGGTACTTCCAAGAGTGCTCGATATAAATACAGACTGGTTTATGACTATGATGGAAATCGAAAATTTTTCATCGTGCTGCACTACATATATATATATGGGGCGGATGTTAAATTTCTAGAATATCACAGACTACGAATATTCTTCAATTAGGAAATTCCACGTCTTATATTTTCGTAATATATATATACTGTTATCCCCATCTGTAGTTCCAAAGAGTTACCAAAACTGAATGCTAATTCTTTTTTAGTCAAGTTGTTCTCAGTGGTCTAAATTATCTGTCAAAGTTCTCTCAGATACACGACATTGTCGAATCCTTCGGCTTACTACTAGTCTTCTTAAAATTGTGCGCGGGGGCGTGGATCATCCTGATCTAGATATCTAATATTTATAGGACAAATCCTCAGTTTTTCAGGTTCATTGAATGGTATTTTTTGGTCCAAGAATGTGTCCTCATTTCCCTTCTTGAAATACAATCACATGTATAACGTCCCACCCATCTCGACATTTTTCAGATCACATGATTTTTACATTATTTTTTATGCATCATTTACAGCGAAGCAGAATTCAGAAAAAAATCCTACGTTTTTCCTACTTCCTTTATCATATTTTTTCAGCATTTTCAACTGTACAGGATATCAAATATCAGTTACCCGAATGGTCTATAACGTTTTTTGTAAAAAACAAAACAATTAGATTTTTATTTTGATTCATAGAGATGATATGAAAATCGAAATTCGTGCCAAAACACATAGTGCTGTTCTGTTCACCTATTTACATAGCCAAGATATGTAAATATTCTTCACTGAGGAATTAAAAAACCAATTGGTTACTAAGTTTAAATGGATTTTCAGTTATATGTACTAATGCACCAATTGGGAACAACAACCCATAGAGGAACATTACAATAGTTTAGATAACTTTCCCCATCGGGAAGTTTAAAACTATGGACGACTTGGACGGTTTTATAAAATCTTAGAAATATTGCCAAATTTTGGTATACTTTACTGATAATGTTTTGATTATAAGGAACTTTGATGATGCCTCATCTTTTGAGTCTCTCCCATATTTTCATATTTCAGACATCATCATTTGTTCCTAATTTTTTCATTCCTTAAATCTGAGAGACAGATGGTTTCGTTATCATCATAATAGTTCATAATAATTAAGGAAGTGTACTGAAAAAAAATCTTTTCAAAATTTAACCCCCTCTCTCAAGAAATGTAGGATATGCGTGGAGGCAACAAAAAACATGAAATCCCAAGTTAAAAGATAAGATAACATCTCCTAAATTCCTCTTCGCACCAATTTCCAGATTGTGGTATAAAGTTTCAGGAACTGTAAATAGTCTGTTATTTGAGCTCAAACGGAAATTTACTTACTCTCAGCATTTGTCTTTTCAATTAGAAAAATGAGAATATTTCTTCAAATTTTTGTGCCTAATCCTCGATATTCTTTCCATGTGTACAGTAAAAATTGTCTCAATTGTAACTATGTCTTTGCACATTGAAACCTATGTACTATATCAAGAGCACATGAGAATCTACATTGTATGAAAACTATTAGGCTGAAACATTAGACTTTATTTGCTTAAGATAACTTGAACAATTATCTAATACTCATAAATCTTGCAACTGGTTATTCAAGTTCAATATTCAAACATGCGCATAACTCTATATTTAGAACTATAATTATATCATTATACAACGATATAAGAATTCTTAAACTGATGAATACCCGTTGAGTGCACATATTTAATACTTTAATCATAACGTTGCATTATGTCTCAGGTAGAGAGGATTATGGCTCTTGATGTTTTCATGGGTTAGGCCTTTCTGTATGACCACCTGAACGGCAATAAAGTCAATGCCGAACCCCGGCGGCGCTCCAACCGCTACAAACTTAACTCGATCCTCTGTGAACAAACAAATGCATAAGTCAATGACTAATTGAAAAAAATGAGTAACCTGAGATTGGCTATTCCATTTTGCATTTTACGTTCAACTTAATCCGAAGCGTGACATATAACTACAGAAAAATTTTGAAATTTCAATTATGTTCCCGGAATTCAATTTTAGCGGATTTCTTTCTCAAGTTGCAGTATAGGTATGTCGCCAATCGAAGATTTAACGAATCCATTATGAAAAAATAGATCCCAAAAATTGACGAAAGTTTTTCCATTTTTTTTACTTTTCAATTTCTAAAATTTTCAAACCTTCTTTTAAACTTTTTTTGCAATTAAACTTCGTGAAGCAAATATTTTCATTCTTGCACCCTACTTTCACACCCTACTGCAACGCTTATTTATAACAAGGAACAAAAAAAAACATGATTAAATGAAACAAATTCGACGTAGACGTTACCCTCACAAAGTACTGCACGAATGTCGGAATTGTCGAGGTCTAGTCCAAACAGAAAGAATTGTTTACGATGAAACAGCATTCTGAGGAAAACGTTCTTCTTTATTTCGACCATGACTATCCCAAACTCAGCGTCCAAAATGCAAAGAATGGTGCCCGCTCCCTCGACGAAAACTGTATGGGGGTTGTGAAAATACTGAAACAGGAAAGGAAGCAGATTCGTTATGGCTCATTGAATAATTATCAAAACAGAGTAGCCTGGGGAATCAATAGATAAGAACAATATGTGGGTGAATTACATTCCACTATATCACGTTATTTTCTATATATTACACGTTATTTCTATGTGTGCGTTGACAATCGTAGTAGGCAGGGACTGTTCATATATTATGTAAGAAGTTAGGGGGGTTGGATTCCATAATTCCTTCCATTGTCTTATGGGGAAAGGGGCTGGGCGGAAGTCCGCAGCCCAAATCTGTTCACAGATTACTGACGCGCGATCAAACTCACCTATTCTTTAAACCGATCTTCATGGAATTTTATGGAGCAATAGATACTTTCCGAAATATAGAAAGTACGATAAAAAAAGCCAAACGTTGCTCCGAATATTATAAATAAATAACATGTATTATTTGAATATTCCACCAATATTGCCATTACTTGACGCCGCACAGAGCAAACAGATATATTTACCGACCAATTGTTACTATACATTTACGAATCATAAATTTACTAAGCATGAATGAAGTTTCTTATCACAAATAGGTAATCTACTGAATGGTCTTCACACAAAACATGTAAATATTAATAGTAGCAATATGAATGTTTCTCCATCGCTATAATAATTCATAACAAATCAGTGTATATCCCAGTCCAATATTGCTGTCGAGAACCATGCACTGAGAGAAAAACTCCGTAGATTCAGAGGACTATAAGAATTCGGAAGAAGTAATTATGCAATTCAGTAAATGAAGTAATTAAGATTTCAAAAGAAGGAGGCAAAATTGTATTCGCATAAATATCGCTGAATACACAGTGAAAACTATAAAGAGAACAATTGGTATTTTTGCTATTACATAACATTTATATACTCTGTTTGATCGACCAGTTGTATTTCTTCATGCATGTGAAAAATGTAGTACATAAAAGTATTATCGAAAACAAACTATTGACCATGTTTTTTTTCTTTTTACGTAAATTCGTCGGTGCACGATTTTGCACCCCTGCTTCAGAGGTGAAGAAAGAGGGTACAAAACAATATTTGATCTGAAAGTAGGTCGAATGTTCTTTCTTCGTTCTTGATTACTTGTAATGATTGACGGTTAAAAGTCCTTAAGCATGTTAAATCTCTGGTTTCATTCTTCAGACAATTGTATAATTGAAATCCATAATATTTTGAACTTTTTCCACAGCTCTCAGCCCTTCTAATTTCAACTACAAATTTTCTCTTATTCCTAGCATTATAGTCATGTTCGGGGAACTTAATTAATCTACTCAAATAATCAGGCATATGCCTATGCAAAATTTTGAAGATGACAATGCAATTTCATATTTTATTAGTTGTTTGACTGACAAGAGACCTGACACATCTAACATGCCTCTGTGTCTCGTATATCTATTACCTCTTAAAACACTACGCATCACTCGATTCTGTAGAATATGTAATTTGTTTGAATATTCTTTGCCGAAATTATTACGGATCGAGCCACAGTATTCGTAATGCGGTACAATAATCCTCGTCCAGTCAACTCCCCCGCCAGTGCACGTCCCACAAGTTGATGGATCCCTATAGTCAGTATCGTCATGACCCTACCACTGACTATCTCCTCAAGCGCCGCCTCCCCACCACTGTGCAAATGGTCCCGCGCGACTTGGAATGTTACCTCACTGCGCTTACTAGCATCCGGGAGTGGGGGAAGCAGGGGAGGGTAACTTGTGGAACAGGAGCGTCCGGTCCCGCGCAGTGCACCAGTGAGAAACAGGGGATGGAAACTCAGCCTTCCCCCTCCAGGCTTATTTGGGTTTGGGTGTTTTCACGGGTACCAACCCATTTTTGGCTCTCTGATGTTCTTGGAAGGGGAAACGCGGTCAATTTCGAAGCGGAGGGTTTCTCAAAAAATTCTTTACGTAAATTACCTAGTTTATTACATCTAAAAAAATCTGGTAATTTACGGCATTAATAAATATCACAAAATCGTCGTATATGCTCACAACCATATCCGAAACGGTTCGAAATTCACCGCGTTTCCCCTTCCAAGGGAACATCAGAGAACCAACGTAATTTCCAGGAACTTGTCATAAATAGGTTGGTACCACTGAGCCTCCCTGGGGCAGAATAAGCACATAGGGCTTATACATTGAGTTTCCATCCCCTGGTGAGAAAGTCGAGTGTATACAGTAAGACTTTCGTGAGCGAACTTACATAGTTTCGTATTCTTCCAATAAGACATACTTTTTAACTTCCCGATAATTGGGGAAGCTATTGTAATGACCCCGAAATCGATATTTTTCCTTTCATCCTGTGACTGGGGTTTTAAGTATACCAAATTTAAATGATGCCCAACAAATTTTGAATCGATGTCTCTGTGTGGGTGTGGGTGTGTGTGTATATATGTATGTATGTATGTATGTGTGTTTCCGAAATTTTGATCCTAGGTTTCTCATTAACGAATGAAGCTATGGAGACCGTCAATAGTGGAATCGAAGCGTTTTCATGTAACTTAGAGGGGATTAGGTTTTGGGTGAAATTGGTGCGGTATGTATATTGTTATTAACAATTTTAATTGTTTATCACGTTCTATTGCATAAACTATTAGAGTTAGCACAAAATTTATATGAGAAAAGTTGTTCCCCATATAAAAATGCGTAATTTATGTAGAATGACTGTTTTTCCATAATTTGCATAATTAAGGGGGTATGGCCGTCTCAACAATTATGTATGTAATAAGTAAATGAATGAACCTAGCGCTGTCATGAAGTTTTCAATCGAAACCTTTCCGTTCAGAATGGAGCGAATTACATTTTGGATGGCCTTCGTGCAGTACATGCAATGTTATTAACAATTGCAATTGTTTATACGATTCTACTGGGTAAAATATTAAAGTTATCTGAAGAAAACTATGTCTTATATGAAAATACATCTTTTACGTGAAATTACTTTTTTCCATAATTTGCATAATTAAGGAGGTATGGTCGTCCGAGCAATTTGAAATACGGGAACAATGCATATCACCAGGATCGTTCCTTATACAAAAATGCACATTCAGTATGATTTTTTTCAATATAGGTTAAAACATATCGCGAGTTGAACTATAATATACTTGGTGAATGAATATGTCGGCAATTGCGGCAAGGATGTCAAAGAGCGGGATAATTAGTAACGTACAGAGGTAGGGAGGGTAACTAGGCGGACGAATTCCAGTTGAATATTTTTATGCGGCTTAAAAATCAAACTAAATCGATCGCGTGCAGTAATTATTAGTCACAAGTTCAATTATTGATATCACTGTTGAGTTTGCTCATCACCATGGTTGCATGCTTATGCTGTGCTAAAATACCAAATCGGGAAGTTTTGTTTGTGCCCCGTATGGGGCACACACATTTGCACACCACTAGTTAATAATGGAACACCTGCGGATTCTCTCTCCTACCTTCCTAGATCATCAAATCACTATTTTCCGCTCAGTGCTGATCGCTCTCAAGTCATGAAAATTACCTGATTGTAAAAGTCGATATATTGGCTCCTAAAATCATTGTTCTCCAATCGCTGATGTGCCTTAACAGGACCAGTATCACCCCCGTGATCTATTTGGGGTCTTCGTCCCGTGTAGACGCACGTGGCGAACCATCGAAGATTTTCCTTGTTCCCTTCAAAAATGCACGGAATTGCATCAACGTGAACAAGATCATTAACATTGAGCTCCGTGATTAGGTCTTTACCAGCCGGAAATCTCTTTTTGTCAACGTAAAAGCGGCTTGCAAGAAACGAGACATCACATGCATGTTCAGTCCCCTGAAATACTGTAATAATACCATTGCGTCTTCCCACACTTTTTATTTTTCCAAGCACGTCGTCAAGACCTCTCATCACCAGAGTTCGATTCAGGGGGCTTTTGTCTTCAACCCAGCAAGTGGTAACGATCCAGGGATAGGTGTGCTCCTTTTTTTTCTCAGTGGATTCTTCACAGGAAAATATGACCTGTGAAAATATGTCTCTTGAATTCAAACCTTTTAAATCCATTGAAATTTTATTAATTTTTTGCGAACATTCTAATCAAATTGTTAATGAACTTACTTCCTGGGAGGATTACTATACTTCAAAGATTAACGTTAATGTTACAATCATTGTCCAAGCGTGCTTTTCAATTTGTGATTTCTTCCAGATTTTCAGCTCAAGCATTTCATAAGATTTCTAGGTGACTACAAAAAATTCAGAATCCGACTTTTCAATGGAGAAACCATATGAAAAATCGCAACCTCAATCTCAAAAGCCGAGGATGAGAAGTTGGTCGGGTAGACATGGAATGTCTCATATTTAATAAATCAATAGACTGGATATTTTCCCCTGGAATTCCCGCACAACCTACTGAGGTAATCGATACGAAATTATTCTTATTGATTGGCCTCAGGTTTCGTCCATTTATTTTATACACATGAGGCTATTACAATGAATAGGAATGTAGTACATTTTGAAGCTCTTTTTCGAGCTCTTTTAATAAAAAACTAGTGGGAAATGCTTTCGACGGCAAGGATTTCGGTAAAAACAATCGATTCAGGGGTCATTACAATAACGAAGCATCGGAGAGTTAATAAATAAGAACGAAATTCGCAAAAAAAAGAGCCAACGTTACGCGGTGTTCCCAAGCGGTCACCCATCCAAGTACTAACCGCGCTCATCATTGCTTAACTTCGGTGATCGGACGAGAACCGGTGTGTTCAATGAGAAATGAACGTTGCCATAAAAATACTCTAAATGATGTGCGTTGATAAGCGATGAACACACCTGAGTCATTCGTATGATCTAACATTAATCACACATTGTTGTATCAATAACAAAATTCTACCCATGAGACAAAAGTGTGTATGCCAAACTGACCAGCGGAAATCGCTGATTAATGGATATATCGTTTCAATCACATAGCTGAATGACGACATCATTCAAACTGCAAGTTTAAAAATTTCGGAAAATTTTGAAAATCAAAATTTTTTTTATTTTGATTGTTTATTTATATTTTTAACTCTCCGATTTGTAGAGTTCTCCACGTTCCAGGGCCATTCTATTATCTTTTCCGAAATATTTTGTGTGTGTGTGTGTGTGTGTGGGTGTGGGTGGGTAAATGGGTTTGCGTGGGTGGGCAAACAAATTCTAGATAAAATGTATAAAACTAGTGGAATAAAAGTATGTGTGCGCTCGTTGAGAACACAAACAAAACATCTCAATATGTAATTTCGGTTTGTCGTTCCTACATTAAATCATCGTCAATCAAATGTTTAAAGGCTGGTTTCAGAAAAATCATTGGTGTGGGTAAAGCATTGTGACCCGTGAGGTTCACAACGAAAACTTACAGATTGGAGAATTTTAAATTATCCCATGCATCGAGCAGATAATGAAGATTTGACTAGACGCATAGTCAGCGTGAAGACGAGACTTATGCGCGTTACGTGAGTGGGAGTGAGACGCCAATAGGGGTGCGGGCGCTCGAGGGTTAAACCCGTCATACCTCCTTACCTGTGACAATTATTGCGATTATTGGGCAAGGTAATAGTCCTTACTATCCAAATTCTTCAGAAAATAATCGTTATAATTCTACAAATTAGAATGACTTATAATTAGAAAAGAAATATTAAGTACCTTCGCCATTCTTTACATGAACAAGGCAGCTATACACGTAGTTGTAAATATTGAATGCAATGAGTGATTAACACTGAAAAAATCTGACCGCTTTCTTTTGTGAAATGTAATCCTGAGGTCACTGGTATGCAAGAACAACCACTTGGCGTATAATGAACTTGAACTTTTGAATGTAAAAGCAGAATTGGAAACAATGGACTTATTGTAACGCAAGAACTCGTATGAAAGAATTTTACGATTGCATTGGCCCCTGCAGAGCGACGGCAATATGGTAGACTTCGTGTAAACCTCTAGAGTCGCACTTACGTAGCCAAAATTAATGACGAGATCCTTGAGGTTTTGCGAAGCACATTGATTATTGATGATTGCAGACAACCTCCTGGTGATTGTATTAGATTTTCAAAGTTCCGGAGAGTCTCCATTCATTACTTTTCTACCGGTATACCCGAGGTATGCCTGCAGGAGCACTCGAGTAATAAGCAGATTCATAAACAGATTAATAATTCAGGGAACGAACCTGTCAATTGAACTGAGGGTCTTTACGGAGCATTCGTAAATATTGCGTAATGTGCTAAACACATGCCATTCTGATTTTCTATAATAACAAGGAGAGAAAGAAGGAAATATCTATATATATCGGAGTTATCGAAAAGCGTAAGACCGGAACCGGCGCGACACCATGTAGTGCGGCGGAAAAAGGAAGTGCACGTGCGAAGCGCGCGCAGCCGGACTCGTGTACAAACAATGGCATTGAGCTTTATTGCAAGAGTCTTGACAAATGGCCGCGGCGCGAGCGCTTTCAACGAATTAATCGACTTTTCATACTGAGTAAAAAATCACAGGAGGGGGGTTGGTTCGATCATAAGCGCCCGCCATCGTAGCGGCGGGGTTTCTGCAAGTTTACCCTGTGTTTAGACATACGATGACATAAATGGCGCAAGTCGACTCCAGCCGCATGGATGGGTGTCCAGTAGGCCCCTCCAAAGGAATTGTCCAGAGCACATGGTACTGTGGGAAGTACAAACGAGGACAGAGCCAAACACACATACACACAGTTTTTCCGAAGTTTTTTTTTTAAAAGTCGATTTTTTCGGCCAACCTTTATAATTATTCCTCGAACAATCGACCCTACAGCGAAGCGTCAGAAATTTTTTTTTTAGTAAAATCAAATGCCAATCACTGTCTCATTTATTTTTTCTTCCATACCTCTCTACAACCAAATTAGTTAACTTCTAAAAAGTTTAAAAAAAAATTGACGAACGTTGTAATTCATTTTTTCCAAGTTCCTAATAGGCTGAGTTAGGTTTGAATTCTCTGAAACGAGCAACCCGACGACGAAACGTCGCAACCATCTTATGTAAACAATTGAATTACACACAAGACCTATTCCCCCCCCCCTCCCTTTTCAAATAAATATAGACATTTCTAAAGCAACACTTCCCTCGTTATTATCAACTCAGCACGTGTGTTCATTTAAAAAGAAATACGCTTATTAAATGTGACTGACTTACCGTAACACCGGATCGCAAATAATCCGCCAAAATTCTATGCGGCGGAATATGTCTTCCCTCATGATAAAATTGTGTGTTTGTTAGAAGTGCCTGCGTCAGTTTTAACTCATGTGAAAAACTGATAATAGCTTTATTAGGTGGTTCTACACTGCTAACAACTCCCGAAACTCGATAGAGATTCGCGGAACGTACCATTTTCGATTTGCCGACGTCTCATAGATCTCGCTTAGCGTGACCTTGGCAATATGTTTTGCCTTGGAAACAAAGAACATTTCAAAAATTTTTGCCTGTTGACATCTCACGAAATCAACAAGTGGCATGAACCACTGCTGCCATTACCCGGTTCAACGAAATTCCCGAGAACTGCGAGACCACTCGTTCGATAAAACAGGTGAATGCACTTTATCGACCAACAAACGACCAACACCGAAAATCTCGAAAAGGGGAGGCTCGATATTTTTGAATAGTAATTTTTGGTGTAGAATTTTCTGAATGACGTAAAAGTTATTAATATAAATTTTGACACATTTATTTTTGTTTTAGATATCTCACTAAAACCAAAGATATACCGAGTCAAGGAGCTGGCGCCATCGGCGGGAATTTTTGAAAGCACTTGAGACGAGCGAACGATAATCGATTGAGGTTCAACTTGTCGCGGCAAGACATGTAGGAGATATTGTCGAAAAAAAAGTGGGAATATGGATAATACCATGATATTGACAGGTAAATCACTAAACGTCAGAACAGACATGCAAAGAGTTTTCACAGTAAATGTTTATTTAGTTGAGTAATTTGAAGTTCAAATTTTTGAATTGTAGAAACCATGATTCATGATTGGCTGCAGCACATTCAGGAAGTAAACAATGAGAATGGAAAAATGATCAGAGGAGGCCGAGAGTTTTACATACCATTTATGGGTTGGTATTTTGAAAAAATATATATAAAATTTATTTTACTAAATCCAATGGGTATAAAGAATCAGTTAAGTTCCTCAGAAAATACAAAAAAATGTAGTAAAATGTACATTAAAATGGAACAGTAAAAGCACAAACCAATTAGGAAATATATAGAAAAATGGTATAAAAAAACTCTACCAATTTTACCAAACTTAAACAACATAGGCCAATGGGTATTTAAATCGTTCTTTTTTCAAATGAAAAATCGATAAGGAAATAGTATAATAGAGATGGTGCACTTGTTACTTTTTGTAATAACATTCTCTGGGAGGCAACTATTTCTGTTATTGAACTGAATTCACTTATAATTTCAATCTGATAATTTTTCATTAAACAGCTCTTCCCACTCCAATCGTCAAGAAACTGTTTGGCGTCGTCGACTCCTTGGCCCTGGGGCCTAGAACAAAATACCTGTCACTCTATATTTATGAAAAATACCTCAGCAATAAATTCTGGGAGATATATACGAAGCATGAGGCACGTCCGGATTTCCAACAATATCAGCGGCATCTTGAGGATGTGTCAAAGATACTCATGCTAAGACTCATGTCGTGTATTCAATTGGCCAGCAAAATGGATTCCAATATTTTGGGATTGGGAGTTAGTCAGGTATTCTAGTCAATGATTTCTATAAAACCTTCTTGGAATTGCAAACGCTGACGATAGAAATAGATTAAAGATTTGATACAACTTAAAAATTTTAATGTAAAATTTTCAATGTAAAGATTCAAATTAAGGACGAACATTCTGTCATTGAGACTGCTCCAGTAATTTAAGGACACTTCAAGCATAAAACACAGAAAAAGAAATAAAAATCAATGAGTATCGTCGTGCAAGTTTTGAGATTGTGAGATTTTGTAGGATTCTAAAAATATTGAAAGCGTTGAGGACTTTTGATTTTTTAATTGTAAAAAAACGAAATGTCAAAGTTCAACGAATGTGAAAACTTAGGAAAATACAAGTTCTAATATTATTAAAGATTTTAGTCATTTGAAAAATTGGGAAAACTACACTGAGAGAAAAATTCATAGACTTTGAATATTTTGTATTAAAAAAACTTAAACGAATGAAAACCGGAGAAAACTGCTTCCGAAATAATGGTAAAATCTGCAAATTCAAAACCTTGCAGAACCACCTCAATAAATTTTGCAGTATAAATCCAATATTTGTTACCAGGTCCTCTCAACATTAGAAAGAATAGACCCCGAGACTGAGCATACACAGGGTGGAGTATATCTTTCTGAAGTGGACGTATTCAAAATGATAAACTTCCGAGTACCCCTGGTGACACCCCTGGACTGTGTTGAGGTTCTCTTGGTGGCCTTAAAGTTCGATAAATGGCCGGAAGTTCGCGATACCGCTGTCCACGTACTCGACATGACCTATCTTCAGGTGAATTCACGATATCATCAGGCGGAAACGCTAAACATCCACGGAGAAATAATAATCGTGACTTTACCCTGTTTTCAGCATCAACAATTATTCTCGCAAGTCCAAGTGACATCAAACTACTCGTCGGCGAAAACCAAGGAGGATAAAATAAACTTCATGCAAGTAGAGTCGGACATTGTTTTACTGAGCGCAGCAGTTATAGATTGCACCCTCGAAATATTTCACGTTAAGGGAGTGACGAGAAAAAAAATTCTGGAAAAGCTGCACCAATTGGTCAGGATTGATCGGGATGATATTGATACACTGGGGAAAATGATATTCGTTATGCTGGATTTAACGAGTAATGATATCGATAATGAGGAATCGATAGTTACTTGATTACGAAGAATTTATAGTGGATTATAGTTCTGCTTCTTGTTTAGTTGCAAGCTCAAAGCTTCATAAATCTATACAGCTCTATGTCTCTACGATTTTCCAATTATCAATGTCATGATAAGAGAAACGCCCTTGGATTTGATGTGTTATATTCTCAACGTGTAATGCGTTTTTTTTTGTGATCTAGGGCATTAAAAAATCAGCCAGGGAGTCTAAATTTACCCAATACATTTTTCAATGTTTTTAGAAACACTGTACAAAAAATAGAAAATCGTCAAAATCCTCAAATAGGGCATGCCTTCGAATAATGTAATTTTTTTCTTTTTTTTCAATACATTTTTTGCGCAAGTAGCTTGGGGTAAATTCGATTTCGAAAAACGAGCAAAGATAGGTTCATGAATTAGCCTAGAAAATTAATGTTTTTCAAAAAAAATATTGCAGACGAAATCCTGAAAAATTTTTATCTCAACTAGAAGCTGCCCTAATAAAAACTGGAAACGAGTTATAAAGTGTTAGCAAATTTTGCAGTTGGGAATTAGCAATATGGCAAATCCATATATTTTTTTTCGCATACATAGGCACTTTGTTTGACACGATCATAGTTATGTGAAAGGTGTTCGAAAAATTGCAGATTGTTTCTACAGTTGAAAAAGGTTTTTATGATTGTCACTAAATTTCATTTGGTAGTTAGTGCTGGTTGTTTGGAGAAAAAATCCGAGGGTAGTCTGAATAGATATTTTATGATGATGGTTCTGCTAAAAAATTACGTGTTTTCTCTCCTCAACTTTTTTTCTGTGCTCAAATTTTTCAAACATAATTGTCGTTGATTCCGCTAAAGACGAATGCGTCGAGAACACGATCGCTTTCATTAAATTCATGCCTTTGAGTACTTTTAACGTTCATGAAAAACGTTTACGATGGGATCCATACAATTTCTAATAGAGAATATGCTCCTAAAAATCGTCGGAATTATACCCAACAAGAATTGGTTTTTCAATGCCCGGAAAAGAAATGTTCTATCAGCATCAAATCCAAAGAAAAATCATGTCTCTTTGTTGGTCATAGAAAAAAAATCCTTCACGATGGCTCCATTAAAGACGTCGAACAGTTTCCAAATTTGCATCGAAGTTAAACTAAACTACGTCAATAATTAAATCAATTTTGTATTAGCGCCCATACTTGTGATCATATTATAGTCATAATTTATTACCAAAAACCACTTTTGCACATCTTATTCTACTTTTTGAACACACCATTCATTCTATGATTGATAAGTTATGAAGTAAGCACTTAACTGTTCCTCAATACCCATTCTCAAAATGTCTAAATTAATGACAAACCTGATACTAGATAAGACATATAATATTTGTATAACGAACTAAACCTAGCAAAATATGAAAAGTAGAAATTATCGTGACTTTCTGTCACGAAAATATATATAAATATATATGTATACTAAATGGGTCCAGTGCATCATGAAAATGTATAAAATATGATTTATGTGCAATTTGCAATTTGCATCATAAATATCATATTCATAAATAATGATAAATGCAGAAAAATGTTTTACTGATAAATTGCAACGTCAATATGAAACGTTGAAAAGTTTCAGAATCTAATAAGAAATATAGTTATAAAATATAACTAGTGAATGAGGCTTCTACACAAGGATAACTCATATGTACTATACTCATCGAAATTTTGTAAATTATTGAAGACAAAAGACTGAAGTCGTTCGTCAATTCGTTAATCGTAATAAAAAGAACATCACATTTTGTTATTTCGTTTGCAAAATCTGTCGTAACAAATTTCACCTCAATTTTAAAATTTATTCAGATCAAGTGAAAAATTATAATAAGTTAATTAATTCCCACAAAAATGTCGACGATCGAGGAGCAGTTCACTCTTTTTTCAAAATTTGGAGATACCAAATCTGATGGTACACAGCTTACTCTGTCTCAAAGTGACAAATGGATGAAGCAGGCCAAAGTGTTCGATAAAAAAATTACGACAACCGACACAGCTATCTGCTTCAATAAATTCAAGTACTCAATTACGTATTTGTTATTCGAGTAATTTAGGATGTCTGTAGTTAGTATACTATAGTTAAAAATGAAAATTTGCAAATCACTTGAACGTTAAAATAAACGGAATAATTATCCTTATCGAGCACTGAAGTTCAAAAATTCATAAATTCCTATTTACAGACGGAAGACCCTGGATGTGATAACTTACCTAAAGTTCATCGACGACCTGGCTCAGACCAAAGGCATTGACCCAAAAATCATCCGTGACAAGATGTCAGCGTGTGGTGCCCCAGGACTTTCACATGTCACGGTACATATAGATAATTTCATTTTACCAATTCGCTTAACGAAACTTAAAAAATGAAACAGTTTTTTGAGAGTTCTGAAATTCCGTGTAAAAAATAACATTGCGAAGCAATATCACAGAAGGAAAAGAAGAAAAAATGTTTCTGATGGAGAATTTGGCAGAAGACAGTCAGAATAAAAAACCGAAGTACTGTACAATTTTGCAGAAAATAACAAATACAACAGAACTGAAAAATTTGAAAATTCAAAGAGTTGTAGAAATAAAAAAAAAACAAGAATTAGAGCATGTTTAAAATGAGGACATTTTCAAAAATTGAAATGAAAATCCCATTATAAAAACTGAGTTTCAAAAATCACGTCAACTTAGAAAATCCAAGAAGTCCATCAATCCCGCAATGTACCGGCAATGGGGTATTTGTTCTGAGTCAGTGCCGTGCGGACGCAAACAGATAAATTCTAACATACCGTTCTAATTGTACAGTGAATCTATAAATTTTGTCCAAATTCCGGCACTGAAAAGTCGAACTTAAAACATCTCAAGTAGCTCCTAAGAGGAAAGCCAAAATGAGTCCTCGGTTGGACGATTTTCAGGACCAACGAGAGGAAAAATTTGGTTGTCATTGAAAAAAAGCCAACTTGGTGCTTGCAGCTGGCTAGAATAATCTTGGAAGCTCTGGATAGGGTTGGTCCTTAAAATTCTCGCATCATTACCATGCTTACTATGGTGTACATGAATGCTCCTGTCAGTGCATTCGCGTTGATTCGTGTACATTCGCGTGTTATACATTGTCATATATGGTACGGAACTGACTGTCATATATCTGATCTATATGGGCGGCCTTCCCATTGCAATATACATTTTACTTTCCTTCCAAGTGTCCCCGGTCCTCACAAGGAGCTCACAAATTTCCCAAATTCTGAAACTTCACAAAGTCATTAAAATTCCAAAAAATATCTAAAATTTTGAAAATTTCAAGAACACTGAACAAATTTTGAATGGCTAAATCTGAACATAGTCCGAAGTTTTATAAACTGTAAAAGCTGTTGCCCCGGGCGTTATTCCTTATACCGTTCAACAGTATCAAGAAATACTGACGAATACTAAATCTTTATTTGGGTCTATAGTCCGAAGTTTCACTTCTTCCGCGCGTAGCTACTACGGACTCATTTTTATACCAACCATTGAAGCACACTCTTCTTTCCCATTGCAGAAAGTGGCAGATAGTGAGGCGACCTGTCGACTAACGGACACCTCCAAGTACACCGGTGCTCACAAAGAGCGCTTCGACGCTTCTGGAAAGGGAAAAGGAAAAGAGGGTCGCGCAGATGTGGCCGCCGATGACGGTTACGTCGGTGGATATAAGAACAAGGACACCTACGACAAAGCTCGCGGCTCAAAATAGCGAAATTCAACCTCCCAATTACCACCGAAAGTGAATTAATCAAGATGAAAATATCCCGCCGTGAATTCACCTGCTGAGCCCCAATAATTAACATTGAATAAACAATCAACGTCACTTTAATGAGCTCATCATCATCACGACAATCACTGTTTAATATGGAAAGACCTCTTCCCATTATTCTCAACTTTCATTCAATACTCACGTGCTCGTTATTCATTCATCCGGTTAATGTACTCAGGACGAACAAGTAGAGCATTGTAACGTTTCACTAACTTTATCGGTACTTTACGTCTGCGATAAATTCTGATAAATTGTGATACATCATGACGCATGAGCAGACAATCACGATTCAATTCGAACAGTTTTCTCATCAAAAAGATTTATAAAAATTGAACGGATCGAACGATCTGATCATCGAAGTCGTAATCGGAGCGTACGTAAATTTACGGATCAGTTTTTTGTTATTAACAATTGAATTGTTCACAACGCTCTATTGCAAAAACGGTAAGAGATACACCAAAAAGTGTGAAGCAAAACTTGCTCTGTAGATGTAAATGCATATTTAATCTCAAATGACATTTTTCCATAATTGTTACAATTGAGGAGGTATTACGGGTTTAATCCTTGAGCAGTCGCACTCCTGTCGGCGTCTCACTCACACTGCAGTAACTGCATAAGTCTCGTCATCACGCTCACTTTGCGCCTACTGAAATGATATCGGAAAAAAGTGATATTGCGTATCTACATCTGAAGGACTACAATAATTTTGTGGTTCATGGGGATTATCAGTCAGGAGAAAAGAAAAATTACCGGATGTTATCGACAATTAAGTCGCGGAGAAAAACAATTTTTTTCCGCGGATTCTTTTCCGTAAATCCATTCCTTGTATTCTAGAATTTGTTTGCTATGAACAAACACTTTTATATTTGTATAATTCATACTATGGCATCATAGTACTATAGTACTATTTCAGTTACAAATTTTAACTGTCCCGAAAACTTCAGGTCTTTATTACGTCAAATATCACCAGCTGGTGCGAAGTTGTTTAAATTGCTCCTAAGCCGAATTTTAGCAAGATCACATGATAAATTCATTAAGAAATTACGTTTTTATTTTTGCTCCTTGCGCTGTCCAAAGAGGAGCGGAAATTAGTACCTCGTTATAATTTACCATATGTTTTCATAAGGAATATTCAGCGCAACTGAAACTACCCGAAATTAATAAATGATTGGAGACATAAGGATCATCGAATTTAGGAACTATATCGAGAAAAAAATTTTAAGTTTTATTCATTTTAATAGCATTTTTTATCTGTTCACTTTATTTCACTATCCAACATTGTAATCTGTAGTTAACGCGAAAAGATAAAATGCAGCCACGTAGAAATGATACCCCAGAATGCGTTCAATACTCTCCTATGAATGTCATTTCCCGTCGTCAATCGACGAAAACGTACCAAAGCAATATAAACCTTCATTTATATTACATCGTGAGTTATCTTATACGATTTTGAATTTCTGCCCATACTCTGGCGCTTCCTGTATTTCATTTTATGGAAGAACTAAAATCACTATTTTGAACCGATGGCTGGTCTCATTCCTTGGAATCCTCTCGTTCTGTCGCAACTTTCACTTAATTTTCTATTTGAACTTGACATTATTCAACAAACACCACTTCGCAAGATGTCGCAATGGGTTTAAGGTCTGAAAGAGCGTCGAAAAAACAAAAATCTCTGTAGTAAACAGGAGAATATCGGTATATATCGAAATTATCGAAAAGCGTAAGATCAACACTGACGCGACACTAGTCAGCGCGGCGGAAAAAGGAAATGCGCGTGCGGAGCACGCGTCGCCCGACTCCTAATTAATGAATCATTGTACGTATGTTAACCCCGTTAAACCCAATTTAAAACCTCGTAACTGGATCAATGATCCATTAATTATTATTATCCTTTCAAGAACTCTTTGAAGCCCTTGAATGCAGTTCAGCCGCAGCTGACGGGAAAAGGTATTTGTTGATGTTAGCTTCGCAACTTTCCATTGCTCTTTTTGATATATATATATATATATAAAGAGCCGCCTTGAAATTTTGGTTGAACCTTTTTCCCACGTAAAAACGATAGTAATAGCCGTCATTGTTTATTTCCTTAAACATCTCATAGTTCCCCGAAGTGACGGTCTGTAATGTGAATTTAGAATTCTGTTGAGATCTTATATTTAGCCCTGACATATGGCTACTTACTGGGTTCAACTAGAACCGATGGTTAATGTCTGATACAAGTGGTAGATACTGATGATCTCTATTGCGCATCAATGCAAAAATATACATTTCACTCCAGGGACCGAAACCAAAGTCGAATTTCGGATATTTCATAGAGCTCATAAGGATATCAATAATGATTTTTTTTTTCTTATTTACGCTTCGATGCGATGACGCATATGTGGCGAGCCTCCCACGATGCCGATGCAAAACGGAATTCTGCCCAAACTATACAGCATTTACTTAGTTCGACCCAATGAATGCGATGCTTACCAGACTTTACATTGTTTGGATCAATCTACAATTGAAGGAAAACCTCAATTTGTACAGCCGTTTCGCTGACGAAACTATGCCGTTCAACTATGAATCCTTATGAATTCGAGCGCGGGACAATTCCACTCTACTGTACCAATAGGAGAGACCCTGAGCGGGCTATATATGTGTGTTTGTGTCCGTGTGTGTGTGTGACGATCTACGTCACATACACACTATCGAAAAGTTATTGATGAAAAAGATATTATTCAATCTATTAATCGTGCAAAGTCTTTCGGATTGTCTACAATGTGATTGTTTACATTTTTTGGTTTTCAAATTGATGATCTTATTTGCTACTCTTGTTGAATTATCGATTCCCTTTTTTCAATTAAAAATTATTTTCACTTCAATTTCACAATTCAACAATGCCAAATTGTCATAAAAATATGAAATTAGAATTCGTTTGCTTTTTTATTTTTACGAGACCAGTGGCGCAGTTCCTATTTCCGCCGCACTGACTGGTGACGCGTCGATTTCGTCCTTACGGCTTTCGATAATTTCGATATATATCGATGGTTTCGTTCGCCTCTCCTGATTACTATAGGATAAAATCAAAGGAAGAAAAGAGAAATAATTCGTACATTACCTCTCATACAATAATCTTACACGTATATAGAAATCTAGTTAGAATTAGCAATTGAAGATACTTGATTGTGGTAAGTGAACTTGAATTTCGGTTATTCCTTCCAGATAACGTAATCAATTGAAACTCTAGCCTCAAAGGTATACTCGGAAGTCTACACATAAATAAACATCGGTAGAGTCAAAACATCTCGAAAATCGTGACATGATTCACTTTTCAATCGTCATTCATTTATTGCTCGATCAGATTATTCAGATAACATCGTGAAGTTGGTTGGTAATAGCGTTTGCATCGATAAACATCGATATTGGGGATATCGATTCGGCTTTAGTTTTCAAAAGTATGACTATTGTTCAAGTTGTCATAGCTTATGTAGTTATTGAAAATCATATACACAGAATATTTTTTGACGTTCTGTTAATTTATCAAGTTTCGAGTGTTTTACATATTCTGTACAGTCTTAAAAATTTTATATGTACGCAATAATTACAGAAATAACAAAAGATGCTTGCACCAAATTGGAAAACTGAAAGTTCTCATTTTTTCGCAGTCAATGATTAACAGTATCTTCAACTTGGGAATATATATTGTTACTTCCAATATCAAATTGTAATTCGGCGGGCGAAGTGCGCGTTCGGCCTTGTCATAACTAATGATCAAGGGATAACAGTGAGTCTCCTCAGAATTTGCACTACCCTATAAACAATTAGCACCTAGGTAGGTTACGGTGTGTAAAGGAGTTTCCACCTATTTTTATCGCACGTTTATCAATCATCTACGCAATTATAGAATGAAAATAAAGAAGAGTCAGGCAATATTGATTCACAACGTTATATATATACCTATAGGTGAGTCCTCGCGAAATGAGAGTTTCGCAACTCGCTGATATCATTATGCATTCCTGCGAACGAAGGTCAGAACTAATTGCGAATCTAGTTTACATTTCCTTAGAGAAATGTTTCTATGCTAAAGCGGATTTTTTCTTTTATGTGTGTCTAAAACTTCAACTCAATTTTAGCTTTCAAACGAAAGAATTTCATTTCATTGCATTACAGTTCCTTTTCAACAGGTGAAAACTTCGGAATTTCTCAGTTCCGTCCTACCAATGGGGATCTATTATATAGTTACCTAAAAAAGTGTAATTGGCAGAACCATATGGGAGGCCAAGTGATTGAGCTACGAAAGTTCCTCCTGCCACTCTATAAATGATCGTGTCCCTTCCAGACCTTCCTAACATATCCAACACTAGAAACAGAAAAACTTGAAATTGCAAAAAAAAATCGCACAAAAAACGATGGCAATTTTTCGCCTTCGCAAAATATAATGACAGTGTCGGCTCGAAAATAAGTACTCATTAGGTAGACCCGTACTAGTACAAAAATGACTCATTAATAAACGCTAATCATTATAATCACCGATAAGGTCCTTCACCATCCTTCATAAATTCAAAAATAAAAGAAGTGAGTGAAATGAGAGCACTACTCTCGTACAATACCCTCCGCCCCTCCTCGCACTGCTCCGCAAATTCTCCAGTCTCGCGCTACTCAAGCGCGCGCATGCGCAGACGCTCCCCACGCCGCACACCCATTTGCACCTACACTCATCCGCAACTAGCTCACACACGCCTCGATCAAGCCCTTTAAATTTGTATTAGTGTGTTTCTGGCATGCGCCTGTCTCTCGCCGAGTTCTCCGGTCAGTACTACCAACGGCGTCCCCACGAATTGACGAAATAAACATTTCAAAATGGAGTGACTGCCCTTCCATAAGGCGCCAAGCCAAATGTTGTGAATCTCTTTTTTTTTACCGTGACATACTCAGTGTTTATGTGTTTATTTACTAGTGCTTAATAATCATGGCAAAGTCAGTTTTAAGCTCCGATTCTTTACCCAAGGCTGGACGAGTAAACGAGGGTAAATTACGCATTCCAACTCAGTCTCACGCACTCCTGTCATTCCCCTTTTCTCCCCTTTTTTTTTTCAAACATCTTTTGAAGTCTTTGTTCATGCACGAGGCTTCCAGAGCCTTTGTCAAGGGAGTGTGAAATTTATTTAACTTTATTTCAGTGTGCAGAGAGTGGCTGGTGCACGAGGACGGCGCCCTGGCCTATCGATTGCAGGATGAAGAAAGTGGGTTGTTATTGTTGTTGTTATTATTTTTAAAAAATACATTTAAGAAGCGCGCGCTAATATTATGAGCAATGGATTGTGTGTCGTTGAGTATCGGCAAATTGTTGACCACTGGCAAAGTTTTGGAGTAGCGTTCTCCGGCTTGTGAACTGTAGTGTTTGTTTCTGAATGGGCATCACTTGCAGCGGGATTCCTCTGAGCTCAATGGTGAACACTTGCATGAAAGGTTTACTTAGAGTTGGGCGCAGATGGATCCTGTTACATTATTTAAAATTCAAAAGTGATTTGTTAGTCCATTGGACTTTATGTGACAGATTCATTTTCCGATCAATTTCAATAGACAGCTGTGTAACTATATATATATCTATAGGATATCTGTAAAGTTGAAAAGTGCAGTTTTTTTTTTGCACCCCCCCCCCCCCCCCCAAAGAATGAACAATGGTCAATAGATCTTTCATATTCAGTGCTTAGATGATTTCAAGTAACAATAATACAATGGAAAGCTATTGAGAAATATTAAATTTTTATAGTTCGCTGTCACCTATCTGGAAAATGGTCCGTATTTATGGTAAACTTTCAAATTGTATTCCGAGTGGAATGTTCCTCTAACATTCCACTGTTGATGTACTGAGAGAAAAATGTGGTAATATGGACGGAATTGTCGGTAATTCAAACGTATCAAGTTTTTTAATAATGCCAATGAAATAATTGTCAAAAAATAATATGTCATCGTTCCAATCACAAGGCTCCGTCATATTAAATAAATAGTATTTCAAATCCAAACTTCCATTGTGTAGATCCATCCTTGGACCTCGTGTTTCAAAGACCAGTGCTCTAGCCACATGGCCATTGGTTATTATCTAACAGTTTCAGAAATTCGATTCGAGTGTAACGATAAAACATACTCAGTGAGTTCTGTTTCCTACGAGTCCGGCGGCGCGTGTTTCGCACACGCATTTCCTTTTTCCGCCGCACGAACTGGTGGCGCGTCGATTTCGGTCTTACGCTGTTCGATAATTTCGATATATATGGATAGTTTCTTTCTCCTCTCCTTTCTAATATAGGAGATTAGTTCCTTGCCCGTGGCCGCTAGGCGACCACATGCCTTTGCTTGTCTGTATTCTCGTTCGATTTCGATTGTGTCATCGATAATCGAGATTTTGTCTTCGACTTTCGAGATATAGAATTCGATAATCCATTCATTTTCCTGGTTGAAGCTCTCAATTATTTATATCGATTCTCGTTCGATTTCAATTGTGTCATCGATAATCCAGATTTTTTCTTCGACTTTCGAGTTTTCGAATTCGATAATCGATTTATTTTCCTGGTCGAAGCTCTCAATGATTTATATAGACTAGTTCCTTGCCGGGGACCGCTACGCGGCCACATGCAGTTCCAAATGCGATTTCGATTTCACTTTTAATCATGGCATAGATAATCGACATTTTTCTTCGATAATCGAGTTTTTTTCGATAATCGATTTATTGCGATTCATCGATAATCCATTTTTTTCGACTTTCGACTTCTCGCATTCGATAATCGATTTATTTTGCTGGTCGAAGCTCTCAATTATTTATATAGATTAGCAGAGAAATTAAAAACCACCAAATTTCTACACCTCACTAGAAGTATACTTTAATCCCGGCCTAACTGAAATGTTACAATTCATTCTTAACGACATCAAATTCATCAATTACGAAAAAAAAACAATCTTTAAATTGTATTTTACGTCGGACATAGATGGACAGCATGCTGTGCACAGTTCGAAGAGCCAACTCGATAGAGAGATATAGATAGATAGATACACATTGTTGTTTATTGTTTAGAAACTTAAATAAAGAGTATACATGATTAGAATAAATCAAGGTATTAAAAATTCTGAGTCACTTGGACAAAACAATCTTGCCCGGCGGTTGCGGCTGAAATGCATTGAAAGGTTTTCTAAAAACTTTGCATTAACAACTGTTTCCCGTGAACAAACCATTAGTCGGATGTTACTAACAAACAACAATCACGTGTCGAATACCGTTGTTAAACCCTGAGCTGCACATTGTTGACTACAAACATATATTTAGTTCTAAAGGAACGAAAGGAAGTTCCTGTTGAAGCAAGCAATTTCTTTGTCAGCACGTGCATTCCTGTATTCGTATTGAAAGGTATTGTGGATAGGTCTTACTGGATAAAACACAAGCAAAGATATGTTTGGAAGAAACACTTGTTAGTTGATCAGCTGATACTTTTTCTTTTTGTCTGTGAAAAAGTGCAGTTGTCAGCTAGTTCGTCCAACGATCGGTACCATGTACGCCGAACTCTAATCCATTTAACGTTGAAACTCCCCTTGGCACCTGGATTTTAGTAGCGAATATCACAACGTGATACTTGTAATCAAGTAATAATTCCGGATCTTCTCTATACCTCTCCAAGGATGTCCAATACTTATCTCATGTTGTTATTGTTAATTTACGTCGTTGTCAATGGACACCGACTCTTTTTCAAACTGCACAGCATTCACTCAATTAAAACCGTTGAATGCAATGCTCAATGGGCACTATATTTCCTGGTTTACCCAGCCATTGAAAGAAAATCATGGAAAATTTCAATTTGCACAACCGTTTCTGTTATAAAACTCCCGTTCGACGATGAAACCTGAAGGTCGAACCCTTGGGCCTCTGGTGACAAAGGCCAATGCAATAAATACGCAATCATTGCCGTCGGTTATTCTTCAATAGTTATTGTAAGTGAAGCGAAAATTACTGACACGGGGATTCCCACTCAATCTATATGAGATTCCCCGCAAGGGTTGATTAAGTGACATTAATAAATTTTGGAGAGCTCTTTCTTCGCTCAATCGATCAACGCATGCTTTATAAGAGTTCGTTGATTTTTTTACAAGATCATGAAAGAACAGAACATTTTTTTATGGTAAACTGTCTCATTATGACACACGTGTCCCATTATGAGACACGTGTCCCATTATGAGACATGTGTCCCATTGTAAGATATGTGCCCCATTATGAGACATGTGCCCCATTATGAGACATGTGCCCCATTATGAGACATGTGCCCCATTATAAGACATGTGTCCCATTATAAGACATGTGTCCCATTATGAGACATGTGTCCCATTATGAGACACGTGTCCCATTATGAGACATGTGTCCCATTATGAGACATGTGTCCCATTATGAGACATGTGTCCCATTATGAGACATGTGTCCCACTATGAGACATGTGTCCCATTATGAGACATGTGTCCCATTATGAGACATGTGTCCCATTATGAGACATGTGTCCCATTATGAGACATGTGTCCCATTATGAGACATGTGTCCCATTATGAGACATGTGTCCCATTATGAGACATGTGCCCCATTATGAGACATGTGTCCCATTATGAGACATGTGTCCCATTATGACACATGATAGTCATTTTTTTTAAGATATCAAGCCTGTCCTTTAATGTCTTGAAACCTGCTAGGAACACGAAGATTTTATAGATATTTTAATGGTAGTTACAGAGATTCTCCATGTTATTTTTTATGTGAATTCTGAGGTCTCGCCTGCTTTTCAAGATATTCAGAGAAAAATGGCATGACATCCGGTTCTACCAATTCATCGCTGAATTTTTAAACTAGTCACGTTTAATCGATTGCATGTCACGTTTGTCACGATGATAACATGTCCCTCGTGTTTAGTCAAGGAGCACTACACGGGAAACAAAGTGCGCAATGCCCAAGTGAGGGAGGACTTGCCGAGGGCACGAGTGGAGCAACAATTGGAGGAATTAAGATATCATTCGTTGGTCCAACAACAGTGAGTATGATCATTATAATCCAGGCAGTCTGATAAATAATTTAGATGTGACTTTGTCTTGATGACAAACAAATTTCTCATGGATGAGTATGACGATTCCTTTCAAATTTCAAATTTCAAAAATTTCAAATTTCAAAAATTTCAAATTTCAAAAATTTCAAATTTCAAAAATTTCAAATTTCAAAAATTTCAAATTTCAAAAATTTCAAATTTCAAAAATTTCAAATTTCAAAAATTTCAAATTTCAAAAATTTCAAATTTCAAAAATTTCAAATTTCAAAAATTTCAAATTTCAAAAATTTTAAATTTCAAAAATTTCAAATTTCAAAAATTTCAAATTTCAAAAATTTCAAATTTCAAAAATGTCAAATTTCAAAAATTTCAAATTTCAAAAATTTCAAATTTCAAAAATTTTAAATTTCAAAAATTTCAAATTTCAAAAATTTCAAATTTCAAAAATTTCAAATTTCAAAAATTTCAAATTTCAAAAATTTCAAATTTCAAAAATTTCAAATTTCAAAAATTTCAAATTTCAAAAATTAAAACTTTGCTTCAACAGTTTTTTCTCCCAATTCACCATAATCGTTCACCTAGCCGGTCCTGCATTTTCGTCTTAAAATGACTAAATCTACGATTTTTCCTATAGATCGTGATGTGTCCAACAATTAAATAAAAATTGATCAAAAATCCCGATTAAAAAATTGCTATTCCATTAAGTTTTCGCAATATTTCAAAGAAACCGATTCCATCTTCATTGTACCCCGATTCTCGTTTTTACAACAAGTAAAAGTGCGTAAATTCAAATGAGATGTTTTCGCTGGTTCAGGGAAGAGAGAGATGCCATGGTAGCACGACAAGTAGCGCTGAATCTTGAGAGAGAGGAGCGGATGAGAGAGAGAGAGCTTCAGGAGAGAATGAGGCTTCAACTCAGACTGGATGATGAAGCGGCGCAGGTGGAGGCTGAATTGGAAATGCAGAGACGTTTGCAAGAAGAAAAAGATCAAGTACGTGAATTGACTAATGGGACCATAGTATCAAATGAATCAGAAAATTGAAAAAAAAACATCAGAAAAAAAAGTTGCGTTTTTTGTGATGTTCAAACTTTTTATCCCAATTTCTTAACATAATTGAAAAAAAACCCCTACTTGTCAGGTAATTGAAAATCTGACAAATGTGCTAAAAAAATTGATTTTTAAATTTTATAGATCTTAAAAATTGAATTCCTAAGACAAGATATTTTTATATACCTATGCATGTGTGTGTATAATGGAAGCTGGTGAATCTTAATGTGGTCAACATTTTAATGAAGACCTCGCGTTGAAAGGTATTTTGCATTAATCGGAGAATTTATATGCTTTAGAAACGCTAATTTACTCCATGAGAAAGCTAAAAAATTTCCCTAATTTCAACAATGTTAAAAATGGTAAAGTATTCCAAGTTGTCAAAATTTCAATAATTTTTTCAGAGTATGACCCAGTTTTTTTCGATTTCCACGTGAATTTCATTTCCTGAAATCCAGGTTTATTTATACTGCACTGGGATCGTATCTTTTTTTAGTATTACTTCATTGCAAGGTGAAAGATACTTCCACAATCGCTTGACAAGAAAGATGTAAAAAAAGAAAAGTTTCTTGCATTTCTTTCAACGACAAATCCTACAATAAATTAAAGACAAAAGTCATATCTTGATATGCCGAAATCTTGCAGGAACTAGCAAGAAAGCTGCAGGAGGAAGAGGAGCGTTCAGTGGACACAAGTGACGGTCCCCTGGACGACCAGCTCTTCCAGGACCAGAAGCTAGCAATGGAGGCCCAGGATGCCGAATTAGCCCGAATGCTCCAAGAGAAAGAGAGAGCCAAGGCCCGACGAGCTCGGGAGCGTGCGAGGCAAAAAAAATTGGAACGTCAACAATTGCAGCAGCAGATGGAGGTGCAAAATGAAATGGAGCGACCCCAGAGGCCCGACAAGCTGGACTTGAAGGTAACGATACTTTCATCTTGATAATACTCCTTCCTCAAAGTTTTTTATCTTGAGAAACAACTGATAACATTCTGTAACAACTGCACAATACAAAATTTCCTATTTATGGACAAGCTTTGGAACGAGATAAACACTGAAATTTTCAAAAAGGTGTTATTTAGATATTCTTTTTAAAGAACAAATTTGCCTATTAGGACGTGATTTTATATTTCTGGTAGAAAATTTCTAACGTTTTCTTCTAATCCGTTTCATAATTTTTTTATGAAATTTCATTATTTTTTAAATTTTTTTTCTAAAAGACAAAATTACTCAATGATGGAAAGTGTTATGAGAAAGATTTTAAACCATTTTAAATGAGCAAATTTTGAATACTTTGAATACTTTGAATTCAAGTTTAACCATTTCTTTCAATTTAAAGGTTTCGTACGATCGGAAGCCCAAGCCCACCCCGCACTACCCAGACCCAGAAGAGATTCAGGTTCTTGAGGATCCTGACGAGATCCAGGAATTGCCAAACGTAGCCACAATAATTGATCCAACGTACAGCAGCGGTCAACGTAGCACAACCTCCAGTAGCTCCAGTAATACCGTCAGTCCTTCCTATGTATTACCCACACCTCCCCAGGAACTCATGGACGACGCCCCATGTTATATGCCCATTCAGGGCCAGAGACGAATGCAAATTCAGTCACCATCGCTCTCACATGAGGAGAAACACAAACGCCGGGTGAAAGACGGCTGCAAACACCAATAGGGATGATCTCATGGTTAGAGAAATGTCTCTGGTATGCAATTAGTGTAGGCGTATCTGATGTACGCACTCTTCCACTTGGTTTAAACTCACATTCCGTCGGGATGAATGACTCGATTGGTGAGTAATTCGCGAGAATTGTAGCAGATATTCAAGTTCATGAAGACAGACACGATGTGTGCTTGAGAAAACGTGGTGGTTGAAAAGACAACTGTACTCATTGGTCATAATTTCTCCACTCATTTCCAATCAAGCTCATTGGATTTTTTTTTATTTTTTTTTAATCCAACAGTCATTCAATTTTTATGAGAACTTTTTTTAACTTCACGATTGAAGTTATTGGTTTATCCCAGGAAACTCAAAATCGATCTGAGACTGACCTGGGCCTTTCGAGTGCTTCTGGGTTTTAAAAATATCTTGGTCAAAAATTTTGCTTGCCCTCACGTGGTGGATATAAAAATCGATGTTGGGTGTAGTTATAACTTTCCTGAATTAAAATAATATGTCTATAGCTGTGAATAGTAAGACATATTTTGTGCGATTTTTTAAAAACAAATTTATATTTCAATTTCAACGTACATCTGCGATTTAAATGTTAATTCGTTGAGAGTGCACCATCCCCCGATTTCATTCATTACTATATGATATTGTTGTGTAATTTTTTCAAAGACTGGAAAAGTTTTTTTCAAATCTGAAAATTGATAGAAATGTTTTGAATGTTTCAGATTAGATACTTTTTTGTTCATAACGTTCAGGGAAAAATTTTATACAATTTTCCAAAAATCGGACCTTTTGAGCATCATCAACTCTAAAAGGTTTTGAAGTTGTACAATTTTTTTGCACTTATAGTAACGTACCTCGGTAGCGAAACTACTTTAAAATCACGAAATCTGTATGGTATATAGTTGCACACAATACAGAACTAATCTAAAAATTTTGAGTGTCAAAAACTGAAAAAATATGACAATTTTGATTTTATAAATTTTACATCTGAGAAATGTCGAGGTGAAGTGAACTGTAATTTTGAGACTGACTTTTAATGTATCCAACCAATGTTACAGGACGTAACCCAAATTTCATGTCTCTAGCGTACTGTCAAATTTTTAAGATATTTTTTAACTAGTTACTGCGAAAGCTCCTTAAAGACCTGATCCACTTGTTCACATTGAGCATCAATCTGAAAAACGACTCAGCACATTTTTTTATATTCGAACTCTCCCAAACGGTAGTGCACTTCAAGCCGGAATGGTGTAAGTGAAATCAGCAATTTTCAATGATCAATTCATGGCTCACTAGGTTTCCAAATTTAATTATACTAATCCCGACATTTTCCCTCATTTTGTAATTAATAATTCGCAAAAAAATTAACCAAAAATCAAATGCAAAAAATTTACGTTATGAAAATGATTTTCCAGTTTTGGTGAGGAATTGACATATATTTTTTTTTACTTTCACCAAGTCACGAATAAAATTAGAAAAAAAAAATTGAATTTTCTGAAGAACATTTCTATAAAATTCTGAAAATCCGAACATGTAAAAAATATTTTCAGATTTTTCTGATGAGCATATATTGTGCTAAAAAATTAAATGAATCACGTGTCTATTTCGCAATGTAGACAGTTATATTTCTTCAACGAACGAACATTTTTTCAAACGCACTGTTTTCATTAGCACACGTCGAATAATTAGGATGATATGCTGTGAATATTTCTTCCCCATTGATTTTCATGAGAACATTCCGAGGGGTGTGAACTGGGTTTCGTTAAATTTTAATCTCGGAAACGGGAGGTTCTGAGGAAGAATTTTTTCTAATGGAAAAAAAAATGACATTTTCTCCTGGAGTGGTTCTCGAAATAATTCAATTTTAGTACAAGCTATTTTTTACCCCGAACATTATTCCCATCGAGTTAATGATTTATTCTCTTCGTACAATTGAATCAACTCGAAGTTTAACGTATAACGGCTGCCATACGATACTGCGTAACGGTAGTATCACGGAGAATGTAACAATAATAATGAGAGTGTTTTTGTGCCTTTTTTTTCACGAGGCATTGTTTGCAATAAGTGTGCTCAACTTGAATGGTATTTGCAACGGTATCGGTCATTTCAACGCAATGTTGATATCAATTGATAAATTATTTAATATTTTTTTTTTTTCTTAATGTAGTTACCACGTGAAATTCGATGTTCCAGTAAAATTACGTAATGAAAGTCGTAACTTCAATAATATTATTAAAATAAAATTTTAATTGAAAAAAAAAATTAATTTTAAAAAAGTTGAAAAAATTGAAAAATTTGAAAATTTGAAAATTTTAAAATTTGAAAAGTTCGAATTTTTTTTCGAAATTTCACTTGCAAAAATTGTAGTAATGAAAAGTATTTTCTACATTTGAAAATAAGTAAGTGACAAATTATGGAATTAGATATCGTATAGTATTTCTAATATTTTTTACTTTACAATATTTATCTAAAAAAGTAAAAGAACGAACGAGCGATGGGTAAACTGAACATTGCCAAAGATCTGACACTTTAATGTTTGGCTCTGTACCAGATTTATAACGAGTATTAAACAATAATTCAACGTGACTTAAATTTTCAACGATGATCAAACTAATGTGCAGTGTGATTGTTTCACAGCACAATATAATCATGAGAAAGAGATAATAAAATCTATTGAGAGAATATTTAAAATAAAATTGTAAGGTGTTCACAATTTACTGCCGAGTTGAATATCAAAGTTATTTTTTCAGATCTGAATGAATAAAATTTACAGATTTATTCAGAGACTATAGAATTGTAAAGCTTTTTTTTTTCTTGTTAACGTAATCATTAAAATATTCAATTAAATTCGATTACAATAATACGAAAATTAATGAAGGCTTGGATTATTTTTCAAAAATTTATCTGCAAAAAGATTTTTTTTTAAAAGCCTAACTAAAAGAATATAAAGTAAAAAAAAAATTTGGGATACTTTTTGACGCATAATCCATCCAAGCCTTAATCTAAAATATTTCTAGACACTATACACGACTAATTAATTAATTTGCATTAAACGTTACACACTAAATTTTTTTCACATGTTTATTGCATTAGCATAGCTATACATGAGCATATCAATAAATTATTTACAACCGTATGTTACAAGGTTTTACTTTCTCCTCCATGAAAAAAAAAAAAAAACAAAACAAACAGATAATTGAAATAAAAAAGAACTGACGGAATTTCCATTATTCCAACGGGGCAAATGAAAGATTCAATTAAAGAAAACAAAAACCTTTTCACATGACAAACACAAAAAAAAAATAATGATTAAACGGTAACGATATCCTTAACTAACGAAATTATCGTAATTCACCCTAAAATTTACTAAAACATGAGTGAAAAAATGAATGGAAGTCAATTCAAATGTCATTCCAAACAACAATAACCAACTGTTCTTACATTGTGTTTTCAACTGCATGTCATTGTTGACAGTAATAACTAATGAAAAATCATTATTACTGGCTGCACCAGTGGAGAGGTATATTTAGTTACCTAGCTATCTAATTACGAGTCTTTCGGCTGGAACGCCAGGCATCCTCTTCGAATTTTTTTTGAAGGTACTTCCTGATAGAAAAATAATTGACGATGGTTTAAAGGCGCGAAATTTCAAATGTATGTTGTTGAGTATATTTAAAAAATGCGGCAAAAATTGAGCCTCAAACTTCGATTTTCAAGCCTCCTCTTTTCAAATAATAATAATACAAAAATCCATGCCCCAAACCATTGAAATTTTTTTTCATAAATTTTTACAGCGAGAACACCCCAAAGTGTACAAAATAAACGAAAAAACTGTGTTCAATTTTTTAATGTCACTCATCAGCTTTATCAAAAATCTGATAACATCGATGATTGGCAGTCCCGATAATGCTCGATAATTAAATAATTTCGCGCTACTTGGAAGTACTCTGGGACCTCTTTGACAGGACAAATTTGGTACGATAACCAGGCACACGTAATGGTCGATTGATCTGCTTGGTGTTACTAGCTTGGCTCGGTCGCCTCGATTTACCCGAAATCAGTTTCTTCTCCTCGTCACTCAGCGGTGGAATGAAATCAACTATTTCCCTGTAACAAAATTCATTGAGCTTATTTAGTGAAGTTTTTTTTCAACGTTCCCAATGGGAACTTACTTGATTACTCGAAAATAGAGATGGGTTTTTTTAGAGCGACGTGTTGCATGCTTTTTCCTGCCGGAACTAAAATAATTTCAAGGAGTTTTTTTTTGTACAAAGATTTGTAAAATTTATTTACATTTATCTTCTGATTTGTAAAAATTATTTAAAAAAAATAAGGATAAATAATCATTGATGGTATTATTTCTCAGAAAAACAGAAACACAATTCTTCCCGGAATAATATGATCAATAAAAGCGAATTGTCAAAAGCAAATGAGAGCAATGAGGACTGAGATTCACTCAGTCCTAATTCAGCCAACTTGGACTTAAGCAGAGTATTAGTATACCTACGATCCTGAAACACCGATTCCTTCGTTCGTAGAACAGGTGGTGAGAACACAAAATCTGGAACTTGATCTGAAAAAAAGAACATTGTTTCAAAATATTTGAAATTTAAAAATCAATAAGTGAAAAGTGAAAGATTACTTGTTTTCAACTCATTGCTTCGTTATCAATTCATCAACAATTGAGTGATAACACGCTTATTCAAGGATGGACCTTAAGAAAAACTATTGCGAGCCTACATTGCTTCGCTCATTCAATTTTATGTATCTGCCCCTCGCTACGAATTGAGTTTATTCTACCATTTCCTCCTTAAATACTCTACTCAGGAATATAATGGAATCAAACAGTTCATAAGAATTCTATGTTTCTAAACCTCTATATGTAAACAGTTAAAAATGTGCTTAAGCGAACATCAATGAAATACCTTCATATCTTCCATCCACCTCGCCTCGTGCCTCTTCCGGCGCGGCAAACTTAAACTCCTCCTTCTGGGATGGTTTCCTGCCCCTCCTGGGTCTCTCAATAATCTCCCCATCATCCAGGTCCTTCGTCTCCGACGCAGCACGCGTCCTTCTCGCAGCTACCTTCTTTCCCTTATTCTCAACCTTTTCCACTTCCCTACTCTCATTCCCATTCCTCCTCGTCCTCCCACCCTCCACCTCTGTCATATCTACACTCATCGCCCTCCTCTGCCTTGCTCGTACTACCAAACTCAGCTCTTCGTCCTCAGGAATCGCCTGAATTCAAATTTACAAAGTTCATGAACTAAACAATTACCAATTCACAAAAATATATGTTACCCTTCTGAACGGCCTCAAAGAGCAGATTGCTGCTTCGTTTTACTTCTAACCAACAAAATGGAGAAGCGGCGTGTTCCAATACCAAATCTCTGTGATAGATCTATACGTCATCTCGTTAATTAGAACTGCACTATGTACGTTCTGTATATACATGGCTGGAGGCCAACAAACCCTATTACACGTTCAAATAAAACCCTAAGATCTTTACCTGAATTCCCCGTCCTCGGATGCTGTCACTCCCTTCTCCAGGTACTCGTGAAGAATTTCTTGTTAGTCTGGTCTCCACAACGGAATCCTCACTGTTCTCCTCAGGAATCACATCCCTGACAATGCTTCCACCTCTCCTCGTCCTCAAGGACTCGCTAGGAAGCTCCTTTGGAACTGATCCCCTGCGCCTTGTTGACCGCGCGGGAACTTTTTCCTGAAGACTCGCCTGAACACAACCAACAGACACATTTGATATATCTTCTCAATTAATATAAAGTGGTAGTAAATATTAGTTTCTGAAATGAGCTCTCTTTTATGCGGGCAGGCTCGAATGCAATCACGAGTCCGGTGGCGCGTGCTGCGCACGCGCATTTCCCATTTGCGCCGCATACATTGGTGGCGCGTCGGATTCGGTCTTACGGTTTTCGATAATTGCGATATATATCGGTAGTTTCTTTCGTTTCTCCTTTTTAGTATAGGATCCCTGGACCATAACCCCTGCAATCTAGGTTCACATTGTTATGGAGTTTCTTGGTGGATCGATGTCACGAATGTATGAATACCGATATGAGCTAATGATGAATCGCAAGACTTAATTGCTTATAGCATATCCTAGTAAAATAAATCGGACACGGTTTTTGTCCTAGAAATTTAGTCCATTTGCAAAATACCCGTCATCTTTTACATCGCGTATAGGAAATGGCTTTCAAGCGCGTAATAAGAACATGTCTACTCTTCTGTAGCTAGCGCCATCTACATGAGATTACTCAGCATTTACCACTTTTTCTTACAGAAAGCAAGGCCGAGGTTTTTTGAAAAATTGCGAAAAGAAGTGAATTGTTTCCATCATCTACAAGTTGAATTATACATGATTGAGGATACCTCTTGAAGACTCTCATCATCCTTGGACATGGAAGAAGCCCGTGTCATTCTTCGAGTCGCGACCGACGTGTCCTTAGAGTCCTCCTCATCATCCTTGGCGACAGAGCCTGCACGCCTCCTTTTCGGTGCAACTTGTTCAGTCTCCTTCGTTACTGACGCTGCTCGTCTCCCTCGTTTTGGCGCCTCCTCTTCATTCGTAGATTCGGTCGTCTCTTTTGCCACTGACGAACCGCGAGTTCTTCTTATCGAGTTGATGTCTCCTTCCCCGTCAGAGATCTATATGTAAAATTAAGTTGCAGAAATCAATTTCATTCTCTCGACGGTTTTTCGTTCTGAAGAGATGAGTATTTAGGCCCATCTTTATCGATCAGTTGCATATATTCGTTATTTGAGGTTAAGTTACGTAGTTCCTAAAGGAAAATGATAATTATAATTGGACATAGGAGTGCACAATTTGTTTCCCCCTTTCCTATGGGGAAATCCTTCGAAAGCAAAGAATGAAATTTATAATTATCAAAAACTCAATGTGAACATCCGTACCTGACTCATCGATTTCTGGTCCACACCAGCATCCGGTACAGAAGCTGCTCTCGATCGCTTGGGCTTCTTGCCCTTGCTCTCCTCCAGCTCCTTCGACACCGACGCTGCCCGCGTCAACCGTTTCGGCATATCTTCAGAAATATCCGCAACAGATCCTGCCCGGGTCTTCCTACCCAGTTTCTCTGGCTCCTCATTCACATCCAAGGAGGTTGGTGACGCTCTTCCCCGCTTTCCTCTAGTCTTCACCTCTTCAGTGTCTGCACTCACCAAAGTCGACGCTTTCTTCGATTTCCTTGTAGATTCAGCATTACTTCCACTCTCGTTAGTCACCGATTCGTGCTCCTTAACTACAGACGCTGCGCGAGTCTTCCTATTCGTCAATTCCTCATTCTTCGTTATCCTAGGAACATCTTCCTCAGCAACATCCACTGCAGAGCCCGATCGAGATTTCTTACCCAATTTCTCTGTTTCCTCATTCACCTCCATAGATTTTGAGGCGGGTCTTCCTCGTTTTCCTTTAGGTTTCACCTCTTCAGTATCCCGAATCACGGAAGATCCCGCTCGTCTCAATTTTTCCGTAGTTTCTCCACTTTCCTGGTTGACTGATTCCTGATCCTTGACTATTGATCCTCCTCGAGGCTTCCTGTTCGTCAACTCCTGTTCCTTGGTATTCCTAAGGATGTCTTCTTCAGGAACATCCACTGCAGATCCCGAACGGGTCTTCTTACCCAATTTCTCGGTTTCCTCGCTCACCTCTGCTGACTTCGATGTTGGTCTTCCTCGTTTTGCTTTTGCTTTACCTTCTTGAGTATCCTCTGATTCCTGCTCTTTGGTTATTCTAGAAACATCTTCAGAAGCATCCGCTGCAGAGCCTGACCGTGTTTTCTTCACCAGTTTCTCCGTCCCCTCGTTCACTTCCGGATGCTTCGATATTGGTCTTCCTCGTTTTCCTTTAGCTTTCACCTCTTCAGTGGCTGGCATTGTTGAACTCGACACTTGTCCCAACTTCCCTATTGATTCTATTGGTTCTCCACTTTCCTCATTCGCAAGTTCCTGATCCTCGACTATCGACACCCCTCGAATTTTCTTGTTCGTCAATTCCTGGTCGTCAGTTATCAGTGAATCGCATCGCTCAGGAACATCGGCTAGCGAGCCAGCACGAGTACTTCTAGGTGGTTTATCCATCTCGTTCACGGGCTCCTGTTCCTTAGATACTGACGCCGCCCTAGTTTTCCTAGGAACGTTAACGTCTTTAGCCACCAGACTCGCGCGTCTACCTCTGGTCGATTTCCTAGATGGGTCGATGATATTTAATGACTCATCAGGATCTTCCTGGATGGGCTCAGGAGTTGGAGTTGAAGCTTTTGCAGTCTCGGGCTCTTTCCTACGAGCACTTCTTCTCATTGGTAGTTCTACTGACTCTGACACGTTTGAAACTTCATCTAATTTCTCAGCTAGCGAAGAAGTCAACACCTGAAAGACATTATGATCGTTAATGACGTAAATTAATTGCAGGTGCTAAATAAAAATGGGGCGATTTATCAGTTTAATGTAAATAATTTCATTGAATTTTTCGTCTATTATTCAACATTTATGGATTTGCAATTTATACAATACCTCTTTCACGAGAGACCCCGGTGGTCTTCCTCGACGTTTAACCGGAACTATTGGGCTCTCTGCCTTGTCCTTCAAAGGTGAAGACATCGGCGAAATTGCTGTCGATGATAATGGAGCTAGGGATGACGCTCGACGATTCCTGGATGCTTTCCTTGGGTCGGGGGTTGAAGAAAATCCCTCCGGCAGTAATGAAGAGCCGCGTCTGGATCTAGGAAGTCTCTCCCCTGATTCTTCTTCATTTCCCACTTCCAGATCTTTCTCGGGTCTTCTTGGAGTCTGCACTGTTCTCTGTGGAGACTCCTCAATGGCTTTCTTGGGAGAGCCTTCGACTGATCTTGGAGACTCTTGAGTCCGTCTTTTTGGAGACGGTGTTGGTTTTTTTTCTGGAGAGTCTGTAAGTATTTTTTTTGGAGACACTGCCACTGCCTTGCTCGAAGACTCCGCAAGTACTCGCTTTGGAGACTCTGTAATTGTTCCTTTGGGAGATTCTGGGAGCGCTGATTTTGGAGACCCTTCTGTTGGTCTCTTCGGAGACTCTTCCAACTGCCTTTTTGGAGACATCTGAGTCGCTCCTTTCGGAGAATCTGTATCTACTCCCTTTGGAGACATTACAACTGCTTTTGGTGACGCCTTAACTGCTTTCTTTGGCGACTTTGCAACCACTTTTACTTCGGACTTTTCAAGTAAATTAGATCTGGTAGTTGGTAGAGGAGTGAGATTATCTTCAGGCTCACTCTCGTCATCAGTTATGTTGATTGAATCTGATGGAATGGTCTTTGGAATAGTCAAATTCGTCATTTGCTTGCGAGATGCAAAGAGACTCTCGTCAACGCTTCGCGACTCATCGTCGGTGATGTTGAATTCTTCGTAGAATCGAGATGTTGCTGATTTTCGAGGTGATTCACATGGACCAGGGGTTGCAGTTTCTCGGTGAGATTCTGATTGGAGATTGGTGGATTCGGAGAGACTCTCGAAAACCTCATCTTCCTCGTCGTCCTCGTATTTCAGGGCGACAAGTTCTTCATCGTAATCGTCACATTGCACGTGGTGTACGTCTAACGTCGTCAAGAGACCAGGTGTTTCTATCGGATCTGCAATTTCTGGGGGCTCTAGAGTTTCGGTAGGGACTTCTACAAACTCGGAAAGTGCAGGCTCGTGAGATGAGAACGAAACGTCAGTTGATTCGACTCTATCAATTTGTTCATCTAATCTTTCATCTAGCCTATTTTCCGGCATTTGCTCCTCAACTTTTTCCTCACCAATTTCCTCGTTTTTTTCAACGGTTTCCTCAATTTTTTCTTCAGCACTTTCCACAATTTTCTCTTCAACTTCCTCGTCAATTACTTTCTCAGCAATTTCATTGATACTTTCTTCAGTTCTCACTTCAAGCATCTCGACCACTTCCATTGAATGATAACTCTTTTCATCGCCTTCGAAATGAGAATCATGTTCTGTGTTATCGTTTACATCGGTCATTTGATTGTTTTCAAACTCCTCGACAGTCGTAATCGAAGTTCTAGTGACAATTTCTTCGATAACATGCAGAGAATTGTTTGCAGAATTCTCTTCACTGGCCTCATCTGACTCAAAATCTTCGAATGAAGTGGTGCAGGATATTGTACTGTCCAAGGAGGGTTGTAAATCACTTTCATTTTTCTTGGTGGTTGGCTCGGGAAGTTGGGACATATCGAAACTCGATCCTGAGGACAAGATTGTTGTGGCGCACATGGAGGGATCCAGTGGACGAGATCCTCCAGGTGTTCCTGGTGTTATCATCGTACTGGAGATGATATCTGTTACGGAATTGTCTAGAGATAATTTGCTGGAGTCCAGCGACAAGTTTCTGGTTGTGGAGAGCCTCAGTGATCTCTTCAGGAGATCGTTCGACTCGTTGAAGGCACTTTTACGCAGACTCGGCCTGCATCTGGGTCCACTAGCTGACGGAGAGATACTAGAGTTGCCAGAGAGAATTGTCGTCTGTCCCAAACGCTCTTCTAAATTGGACAAAAAAATAATTGACAGTATAAAATTTCCGGAATCAATTTTCGACATCAATTGCCAGATATTTTCTTCATTGATTCTTTTTTAATAATTAAAAAAAAAAAAAAAAAAATTAATTTTCATTTTTTTTAATTTAAATTTTGTTTTATCTTGTAATGCTAAATTTCTACAACAATCTCCAAATTTTCGAAAAAGATCTTACCTTCCGCACTGTTCTCAGGGCTGCGAAAACTCTCGCTCCCCGCCGATTCACTTGGGTCCGCAGTATTACCAACTTCATTACGCTCTGGTTCCGTCTCATCAGTAGACCCATCCAATCTCGGCTGAATCAAACTAAACCTAATCTGCCTGGGTCTCTTCTCCCTCTCCTCCTCCGTGGGAGAGACTTGAGCCGATTGCACTGGGGACACAGATTCTTGGATCATCCTCCTAATCTTCAAGATTGACTGCGGGGTCTCCACACTCTTAGCGCTCATCAACTGATTTTTCCTCTGCACTAGGGGAGTATCGAATACCATGCTCAGGCTCAATTGCCTATTGTCCTCAATTTTAGCCATGTCCTCGTCGGTCCTCATTCTCTTCCTCGGTCCCTCCCCTCCAGGTGTTCCTGGGTCCCTCATCTCATCGAGAGTTCTTTTCCCATAAGACCTGTACATGAATTTTCACCGGTAACTAATTTGTGGAATTCTGTATGGTAATCCTACCTTGAAAAAGTTGGATATTTTTTTTCCTCTCAATTATTTTTGCGTAAAACATGATGCAAAAATACTTTGATGTTTCCCATTAAAGACCCTAGTTTTGATTTATTATGAGGAATTTTGCTCTTATCGAGTTGTACCATATTCAATTAAATGTAGTTATTAATAAGTTCCCTAACTTACTTCGAGAACTTTGAGAATAGTAAAACTTTTAATGAAAAAAATTTTGATCGTGTTAAAAATTTCGGAAATTTCGCAAGTTTTTTTTCGAAATCCAAAATTGTTAGAGTACGATAGGGACAATCGTTTTGAGTGACGAATTTTTTCAACATACCCAGCGGTGCACCTGTCTGCAAACAGTACGCAATTGGCTTCACTGTTGTTGATGTTAGATTTTAGGGAGAGAAGTGGAGCAGTGATGAAGGGAATTTGCAGTCTGTCCCCTCGAGTGAATGTTTCCCGTGCCTTCTTGATCACCGATTCGTGCATCTCGCGTATCCTCGCTCTGGACTTCATGTGGGACAGTGGTCTCGGATAATTACCATCGGGATCTACTTGGACATTTCTCTTAGCCAGGTTGGTTGTAAATTTTCGCGTCACTTCGGGGAGTGTAGCGTTGTAGGCTTTGAATACCGCGAATGATGAGGACTTCTGGGGTGGGCACAACTTTTGACCCAACAACTGAATACCACTTGCCTCGTTGTACCTAAAATTTGAAATTTGGGGAATTTTTATTTTTAGACATTGTTGACTTTGGTGAGATATTGAAAAAAAATAAATAAATAAAAAATAACAAAATGAAAAAATAAAAAAATTTGTCTCACCTGGAACGTTGCAGATAATAAAGTAACTTCGTCTCGTCGCACTTTTCCTCCTCCAAAAACTGCACAAACGTCTCCTCCTCCTCATAATCCATTGCAAGATGCAAAATGTCATTAAGTCGTCCATTTTCCTTACACGCCCGAAAGAACTTCCTCAAAAGTTGACTGTAATGTGAGGGTGGCCTCCTGTGGAATGCCGACTGGACCAATCCATGTTCCACTGATAATGTGATAATAGTGCCCTGCTCCTCTAGAGAAGATAGTGGAGGTTTTCGCACTCTCAAATAAATCAACGCCAATTTATTCTGTGCACTTCGAATAAGAGTTCTGATGACGAGTTTATGGTGCCAGTCCTTGACGTCTGAATCACAGACCAATTGTCCCGTCATGATCTCCAGAAAGCCTTGGTAATCCTCATGGTCCAATAACCAAAGAGCCTATAATAGAAATATTTTCATATTAATTCTTGGACTGCGCATGGGGAAATAATCCAAAGGAACAATAACTTTTTTTTTCAAAATTGCTGAAAAGCTTTCCTTTGAATATGAACTATTTTGCATAAAAATCATACTTCGTTCGATTTTCGTTAATAATGCAAGTTCACTATAAGAAAAATTCTCAATTTCTCTCATTTTTAAGACCTTTCAATATTTTTTTTTGTAGTTGGAGAGTTACTATAAATTTCAAGATTCCCCACATCAGGATTCAGTAAACACAGCAGAGTAAACCTGTTGATTTCAATGCTTATTAAAAAAAAAAAAAAAAAAAAAAAACAAAAGTTCAGTAAAGTGCGCCGGAAAATGGTAAAATTCCATACCTGTGTAAGCTTAATGAGACTCGGGCTGAGCTTGAAAGCCCCCGGGTACTTCACAAGCTGATCTACACTAGGACAAGATCCCTGGAGCATCATCACGAGGTCCATCAGCAAATAGATAATGATCTGGTGTTTGCTCTCCAACTCACTCCCATCGTCCTGATAACAATCAGTGAGAAGGCTTCGAAGTAGTGACTGAAGTGATGGAGGTGGATATCTACCATCTGATGCCGTCTCCGTAGCCTCGCGTTCCCATTGACTAATCAATTCTCCACAGTCTCGTGTTATCAACTCATCGATGAAGAGGTCCTCCTCCTTGTCACCCTTCTTCAGCCCCTCCTTTTCATATTTCTCACGTTTTTCTCGATAAATCGAGAGCAGTCTCTCCGCGGGATAGGGGATTCGCATTACTATGGAAATAGGCAGAGACTCCTCGTCGACTTCCTGAGTCTCTGGTAGGAGACCTACGTCATAGAACCAAAGGAGAACCTGCAGATAAATCGTAATCCTCCGCAATGTCCTTTGCTGCTGCTCCTGGTCACTTGTGAAACCTAAGTGATGATAAATTTTTTGTAACATTACATGAACTAATTACTGGAGACAATGCAACAAAATATTATTTGAAAACAAAAAAAAAATAATAATGGCATAACTTTTTTCAGAATCTCCGAGAATTTTCGACATTTTTGCCATCGTAGCTTCAAAATCAAGCATTTAATATTGCCTTATTTGCATATAAAAAAAACTTGGGACTTGGATTTTAAAATAACAAAATACTATGAAGAATACCTGAGCCTGCGAGATTCTCAAAGACATTAGACAGGCACTCCATCTGCTGGGAGAAGGATCTCAGGGTCTTCACTTCTGCTTCACCAATGCCACTGCCAGATTGATCGAATAGAGGAATACAGACCCGGTGGGCAGTGAGTTTTATGGTGGAAGCTCTCTGGACTGCCCAACGGATGAACGCAGGGAAGAAGTAAGCAGCACTCCCATCGCTCCATTCTCTTGCACATCTTTACGTACAATACAAGATTCAAAATGATATTATGTTCAAGATACAATGCAAACTCTAAGAAACTCTTTTCAGAGTCAAATATTTGAATCCAACTATTTTTTAGGCTGAAACTATCAGTTGAAAATTAAAACTATTATTTTCATGGCATAAAAAAAATCAGTTTCCCTCGATCCAATGAAGGTAATCAACGTTATCCACAGAATTTCCAGTTGAAGACATCGATATAAAAAAGGATTTTGGTACTTGACGAAGTGAGTCAAATGAAGCACGTTGAAGATAAAATCTCCCATAATACCTCAATAGGAATGTGGTCCATCGCTGCTCAAGGCAGAGGGTGAGAAGACACTCTCTTTGAGAATCGGGATCGGAGTTGAACGATGAGTCACCGCTGAAGGGGATGAGACCCACGGAAACGCAGCGATGAAAAGTTTCATCTGGATGGAGCAAAACTACTGGTCCAGATATCGCCATCTCACGGAGCAGCTGGGACTGAACACCGCGTGTGAGCCAGGTGATGATTCGGCTCGTGCCTAATTCTATCCAATCTAATGACAGAGAATTTGGAAAGAAGAACTCCTCCGGTCCCGGTACAAGCGTGGCAAAGTCTCTGAGACTTCCGGGAACGGGAACGCAACCAACGACGGCATTGTCCGGGGAGGGAATATCAGTTTTGCTATGGTAGGTTGATAAGATTGCGTCGACGTTGGCACAGTCTGCTACCGTCCTCGGCATCTGCTCCTTGTACCTGTTTGCCGAATGGAATAACGTCACTTCACATATTTCTGAGCGCAGTTATTTTGGTATAATTTTGAATGAAATTTTTGACACTGGTAGACAAGTGCATACTTGAATAGCTCTAAAAGAGAAATCTGCAAAGCAGAATTTGTCGAATACGTGAAAAGAATTTATGTTTAGCTGAGTAAACCCAAGCTAGGGTTTGGAAGCTTTAATAATAGGGGAAAAAAAAAAAAAAAAAAAAAAAAAAAAAAAATGATGTTCAGCGAATGTATAATGGATTCAAAAACTAAATCAGTCGTGCAGAATTTATACATACCACTGATTCAGATCGAATAAAAAAGTCCTCCCTTCCGTGCTAATCAGCAGCAGACTTTCCTCAGTATTCTTGGTCTCGGTCTCCTGATTAATTTCCCGAACTACTGGACGAAGACTGATGACTCTGCTACCCTCATCCAATTCCATCTCGAATTTCATTGAGGGCTCGCCCTCGAGATTGAAGTACTGATTGGCCCCCTTGAATGAGTACTTGCGCTCAAAGAGCATGGCGAACATTCGAAGTACCGGAGACGCCGGTGTGTCGTCCTGATGTGCCATCCATAGGTATATGAAGGGTCTAGGGTCGTCTGTCGGCTCCAGAAGAGCCATGTGACTCACCGAGACGCTCTCCTCCAGAGGTGGGCTAATCCACCTACAAGTATGTTTCATTTTTATTTATCTTTTTGTTTTTGCTTCTTTTACAGTAACTCAAAGTCCCATAAGATTTAATTTACTTTGGAATTTTTCGTATTATTTGTAAATATATTAAATGATATATCTAAGAAAATGTGGAGTTGCTGGCAACGATTTTTCTTCCCCTCAATCTCGTCATAACATCTCCAACAAAATACAAACCTTAGCACTCCATCAGTCTGCCATAAGATGACGCGTCCTAAACAACCGGACATAAGGCATCCAATTTTCTTGGCGCATACGAGGGCAGTCGTAAGGGACTCCTGAGGCAAAACTGTAGACTCGAATTCCTCTCGGTTGAACGCAAGATAACGCTCTACCCTACTCGACATTAGACTGTGAACAGCATGACGCTCTCGATTTCTGTGCCGAACACTACTGGAGTTGTCCGAGATGTCGAGTTCCGCTGGATGTGACTCGTCGTGTAACGAAGAGTCGTGGAAATTTTCCCAAGATGCTCGACGAAGATCGATAATCGAATGATCCAGGTTGCGGAGGGCAACGCAAGCGAGGCCGACTGCCTCTGGGAGGATCTCCAATCTTTTGTCATCGATTTCCTCCCAGTCAGCACCTCCAGTAATGATGCAGAGCTGCTCGACACCACAGGGGCATCGTATTGCTCGTAATACCTGACAAAAAATTTGCAAAAAGGTCTTTCATCTGTTTTACATTTGCCCCTAAATTTGGGTGATTAAATCCACCTTGTCATGGATAGATTGGTCTTTGGTAAGTTACTACTGCTGCTGAACTATTCATTGGAATTGAAAAATCCAATATTACATTTTCCATTTCGACAAAATATTTGACTATGATATAATCATGAGATTTCGAGAACATGTGCTTTCAACTTGCTTCCATAATGACTCATAAGTTTTTCCATTTCTTTACCTGAGATATTGTGCAATCGAATACGCAGATCATGCCCACTGAATCACGTAGGCGTACAGCATCGTTGTCGAGGCCAACAAGGAGAAGTGGGATGTGTCCTGGGGATGTGGGAAATTGTGCGACACATGTTATGCGGCTCTTGAATGTCCAATTGCTTATGCTCGCGCCGGTCCTCGTGTTGAAGACTGTGAGGCGAGAACGACAGGTCAACCAGGCGTAACTTGTATCCTCGAGGAATCCTCCGAGGGTGTCCGGAGGGTGATTGTAGCCCGGTGAACTGTGGGAGGAGGATTGCTCCTCATCGAGAGCTGCGGGCTCCGGAGTGGGTAATTGCAGATCCACTGTGCGGCGAACCTGAACAACAACCAATTCCATTTAATTTAGCTTATGAACTATTAAATAAATAAATTTTTGTGCTCCATAAAATTATGTCAAATAAAACATAATCGTGTGTGATTTTGCTTTCAAATTTTGTTCTAAAATTAATTCAGCTGCAAAGTTCAACAATTAAAAATCTGAAGAATAAAATTAATTAAAAAAAAAATCTATATCTACATTTATTATGTATACATTGAAAACCCGTGGTTTTACAAATGAGTAAAGTTGTGCAAATGCAAAATGTTTGAGGCATGTGAACGCTGACGAAATCGAGGGAACAAATCGGATGTCAAATCTAAACGAGTTTCTTTTTACGAAAAAAAAACTCCCTCCATTTTTTGCTAACCTCAAATTCCGAATTGATGGACAAAAAGTTACAATTTGTGTATTCAAATGGAAGTATTAGAAACATTGAAGTATACGATAGTACTGCAAAGCTACTATTCTCAGAAGCTGCCTAATTATCCAATAATGAGCGTAAATTAAAGTAAAAAAAACATGACGACGAAGATACTGTACAATAATCCATGAACCAAAAAAATTGATAGGCAAATTTTTTTTCAAGGTCAACTGAGTTGTCTCGATTCACAAGAGCTCTAGATAGACTGTTAACTCCTGCCAATATTGCAGATTACAAAAAATCATTAATATTGAAGGGCTCAAATATTGGCGGCATTCGAGGCAAAGCACGCGAACTGCCAATTCGCCTTATTTACTTCAAAACAAAATGTCTCACTGAGAAATAATTTTTTTCACCGCAACTACCTCGCAATGTGTATCCTCCAAGTCGTTCATCCTTCAGGAAAGTCGAAAATTCCCTTCAAATGCTGAATCAAGCATTTATGAAACCGTTGATCTCAAAATTGAGGTTATGTACACTCAGCGACTGGAAATTTAGCAGCTCCACTTGACTGGAATAAATTATTATATCACCATGAGATTTATTTGAAAACTTGAATTGTTGGAACGATATTTGGATAATTTAGAAGATGCAAGCACTCGAAAATTATTGAAAATTAATGTTTGATGGTTTAATCATTTGCTCGTGTAACCATTTTAAAACCGCACTGGCCGAACGCTGGCGAAGGGACACGAAACCACCGCGGCTTCTTGTTGCAAGTGTTCGATGTCATATCGATATATCGAAGTATCAACTTGTTGTCAATCAATATTTTCCGTAGATGTCTACTGAAAAATTGAAATATAGTTCGAATGCAATATCAGAGATGTTACAAAAAATCTTGAGATATTCAGGAATATCTGTTTCGTATTATTTCGATTTTCGTTTCTAAGGAAACTAGGACCTCCAGCGCATTCAATTTGAAATGTCAATTCTTAGTGCACTATATGTGCATCAATGTTCAATTCGTGATATCACATAAATATAGTTATTTTTGTTCCAGCGTCCTCTCAATTTAGTTTGGATTTATTGCCCTCATTGGGAATTTTTTCTTCATGCAGCGAAAATAGCGGAAGTACCTCAACTACACAAATTAAGAGCAACATTATTTCGAGAAAAAAAAACTATAAATTCTGGCGGGAAAACGAAATGAAATGGGCATATCGATTATAAGTATCGAATAGCGAGGTCCAAGGTTCGATACATGTATCGAAACACACTGCTCATTAGGTGTGTGTGCTTGTCCAATGCTTCAAAAGTGCCGCACGTGCTTGACACAACACCTGATTAAAAATGGCAAATGAGGGTTTCCAAGTGCAATTAATCAGCGAGGAGAAGGTAAGCTCCGTAAATTGTATCTGAGCTGACTATTCTAGTCGCTGAGCGATTGGGAATACTAACTTAACATGCACTTCAAGTGCAACTCTTCAACTGAGCCGCTGTTCACTTTTCGCGTGGCAATGTATATCCGTCAATTCAATTCAATATAGTTTGGTCATGTATATGCTTGAATCAATGGGCTCGAAAATGTGGTCCCAAAAGTTCCACTGACGAACTCTGACACTTCTCATAATAACAAATAATGTTTATGACTGGGACAAGATCAGTTGTTGGGATTTCCACTTTAACCCTTTACTATAAGATTCGATAGATGGGAAGTTTTTCATTGCCATATACTGTAGAATTTCCGTAAAACCCTATGGGACTCATGGAGATAATCCTGTATTTTTTATCGATAATATTGACCTATTATGGCGGGAATTTTTAAATTCCTTTGGACCAACAAGACATGATTTTATTTCAAATATCTAAAGCACAATTGCAAAAAAATTCAAAATCTGTAAATTTGTAAAATTTTGTAACATTTCCAGAATTCATTTTCAGTTTTTTTTTTAATTACAAATATTTCTGGAATTTGTAAACTTTTCCTAAAGGAAAAATTCTCAAAAAATGGAAACCTAACAGTTTAGTCGATTTTTCACATTTGGAGAAACTCAAAAACAATTTGGAGAGTACCACGTGGAAAAAAACATACGAATTTCTCAGCATGAAATGAGAAAGTCTGGAAGTCTTTACCGTACTAACTGGTTATTTGTTTAGGGTAGGGGTATTGTGGCGTTGCGAGCATACAATGAGGGCGAGACCGTCTTCGAGGAGAAGCCCGTAGTTTGCTGTCAATTTTCCTGGAATGAGGACTATGGATATTTGGCGTGCGATAACTGCATGGCACCCCTCGAAAGTGCTGAAGAAAATGCCAGACGATTATCAGGCAAGAAGGACCTGGTTTTGCCATTTCCTGAGTGCTGCGAGACCAAAAAAAACTTGATAACGGAATGTCCGGAGTGCGGAATTAAATACTGCAGTGATGCCTGTCTCACCGAGGCCTTTCAAAAGTAAACGAGTTCATAAATTATTTCTATATAATACTTCAATAATGCCCTACGTTTTATTCCCATTGCACAATTATTTTGCTCCCACCAATCACATTAGTAATATACTCACGAGTTGTTTTTATCATCATACAAGTCACCTATAACTGCACTTCAACCAACATTTGAATGTAATGTTCCAATTTTTTGGTTATATTTTCAAAACCGTAATACCAATGTTCATCCCGAGTTTCATCATTTCCAGGTACCACAAAACCCTCTGTCTTCAGTCCAGAGATAAAGACGGAAGTCACCCTCTGGTTCAGTTGAGAGAAGCCTGGAAACAGATGCACTATCCTCCAGAAACTGCATCAATAATGCTTCTAATTCGAATGATAGCTTTGGTTAATCAGGCAGAAGACAAACCTAGTGTTATATCAAAATTTCATCAATTCTGCCACCGAACTACCAATGAGGATGAGGAGATTGCGCACAATCTTCTAGGGAAGCAGTTCGTGGGACAAATTGATGTTCTCAGAGAGATGACGGAGGCTGCATTGAATAAGGAACATATTCCATACGTTAGTCCATCAATAACGCTGTATACATGTTTCTAATTCTTAACGTTAACGACCCAAAAGCGCGCCCATTTTATCAACATAAGTTTGATCTTGTATACCCATTTCTTCACTAATGTGCTACATTTTATTTTCCAGTGGTTTAGCCCCGAAGGCTTCAGGAGTCTGATGGCGTTAGTAGGAACAAATGGACAAGGAGTGGGAACCAGTTCTTTCAGTAGATGGGTAAAAAATGTATCGGCCCTGGAGCTGCCAGAAGATAGGAGAATACAAGTGGATAAACTCATCGACAGAATCTATGATGACACGGACGAGGGTAAAGACCATTATTCCATTTCTATCTAAACTTCTGATATGACATTGTGGTATGTCTTATTCGTAACCACAAGCCTATCAACACAAGCCTTGTTTCTACACAAGTTTTTTGTCAACCGTTTTACGTTATCGTAAATGTTTTTATTTCAGTCGTTGGAACGTTCCTCAATAACGAAGGATCTGGCCTTTACTCTTTGCAATCTTCAATCAATCACAGCTGTTCGCCAAACGCCGCAATTGAATTCCCATATTCCAACAGTACACTGGCAGTGAAAACTCTGCGAAATGTTCAGCCAGGGGAGGAAATATGTATTGGATATTTAGAAGAATGCGAACTCGAAAGGAGCAGAATATCGAGGCAAAATATGCTCCGTTCCCAGTACGTGTTTGTTTGTCGTTGTGACAAGTGTCTGCAGCAGGCGGATGATCATAATGTTACGTCTGACGAGGATAGTTGTGAGCATATGTCAGATGATGAGCCGTATAACGAATCAGATAACGAATGAGATGGCGAATCAGATGACGAGTGAATGGACTCTCCGCAGACTGCAAAAATGTTGCCTTTGTATTTATGTTAATATGATTTATTTTGAAGAAAAACAAAAATAAAAAGTCAACTCTGAACTACTTAGTTTCCGTTCCATTACTTCACCTACTATAACAACTTCGCGATGGTCAGTGCCATACAACAGATAATTGAATCGCCAAAAAATCATAAAATTCACAGAATTCGTTGAATGAGTTTTTCTTAAAAAGTCCCTTTTTGGGCAGATAACTTGGAATTCCACACAGATATTGACATAGCTGCAATTACAAAAGGAAGAACGCGTCTGGGATATGGGTCTTGAATGGATTATTGCATACCGGAATTCATTACTGCACAGAAATGGCGGGCATGAGAAATCAGAGGAAGTCGACACCTTGACTGCAATTTTACATTTCTGACATCAAGTACCATCGATCAACACAGTCATACACTTCTCTCGTGTATGTCTAGCCTTGGCACCGATCTGGGAAATCTTCCTAATGATTTCAGGATTATCGAATGTTATAATCACAGCCGGAAGTCGTCAATGCACATGAATTAATCTTATCCGCATTTCGTTTGAAAGCGAAATGGTTGAAAGCCGGACTCAGCGATATTGATATATTGAAAATATAAAAAAGGAGATATATCTTCCCTGTTTTCCACTTGGGTCTTTGCCATTTTTCCACTCCCTGAGTTGATTTCGATATAGATTGAGTTTAAGTTTAGATTACTGTTATTCTCTCTCGTTTGGTAGTCATCGATGAAACTAACGGGCGCTCAAAATGAACGAAGAAAATTGGTTATCAACAATAGAGCCCTGAGGGTCCTAGACCCAGGCTGCGTCAGATGTGGATTTATTAGTTAGAACATACAGCTAGAATAAGTTCTGTCTCAAGGACACTAAACGTTATATCTTGAATTTCACTAGTTGTCACATGAAGGAAGCCATGGAAACTGCCAATTATGCCACTATGAAAGAATCATACCCTCTTCTTGTGATTGAAGTACTCGAATTTATTCAGTTTCACTAATCACACCATGCGTAACAACAGAGAACAGCTGGCTTTAAAATTATTGTTCTATTATTTTCTATTATTTCTGTTATATTTTCCATGACTCAACAAGTTCGTCCATAGCAAATAATATTCTACGGAGAACATCGCTACCATGAGGCTATATATCTTAAGTAAACCATTTATTGTATTTTCATAAATAAACCGTCAATATTACAATATTTCATAACAATTTATTAACTACTTATTATCACTAATTTGTCAAAAGTGAAGAGGACACAACTATGACAATATTTTATAACAATTTATTAACTACTTTTCAGGCGCAACTTTTTTCCTGAAGTCATTTACATTTAACTTGGAAGGCGCAAACTAAATACACCTGTCACTTTCCCATTTGAATACAAATAAAGCCTACTTTCATATAAAAATAATGTATTCAGTTTTCACATTGGGAGCTCGTCAATTTTATCTATATGTATTAACTTATAGTTTAACGGTTAACTGGTTTTTCCCAGTCTCCATGAGTTTGGCGACGTAATTCGGCAGTGGATGCGTAAATATTCGTTTCTCGTATAGCCTGTGAAGGTTTGCCGCAATATCCTGACTTTTAAATTCCCAGGCGACTTTCATCTTAACACCAGAAAGTTCAGCGGCAATTTCACGATCTGCCCAGGAGACATCAGTCCCTGTAATTTCTAGAATGTTGATCGTAGGAGGCGTCTCACCAAAGCATTGGGATATGTACTCTTTTCGTTGATTGTGTTGTCTGAAGTCAATGCCTGTATGCCTAAAAGGGTGCAAATGGTTATTATTAAATTAAATGCATGCACCCGAGTAGTAGTTAATAAACTTTATAGCTAGATTTTTAATGCTTAATAATAAAAAAAAATCTATCGAATCCCTCCATTAACAGTGTTTTGATACTGATTATAACTCACTTGACAATTGGCTTGGAGTCCTTATACTTTGGAGAATTGCATAAATTTTCGTGATGAACGACTCCCTGTTTTTTCAGTTCCAGCATTCTGCTGAGGGACTTGAGGTCTTTGCCCATGAGCTTGAGTTTTTTGCAACTTTCATATCCTAGTCCATCGACTATAGCCTGAAGAAATTCTTTAGTGACGCCCTTTTTTGCACAGAAAAAGTAGCCATGTCTCAGGAAGAGGGCAAAATACACAGGAAGAAGCCTCTTGGATCGCTTTTTCTCACAGATCGAGATGAAAGTGATACCCTCATGGGTCGATAGATTTATGGACATGTCAATCTGGAGGAGCTGAAAACTCTGCTGGATTCTTTCCCTCATTTCTCGATTTGGAATTAAATTTCGTTCATTCGATGTGCCTCGAAATTCGTATCCGTACCATACTTTTCTAGTGTGATGTCTGCTCACGTCTGAATATATGAAACATACATTGAGTCTCGGCTCTAATAAAAAGCGCATATGGAGTTCAAGTTGTTTTTAATAACTCAAGACTGGAGAGTCAGTGGATTACAATGAACAATTACCGTTCTGATAGAGGGAAAACGGAAAGCGTAAATAAAAATTACAATAAATATCGTGTTTTTTTTTTTGGAAATGAAAATAAACTGTATACTTGACGACAAAACAGGGAGTAGAAATTTTGATAGTGAAGGTCAGTGAAGTCCAGTAAGAAATGACAAATATCAAATTGCGGATTGATTTTTTACAAATTAAAAAGTGTGACATAGTCGCAAATTTCATGAATATCAATTTTTTCAACAGTTTAGAGAAATAAAATAAGACATAAAAAATTGAGGAACTTAACAAGCTGTGATAAAAGTGTTTCACATATATATATATATACGAAAACAACAAACGAAAAAACTCACCAACAACTTCCAATACAGCCAGCCTTTCCTTCAGCTCCTTACTATCAACCTTGTGTCTCTATAATTATTATTATTATAATTATTGCCCAAATTACGATATTAATTTTCTACGGTGTGCTGTGGGTGGCAAACGATGTTTTCAAATATTTTCATCAAATTTAATGAATTACGTACAACGACAGAGTATCATTCATACACATAAGATTTGTCCACTGCTCATTATAGCTTCATATGTACTTCATATTTACGAAGTAATATTTATTATCGTTAATCCAATGTGTTATTTTAATAAGTGTACGAATATATACATATGTATAATTCTTATGTCTACGAATGATACCCTGCTTATACAACTTATTACAACACATTAGAGTATTTTTATTCTTATTCTTCTTTCTTCAGAAGTATGTTCAATGTCTGTTTTCCCTTTACGAATAACATAACAAGAATGAAGACAAATATATTATAGACTTCTATCGTCATATGATAACTTGGAAAAAAAAATTGGGAGCATTGTTCTTGGTACATACATAGTGTACAAAAATGTAAATACTCACTAGGAGCGTTTGCTCAATGATCCTGGCGGCATAGGTCGTCGTAAAGGTTTCATGATTTTTGATCAGGTTCTTTCTTACAGCATTCCACGAAACCTCAGGAAAAAGCGGCAAAACAGTGTTCTCCAATTCCTCAAATTTGAATTTTTTGATGGTCAAACTGAGCTGGCGCTTCACATTTAACGGCCCTTTAAATATAAAATTAATTAGAGACAGTTGTAATGAGTTTTGCATAAGTTATGAATAATTGTAAACAAAAATATTCAAATGGCACATAACCTCAAATAGTCGGCTGTTTAGAAATATGAGGGAAAAAATATGCAAACATGTGATGTACTCACCCGCTGGCATTTTTGTGCATTACGTGAACCCTCACTTGATCTTTTCACTCCACTCTTGGACGGTTTTGTACAGAAAAAAATTGAACATTGCAAAAAGTACTCAAGCAAAATTTGAATACTCGGGCACAACCGTTGGAGCGCTCGAGAAGGCTGCGTATGCGCAGGAGTTTGCGCATGCGCAGGAGTCTGCGCATGCGCAGACTTCTATATGTGATCTTTTCTTTCTTTTTATCCTTTTTTCAAAAAAAGAATACAAAATAAAAATAAAAAATGATGCAATTTTTGTGGTTTTGTTTGACCGATAGCGATGACGGTGTGATTAGTAGTCTTTGACACCCCAGGTCTGTGTAAAGTTAGAACTTGGTTTTTGGTTCTTCGCCCGCCACTTTTGCATCCTAAACGGCAGAGTAGTCCGACAGCATCCCGGCAACCAGAAAAAACAATTAAAAATGCGAGAAATTCGAAAAAAGTTGACGTACCCAACCGCAAAATTTTGCAACGATCAAAAACTTTACAAATTCCAAATTGCAATTTTCAAATGTACCCATTCGTCTTGAATATTAGCGCTATAAGAAGTAACTAGCCGATGAAGGGACCCTAAATGACAAATGCCGCTACCTCACATCAGAATTCGCCTTAACATTTCTAAACGCACACAAGCAAATGTTTTTCAGTCGCCTGACCACACTTAAATATAACGTACTATATAGGCCGACTAGTGGCGTTCAGTGTTGAGCCGTTTTCTGATACATTAAAAAAATGGTAAACGTCGTTTTGAATCCAAAAAGTTTCGAGCCATCCTTCAATCATGATAATTAGCGTTTGTTCCGAAAAATGCATTGATATGCAATGGTTTCTCTTCAAAGTGTATGAGTGATCCCCTCTACCGATAGGAGTTGATCAGAGTTAAATAGTGACCGGCCAATACAATTTTTTTTTTCGTGAAAAACTATTTGACAACTATTGACGATCTATTAGAAATATCTTGGAATGCCGTAGATTTGCCGCTCTTCTATGATTTAACAGAATTTTTGCATAATTTACCACTAATCATTGTTTTCGGGGAAAGTTCACGACGACCCAAGCATAACCTTATATGGAGATGAACTGAATGCTCAATTCAATCTCTCTTAGTGACTAATGTGTAGACTTACATTTGTTTAGCGTTAAGAAAGTTACAGGCAAAGATTGCGCCTATATGCCCATAATCGCTATATAATTTTTTTATATTTTGTTGATAAGCTAAAATTATAAAACGACAGTAATAGTAAAGTTTTCAGGGAAATTTTTGGAGTATTGCATTACGTTGATATTTACATTTAAACTTGTGAATTGACCGCACTATCTCAAGGTCGACCAATCAAGTTATCAACTAACCTCAATTTATATTTTGCTACCTATCACCACTGAGGGTCTCAACTAAACACTTAACTCCCACGTGGAGGAAGAAAATTTTATTTTTATTTTAAAATAAATATATGCCAGCTGTATACACAATTGTAGAGAATAGAACGAAGAAATCCATAAGATATAACTTATAAATTACATCACCTTAATGTGGCATCAGCACCCTTCAATGAGAGTAATAAAGTCAATATAAAGTAGAAATACAAAGTAGAGAAAATAGAAAAAAAAAAGTGGGAAATATAAAATGTTTAATGTAGATAGCAAAGTTGATATAGTGTTTAATCTGATTGCAGCAACCACAAATAATACTGCTGAAGGAGGGAACTGACTCGAGTCAGGGTAAACCTCAGTTGATCTCCAACATAACTGCCTGTCAAATGGTGGGAGACTCGGTTAAGACCACTCTGGGCCCTCGTGGCATGGACAAATTAATTGTCGACCAAAATGGCAAGAGCACCATCTCCAACGATGGCGCAACAATCCTCAAACTCCTGGATATTGTGCACCCAGCAGCCAAAACGCTTGTCGACATTGCTAAGTCTCAGGACGCAGAGGTGAGACTTCAATGATTTTTTCAGTTCTCATAGATTCTCCGGGAAATCCTAGTGCAATTGTGGAGCTACAGTTGACAGTCTCTTCCCCGGGAAACAGCAAATTAATTGAACTGGTTGATAGACTGGTACTTTTATACAGCCAAAACAGTGCCTCAGAACGTTCAAACAAATCTTTAAATATTTCTAAGATCAATTATTCAACTCGCATTGCTGCGAAACATTTGTTTGGTGTTATTAATGGAGTTCATCAATTTGATTCTCCAGAGAATGCCAGAAAGTTTTATGGAAGACGTATTTTAATGTTTAAAACGGCGTGTTTATATTTAAATTTTATATCCTGAAATTTAGTAAATACTTCGTCGCTTATAATTGTAATAAATAACTCAAATGATTTGTGTTCTCCACTTTGAAGGTTGGCGATGGTACCACCAGTGTAGTGCTGATTGCCACTGAATTCCTCAAGCAAATGAAGCCTTTCGTCGAGGAGGGAGTTCACCCTCGCATCATAATCAAAGCCTTCCGCCAAGCAATGAAAATAGCTCACGAGAAAATTCAACAATTGAGTGTGAAGATTGGTGATACAACTCTTGAGGAGAAGCGAAGTCTCCTCGAGAAATGCGCAGCTACTGCAATGAACTCGAAACTCATTCATCAGCAGAAGGACTTCTTCAGCAAAATGGTGGTTGATGCTGTTCTTCAGCTGGATGAGCTTCTACCTCTAAACATGATCGGTATTAAAAAAGTGTCGGGTGGTGCTCTTGAGGACTCACTTCTGGTCGCTGGTGTTGCATTCAAAAAGACATTTTCTTACGCTGGTTTTGAAATGCAACCGAAAAAGTATTCACCTTGCAAAATTGCTCTACTTAACATCGAGCTAGAACTTAAGGCAGAGAGGGACAACGCAGAAGTGCGAGTTGACAATGTAGCTGAGTACCAGAAAATTGTGGACGCTGAGTGGCAGATTTTGTATCAAAAGCTGGAGAAGATCCACAAGATCGGAGCCAATGTTGTTCTTTCAAAACTCCCAATTGGTGACGTAGCAACTCAGTATTTTGCTGATAGAGACATGTTCTGCGCTGGTCGAGTGCCCGATGAGGACCTCAAGAGGACCATGAAGGTGAGACAGAATTTTGGATTGAATGAATTATGTAAAGGATGTTGTTGGCAATTTGAAAGTTTGAAATGATTGAGAACTTACGAAATATTTGTGGTAGGAAATTCGATTTTTTGAATAAAAATTGTTTCATCATTAATTTGTTTGTTATATAGGCCTGTGGAGGTGCTGTTATCACAACGGTCAACGACATCACCGATTCCGTTTTGGGAAAATGCGAGCTCTTTGAGGAGAAACAGATTGGAGGAGAGAGATTCAATTTGTTCGCTGGTTGTCCCAATGCCAAGACCTGCACATTTGTGCTTCGAGGTGGAGCTGAGCAATTCTTGGAGGAGACTGAGAGGTCTCTCCATGATGCTATCATGATTGTGAGGCGAATGATTAAAAATGACGCAGTGGTCGCTGGAGGTGGTGCAATCGAGATGGAATTATCAAAAACTTTGAGGGATCACTCGAGGACCATTGCGGGCAAAGAGCAGCTCATCATTGGCGCTATCGCTAGGGCTCTTGAAATCATTCCAAGGTATGCATAGAAAGCATCTATGAATAGAAAAAGCCAAAGTACTCGACTGATCTAGCATGAATGTTAAATTTGTAACAATTCTTGGATAATCAATCATCTTCATTTTTAGGCAACTGTGCGACAACGCAGGCTTCGACGCCACCAACATTCTCAATAAATTGAGGCAGAAGCATCACCAGGGCAAATGTTGGTACGGAGTTGATATCAACGCTGAGGACATTGCTGATAACATGGACGCCTGTGTCTGGGAGCCAGCAATTGTCAAAATAAATGCCTTAACAGCTGCTGGGGAAGCTGCTTGTCTGATTCTGTCAGTGGATGAGACCATCAAGAATCCACGAAGTGGTGATGGAGGCGCTCCACAGATGCCTGTTGGTCGGGGTATTGGCAGACCAATGTAAACTCCATTGACTTCTCTCAATCATGAGTTATCACCGCTTGGTTTATTCTAAAAATTGCATTTGCTAATTCCACTCACCACCGCAACGACGTTGATCCAAAATTTCATGTATTTTTTTGCCGATCTAGCAAAATAAAACACATTTTTTAACTGTATTATCATATTTATCAAACACATCCTTTAAATTATCCATTTCCTTCGAAATGCAACACTACTGACATTGAAAATGCTACTGTACAAAATATCTATGACAATTTTTTACTCATTCATTTCTTTAGGAAAAATAATATTTCATTATAATAACTTTCCGAAAAAAGGAAGTGAAAGCCCTGACGATTCAGTTAGCCCCGTTGTTAAGGGCTATTGAGTATTTGGTCTCTGAAATTTTCCAGCTAACCACTTACGTTAGCCTCTATGGAACACCTTGAATGTGAATGTAAAGGGACCTCAAGTGCAAGGTTATTATCAAAGAGGATAGACCCCTATCATGCTCCTATTGTCCATGGGTATTATTAACTAGTTTGAATGTTCCTCTGCTTGGAATATTCCTCAAATTTCTCTTGAATTTAATTTGTATCGGGAGTCATAACTTGATTCGAAGATTGCAAAATTCAATATGAGACAGGTGTTCAATTCACTGAACTATTGGTTATTGGAGTAATCATGTCCTCAGGATCGAGGAGAGTAAATAAAAAGAAGAAGTTATTTTTTATACAAAATCTAACAGTACGATATCCATTTGAATTTTCAGCGCACAGAATTTGCAGCCAACTTCACACCAATATTTTCAACCTCATTACCTTCAATTAAATTGCCCAGTGTTGAATTTTCCTCAATGTTCCTGAGGCGATCGTTTGACTGTCGAATTATTGCTGCTCGTTTACAGACATTTTTATTGATCCGGTGAGTCGCGTTAATATTATTACAAGTGCACAATTGCCAAGTGATTGTCTTCAATTGTCAATGTGTGAGGTTATATATACTATGCGCATGTGTATTCAATTTCTTGTGTGTTATATTGAGTTGTATGTGTATGCGTCACATGCGTGTGCTACATCCCGTGAACACAGCTGATCTCTACATTGACACATCATTCAATTGAGGCCCCAAGTTTCATTTCAATCGCTTCGTTTTTTTCGGATGAAAACATCTGTTAAAAATCTGTGCAATTATTTTTTTCAATCTCAAGTTAATAAGAGCAATAGCAAAAAAGCGCATCAAGGTTTACGTTCAAGGTTAAATAATCTGTCAAACTTCAACTCGGGCTCACTTTGTTCCAAGGCTTCAGTTGACACAATTGTTTGCATTGGTATCGCCTTTTTTGTATATTGACTTTTTGCAATAAACAACAGGAGTTGAAAAGAGTGAATCACGTACAGAAGTTCGCGCAATTTTTGTAGCTATAGTTAAGCGTGTCTGAGTAGGAATTTATGGATTAGCCATTAGTGCCTTTATGACACGGATGAAGTGAAGAATGGCATCGCTGCAACAAAACGCTAAAGATTCACAGGACGAATCATCTAATTCTACGTAAGTCGAAGGAAGTAGAGAGTCACACCTGTACTTTAGCCTCTAGACCTATATTTTCATGGTTTAATAACGATTTTCTCTGACGTTTGAGAATGAGAGGGCCCTAAGAGAAAGGGCATCAGCTGCAGATACTGTGTCAAAAGTAATCATTCTGAATTCCTAATTCGAATACAACCTGAATTAGCTAGAAGTTAACTTAAATAATTGGCATAATAATCTATCGATAGATCCACGAATTTATCTAATACATTTCAGACATCCATGAGTACACGCGCTTCACTCTATTATTTGATGCTCGCGAAAATTACCATGAAAAGTTCCGCGAACAAGGTAAATAATAAAAAAAGTAGTAATGAGAAAAAAGCGTGTAATTTTACGACCATACATTCGCGTCACTCTGGAAACACTTTGTTTTTTATTATTCTTAATATAACACACGTAAATTCCGATTTTTTTATGAGTTGGAGATCATGAGAATTTTCTGAGATTTATGAAAAAATAACATGACATATATCGTGAAATTTTCAATTTTTTCGAATTTGTAAATTGTTTGAAGATATTAAAAACTTCAGCTGTTGATGCTATTCCTATTCTCCTATAGTAAAAAGAAGAGACGAAAGGAACTATTGATATATATCGAAATTATCGAAAAGCGTAAAACCGAAACAGACGCGCCCCCTGCCAGTAGAGCGGAAAAGGAAATGCGCATGCGCGGCACACGCCACCGAAGTCGTATTCGAAATAGTAACAAAATAATTTTATATGCATATGGGAATAACTACGATACCACTGCGATTTAGTTCATATTCCATACTGACATCTGCGGAATTAATTTCAAATTAATATCTCAATTCTTTTGAATGGCAAGTGATAAATACAAAATACAAATAACTAATTTCTATGGACAATCCATTGGTGTACCTAATAGGCACAATCGCTTCGAAGAATATTCGCGAAGATAGCTATTACCATGACATGGGAATAGTTTTCCCCGTCCAATCCTATATTTACTAGGATAAATTGCATAAAAGTTCGATAGCGTAAATAGATAGCATAACAGTTGAAAGGTACTGAGGATTGTATGTAGGATCTCTTTTCTATAATATTAAAATAGTTTTGCAGTTATTAGAATGGTTCTTAGTATGAAAATTATCAAAACTCCCCCGTCTACTCCCCAGTATACCTGAAATAAAATAATATTACTTCAGGGTTACAATTAAATCCATTCAAGTCAATTATTCCCAAGTCATGCGTACATATATGCCAATTTAGTCAAGCTGACTGAAAGAAGAGTTTTTCGCTCATGATTTATGGCAACTAAATCCCTGTTAATGGCTTGGTACTGTTTTAATCACGGAAGTCAAGGTTTTCAATTCCCCAATGTATTCACTTGTTCAACCTGCCTTACTTGCAATTAAATATGGTCAGTTATTGCAGGAATCATCAGTTCGAATTAGTTTCCTAAACATTTCCTGAATAACATTCAAAAATTGGTGTAAAGTTTTATATTTTAATGGTAACATCCTATTGCCAACTGAATTCATAGATATAATCTCATTTTTTTAAATCTTTTCGGAGAGAGATATTTGATTTTTCCATAGAGAGAGAGAGAAAGAGAAAATTATGATTTTGAATCTGAGTAATGCTGTGAAATGATTCTACAAATATCTTTTATCAACAAAGTCATTTAATGGGTTGCTTATGCATCAAACAGGACCAGTAGCGATATCTGTTGTATATGACGTCAGGATGTAGATAGTTCTGGGCAAATGCGTTGGGAACACATAAAAACCTATGGCAAATATAGTACAGAGTACAGAAAATTATGATTAGCCAGCGGATCTATGAATAACGAAATAATGGGAATTGAAGGTTATATGCAAAATTCAAATTTCCCTCCCAATTTGCATAATAACCGAAAGGCTAAAAATTCTGAATGCAAAAGATATACAATGTTTATTCAGCTTTTTCTTTTTCCAAAATCACCCATTTTTTCTGATCTTGAGGGACATTGTCGACTTATTTCGATGTTGACCAAGTCTTTTACTGGATGAATTACTTTCAGACATTCATCAATGGAGCCCGGGATGGAGACAGCTGCGAATGGGGTGAAGAAGCGGTTTGAGAGTATAAAAAAATCGCCAAATGATAAGCGCATTTACCGCGGCTTGATCCTGGACAACGATATGAAGGTCTTGTTGATAAGTGACTCGACTACGGATAAAAGTGCCGCATCCTTGGATGTCAACATCGGCTCCATGAGTGATCCGTGGGAGCTACCCGGACTTGCTCATTTATGTGAGCACATGCTGTTCCTCGGTACCGAGAAATATCCGGATAAAAACGAGTACAACTCTTATTTATCTCAGCATGGTGGTGCGTCCAATGCAGCAACCCACTTAGATCACACGACTTATTACTTTGATGTGACTCCGGATAAGTTGGAGGGGGCACTCGACAGGTTTGCAGAATATTAATTTGTCTCAATTCCAATAGTTCAGGTTTCAATTTTATAAATATACTCTGATGTAAATTGACAATTTTTCCCCCATCCACCTAATATATATATTTTCACAGAAATTCTATGCAAATAAAAACTCGATTCAGTCAATGTTCAACATTTCCAAAACCATTACAGGTTTTCGCAATTTTTCCTCAAACCTTTATTCACGGAATCTATGACGGATTTGGAGATCAATGCTGTTCATTCTGAGCATGAGAAAAACATTGCCCAAGATGCGTGGAGAGCTGATCAGTTGGACAAATCTTCTGCGAACCCGGAACATCCGTATTCGAAATTCGGAACCGGAAACCGAGAAACTTTGGATTTGAAGCCCAAGGAAAGGGGGTGCAATGTCAGGAACGAACTCCTCAAATTCCATGGGACTTGGTATTCAGCTAATATTATGGCTCTGAGTGTTCTTGGAAAAGGTAAAAAAAATTCTCCTCCAGGTACATAGTTGAACGAAAAAAAATTGGTTTATGAGATTTTCCATTACCGGAATTGAGAGTTAATTTTCAAAATAATTTTCAAAAAATCTAAAAGCCATTTTTAAAATAATTCGAATAAAGCGGTTTATGAATATTGCTGATGGTTTTAATTACCATTTAGAAAGCATCGATGATCTCGAGAAGATGGTGGTAAAGATGTTCGTAGAAGTAGAAAACAAGGGAGTGGACGCTCCTGAATGGGCAGACCATCCATTTAACAAGGATCATTTTAAACACAAATGGTACATCCTTCCGGTGAAAGATATGCGATCGTTGAAAGTCATTTTCCCACTTCCGGAACTCAAGGATCATTACAAATCTGCTGTAAGTATTAGTAGATTAAGAAGAAATAAGAAGGGTCGTACTGAATTTCAAAATGAGCCTTTTGAAAAGAGCACAATTTGAGCTGTTATGTATGACAGAATCCTCCAATGCATTATTGACAATTTGTAATTATTTGATTATTCAGCCGGCGCATTATGTCTCTCATCTGCTGGGTCACGAAGGCAATGGATCCTTGCTATCAGCTTTGAAAAAATATGGCTGGTCAAATTCTCTCGTTGTTGGTAAACGAAAAGCCGCAAGAGGTGGGACAAATTTCTTCAATATAGTCGTCGATTTAACAGAGGAGGGCATGAAGCACGTTGATGACATCATCACCCTCATGTTCCAATATATCAATATGTTAAAATGTGAAGGTCCCGTTCAGTGGATTTTTGAGGTGAGCTATCGTTAATCATCAGACTTGCGAACAAACAGAAAATTAAGAGGGTCAAATGGCATTCAACGATTTCACAGAACAATATCCAAACAGATTATTTAGCGATTAAAAAATGATGCAAAATTTACCATTTATTTCTAGGCTCATGTTTGAAAAATATTAGAAATTATAGTGAGTAAACGTTTGAGACAAGATTGCAAAATTTAAATAACCAATATTATTTCTTTGCATGCAGGAATGTCAACAAATAGCGCAAATGGACTTCGATTTCAAGGAGAAGTCTCCCCCTCGCAGTTACGTGAATCTAACAGTGCAGGCTCTCCAAAAATATCCAATAGAGGAGGTTTTGAGTGCACCTTGTCTTCCCACAGAGTGGCGACCTGACCTAGTGACGCTCATAACTGATCACCTGGTCCCCGAAAATATTAGAGTTCACATAGTTGGTAAGGCCTTCGAGCCCATGGCCACGGATTCCGAGCTCTGGTATGGAACAAAATTCAAAAAAGAAAAAATCCCCGACTCAGTGATCTCGACTTGGTCTGACCCCGGTCTTCATGAAGATCTCAAATTTCCCACAAAAAATGAGTTCATTCCCACATCATTTGAACTAAAAGCAAATGAGAATCTCAACATCGAAAAGTATCCGGTAATAATTGAGGACAATCCATTTATGAGGGTCTGGTTTAAGCAGGATGACGAATTTCTTCTGCCAAAAGTCAATTTGACATTTGACTTTGTAACACCATTGGCATACATGGACCCCGTAAGCTACAACTTGACTTACATGTACATCGAACTCTTCAAGGATTCACTCAACGAATATGCTTATAATGCAGGTTAGATATTGAGTGAATAAGATTACACTAATTTGATTCCTCAGTATCCACTTCATGAAGAAAAACTTGGAACACTCCACAATAATTCAGTCACAAAATTGGAATTAAATATTTGCATTATTCATGGGCATGTATCAAAACGTTTTCCAATTTTTTTAATTGAGGGAGGGTATGCCACCTCATTCTTTTTACGTTGTTTGAGTGTTGTGAGTCTCCCTGAATTTATCAAATGCATTTATACTCCAGACCAATTCTTCATTATTTTGGCGTAATATGAATTATTTGGAATACAGGTCTTGCCGGTCTCAGTTGGGAATTTACCAGTAGCAAGTACGGAGTGGCATTGGCTGTTGGTGGCTACCATGACAAGCACAGAATCCTCCTCGAGAAGATCATGGACAAAATGGTGAATTTCACCGTTGATAGACAGCGTTTCGATATTTTGAAGGAGGCGTACATCAGAGGACTGAATAATTTCGCTGCTGAACAGCCTTATCAGCATGCGGTCTATTATCTCGCAGTTCTTCTAGCTGAGCAAGTGTGGACCAAGAATGAGCTTCTGGACGCTACTGTAGACATCACTGTGGAGAGATTGGAGGCATTCGTTCCGCAGTTGCTATCGAAAATGCATGTGGAGAGTTTGGTACATGGAAATGTGACAAAGATCGAGGCTCTGGAAACGGTAAAGCTGGTGGAGGCCAAACTGACGCAGGATCCAACGAATAAAAATAACAGGTTTCTTATTTCATTCCATAATTTCCATTACGTTTTTTTCAGTGCTCTCTGGAAATCTCACATTTTTTCTCTTCATAATTCCATTATTGCTTTGCAGATCAGTGGTACCACTGCTACCCAAACAACTCATGCTGTACAGAGAAATCAGCTTAGACGATGGTTGTCATTTCCTCTACGAAGTTGAGAACAAATTGCATAAATCTTCATGTACGGAAATTTACTATCAGAGTGGATTACAATCCACTGAGTCGAATATGCATTTAGAGCTACTTGCGCAAATAATCTCAGAGCCGTGTTTCACGGTACTGAGAACCAAGGAGCAATTGGGGTACATTGTATTTAGTGGAATACGACGAACAAATGGAGCTCAAGGACTCAGGATAATTGTGCAGAGTGATAGACACCCACAGTACGTAGAGGAGCGAATCGAGGCCTTCATGGAATCCGTTCTGGAGCGATTGGTCAACATGTCGGAGGAGGAGTTTAATAGGCATAAGACATCTCTTGCTGCGCAAAGACTGGAGAAGCCCAAAATGATGAGCACTCTGTCAGCCATCTTCTGGAGTGAGATCTCTACCCAACAGTATAATTTCGATCGAGCGAATATCGAAGTGGCGTATCTTATGACGATTACCAAGGACCAGATCATTGCATCTTTCAAGGTATCAATTGTAGCAACTCTCAACTGAGAGAAACAAATGTTCTTGCGAAATAACTCTTACTATACCTAAATACAGTGGCCTGTCAACAAATTCCACTCACTTGAGCCTATCGACACTCCTTACTGATATACAGTTGAGGATATACAGCTCACGAATTTTTGTTTTACATGAAAAGTATTCATCTGATGGTCGATAACTCAAATTTCGTAAATTATGCAAAAGCGAATATATCATGGGTCTTTATGAATTAACTGAAATTTTTATTCTTCTTCTATTGCAGCAGGACATATACAGCAATTCTCCAAACAGACGTAAACTCGCTGTTCACGTAGTATCAACAGCAAACGGCGGTGCTGGATGTGAGAAAAGTAATGTCACAGATGAGGAGGAATGCAAACAAACGTGCGCCTCAACCGCCACTAAAATTACTGATGTTATTGGCTTCAAAGCCAGTCAATCTTTGTATCCACTTCTGAAGCCGTTCAATAATATACCGAGGAAGGGGCAGAGGTCGAAACTGTAACACAATCACACTGGTATAAATAAAGCAATTTGAATCATGTACAATAACGCAAGTAATTCTGTAATTAATAGATGACGTATTGGAATTGTTAGAACACGAATCGAAAATAAAATTAACACTGATTTTTTTTTTTTAATGTCAATGTTCAATATTTTATATGCTGTCATTTATTTATTCATTGTGTGGGTTTTGAAATTTCCTCATTTCTTCATTATCGAAATGTCAGATTCAGTTTTTTTTCAATATCTAAAATTAACATTTTTCAATATCTAAAATTAACATTTTTCATTTTTGGTAATTGTTTTTCCAAATATTTTCAATTGTTTGATTGTTACCGAAAAACTTCATAACCGGCTGAACAATTCACCCGCCGTAATTTTTGGAAAGCCCTACTTGCATATATACACTATTCGCATATATATAGTACTCCCTACAGTCCAGTTACAAAATGGCGTCATGGTCTGACAGTTGTTGATACGACCAGCTGATAATGCGTTTACGATAGGATACCAAAAATTTCGCATGCGCGTTACTATCACTTAATAATTCAATGTCCCTTTCTTGACTAAGAATTGGGGGGGTGTCATTTATAAAAGTAGAGAAAATCAGGACCAGTGTATTTATCTGTTCCTCCAATGCCACAGTCCAGAGAACAGGTATTATGATTAGAGGCAGTGGGACATTCTTTGCTCCTCCAAAATTACTCTACATTCTTCAAAATGGATGAAAGCACCTGTCAGTCAATTAACGATGTGACTGTCATGGCACTGGACACCTCGGAAATGTCTGCAACTACTAACCAACAAGTCAGCATTGGTAAGATCATTGTAAAAGTTTTCGGTAAACGTCTCCGGTTTACCTTTGAAAATTGAAGAATGCAATTATGCCTTCATCAATATTCAATTGGTGCCCATACCTTTGCAATGTCATCCCCCGATGCAAATAGTAAATTTTTACTAAATTGCATTAAAGAGATTCGAGAAAGTTTGTACACTATCAGAATCTTGCTGATTCCATTTTACGATACAACAGGTTTTCTCCACATGTTCTGCTCCTGAACGAATGAGGCGGTTTTCTAAAAAAAAAACCGAGCTTTTATGAGAAGTATGTTCTAGCAGTCTCGCTGAAAGCATTGAAAATTTGGAAACATATCTTGCGTTAAATCACATTATTTTCAATAACTTCATCAGCCCCTCATTAAGTCTCTAGTATTGAGATGATAGTTTAATTCATGCATCATTTTTTTCCACTATGTTATTATAATTTTTTTATCACCAACAGATGGGATAATGCATCATGACACTGTTGAGAATTCTGAAGGCTGCTTGACGAACGATAAGACGTGTTCCAGTATTGGTAAACTTTCTTGAATAAACAATTTTGTACTGAAGTGATAATGTAGGATAAGTATAGTTATGTTCAATTCTTCATTTTTCATCATTTGCCATTTAACAGATTCTGCAGCTACAAAAATTCCTCTCGAAGTTATAAATGGAGAATATCGAAGTTCATCAGAAGCTCACGAATCTATGGTTGGTGTCGACGTCAAAAATTCAATTGGAGGAACTGAAATTCCCAAATTTCGAGAACATGTTTATCCTCCTGTTTCCGTTAACGCTCCTCCACGGCGGTAATTAAAAAATGAAATTATTACTGAATAACTTTGGGTGCAGGTTGCATAAATAAGTTTAGGGCATTTTAGCATGTGCTCATTGTACTATTTCACTATTTGTCAATATCTCGAGGGCAATTCAACATAAACTAGTGGAGAGTACTCGGTGATAGCTTTCGTTCTCAACGAATGTGATTACAGAGATAAACTTCAAACTCGTCAAGAACGAAATTTACCACCTTGCACTCTAATCTACTACTATTTTGCAATAACTATCAAGTACTTCAGTATAAAAATCTGAAAAAATTATTGTGCTGTTAAAAGGTCATATAAAATTTGTGAATTCTTGTTAGAATTATATTCGAAATTTCGCTATAGCTGGAATAATGCGAACACACGATGCCGAAAAATGGTGGTCAGTGTAGGGTTCAATGGAACAACTAATGTGAATACTTCGTATGACGAAATATTAAATGGATATTTCATAACTGACTATGTTCGTTACCAAACAGCATTCGCTTATCTACCTTTATCAAATTGGAATAATATAGATCCTTCATTAATAGCATAGATAGTTCATGCTAGTAAAATGAAAAACGAAACTATTTTCGATTTGGTTTCACTACTTAAATTCACACAAAATTTTTATAACTGCTATAACATTAACAGAAGTTTTTCGTGAGCTTAATTAAAAGAAAATCTGTAAGAAAAAATATAGATTTTATGCCAAGGTTCCCACATAGTACTTCCCGTCATTGCCCACCATTTGAATATTTATGCAATATCAGATAGCGTTTCCTTGAAATTAATTATTTGAAAAACTATCTCATCGATTAGAACACTGATTAGAATAGTATTTCACTTATCTCCTAACATGTCAACTTTTTTTCAGAGAAAATTAATGAATGAACCCTAATTATCTTTATTTTCTCTTCCCACGTAGATCGTCGCTCTCTGAAGATAGCAAACTTGTAAAAATTGCACTGCCAATGAACTCCATCAATCTCATCCAGTCTAACGCGCAGTTCCTCAACAAAAGTCGCAATTTCCTCAACTTCATTACTGAAAAATCGACGAATATTATGGAGAAAGCTTTATTACCTCAGCATATTGCTGTAAGGTATGGTGGGATTGATAAAAAAGGCCTTCAGGATTCTAACTCAAGTACATTTGGATCACTTCAAAATTTAGGAATTGGTAAATCTCCCGGAAGCCCAGAAAATTTGTCAAAACCTGAAATTTGTACTGTGAATGATATTGAAATTGCTAACTCCGATAAATTGCTCAGTGATGTCAGAAATTTAGAAGGAAAAATATCAACTGAGGAACTTTCATCAGCCCATCCTAGTCCTGCATCGAGTAATGGATTCAAACTTGAAAATTACGATAGTAACGAAGTGTTGAATTCCGAAGAGTGCTCAATAGAATTCATCCGAAAAATGAGAGAAGAAAAGTTGATCCTTCTGGAAAGAATCAAACAGCTTGAAGAACGAAATCGAAGATTGGAGGAGGAAAACGATCCAGTGGAAATTGAAAATCGTGAGAGGATCGTTGACCGCTTGACAGCGGAATTACGAGTGGCAATTTCGAATCAAGAAGAACTGAGACAAGATTTTGCAGCTGCTAATAGAGAAAGAGAGAGCATGGTTATGAAATATGCTGTGGGTGAAAAGCAGTTGATTGATACACAGAGGTAAAAAAATGTTCTATTTTATAGTTGTGATATTTTGCATAATGAAACATTTTTTTTTATGGAATAGAAATTTAGTTTTCTGTTTAGCCTGAAATAAATAGGTTTCACTGATCTTGCTTTGATTAATTAATCTGCTGCTAAGAATGAACTATGCAATTTTTTAACGCTAGTATTTTCTGAAATTTCATCACATTTCCACAAGTCAACAAACAAACCTGTAGATATCTTCAACCATGGAATAACTACAAATCTTCCAATTAAAAATACCAACCATAACAATTACTGAATTCGTTTTCTTAATCCGCAGAGCAAGAGATGCAGCTGAAAAAAAGATGAAGGATTTAACGAGAGATAACGAATTGCTTCAGACGAAATTGAAGCAGGCATTGGGTGAACGTACAAGAATCTGTGGAATTTTGGATACCAAGTGTAAAGATTTGGTCGAATGTCAGAAAGAACTCGAAAGATTGAAAGAGGACGTCAGTGTTAAAGATGTGAAATTAAAGTGGTCGCAATCTAAATTGAAATCAGAAATTGAATCGCAGAAAGAGACTCAACAAAAATTGGATAAAGCATTGGTAAATATGATTGCAATATTCATTTCAAAGATTTGGAATTTTGGGTTTGGGTGAGCAATTTCGTTGATAACTTTTACTTCTTCAAATTGTTGACCCAATTTATTTTTAGTCACATCTAGTGGACTTCATATGCAGTGCTATGAATTGAGCAAAGAAAAAACTGTAATTTATGGCGTTGTTATTTTTCAATATTCATAAATAAAAAAATAAAAAAATTTTCAATATTTATTTTTCAGGGAAGAATAAACGAAATGAAGGAAGAGTGTGAACAAGTCCGCCGTGAGTCCCAAGACACGATACGCAAATTCCAGCAATCAGAGGAGAACAAGGCAGTGACCCTCGATCATCAGTTGAAGGAGCAACAGGCGCGTCTCATTCTCGAGCGACATGTGACGGAGGATAAAGAGATGTTGCGATCGCAGTTGCAGAAGGAGGTTGAACATTTGAAAAGTCGACAGCACATGTTGATCGAGGAGAACAACTCATTGAGTCTGACGATTCAGGACTTGGAGAAAGAGAGATTGATGTACGAGAATAATTTGAGCAGTCTGAAGACTATTGCTGATCAAAGGCAAAAGGATATAGTGGACTTAGGAGGAAAAGTTTCCCATTTGGAGACCCTAAAACTTCAACTTATTCAGTAAGTCCCAGCTGGAACATGACTTTTTTCATTTTCGTTTTTCTTTCTCAACTGTTTTTTTTTTTTTTTTTTTTAAGTATGGAAAGTTTTCAAAAAACTGTTGAACACCTTTGAACCCCATAATAGATATATATTGAGGTTTCTGATTCGTTTTTTATGAGACAGAATTTTCAAAATCGATCGAAGAATTAGCTCAACTAAATTGCCACTCTAGCAATTTCATTGTATTTCAGTAAAGAACAATGTCTGGCGTCTAACGAATCGGAAGTCGAGCGGCTTCGTCTCGTGAATCAAGAACTCCAAACGGACATGGATTGTTGTAGGCAGAGAGAGGCGCACATGTTGGACTTCACTCAAAAGTTAACTGATAAGAATGTCCGGCTGCAATCAGAATTTACAGCTATGGAGGTGAAGGCAAATCAATTGGAAACTGAGCAGGGACCCCTTCGAGACTCCATATCCGGATTAAAATTGAAAGTTAAATCCCTGGGAGAGACTTTGGCATTGGAGACTAAAAAAAGGACTGAAGAATGCGAAATATTGGCTAAACATCTTGCCGAGCAGACACAGTTGGCTCAAAATCTATCGCAAAAACTCGAGGACAGTCAGGGTGAGAATTCAGTGCTCAAGAGAAAGCATCAAGGAGCGATAAAAGAAATGACTCGAGAGTTGCAACAGTGGCGGAAAAAAATGGAAACTTATGAGCCATCGCCGAGTAAATCTCTGGATCAAACACCAAGAACGTGTTCCGATAATTCGTTGAACACGGGAGATCATTCAAATGGAGTGTCATTTCCGGAGAATAGCACCAATGGGGAGTCACCATCGCCTTATACCGATCTCGACAAGAACTCGTTGATCGAGCGAATCCTTAAAATGCAGAGGATCAATGTCAGACGAGCGGAGAAACTGGATTTTCTAGAGGAACATAGTAGAGCTCTCATGACGGAATTGCAGAAGAAAACTAAAATTATTCAGAATTATATTTTCCACGAGAACTTTGATGCCATGGGGAGCAATGAACGCGATAGGTACAAGGTAAATAGGGTTTGTGGTAAAAGTCAAATCCTTGCCCGATTGTTCGATTTTTTTTTCTATACGCATTTTGGTATATTTATCGAACGTTATCATGAGTTGCTTGTTTTGATTATTCTTACTGAAATGACTAGAAGGAGTAATCATTTTGTACTGATATTCTGGGAGCGCCGAAATTCTCAGTTCATTTGCTCATATATACAGTCAATAAATTCAATACATAATTATTGAAGGTAGTTCTGAGAAGTGGAACAAATGAGCTGTTCAAATAGAAATTTTCCATTTCATTTCTTATATCTTTCTATTTTGCTCTTCTTTGTACAAAAACAAAATCTGTTATCCTTCGTTTGAGTTATTGTCATAAACTTTAAAAGAATGTATTGAGAATTTGTTATCGAATTCAATTTCATCTCCCAGTTTTCGGCTGAAGTGTTCAATAGTTAGTGCAAAACGCAGATGAATCAATAATTACTCATTTTATTGCTCATGAAATTCAGACGCATAGACATTGTCGATATTCCACAGAAAGTTTTCGGAAGTTGAGTCGTATTTCACGGTTTTCACATAAAATAAAAAGCAAAGTCCGATTCGATTTAATACGTTGTCATAATCGGATGCTGATAACAGAGTAGCTAAAAAAGCCTCAACAACCTGTTGAGAGAATAAATATTCTGGAATATTTGCAAATTAGAAATCAATTTCATATGTTCGATAAATTTGCACCTTGAAATATTAAAATTTTATACTGATTTGTGGCGGATATGATTTGATAGAATTCTTTATATCGATGAGATGAACGTAAATGGTGAAAGATTACAATTATTTTTGAATATTAATATAAGACTCCCGAAGTTGAGAAAACGGCATCGATACTGAAGGGAAACCTAAACTACCTAGTTAGCTATCCTAATGTATTTCCTTTTCAACTGAGGAAATGAAGAATGAGAGACAATCTGGCAATTTATAGATATAAAGACGAAGTTCATTGAACTGTCACATGGAGATATATTAGCTTCACCACGTGGTGTCACTGGTTTTCTCCCTCCTTTTATGTGGATATCACGTGGTACTTTCCCATTAAAAAATCATTTATATTCAGAATTTTATATGAAAAATTATGTAATCAAGGCATGTCAATTTAATGACTATCTTGTCGGTTGACAGATTGAGGTTCCCTGGTTATCCTATTCAAGAAAGCGCATACACATAAATGAACATCGTTAGAGCCGAAATATCTCGAAAATCGTGACATGATTTATTTTGCAATCGTCATTCATTTATTGCTCGATCAGATTAGTCAGATAACATCGTGAAGTTGGTTTGGTAATCGCGTTTGCCCCGATAAACATCGATATTTGGGATATCGATTCGGGTTTAGTTTTCAAAAGTATGACTATTGTTCAAGTTGTCATAGCTTATGTAGTTATTAAAAATCATATACACAGAATATTTTTTAACGGTCTGTTAATTTATTAAGTTTCGAGTGTTTTACATATTCTGTCCAGTGTTGAAAATTTTATATGTACGCGATAATTACAGAAGAAACAAAAGATGTTTGCACCAAATTGGACAATTGATAGCTCTCATTTTTGCGGAGTCAATGAGTAACAGGATCTTCATTTCGGAATATATATTGTTACTTCAAATATCAAATTGTAATTTAGCGCGCGAGGCGCGCATTCGGGCTTGTGTCCGAATGTCGAGCAGTACAGCGCATACTGGAGATTGCGCTAGCAGGCGATTATTTTAGGAATATTCTATTTCGCACCTCATCTACATTTTCTCAGATGTTGAAAAACTTTTGATATTTTTGAAATCTCTCGCGAAGTATGAAATCCTTGGAAATTTTTGTTGACCTACATAGAGCGAACTCTGCAACATTTGCAAAAGTGGACAGAAGAATTATTAAATTAATACTTTCAAGCAGAAAATCAGAATTTTGAAATTTATGAAAATTTTCAATTTCAGCAGTTCTCTTTTTTGTCATTTCCAATATTCCTATCGCATCTGGAATTTACAAAATTTCAAAAATTCGCGATACTTTCAAGCATTCCAGAGTCTCTAAATTTCTGGACGTACAGGGCTTATGTTACGAACATCTTTATTTTCTATGTCCCAGAAATTGTTGAACCTACAGATCACTGAAGGCAAGAGATTGACCATGATGATAGTATTTGTACAAAGTTTCAATGTTCTATATTATCGAAATAGATATCCAACTTGGAAATAAGACATGCGTTCACTGGAAGAACGCTACTAGAGATGGGAACCAAACGCAAGGGGTTATGCTTGTAGAACGTTCCACATTTCCAAAACTCATGAAATTTGCAAAATTCATTCGACACAAATCCATTATTATCAAATTCATCTTCATTACGTGCATTAAAAATAAATAGACTATGATATATATATTAGTTATCAGCCGCCATATTTCGGTTTTCTCACTATTCAATATAACGTTCGAAAATGCAATTAATCGGCCAATCATTCGATCACTCATTTGGTCAATCATTTGATCAATCATTTGATCGATCATCTGATCAATCATTTGATCAATCGGTTGATCAATCACTCCATCAATCACTGTATTGCTCAATCGATAAATCGATCATCAATCATTTGATCAATCATTCGATCAATCATTTGATTGATCACTCGATCAGTCAAACGATCAATCACTAGATTGATCAATCGATAAATCAATCAATCATCAATCATTTGATCGCTCACTCGATCAGTCAAGCGATCAATCAATCATTGGATCAATCATTGGATTAATCATTTGATAAATCAATCATTCGATCAATCATTTGATCAATCACTCGATCAGTCAAATGATCAATCAATCCATCAATCACTAGATTGATCAATCCGTCAACCACTAGATTTATCAATCGATAAATCAATCATGTAGGAGCTACAAATGATTCCAAAGTCTGATTTCCGCTCAAAAGTTCTAGGTTTAAATCGAATATAAGTCAATCGCTCTTAATAAATTTTTTTTCTCCTGTTTTTCAATGCTCACCTAAGAATTTAAAGAGCAAGAGGAATGCCGTAAGTTGACATTGAAAACATTCCTATTAAGGCGATTAAAAAACTGAATATCAATGAATAATGCTATTTTCATTTATTTTTATTGAATTAATTAGGCTGAATTGGCGAGACACGGTGGAATCATGGCATCTGTCTATAATCACCGAGTGTCCGATGATAATATGACATTGGAATTATCGTTGGAAATAAATCAGAAGTTGCAGGCGGTACTCGAAGACGCATTGTTGAAAAATATAACGTTAAAGGTGAGTGTATCTTTACTTCTTAGATACTTAGTTTTAGACATTGAAAGTGCTTAGTACAGTTTTAATCCAAACAAACTTTCAATTGGGTTGCCAAATTATATTGCAATATAAAATATCGTTTGAAGCTTCTCTTGAATTTGAAAATTAAATCTAATTCACATAAAAAAAAAATAATTCTTTTTCTCTTTTCAGGATAATATCGACACGTTGGGTGAGGAGATAGCTCGATTATCAATCAAGAATCAGCAATTACAAAAATCGTCAAAATGACAGAACAAGCATAGGAAAAATGAATATACAAAGTATTAACCTACCGTAACTTCCAAATTGCGAAAATGGGAAAGGCGAAGGGAAAGTATTGGCAAGGCGGTTTTTATTTGATAACTTATTTATTTATACTTAGTCTTATTTTTAACCACCTTTTTTTTATTAAAACAAATATTTTGCTATTATTTATGGGACCCAGTATGTGGAAGGTGAAACAATGTGTAATATGTACTTACCTTGTATATTTTCGGTGCTCGCTATTATTTATCATTTTCCATGATTAACAATCAGTAATATTCCATGTACCTCGTCTTAACGTAATTAATAAAATTGCTGCGTTGGTCTCACTGGTATCAACTGGTAACTGATAGCCAACGGTGTATATGGTTGTATTAAAAAAGAAAATATGTATATTGTACATTATATTGAATGATGAATACAACAGCTTCGCAATACGAAGAAACGAATAAATTTCTCGTTGAACAATTTCTCTTGAAATTCTATGGAAAAATTACCATAAACTTTGTCCACTACTTTTTTTTTATCGTAAGAATATTTCTACAAACTGATTACATGTCAAGTAATATATCATTTCATATGTCTCTTCCTCATTTACATTATACATTAGTACTTAGGACGGTTAAGGCTGTAGTAGAAAAATTTTAATCAAAAAAATGTCACACTATATTCGCAATATACTTTTTTTTTCAAGCGAAAAATATTAATTTGAGGAAATAACGAAGAGAAGGAATTTCGGCTTTATGAGCTTTGTGAAAATTCCATAATGTAATTCTTTCTGGAAAAATTTGAAACTGGCATTCTTGTATGCATGATCACGCTCTTTCACATTTGTTTACACATTTAATTTGTCCTTTTTTTAACAACATGTACATGGGTCGCATTACATCTAGGTCGGCTTATTCTGTTTTATAGTTATGTATAATTTTTCAGTTAATTCGACTCAATTATTGGTAAACATATATAGTCACAATTTAAATTCAAAGTTTTACATTTTGCTTATTCTTCAGTTGGGCATATGCAGTGAGCAGTGCATTATAGATATAATCTAGTGTTTAGCTGATTTGATACCATGTATGGGAGTAGTTTTTTTGTACAATGCGATTTGATTTACACACATATACTACATTTGTAGGGAATTTCAATGCTGTTAGATGTTTCCAAAATTTTGCTTCACCACACCAACTTTTTGCTTCAAATAGTGGAAGCGATAGCTTGGACTTTTCATGAACACAATCATCAATTTTAACGAGGCTTCAGCGTTACTATAACCATACTATATATGTTACAAGCAGCGTCATTCTTTGCAACATCATAGAACATGAACGAAAAATGATTTAAAAGTCCCATGGACCAATGTCTTATCTCTATCGAACTTTACTGAACGAAAGGTAGTACAATAGAACCTCGCTTATCCGCCTTAGGGATTCTTGCACTTTACGTACTGAGAACGCGTTATAAACCAAAGATTCATTTACATATTGTAACAATTTTTTACACTTATATATTTCTGCGTATATAAGGTATTTGTTTTATGTAAGGTCTATAACTATTGATCTTTTTCCCCTATTTCTTAGGATGTCGCAAAGATACGCTCTTCAATACACAAGTTCAGCCGCGCGTTGCGCACGCGCATTTACTTTTTCCGCCGCACGGACTGGTGGCGCGTCGGTTTCGGTCTTACGCTTTTCGATAATTCCGATATATATCGATATTTCCTTTGGTCTCTCCTTTTCACTATCGACAGACGAGCCTAGATACATATATATGTATTATATCGTTTGAGCCGCGTTAAAGTCGAGTTGATCAATCAGAAAGAAGGAATAATTAGATAGTTTTTTCCATATTTTGGAAGCTTGACGTTCGAATTTTTTGAACAGGGATTGATGACAAATGTTTTAATTAATGCTGTCTCCTTTTTTGCTTTCAATCAATGGTCTATTCATATTGAGTTTGCATGCAAATTATTGATAATAGGAGAGTAATGTGCAAAAAAAATATTGTTCGAGGGAAAGCTACACTGGGAATGAAAAAATATCAAAGGCGCATGCGCGACGTATATGTCCTCGTGCTATTGAACATAGTCCAACCTAAATCAAGATGTACATAATGTCCCAGCTCGATTATTGTTTTTATTTTTATTTTCGGTTTTTCAAATAACAAATTAATTTTGGTTTTGATAGTGAAGTTCAAAATGGTACCCACCTTTTTCATAATACATATTTGAAAATTCGTGTATTCAGAGAAATGTCATATTATTTTTTTTTGCAGTACACATTTTCATAATGCGCTCTTTCTTTGCAATTGCCTTTCATTCAACGAATAAAAATTTGATATTTTGAATTGTTACACCAACAGTTTGACCCAAAAATTTGAATCTTGAAAAAAAATTTTTTGCGCTTCCAAATTGTGAACGACCTTTCTCAGATGCGGGCGCAGCTTAGAACCAAACTAATTAACTTCCCGATTTTTTTTATTTTATATATAGAGATCCCTGGAAGTTTTATCATTCGTGAAATTTCGGAGGATTCAAAAAACCGCGGTTAATCAGGAGTTGTTAAAGTTAAGCGTTGTGATTGGCCGGAGTCAAATTTCCGACTAATCAGAAGCCTTAACGTCAAATTTGAATATGGCGCTCACTAAACCAAAACTGGCCCCAAGTGTCTGAATTTCCGCAATTCCCCCCCCCCCCCCCCCCCCGCCACACACAAAAATCAAATTATAGAGTTATACATCCGCCCGACAATATATATATGCTATATATATAGCTACCGAAGTGCAAGATTCGGATAAGTGCAAAAATGATAGATATTTGTCACTGGGTTGAGATTACATTTCCTTCCGGTTGAGAGTTTCAAATGAAAAATCAAAGAAAAGTTAAAAAACGGAAAATTATTTTTTCAACTGAGTGACGAACGATAGTTTCTGGTATTGCGTCCCGAAGCAACCCTTTATGGTCGCTTCGCGGGCTATAAAACGTCACTTCCGGCCCGCGCTGACAAAAGGAAATTTTTGAGTGGAGCTACAAATAATTTTCACATGCATCCATAGCTCAGCGCTGCACTACGAAGAAATATTTCTAATATATAGTTACACCCAAGTATTGATGAGGAAAAATACCCAGAACACACTGCGCCGGAAAATTGGCGGTCTGTTTGCGGATAATTTCAAGCAAGGTAGTAATGACTTATAAACGCGCTAGTTTCACGGGGGACTGTTATTAATTTTTAGTGTTCGGCGGGAATTTTTAAAAAGATACGTGAGCGTTAGAAATTTCATGAAAACTTTTTTATAGAAGTGAGTGAGATAAAATGTCACATGAAAATCCAGATGCCTTTCACAAGAGGACACTTTACCACCAATATTGTCAAGTGCATTCAAAGAACCGCGGTTTTCTTTGGCTGAACCTAAAAACGGAACAATATGAAAATTGGTGATTATGGTTTTAGCACACAGGCAAATTCTAATTTTTTTCTCTCGACCAAGTATCCATCAACTTATTATTACAGCGTTATGGAACGCCAATGCGATAGCCAACGCGCATTTTTCAAAAAATGTCACTGCGCCAATTATGAGAGGTCTTTGAAACGTAAATAGCCGCATACAAAAGTTACTAACAATTCAAATATCAAAGATTAAAAAATATTTTAATTCGCTGGATAAATCAATAAATTCCCCAAAGTATATTTTTCGCAACATATAGTGTTTCAAAACACTTTGTTATAGATAAGCACTGCAAACATAAAAAAACGGTTAATATAAAATATTATATTAACTGCGCATGCGCAACTGCATAGACGGGTAAGCGCGCGAGAATTGATTTTGGCTCAGACGAGCCCCCTTCTCATATAGTCCGCCCTCCCAACTAATGTCTATAGTAAATCGAGGCCGTGAATCCCGGTGGCCTAGGCGAGCTTTCAAGGGGTGAGCTTAAAGGGGATCTATCTTCAGGGATTGTCCATTCTACCCCACTCCAGGCAAAACGATAAACGCGTGCAAGTGAACGACTTAAAGTGGATGAATTCTGGGTGGTATTCTGCACAGCCACAAATCGCAGAATCAGGATATGAACATATCGTTTAAAGGGACATTCCAAATGCTTTTATCTCTTCCCTTTCATTTTCGTGAATGTTTCAAACTATTCTGTTATAATTCTCCCTTTTTTCCTGCGCGGTTTTTTTTTCGCCTTCTCCTAAAAAAAAGTACAACCCATTTTTGAACATTCGAGTGGCTACATATATGACACGATATCGAGAATTTTTTTATAGAATTTCAGGCCAAGACTTTGCTTATAAGTTGAAAAAATTGTGGTATAGATTTATGTAGTGACGCGGGAATTTTCAAATATTTTTGAACTCAGCTTTCTTTATTACTCATACCTAATATATAAGTAAAAGGTAAGTGTTTAGGTATACTCACTCCGTCGTCTCTTTTCCGATTTTTCTCCGTCAAATTGGTAAGACTTAAGTATAGGAGATAGTTTAAAGTACTTGCCTTATGAAAGTTGGTAGGTCGGACTTTATGAATAAATCACAAATAATTGCAAGTGTAACAGATTACACCAGAAATTTTAGGTCATTTTTATATCATTACAGATATTCAAAAAAAAATGTATAGTAATAGTTAGATGAGATAAATTTTGCCCACATTAATATTTTGTTCCCCAATTTTAACAAAGTGAAAAAAAGAAAATTTCAAAAAATTTATTTTCTAAAATGAAAAAAAAATTGAATATAGCTAAAGGCAAATTATTCAAAACTGGAATGATCGAATGAAACTGAATAACCCTAAAGTATAAAAAATTTCCATCATCCCCAGAAGATGACTGAAAAAGGCTTTTTCTATTGATCCATTGCATCTACAAAATACTTTACCCAATGATGCATACTGTGATATGACAAAACACGTAAAACCATTAGTGAACGGATAGCTGAAAATACATCATGCAGTAAAGCTCTAAAATAAGGTCACAATAATTAACCAAAGAAACAAAATAATTGTGTAATTTGTTTTTTAATCAATTTTTTTTAGCAAATAATATGGTAATCATAGCCATTATAATAACGTATAATTGTTTGGCATCGTTATGGTCTTTCGCGTCTGTACAAACATTGTATCACTAAATCGAGGCGTTAATTCATTACCTAAGTAACTTAAAATAACCAAACGAAAAAAGAGAAAAAAAAAATAGAGAGTGAAATTAATTTTTTTCACTGTCCTCTAAAACATCCAACACCTCCATTGGCAGTGAAAAAAATTAGCAACAAAATGGAAAACTACATTTATACAATGTTCTTTTTTTCTTCAAATTTCTTCACTACAATAATGTGATGAGTTACTTACTAAATGACAACTGACGTTAAAAACGTAAATCGAATTATTGATAACAAATAAAAATTGAAGGGCGAGAAAAAACATTAACTAGGCTACGATTGTCCTATTAAATGATAATTGAATGTTTCTTGCATAACATCTAATATATATGAAATAGTAGTTGCATTATTTTTTGCAGGTGAATATATCGTACAATAAAAATGAGGGAAAACATGAGGCCAATCTGCAACACTAGCAGATGGACATTGAGGGCGTAAAAATGGACTTAATGAAAGAAAACAAAATGAACAATTGTGGGTAAAAATAAGAGGTAAATCAACTGAGTAATAGTCTCTAGTCATTGAACTTTAGGCATTATTTCGGTGCTCCACAAATTATTTCCACCTCCTTTTGTATTGCAGAATGATATTAAAATGGCTTGTTACCAAAAGCACCACTTAAAAACCAATGAAAAAAAAAATATAAGAAAATCAACAAAATGAAATTTGCAATACCAATTTGATAACAACAAATTATCGCTGATTTGCTGGAAATTTGTTGAGACACCAAAATATATTAAAAATAGCTTGCAATTTTTTTCCTTTTTTTTGTGATTTTTTGTCTTGTAATTTTCCAATAATTTGTTCCTAGTTAATAGATTAAAGTAAAACAAAACATATTAACTAAAAAAATCTATTTTAATCCATCGATAGATGTAAACGATTGAGGGGCGTTACGAGTGACTGAGCAATTTTATAATTTATAAAACATTTGTTGTTCGATTGCACTTTTTTTTTTGTTTTTTTCTAATCTCGACTTGTTGCTGAAGTTGATTTTACATTTAGTTCGAGATGTCAATGGGGAAAAGGCATTTTAAAAAGTTAACGTTTTTTGCGTTACAAGACGTATCACAGTATAAACATTGCATTAAAGATTGACATGAGCCCTCAATAATCAAAATGAGAGATCAAAATCATTTGCCATCGAACGCCCCTTATCAAATTTTTCATATCGTTAGAATTTTTATAGCACCTAGGAGTAGTCAATTTTAGTAATTTTATTAGAAGAGATAAAAAAAACAAAATACGCTGAACTAACATTAAAAATGAACCTAAGATGAAAATTACGATATGTGTTTTTTTTTCAACAAAACCTGTCTTTTTGCAGATTAAACTAGAAAAAATTACTTATATTCAAATAATTCCGCCTATGTACAGTCGATGCAATGAACATTATCAATTTTTTTTTTTCCTTTTTTTACTATGAGAAAAAAAAAGTGTTTTACGTATATGGCATTTGTACCTTCCAATGAGTTTTCCCCACTTGTTCCTTGGCGCATTTAATATATAACTGTTTTTTTTTGGCTTTTTCTCGTTTATTACTCTTCATTGTTTTTATGGATTAATTTTTTTTTTGCTCCACCAAGTTTTCAGGTAATCATTTATCGGCTAGTACGACAAAGGCACCTGAGGAAGAAAATTAGTGAACAAAAGCAAAGAGTGAATTTTCATTGGACGAATAGGGCAGAGTGCTGTAATTTTCACCGATGGCTTGATTTTGTTGGAGGTATGAATTAGTAGAAAAGTGGCCGATCATTTCCAATCCACTAAATACTTCTTCACAAAATTCTAAAAGTATCAACGAATTTAAAATTCTTAAAAAAAAAGAAAATTTAAATTTGAAAAAAAAATTACATCCGACAAAACTACTGATTTGACAAAAAAAAAACAGATTAAAAAATCGAATTTGGAAGATTAGAAAGTCAAGTTTTTTTGTCTTTAAGATGATAAAAATTGATTGGAAACATTAATTAAATCAGTCATAAAAAAAGTTGATATTATTTTCGTTAAAACAAAATGCATGAAACTGATTTTAGGAAATTGTAAAATTCTACAAGAGGATCACAACCTCTCTTGGATATTGGAATATCCCCCGAAAATTCTATTCGCAAATTGATTAACTACATCCCATCCAAAATAATTTTATTGAGTTAACTAATTTTCATTTTTCAACAATAAAAAAAATCCATGTTGTTTCCATCGGCTGTTTAGTGCTTTGTCTTTGTATCAGCTGTTATTTATAAAAAAATACTTTGTTATTTTGGAGGTAGATGTACGGGAAACAAAAGTCCACTATATTTTGGAGCAAAAAAAAAATTGCAAAATGTTTCTACAAACACTTGGTTGAGTAAATGTGGTCAACTGAAAAATGTCGGATTAAGGTATTTCTTCAATAAATTTGTGAGACAAATTTGGTTCAGTTATTTCCTGAGTAAATTGGAAAGCTTAGCCTGACATATTGCAAAAATCGGTTGATAATTATCCTTGAAAATTTGAGGAGAGACTTGATGTGTAATCAAACTCTGATACCTCTACCCCATCGTAAATAATTTTCCCGTTTTTTTTTCTACTGAGGAATTACCTTAACTGAGCAATTTGGTGATAATGAAAGATGGCCCTGAGGTTCCAAAGTCGCTGGTGTTATACTCAAAAAGCACTCGAGGATAATTGATAATCAACAATTACTCATATTCAACTTGGACATCTGAATCACTTTATTCACTCAATTGAATTGTTTTGTGCAAAGCAGAGAGACAAGTGTAAACGAAAAAAATCCAAAGAAAAGAGATCTACTGCGCACACGAACGTACAACTATTCGGTCTCCTTTCTTATAATATTCAATTTATATACACTCACTCTGAGTAACGACATTGAGTTAGAGACGATTTCATATTATATAATACAAATGATAACGTAATAATTAACTAAAGAATTAATGGTGGACTACACACAACAGCTAAGCGCGCGATTATTTAAATATCAATCAACTTTAATGACAAAAAATCCTAACGTAGAATCCCAATGTGTTTTTTGTTTTTTTTTTTGCTTTTGCGTTTTTTTTTTTTTTTTTTTTTTTTTTTTTTAAAGAAAACGAGGAATCGGTGAATTGGTTTCACAACGAATAAACAAAACACCTCATTCTATACAATTGATTCAACAATTTGATTATACAAAAGTTGGCCTGAAGTTTTTCAGCAATGAGTTCTACCTTTTTTTTCAGGGTTCCCTTCTCTTATGTCGTTCTGTTAACGGCTACTCCCTTGAGATCCAACTTACGGATTTGCACGAATCAGGAGTGTAACTGTGGGTACACGCAATTCTTGTGATTGTTGCTGCTGTGGTATATCTTCGACCGTTGGTTAGTCACTGGCTGTGCCACTGTTGCTGAAAATGTCACCGGCATCACCGCGACAAATTGGACACGTTCGGTTTGACTGAAATTTTAGGGAGAAAATTGTTAGAGAGTTCTGTGGGATAACGAAACTTAATTTGCAAATTTTTTTTCGATTTTCCCAGTATTTTTTGCATGTTTGAAATTTTTGAGTTTCAGACGTTTTTTAAATGTTTGGATTTGTTTCGCTTTTTTTTTTAAGTGTATTGTTTTTTCGATGAAGTTTTTGTGTTCATGTTTTTTTTTCCATTATTAGGACGTTTAGATTTTTTGACATCGAGCAAAAAGGAGTTTTTTGAATTTTGAAAAATAGCATTAATTACCCGGAGCCACTTATCGATGCACTTAGCATGAAACTCGTGTGAGCACGGCAAAGCCCTCAGCATCTGCGGTGCCTCAAAGTCGCACATACAAACGACGCAGTTTGTTTGATCGCCATGAGGATTTTCAGCGTTGAATTTGTAAGAGCGCAATTGCTCCACCTCGGCCCGTGTGAGGCCCCGTGGTTTTGCCTCACCAAGTCTTTCAGCAAGTGAAAGTAGTGCCTCATAATTCTCTGTCTCGGCAGACTCTGGTGATGATAGTTCAGTTTGACTGTATGGGGATAGCGGTGGATTGCTGAACATGGCTCTGCAAAAGGAACATTTTTTATTAAAACAAAGCAGAATTTTTTCACCTTCCGAAATTTGCCAAGATTTTCTTTTTCATTCTCAACATTTATAATTAACAATGCATCTATTGGAAATTAAAAAAATAACATGATATTGAATTTTCAGATCAGACACGTATGGTGTATATACAGAACATAGTTATTTTAGGAAGATCGATGGCACAGAACTGCGTTAAAAAATAAGTAGCACTCACAGGAAATGAAGAAGTAGCCCAGAGTAACCGGTTGGGGGTATTGGTGGTGTTCCTCGCCATCTGGTGGTCCTTTGTCTTCGGCCAGCAGCGGGTGTTCTTCGTGCACGTGATTGAAGCATCTCCAATGCATTGCTTCGAGTCTCGGGTAGGAATATTGGCGGCGGTGTCGTGACTTGGGCGAGCGCCGGGGGCGAATAAGAATGAGGTAGAGGCATTGGTGGACCACCGTTTGCCATTTGACGATGGTGCAAATGACTCTCGATCAGCTCCAAATTGACGTCCCTCTGAAAATATGTTTTTCTTTTTTATTTTCCATCATTTTAGAAACCTTCAAAAGCCTTTGTTGTCGACCGCCTTATTCTGTTAAATTTCAAACCTTCGGCTTTGCGGTTTCGAGGCGCTAAACCGAAACTCAAGTGCTTCGAGGTTTTCACCTTTTATCTTTGGTGGGTGAAAATCAGAGTGCAATTTAGCTTTCATTTCATGGCTTTCAACAAAATGATGACAAGGGAATTCTCACGGCGTTTTAAAAGGAAGAATCCTCAAAATTTATTGATCTTTTCAACTTGAAAACTTTTCTCAAAAATTTTGTAAACTTGAAAAGTTCAGATAAGACTTTTCGTCATTAGGCTTGCAAAAAGTTTTCTGAAACGAAATAGTTTATCATCTCGAAAATGAACGAAGCTCGGACAAAATGGAAAAACGAACGGCAATTAATTGTTTCAGAATTTGCTCAATTTTCTAAGGCGAATAATTTGCATGAAACAGTCGGGAGATCCCACATTACCTGTTGTGATAATTGATGATGGGTTGGATAATTGGGGGTATGGACGGGTGGTGGTGGCGCATGTGGATGTAGAGCAGCAACAGGGCCACCCGGTGGGGTGGGATAGCCCCTGGGGGCAGCGCCAATCAGGCTGTGACCTGTCGAGTAGTGCCCATGGTGATGGTGAGGTGGTACCTATGGAAAAATAAATGATCCTTCAGTCGAAAATATTCTCATTAATATAGTCTGAATAAAACAATTCGCAAGCTCTATATCAGCATAAATTATTCAATGATTATGCAATTGTGCTTATTGAAATTATCCTGAAATTGCGTTAGAAAAAATATCTAGAAAATGTCTCAAAAATCCAGGAAAAAATAGTTTGTGATTTTCAGGCACATCATTAACTGCTCTAATTCTAGAATGCTATCAACTGGTCAATGGCTCTTCCTAATTTGTTCTCCACCAGTCGAGATTGGGTTTCGATTTTTTTCTGGGACTGGATTACAAAAATTAAAAGAATTGCAATAGAAGAAAAAGGGGGAAAAATATATTTATAAAGCCCAATTTAATTTAAACCAAATTTCAAAATACCTGGCACGAATGAGCAAAGGCATGGGGCCCAGTGGGTGCATAAATTCCATGAAGTTGGCATGGAATTCTATATCCAGTGGCTTGAGGATGCCATATGGGTTCTCCGCTGACAGTGACGCCAAGACTGGAGACACCAACTTGTCCAACTTCCACAACAACGGGTCCATTGGTGCCCTGATTGGGATGATGTCCAGTACCAACTGGATGATGTGGATGACTTTGATGAGCATTATGAATGTTATGATGGGCACTGTGAATATTGTGATGACCATTGTGCAAACTATGGTGGGAATTGTGAATTGTGTGATGCTGGCCATGTAGGCTATGGTGGGAATTATGAATTGTTGGGTGGGAATTGTGCATTCCAGGGATGAATGGATAGGGTAGGGCGAATGAGTCGGAATAACGGGGATAACGATTGCGAATTGGTGGACTGCCCCTTGTGCTCATATGATTGCGAGGAGATCGACGTTGTGGTGCTGGGGGCAACTCCCAGGGACCAGGATTTGTGTGTAGGGGCGGTGTTGGAGCAGAAGGTGCTGCTTCCTGAACGTCTAGACCTGGTACTGCTCCATTGCGGGATATTCTGCGACGCTTCCGAGATGGCGACTCACTCTGTTGGAAATCAGGAAAATACGGGCGGTTAATAATCATTCAAGGGTAGTGATATATATGTAATTTTTGTTTGATTTACAATTTTTTTCCTAGACTATTTTCGTGTGGGTTTGTGGTTAAAATTCAATTTTGTTTAACATAATTCACGAATTACAATCGCTTTTAAAGGCTTTGTGGCCGGAAGAGGTGGGAGAATTGGTATTGGTAATCTTTTAATAACGGGACTATAGCATATATAGTCATATAGGTGGCTTAAATATTTTAATAGATATTTTAGGAACGAAGTTGCCATCTCGGTTTGGATTTTCGTGAATTGATTGGTGATCTTAGATATAGTGAGAGATGGATGGATGATCTTCTTGAGAGTTTGATGGGAAAATTTAAATTTAAGTAAATTTAGCCATTCCTTGTAGATTATGGAATATTTAAGAAAAACATGAAATGTAAAACTGATATTAACATGATATGGGTGGAATCTTCAAAATTTTGAAAACTCTGAAATATATCCTTTTTTTTTCTTTGAATTTTTGCAATAATTAAACGTTTGTTCTTAAAATATTGTTTCAAAATTTTCGAAATTTTTTGAAAACTTTCAAACTTTTTAAAAGTTGACTTGAAACTTTAAGCCTTTATTATTTTTATTTTAGATTTAATCGTTTATTACTGTTTTTCAATTTTTCTAAAATTCTAAAAAAAATTTGACTTCTTAAAACTGAAAACATTCGGGGATACAAAAAGTTTTATTTTTGGAAAATTTTGAATTTCAAAACAAAGCCCAAATTTGAATTAAAATGGAAACGTGAATGTGACAATTACCAAACTCGTTGGTAGACTCGTCTTCTAAACATCTAATAATAAACTTTGCATGCCTAAGGTATGGGGAAGACTATTCGCTGATTTTCTTTTGAGGGATGTCTCATAATTAATTGTAACATTGCTATTCTGTGAATTAATTGTCTCCTCGGTCCACCAATACGAACCAGTCCACTTTGTCTCACCCTCCACGTGCTTTTCAATAATATATAACATTGAATTTCGCCCATTGAATGCATAACAAGCCTGTGATTTAGGTGTAGTGTGGTAATATCCAACTGATTTACCTTTCTTCCATCGTCTTGATTAGGTTGTCTGTAGTAAGGCGGCGAGGGTTGTATCTGGACTGGATTGAGGGGCAACTGATTCGAGGCTGAAATCAGACACAATGTAATACTGAAAGATCTCACGTTAACATTGGATTTATTGAATAGTGATTAATTACCTTGTGCAGCTCGTCTGTACTCCATATCGACAGAGCCCGCTCCAAGACTTGGACTGAGATTCATTAGCGGTCCTCTCATTGTGTTCTCCTATTACGACAAAATTTCTATCATGAGTATTTCTAGAATAACTGATTGTCCTTCAATCGTTATGACAACTGTTGGGAATGGAGGGCGGGGAACATGTAACCATTTTATTTTCCATTTATATCCAATAATTCTTAGCATATATATATATATATAAATATATATATATATATATTTTTTTTTAATTTATGAAAATTTTTACAAGTTGTGTTTTTTTCCAAAAATTTGGAAAATCACTGGAGTTTTTAAAATAGTTCAAATCCGTTGAAGTATTAGGACTATATAGGTATTGACAAGTGGTAGAGTTCGAAATTTTGAAGTCCTGAGAAGGATCTTCCCAAAATGTATTCGTAATAATTTAGCAAAAAATTTATATTGGAAGAAAGTAGCGTACCTTTATTGGTGAATCTTGATCGAAACTAGGAATTGAGATATCAATAATAACATTTTTTGCAGAAAATTGAATGGGCAACAAAAAATGTTTTGATGAAAATTTCCCAATGTCCCTTATGTCATGAGATATTTACTAATAAACTCACGAAATGCGAGACCAAGTTGGTGTGATTGACCATTTCGCTAGTGATGAGCTAAAGAGGACGAGTAGTTTTGAAAATGCGACAATTTTAAGAAGTTTTGGCATTGAAATTTAGAGGAAAATTAGATTTTCCACTGAATGAACACTCGAGGATAGTATGAAAAAACACGAGTGGTAGACCTCATGCGGAAGTATGCTACTAATGTAATTAGAAGAAACGTATGATAAAGAATGGTTAAGCTAAGAGACTAAAGGATGGTTAGACTAAGAGACTAAAGTATGGTAATCGCGTGATTATTATCAAATAACTTTTAGTTCAACCGAATGTATTTTTTAGAGAGAGGTAAAGAAATATGAAATTTCCAGTGAAACCCATTTCAGATAAAATATTTTTTCTCAAAAATAACATTGATGTTCCAATAAGATATAAGGTACTTAAAAAAACGAGTATATAAATTTTTGAAAAATACATAAATACTCGTGTAAAAAATCCCGGAAAATTGCGTACGTTCCCTACATTGCCTGTGAGTCGGCAATGTAGGAAAGATGCTAAACGCCTAGATGCTCCGTTTAACCTCATGTAGAAAAGGCAAGTTTAAAATGCATTTTCGTTATTATTCCCTCGATTTTGGGTGCTCATATTTTTCATAGTGTTTCTAAAGACACAAAATAATATACTAAAAAAATTCGAAGCGCCTGCCTCCATATTCGGAGCAGTTTCAATCTCCCCACAATATCCTCAACTACGCTTTATGTAATTGTTGAGCAGGGCTGACTATGTGTAAACTTGTTTTCTCACGTGTTCTCTGTCACAAAGCGATGAACTTGAATGAGCACAAATCAATTGAGCAGTGGTTAGCTTCTATCTCAAAATCTAAAGCAAATAGTGAAATGAGTTTGATACAAAAATTGTAGCTCGAGCTGTGCAAAAAAGGTATTAAGTAAAATTGTGATTTTCATTTCAATTTGCCCTTATCCAAGTTTATACATGCCATGCAGATCATTTCAGAAATAATCAATTGGCGTAACACTCTATTTTTCACTCTATTGTAAAGAGAAATGGTACGGACTTGTCCACATATGTTGATGCGCAATGGTGGTGTATTTGCCTGGGGTCCAGCTTGGTCCTGGGAAAAATGGGACGATGAAATTGACTGTGGTGGCACTTGTCCTCGTGTCTGCTGATTGTGCTGTTGAGGATTCACCTTGTATCCAGAACTAGGTCCACCAACTGCACCGTGGTAAACCTCTTTTCCTGGACCTGAGGATGTACCCACGCCCGGACAATCCCTGATAAAATTGAAGCAAAATAATTGAATGAAGGAACAACAGTTTTGCAAACTTCACGGAATAAGGAAATGATGGTACTGTTTATTAAAAAAAAACAAATTATTTTTCAATATTGTACTCCCAAGATTTGAGCTTGTAAAACCACCCAAAAAATGGAAAAAATTCCAATAATTTATAAAAGTATCTACAGAATTTTTGGGCGCGTTCAAAAAATTGTGGAAAATTTTTAGATTATATAAAGTTGTAAAAATGAACAAAAAAACTGAGGAAGGTTTTGAGGCTTTATTAGTAATTAAATATGATTTGGCCCATTTTTCGGCCAACAACCAAAATGTATTTCATTACAGGTAATTAGAACGTGATGTAATGACATTTGAGTATTGAATTCACATGAAGCTTTAAGAAATTCTAGGTGGGTCTTTGTACGCCTAATTATTAGAATGAATCATTTGGAACAGAAATTGTCGATAATGGATGTCGATCGAAAAAACAATTTTTTTAAAACACATATGACATAAGTCGTTTAATCTGTTGTCCTTTCAAAATTATTGATTGTGCCATTTTTAACGTTTATGAATTACAAAAAAAAAATTGATTTTTTTTTTGAATTTTATAAAATTTATGAACATTGCTAAAAGTTTTCAAATAATCAGAATTTTTTTTTTTCCAAAAATTGTTATTGGACATTTTGGGTTATCTTCTTGTATTTGAAAAAAATTGAGGAGTGCCCTGAGATATTTTAATTTATCAGAATCTTCATGTGCTTCCAAATTCTCCAGATTATCCACAATTTCACAATGACCGAAAATCTCTCTTCCCTGATGATATTTTAATTAACAGCAGCCCCTGAAGAATCTCAGACTGGTAAAACAAATGCCCCATATTTCCTATAAATTCAACGCCCCTCATTTCCTCATTGCCTTAAAATACAAGCACAGTGCATTTTTATAAATAATTCAAGTTTTATGCAGAGATGTGATGAGGAGAGTCAAAAACACAGGATGAAGGAAAATAAATAGCTAAATGAGAATATTCTCTGGTCATAACCAAGGCTCAGGCCACCGTTAGGACACCAATGTAAATGCATGCTAAACGACTTGGGTGAGTTATCAACGATAATAACTATGGGTGACGTTCGTCACGTGTACCGAATCAAATGCATCGAGCACTCTGAGGCCTAGGCACCGATATTAAACCTGGTAAAATCGATTGTTTGAAAAAGGAAATGTCAAAATAGCATATTCAGTGACTCAACTGGTCCTCCAGTTTTTTTTTTTCTTTTTTTTGCAATAATTGATTGGAGGCTATTTTCAACGTGGACAATTCTTATATTATTCGAACGTCATGATGCACGATAATTCGATCTATCATTTTTTTTCGTGCGGTAAATATAATTAATTAAATATTTCTATTAGGTTTCTCGCTGTCTACAAATAATATAAATGAATGGTAATAAATGGGGTGAACAATCGGAAAGAGCGACGAAGGGACACTTTTCTATCGTCTAAGGTTAAACAATTAGTGTGTGTGGTAAGCAAATGATAATTATTTTTTGACGATAAATTAATGTAGTGGTCTGTGGAAAAAGGTCGTTGATGCCCTGGTATCTCCCAATATTTCTAAGAAATTGTTTTTTTCAGTAATTTGAAAAAATTCTTCGGGTTTAAATTTTTGTTCGGAGATTTTGGAGCGTCTGGGGCAATTTTCAGGTCCATTCATTTTTCGGAAAAAATGGTTAATTAACTTTTTGTCAGACCAAATGACAGAGACTTTTTGTCAGACCTGATAATTTGAAACCATAAAAAAAATCCGGAAGTAATTTTCCACACCAATTTTGTTTGCTAAAAAAATTGTTGTAGACGGTAATTTTGAAAAAGACATATATATTATTTCCAAGGATCTGGAGATCTGGAGATAATAAAATTGGGTACCGAATTTCCCATTTTTTCGGAAAAAAAAAGCAGTTTCTCAGTGTTCAGAGGACCTATTCTTGACTATACGATATTTGTTTTGCAGGCGAAACTCGTTTCGTTGATGAATTGCATCTGGAAGGCATATAGACGTTTCCTTCTCAAGTGAACTTTCATCAACGAAACATTCGTTTAAGGATGTTCGGCCGAAATTGAGGGTGGTAAAAGAATGCAACTCTGCATTATTTCCCCACGATTTAATTCCGAATTTTCAGGATTTTCTTTTCACCCGAAGCTCGTCAAAGCCACGGATAATTTTGCCCCTCTCGCCCACCCTAAAAAATCGTTCAAGTCCAATTTTTTGCAAGTTTCCCCATCCTCCAAAATGTTCCGACACCCAAAGATTTAGTATCCCCGGAGGCATCCCCGCCCCCCCCCCCCCACGACCATGTTCCACACTCCAGGGCTAAATGTTAGTTTGGTCGAAAAGAGAGAGGGGAGTACCCATTGTGATATCGTGGCGACGATCCCTGACGATAGGGGTACTCCTTGTACTGCTGGTTAAGCTGGCTGTGTGGTGTATGCTGGTTGAGGGGATGCCAGCCAGAACGGCTGTGGGTTGGGGCTGGACGAGTCATAGGCCCCGTTCCCGTACCACCACCCACACCACCACCACCACCGCCACCATTCCTGTATCTGCCCTGCATACCCATGCCACGATGCTGATGATTACCCGGTCCGTTCATTTTCCTCTCTCTCTCTCTCTCCCTCTCTTTCCTCTCCACTTTTTATTTACAATCTATCTAGCTATCCTTCTCACTCGCCCCTCACTCGTCTCGCCTGCCTCGTTTTTTTATTTCTCTTTTTTTCCGTCCCAACGAAGCCTTTTTCCTCCCTATGCCGCTCCCCCTTTCGTGTACACTTCCCACACTCTCTCAAGAGAGCTGGACGGCTCGGTTGGCAACCCACAGGGCAACAGAAACTCTGCGCCTGGATTTTTCGTCGAAAGTTGACTCTCTCCAAACACGTTTTTTTTTCGATTTACTCTTTTTTTTTTTTGGTGTTTTTATTACATAGCTTTTTTGGAGTCGATGAGTTTGACGCTCAGCTGCAGGCCCACCTGATGAGTTATTCATATGTACTATATATAGTATGGTAACCGCAATTTATTTAAAACGGAATAATGGTAAAGTATACTAATGACGCAGGTTGAATTTATTCAGACAGTCTTGAATGGTGTAGCTATATAGTGGTGGCGCTAGTTCAGTGTAGGCGAGCAAAATGCCGACATTGTGGATGTAAAAGTATGGTTTTTATTACACTAGGCCTATAGCCTAGGCTGACAAATTTTATGCGCTAAACTCGGGTTTTACAAAGCTAGGCTAAAAATTTTTCTCCTAATATTTTGCTGTGAAAATCCCTTGATGTGTGTTTAGAGTGTCCGTAATGTACCATTTTATGGATAGTCGGAAGGAAGAGACATTTTACAGAGCAGTGCGCGGGATAACAGGTTTACGGCCACGTAACGAAAGTTGAAACGGGTTTTTTCTACTGTTGTAGCCGCCATTTTGGCAAGAACCTCAGCATGAGCGATAGATGAGGACTACTGAGTGGTATGGTAGACATATTTGCAGGATTTCATTGTGCTGACGGTAGTTCTATCGAGGATATATGGGCTTGTGGAGCATCCACTGGATCGCATTCGCATGATAAGACTCAGAAAACCACAGAAAATCTATGCCGGCACAGGCGGCTACTCTATGAGCAAGCCTCCCGCTCATCGGACAATCCGAAGGTACTTTTGCCCAGTCGGCGATTGGAACTTAGAAACCCTGGCGACAGCGCTAAAGACTGCGCGCTTAGCCCACTCGTCCATTCTAATGTCGGAATATACTTATGCAATCAATAATGATAGAAGTATAAAACGACAATTCTTCAAGTTGATGTGCACGCAAAATGAGCCCAACTTAAAAAAAATACAGCTTAGTTTTTCAAATTATTGCCGCCTATTTCTCGATCGCGTCCACCAAATTGCGACTTTTTGTCTCTGTCCAATCTCAAATTTTGACTATATTAAATTAACTAAACGACTAAAATTTCTAGAAAATATTTCGCTTACAGATTAATAAAATAAAATGCATCGCTTTAAAGTTCGGTTAATGCGATAGATAATATAGATTTTAAGCTTGAAAATCGAGTTGTCTTGACTACAATTCCTTCGTCGCGCTTTCTCGATCTCGCGTCCCTTCAATCGCTTTTTTTCCTTCCCCTCGATTTTTTTTTCTCCATTTCATACAATAGCCTTAAATGTCCGATGGTCGAAGGAAGTTGCGGTTTCATGCAGCAGAGAATTTTGGCTCATGCAGCCTGGAAATTTTGGGAGTACAGTGCAAGTCAAAAGTGAAGTAAAGGGGAATTTTTAGGCCTGAGAGAGAGGAGTGGATTACAGGCTGAAATAAATAAAAGGGGAGCTCTCTCTCTCTCTACTCTCTTTTCATCCGAGGTTCTTTCCTATGAGGCTCACGCACACTGACTGTACCGCTCGGCGGCGGTCGCTGTTTGGAGCGTTTTTACAAACAAAAATGTGAAAAATAGTTTATATTCCAGAGATTATTTTTTTTATTCTCTATTGGAGAATTGTTCTCTCAGATCATTATAAAAAATTAAGGCGAACAACAATTTGGTGGGAGGGAAACGGGTGGTTTCCAATGGCAGAATCCTTCGCAGAATTATTATATATTTTTTTTAATAAGATTAAACCTTCTGATTTGTATTATACGAGTCCGGTGGCGCGTGCTGCGCACGCGCATTTCCTTTTCCCGCCGCACGAGCCGGTGGCGCGTCGGTTTCGGTCTTACGGTATTCGATAAGTTTGATGTACATCGATAGTTACTTTCGTCACTCTTTTTTACTATAGGATAATGTAACACCGGTAAATCCGTGTGAAACTGAATTACAAAAATGCAATGAGAAGACAAAATAAGGTTTGAATGAAAATTTGTTTCTATTTATAGTCCTAACGGACTAGTGCCCAAAATATTTTATAACTCGTTCCCGTGATATATATAATGAAATATGGAAAATAAAATATTGAATATATGGAAGAAAATTATTTTAAAAAAATTATGTGTGAGGTGTACAAAATTATTATAAATCTTGGGTGAATATTATAAATGACTGGAGATAGTGAATACAGTTCAATACACTTGTTGAAAAAAAAAAAGGAGCGTTATTCGAGACACAGTTATAGACTTATAACAAGATATATCCTATAAGAATTCCCTATTCCTTCTTTTTTCCATAATTTAAAATTTTTATCGACTTTAAAAAATACATTCAGAATACTACATATTCGTAAAAAAATGTAATTTACGCGCCTAGTATCGGAAACTACTATTTTTCATTGTCGAGTACATAAAGTGCTCGCACAAAAACCAATATACACGTGGCACTTATCTGCAGCGAATGGGTAAAACTAGGTTAAGTGCAATTGTACTTTGCAATCATTTCTGAAGGATATCTCGAAATTCAAGGGATGTGCGATTATTGTGGAAAAATATTTTTTTCGGAGATAAGAGCGAGGTCGAAGGAAGAAAATCGTTGAGCTTTTTTCATGTCTTCTATTTTTGGATATTTATCAAAAATAATGAGTTTGATGGTAAAAATTCTGAGCATGTGTGTGCGTGTAACTTTTCGAGAAAAATGAAGAAACCCCGTTCTCATCTAAAATTAAATTTTCTAAATAAAATGTGGAATAAAATTATTCTTGAAAATCATTGATCAACCACATATTTTGCTTTTGTAAACATTAAAGAAAAAAAAAAGAAATTAATTAAAAAATTCTTAAAATAATATAGGGGAGAAATTATAGATCGAGAAGTTTTTGTCTGGTTGCTATGGGTAACTCTCTCATTTGCTAGGCCAACTTATCAAACTTTTCTCTCTGCGTGTAGAGCAATTTTATGGTGAATACCATGATGATGGTATAGCTGGCAACGCTGGGTTAGTTGGAAGGCTTTTTGAGAAGCCAATGGAGGTGGGTAAGGGAACGATCGCGGCCCAAAAATCCAGGGAAACGATTAAGTGGACCGGAATCCAGGGCCCCGTTGCTTTTGGCTAGCAGCCGTACCCATATATATTTATCCCCCCCCTCCCCCCCTTCAGGCCGCCCTCTATCTTTCTCTCATTTTTTTTTCTTTTTTTTTCTACACTTCCACTTGACGCCCAGTATGGCTCAGCAGACGGGAGAAAACCAGTTTACCTTTAAACTTGACGGGGAATAAAAATAAATTTTAAAAACCCCCCCGATTCAAAATGCCGATAAACTTTTTAGTATCAACGCGGAAATGATTTCCAGGGAAAGACTTTTTGGGTAGTTCACTGGGTGGATTGTCAGCAGGACAGTTAGAAGAAAGTGGAATTACAGTTTGCTACTCAGCTTCTGCTATACGAGTTCGCTGGCGCGTACTGCGCATGCGCATTTCCTTTTTCCGCCGCACTGACTGGTGGCGCGTCGGTCGCGGTCTTACGCTCTTCGATACTTTCGCGATATCAATATTTTCTTTGGTCTCTCCTTTTTTGTTATACGAGTTCGCTGGCGCGTACTGCGCACGCGCATTTCATTTTCCCGCCGCGCCGACTAATATATATGAAAAGTTCGAAATTTTTGAAAAATCAAAAACAGCGAAGATTGAAATTAAAAAAAAAACATTAAAAATGAAAATCGCTCAAATAAAAATGAAAAAGATTAAAATGTTGGAACATCAAAAAAAAATTAATATATTTATATATCTATATATATATAATTGAGGGTGTCACAAAGTTTTACTTCTCTTGCTACGGCAATAATTATTTTTATTATTCCCATAGAATTGATTCTGGGATTTTATTTACCGAAATACAAGGAATTTTCCTGTATTTCCCATTTTCCCGAAGACAACAATTAAAGGAGGGAGGAGGGCAAGCAAGTTAATGAGGTCCTTGGGTACAAAATTTTATGGTCATGAATGGTCTTGAGGGGGAGGGGTGGGGGGGGGGCAAATTTCGATGATTTTTGTTATTCTTTCATTTCCACGAAGGAACATACGGGTACCCATTTGCTACCCTCAGGTATGTGCCCCCCCCCCCCAGACCTGGGTAAGACCGTGAATAAACTGTTGGCTTTTGCCTCCTCCAAGGGCCCCAGCATATAATGAAGGACTTGATAGACGTCCGGGCGGCAACAATAGTCCCTTTTCGATGGATCAGGTAAAGAAAATCCTCCCCCAGTTTAATACTCCCCTTAGGTCTATCCAGGGTTTTTCCCAGATTCGTCAAATTCTAAAATCTCCCTTCATAATTCCTCATTTTTACATATTCATTTATTCATAAATATAGGAATCCCCCCAAAAAAATAAACTAAAAAAAGTTCGAAGATTTTTTATTGCAAATTTCATCGACGAAATACGTGTTCTGCCATTTTGCTCGCGAACTCACCTAGTCGCGGGATAAATTCAAAATCTTCATCTTCTCCTTCGTGTTTGAAAAAGCTACCAAAGCAATTTTACCTAAAAAAAATAATGACCTCGTGAAGGAGCATCGATCGCGCCCCACAGCACTGGATAATTCGCTCGTGGGAAATCGATGGCCGAAAGATTTTGGTCATTCGCACACGCACACACGTACACACACGCACACACACGTCTGGGAAAAATTGTGTAAAATTGTAGATGATGTCTAAAAACGGGTTTTCAAAAGGGTGCATTGTGGAAGATGCAATTCTCTGCAGAAAATAATGGCAAGCATCTTTCCAAATAGTTTTTATTTGTGGAGCCAAATTTTCAAGAGTTTGCCAAATTCGTTTGGGAATTTAAAAAAAAGGGGGACGTGTATAAAGGAACTGTCTCCAAATTTCGGTTCAAATAGTTTTGTTGTGTGTTAGTGTGGGCGATGCGTAAAAATTAGGCAATCGAAATGTGTTGATAATCTGCGTAACTGCTCATATGGAGCAAAATTTTTTTTCACGAATCCGTAAAACCCTGTGAATAACATAAATTGTATTTGGTATTTCGTTCAAACTTTCAGTGTTGCGTTATCAGTGAAATCGTCTCGGTGATTTCACGCTGAAATACGGCCGCACGTAGTTGTGGCATTAGTTTTGCGGCCAAGCCAAATCGTCTACCATGACTTAAAAAAAAAAAAAAAAAATCTTAGCACGCGCTTTAATACTCCTATAATTTTTTCTTCAGATAAAGAATTTAGATGAACAGTAAAAATCCATGATAAAAAAATAAACAAAGATCTTTTTAATCCTTCAATTGAAATAATTTATTGGCAGGAAAACGCCTGAAATTTGTAGGAATAGAACGAATAAAATGGACAAAAAGAGAAATAAAAAATGGGAAAAAGACGTTTTGCAAAGTTATAAATTAAAGCTAGAGGCAGGAAAATGAGGGGCAATTCTCGTTCTCATACAGAGCCTTTTGCTCATATAGAAAAAGGGGAGAGGGACTTGAGGGTATATGCTTAGGTATACCGTTTCTTTCATGGGCAGTACTATACATCTATGCGTCTTTAACTTGGGACGTGGAGGCCCAGGTGGAGCGTCGTCGAGCACACCACCTGCCCTGACCCTCCTACCCACGCGGTGATCGCTGGAGCAACATAAGGCTCGTCCTATCTTTTTTACTATCAATTCCACAAGAAAAATACACGAGTACAACGAACGGAGGTACAAATTTCCATGAAAATTTCCAATTCAGCAGCGAAAGTCAAAGGCATACTTTGTGCAATTGCAATTTACTTGCGCAAAAATATTCATAGAAAATATATTTTGCCTTTAGTTATTTTTTTGCCAACAAAAATGTTGAAAAGAAATTTGGTTTTGATAATTTTTTTTTCCACACGACCAGTTATTAAATAGCTGAAAAAAAAGAACCGAGTCCCTCTCAACATTCCTCAAATTTCCGAAATCAGATTCTCTGTAAGAGAACTCCGTCCAAGAATTTGAAGCACGTCGATAATTTTTCGCAATCGAAAGCCACAGCTCTTCTGGCAAAGGACCTCTTCTTAATTTGTCACAGTAAATAAAATATGCATTGACTGAGATGGGCTAACTTTAAACCACGTGTGAACCCATCTTATAGGATATCCTAAACAAACACCATGAAGAATTAGGACTTTCCCTATAGGATTTAATGCCCGGTACCTGCAAAAATCTTACGGGGAATCCTATGGGCTTTCTTCGTACTTAAGGGGTTGCCCGCCCTAGAATTTAAAACTTTTGTCCCGAGAATTGTTTGAACATTTTTCTTGTATTTGGAGGGGAGTGTGAGAAAGTAACATATACACTTTAACTGATTGGTTTTGCCCCGTGTACACGTACAATGCCCTTTCTCACGATTATATCTTTAAGAAGCTCCAGGTGCCTCAATTTTCAATACATTTTAATATTTTCCCCGCATATTTACAATACACTCTGAACAAAATTCATGTATCATTCGGCTTTTATAAAATTGGATTAATTTTTTTCAGTTCATATTCATAATTTTTTGGTTTCAGAAAAAAGGGAGCAAAAGATTTTCTATTTGTGTACGTAAAATGGGGATGCGCAATTTCCGGAAATTTATAGAATATAAAAGCCATTTGGTCGAAATTTCGGGTATTTGAAGGTTTTCAAGGTAAGTATATCATAAAAGGTTCGGAACATGTAGATGGGGCAAAACGGATCGGTATCATGTTGCTTTCTTATACCCCCATAAATAGCGAGGGCCATTCAGTAAATTCCAAGAGACAAAAATGGTAAAATTTAGAGGCGGTATCAGCTTAAGGTACTCCAGCAATTGGAACCCAAGGGAACCAAAAGTTGACCCTGATTAATGTATTAGCACACAATTTTTAAGTTGAAAAACGTCGAAAATTGAAAAAAAATCATCAATTTTTTAAATGAAAATTGTGCATCTGAAAAATGGTATCGGTACATGCAAGTTTGACATGGATTTTGTATATAGACCAGCCACATTCAACATATAGATATACAAGCCCGAAGCGCGCTGAATTACAATATGGTATTTGAAGGAACAATACATTTTCCGAAGTTGAAGATACTGCTAATCATTGACTCCGCAAAAATGAGAGCTTTCAATTTTCCAATTTGGTCTTTTGTTTTTTTCGGTAATTATCGCGTGCATATAAAATTTGTCAACACTGGATAGAATATGTAAAACATTCGAAACTTGATAAATTAACAGAACGGCATCCTTATTTGTCCAATACTCCCTAGGATCCTCCCAAAACTCCTGCAGAAAATGTCACGTGACTAAATTCTATAGGCAAGTCCAACTTCTCAATACCATTTCTATAGAGCGCCTATATGCAGTTCTAACCGGAGTCTATAGGATTCTTTCATACGTAAAAATTGAAAATCCCGTCACAGGAACGGCACTTCCGGTGTGGTGTGCGTACACAGAGCATGCACGCTGAGGGTACCGATCCATGTTTCTACAGTGCATATAGGCTGGATCGATTGTAACTAAACATTACCCTCATAGTGTCGGTGCATAAAGGAATACAGAGCATAAAACTTGTCTCATTTTTTTTGCTCTAGCTCTAGGTATATTTCCACTTCCCATAGCACTTGGAGATGCCTGAGCCATACCTCCAATATTCGATTTCATAGATTTTTTTTCAACCAATTGAGTTAAAAATTGGCGAACTGGTGGGGCTGGCTGAAGCCACACGACAAAACGGCCCACTTTGTCAGTCCTATAACTTCTCTCAAAGATTTTTCTTTTTGGAAATTCCAATGTTGCGCACACATACGTACACACTTTTGAAAATGGTGTGAAAACCACGAAAAATGCATATAAAAAAAACATAAGGTAAAATAAGGAACAAGTATTTCAGGACTTTGTTATGGAACTGAGTTATAGAAACTTCCCGGAAATTGTTGAATATTATGGGAAGTTCCCAGAAAACGACAAAATACGGGAAAATTATGACGGGTTCCGGCGTAAATATGAATTCCAAGTAATTTTAGAAAATTGATGGAACACACTGAAAGATAAAATTCCGTAGGTTAGGACGGAGAACATGAAACTTTTCCCTAATTTCCTAACTCACAATTTCATGACTCAGAATGAATCAATTGAGGCTGGGTCATCACAAAGAGGAAGAATTCTCTCCATGTGGAATTATTTCCGGTTTATCAACAACGCAATGACTCCCAAACATATCAAAATACTAAAAAAAAAAAAAAAAAACTGAAACTGACTATACCCCAGTGGCGCGCAATTTCAAAAGTCGCCGGTAAACAAATGGACAAAAAAAAATTCAGAGCTCTCCCCGTTCTAAACCCAAATAACACAAGCAAAAATGTCTCGATTTCACATTGAAAAGAATGTCATCAGGAGTGAAACGCAGTATCGTCTAGTATTCAAATGATCTGGCCAAAAAATTGAGGACTTGAAAGAATTCTGGGACGAAAACTGAATAAAAATCGCTCACACAATCAGAGGCGACTCTCACTTTCCACACTGGATGGATTGACCAAGAGAGTGAGAAAAGAGGGGGAGAGGGAGAAAGAGAGCAAGAGAGAGAGAGGGTGGGAGGAAAAGTGACTCCCAAGTCTCATGTAAAATGTGTTATGCTCCTCATGCTTGAAACGAATTGTACAAGGACTTGGGCTCGTGTCATTTCTGCTATCGAGCACTTCCCATTGCAGTGGAAGAAAAAAAAACATATATATATATAAAAATAAACAAAATAAATAAAATCACAGTCCGGGATTGAACTCGTCGCCTACCGTATGGGATAACACTCCTGCGTTGCCGTCATACCACGACGGATAATGATGAGTAGTTTAAAGGGTCGCACGAGATAATAACACGAGAAAATTCAAGTGAGAGATTAAAAAAAATGTGTCCGAGGCACAATGCGACACGCACACCCACGCACTCACACGCATTTATTTGCAATTTATTTGTTTTTGTTTTACTGTAAGAATGATTATGGTGGGGAGAATTTTGAATTTGCACGGGGCGCGGGAAAAAGGGGGGGGGGGAGTAGGGGAGGGTTACTTTAAATTGGCAAAATGAATAAAAAGGCACGAAAAACTGAGCCGACTGGCCGTGCGAGACTTGCACCCTACAACTGACTGAAACTGACTGAAGCGAGCCACTAGTCGCCCAGTTTAGTAGAATTTACTGTGTGTTGGGAAGGAACACAAGACCGCACGGCGAGGGATAAGGAGTGGGGATGGCGCAATGGCGGACGAATTTTACAAATCGCCTTGCGCTTCCCAAAAAATTCAAAGTAGTGGTGATTTTGTTTTTTCGAATCAAGATTAAAGTTGTAAAATACAAAATGATCGGAGTTACATAAAAAAACTTTCGCCATTTGAAATTCCCGCGCTACATTAAGTTTTTGCTTTTCAAAATTTACGCGCGAACTCTAATATATCGTGAGCAAGTGGTTCTGAGGAATATATTATTCAATGTTTTTTTCTGTAGAGGATTCGATTTAAGGTCAGAAAAGTTTTGTACGGTTTTTTTCATACTCACTTGTACTCCAGATGAATTCAAAATTTGAATTTTTGGGGGACCGAGCAAACTATCAAACTGATTTCAATCAAACTGTATTGAATTCTAAAGTATGTGAGGATACATCGATCGCGCTATGTTGAGCATTTTTTTGCGGAAGAAAAAGAGCAATGATTAATGGTAATTAAGTTAATTCAGAAACTGAGCTTTTCGACATTGGCTTTATTTTGTTTAACCCTACCGTTTTGTTAATATTGTTCAGGGGAATAGAACATCACTAATCAATGGAAATACTTTATTCATTTTAATTTTTCTAAATTTATATGTAAAACACTATACTTCTATTGCGTTTTCAAAAATATTCATTAACGCTTTCTTAACAAATAAATGCCCTCGATCGTTACTATACTCATTGCAATAGAGAACTTGGATGTTGTTTTTCGATAATATGCACTGCACAATGAGGAAAAATACTAGCAAAACGCTTTTATTCGCTGTTCTTTTTTTGCTGGGTGTTTTTCAGACCACGTGTAAACAGCTGTGACATCACGAGAGTACCTCGGCCCACGGCAGCCAATCACAGGCCGTCTTTAACATAACCCCAGCGGACGCAGCCAATAGAACATATAGATACTTCGGCGAGGTACTATCACTTTTGTGATTCTCTGAACAGCGAATTTCTGATTTGAAATTGAAGACTTTTTTTATAATTTATTTAGAACTATTGAGGAAGATTATTATGAATTTTATGTGAACGAGGGCGAAGCAAAAAAAAAATGTGAAGGAGACCTGATAGGCTGCAATGAATCGCTCATAATAAACCTGGGCTGCATGCAAGTATACTTCGCAAATGGTTATTTTGAACATGATTTTTAAACGTGTATAAAATTGTATGAAAAAAAGAGGATCACTTTCCCTTTATTGCTCGGCGAATATTAATTCGTATATTTTCAAAATGCGAACACTACCAAATAACTGAACCTCAAAAATTGATTATTCAAATCCAATCGGCGCAGAAAACTATTTTCGCACCTGGATGCGCATGCGCAGCCGGATAATTCAAATATTAGTGCATTCATTGTTCTGTCGATATTGGTGGCGAATTTTGAGCAAAAGAATTTCTTTCCAATATTTGAACTGCACTATCTGAGAATCTATATGAAAGTCTCGTGGTATATCACCCAATTTATTAATTACAATTTTACAATTTTTTCGTTCAAACCTGGCAGAGGTACTACCTGGCGTTGAAATGTCAACGTTCGATGAAATATAGGTCTCAACATTTACGTCCATGGAATATGATCAGAAGCGAATAATTTATTGATTAGAGATAAATAAACAATTTGGTCATTCATCTCCGACATTTTACAGAATGCCTTAATTTGTGAACTGACCGCGCTATTTAAAATAGGCTTTAAGTTAGCAGGACCGCACCCATGCCTGACCGACGATCACAACGACCCCTGCCCCTAACATTATCATAATTATTCTGTCCAACAAATCTAAATAATTAATCAGCCTAGTTTGAATAATTGAGTGATTAATTTTCATTCACCCTTGAAAATTTATGAACTGTAACTCTGCCTTATCACACGAGCGCGTCGATAAAACAGCCTAGACAAGTGTTTCCTTGAATTGGAAAAAAAGACCAAATGCCTAGACCACGTGTGGAATTCAAAACTAGGTTTCTCGGCCATGGGACCGTATTTTTTTTCCTCTGGGGGCCTACGACTAATTCCCAGATGTTCCACGCCTTAATAATCCAACACATGCATAGTCACAAGTATAAAAAAAAAGTGTTAAAACCTTTACATCACAACATACATTAGTTTCTCACAAAACTGATGAGAGTAAGAGCAAAAGTTTTCTGATGGGAAAGTGAATTCATCTATTCACATGCCACCCGTTGACTAATTTTGCGCAATTTTTAGGGTAATAAACAGCAAGCGATTATAATCCAGCAAAATATCGACAAATTTTGTCGCTATTTTTTTACAGAAAAACCAATTGGACCACCCAAAGGCAGAGCTGTAGTAATTAATTACCCAATTCCATGATTACTGAATCTAATAACCATTAATCAAAAATTGCAATTCTTGATGAATTATTTAACGTTCTTTCGGATATTTAAATTATGGAAGAAAAAAAAAATTCCGGAAAACTGAGAAAAAATAGCAATTTTCGCTGTATCTTTTAAATTAATTTTTACGGAATTTTTATTTGTCTTCCTCTCTGTTTTCATTCAAATTGTATTGTCTGGCGTATGTGCTGGGGGCGACCTGGAGTATTGAGTCTCTCGTGGTGGATCCGATGGGGACGCTATCCCCTTATCAGTTGAAAAATTTGTGAGCCGTTGAGGGAGCGAAAGCCGAGGGGATGCTTCGACAAGCAGTGGGGGCGTGCGATTAGGGTTTCCGTGTGAATATAACACCGAGACACATTCAGGGCCGTACTAACGCGGGCTAGTGACCCGTTAAAAAATATGCATTCATTCTAAAATACTTTGCCAAAAATATGAAAGATAATCATGTGCACTTCCGCAGCATTGTCTTCATGAAGAAATATGTCAACAAGCGGTCCGAGTGAATGGGACTTATCAGGCCGACATAACAACCATTTAGGATGTTCCCTCGTTATTATCGTTTTTTCTCGAAATGTGCGCAAAACTCAAATATCTTGTGCAAGGAATTTACTCCTCTAACAGTCCTCGCTAATCATTGGAGATACCTTGGAACGATTTGTAGAAGAGATCTCATGTAAAATAATCGTGAATCGAAAACAATTTCACTTCTATCTTTCAGGGATGCCTCGAGAAACTATCGAAAGGCGATAAAGTGCGTCTTTAGCGTTGTATGTCCCCAAAAATAGGGTTGAATAAAAAATAAGGACTCGATACTCGATTTATTAAAGATATAAAAAGGTGAGATTCGAAATTGGGCGAGAACTGAAAAAGTGAAATAATTTCTGTTTTGCAATGAATATTGGTTAATTATTGATAAGGCGAGAAAATTTTAAACGCATCTGATATATTGCAAAATGAACTTTGGAGAATGTTGATTATAGGTAAATTTTGGGGAATTATTCTGATATAATTTAATCGGTAATGTTAGTGATTGAAGGTCTCTAACTACATAGTCAGTAGGAACCTGCAATACTGGCTAGTTTTTTCTTAAGTTAATTAGGGCTAAGCAGTGGCTAAGGTCAGAGTTAAGTCTTGTGATTGACTGAACCTAAATTTTTCATTAGAGGCGTCAATCAGAAAGCGTTGAACATTCCGCTACCTATGATCAGCAAAGTAGCCTGGCAATCTTAAGGTATCTCAATTATCTCGGATTTTCCAAATTATAAAGTTAGGGTGGATTATATTCAGAAGCTTCACAAACTTCACTTCGCGATTTGACAATCAATTTGAAAAAAAAATGTTACAAAGTCGTGATTCAAGGTTCAGGTTTAAACGAAGAGTCTTTAATTCCCGACAATTTCACAGTCACAGAGAGAAACATCCTATTTCTGGTTCTCAATGCAATTTTTAATATCTATATTTTGAATAAGTAGAATATTTAAAAAGAAAACCGAAATACTGCAACAAAAAAAAAACTAAAAAGATATAGCTTAAAAAAAAGGATAGATGATCTTGTTCATGTTGAATCCTATAGGGCAGCACTAAACTGTAGGTCGCGATTGAGGTAATTTAAGAGGTCATGAAACTTGCCATAAGAGTTAAAATTACAATCCAATTATTTTGTAAGAGGAAATAATTATTTCTGGAAAAAATCAATTTTACGCTTATTATAAGGGGACTGCTGGGCATGTGACAAGTTGATTTATTGAACGATGTAGGGTTCCAGGAAATATCGAAAATGATTTTTTGTGAATTAAAATTCTTATATTGAGTAACGTTTTGTGCATTCAATTCATCGAATTTTTACCTTCAATTTCGGATACTAAAAATTTAAAAAAACATAGACAATCATAATATAATAAAAAAAAAGACAAGGGAAGTTTTTATTATCCATCGTTCTCTCTTCAATGTAGTCACCCAGCCTACTTAAAAAGGATTTTTAAGAAATTTTTTTCAATCATCTTAATTGTCACTTAGGATAAAATTATATTCTAATCTCAATAGTTCATACCAATGTAACAATTGATTTTTCCCAGTTCGATATTCACAAACATTTTTAGGAATATGTGGTAAGAGAAATGAATAAGAATGTGCAAGTTCCCTATTAAACTCACATTTAGAGAAATCATCTTGACTACTATATAAGAAGTTGCGAATTTGGGATTTTTCTAGGAATAATAACACAATGGTGAGTAAATTGTCAAATTATACGACGTTTTGCTAAATATTTTAGCCCGATCAAGCTCTGTAGGAGACAATACAAGTCGATCCATAAGGAATCAAAATTATTTTTTTTATGATAGCTCTGAATACGAAAAATAGAAAAGTCTGCATCAGTACTTTGACTTTAAGCAATCCTGTTACCCTGTTGAAGCTCAAACATTGAGCGGAACATCATTTGAGAATTTAATGAACGTTGTTATTATCTTTCCAAATGGCAGTGTCCTCGACTTGATCAGCACAGAGTGAAATTGATAGCCACTATAAAAAAACACTGTCCCTTTCCAAATATGATGGCAAGCATTGCAGATTCCTTGAATCCCATAGTGATCAAAGCCATTGACAAGTTTTTCAGAGACAGTGAATTGAAAATATGAACATTGATCGTATAGTGAAAATCAGAGTATCCTTATATCGAATTTATCAAAACCGTTTTTTTGTCGCTTTCAATGTATAAATAATTGGGTTTCATGGGTCACTTAGCTAATAAACCTTGTGTATTGGTTTCTAATGCTAAAATTAAAAAAAAACAAATCTTTCCAAATCCCCAGATCTTCATCCATTGACTTCACATTTGTTAGTTGTAACTGTTGTGAGATTTCTATAAATAACTAAAAACCTAATGATTTTCCTACATTTTGCTACATATCAAAGTCGGTCAAGTTTACAACAAACTAATTTTGGTATTCGGATTTCATATCACAAAAATCCACAAAATTGTAGACTAAATGGTATTCCGCGGAATCTATTGGACTTCACAGTTCCATCTCTCATATTCCAACTATTTTGGCCCCAGATCGAATTCCGCCCATTAATTGTTATTAAAGATTCATGGATGAATAAACGAATATTGGCGTTTGGAGAATGGACTCTTCTCCTCCTGAAATACTTAATTTTAGTTCTAACTTTATCATTTTTCCTGCACATCGCAAGGAAAAGATTTTTCAAGATTTTTCATAATTCAAAATTCGTAAAAGCTCAGCCAGTTTCCTTATGCAAAACTTTTTCAACATCGAGTATTTTTGGAAAGCTTAAGTTGCGCAAGCGTAGGAAAAAAATGTAAAAAGTATTTGAAAAAATAATGGATGTTGACTAGGGAGAGGATCACGAATACGTCCCACGTTTTAATCCAAAATGTCAATTAAAAATTGTCCATATTCTTCTAGGGAATAATCCTCGCAATTGATTTTCCCCCTCCCTCAGATCTCTAAGGCTTCTCAAATCGTTGAAAAATAGCCGTCCACTTTTCCCCAGGCGGTTATTTTAAATGGATATATTTGTGAACGAATCCAGAACAATTATTCTTGAATTTGTGCTCTGCCAGGTCGATAAACCCTTTTTCGTGCTTTAGGGATGCAAAATGAGCATTTTTGTGAAGCTTAATTATTGCTATTTTTGGAAACTATCAATTATTGGAAAAATTTACTTCAGAAAACCGAATTTTCAGGTGTGTGCATTATGTACGATTTTTGTACTAATTTCCTCCAACCTGGGTCTTAAGTAATTAACAGTCAAATGGAACGTCATTGGAAACATTGCATGTAATCCAATCAATGTTATGAATTACCTATAAATGTTTGAATATTCCCAATAAATTTGTAAATTTCCAATATTTCCAATGTTGGAGTTTCTAATAAATACGTTCAGTTTGAATTAGATTCCTTAGCAATAATTTATTATCGAAAATATGTGCACATTTACTATCTAGCGGAAGTTCTTAATTCATCTGAAAATATAGTCATTTACTAATGCAATGATTATAACTTTAGAACGATGGTTAGGAAGAAAGCGACTATGGTCCAAACATTGTAGAGCACACGTAGAGAAATTTTAATTGTCTCAATATCAAACATAAATTTTATTTTTAAGAGAAATTTTGAAAGTTCAATAAATCTCACAGATTCAGAAAATAACATCCTATATTGTCTTATTTCCAAAAATTTCAAAATGACAAAAAAGTCCGAAAAGCAAAGAAAGACATTTTTCTTTATTCGAGAAAATTTGAGAATTTTGAACATTTTTGTGGAAAATTTAAAATATTTTCAAAAATGGGAGAAATCGATCAGCACTTTGAACTTCAAAAATCCCAAGAACTTTGATACTTTCCAAAATTTTATGATGCAAAAAATGTTAAAGATAACACATATGTGACCGAAAATAAAAAAAATCCCTTGCATCTCTACACGTGAGCACCAGGGGGATAAATAACCGATAGTTACACCCTGACGATTTGGGATCCACGATGTTGCGTGTATGTCTATTTTCTGTTAAAAATAGATCAAAAATAACCTTTTAGTACTTATTAAACATTTGAAAATGAACTATTTGAGTAATTCATAGCCATTAGTCACTCATTTATCATCCATTAGAGGGATTTGTTTATACCACAGTGAATGGTAGCGTGGATGTTGCATGGAAGTTCAATCGCCAGGGCAGCTGGTATATAATAATGAGTACAAAAGCCAGGGACGTATTTGAAAGTGTGCGACAGAACATTCGGAGCATGCTTCATAAGTAGAGGAGGCGCAACCTAGGGCATTATCTCTGCAAATATTTGACCAGTAACCTTTGCTCCTTTTTAAACAATTGTTAATGTCACATTGTAAAAAAAATAGGGGACTAATTCATTTGTAAATTAATATAATATTCATCTAAATTCCACCATAATTGCTCAACTTTCCCGTATTAAGCCTTTTTCCAACCCTTTTCCTATCGACAATCAGATAGAGAGGGGAATACCCGCATATAGTGCGCGCATGCGGCGTAACTGCGCACTAGTCACTCGTTTGACTCACTCCTGCCTATTGACAGTCAAATCTATCGCTCTTGCTTACCACATATTCAAAAATGCATCTAGATAATAAAAAACATCTGTGGTCTCTAGCGGGTACATTGGAATATATAAAGGTGCAGTTAGAAAATAAAATTCTGGAATCCAAGAGAAAAAAGCCTGAGTTTCAAACATATGTAATCCTAGCAATTAGGAAGAATTTAATAGCAAAAGAGCGACTTTGGAATGGAAATTCCAATAATAAATTTGTGTTTGGTGGGGTGTATTATATCCTACTGTCTTAGTAGTTTTTATGCAAAATGGGGTGGATCAAAATGATCCAATCTATGGAAAATATCAAAATGCAAATTAAAATTATTATTTTGTTGAGGTAAAATGTACTACGTGTCAATGAAAAAAAAAACTCTATTCTTGTTATTTTTTACTTCTATCTATCGAAGAATAGAACTTGATTTTTCTGATATATAGAATATGATACCTATAAACAAATAAGTAATGAATATGAAAGCTTTAGGGAGGGTAGAATATGCGCACCTGAGTGTATATGGCTATGCGCATGCGCATACCCAAATTCAGACCTAAGAAGTTGCACTTCTGCCTACACGGACATTTTTTTTTTAGTAATTTCATTCCATTTAATTTCACCAAAATGTTAGGTCATGCCATTTTGAAATGAGGAATTGACATAATTGTAAATGATAATGAGTAATATATAATTAATCCCATATGTTATAAGTTAGGGTCATTCTTGTTTTGGACTTGGTGATGAATTAACAGGGGATGATTATCAATTAATCTACCAATAATAAATCAGAATGGGAGAGCGTCAATTTGGATATCTATCACTAATATCATTTGAGTTTTTTATTCAGTTACCAATTCCAAATTCACTCTGGAAATTTCTAATTAACTTTGACATCCGTTGATCAGGATTTTAAAAAAATTAGTGTTTTGTCAATGAGTAATGAGGATGAATGATTTGCAATGGGTATGCCAATCATCAATTGAATTTAATAACTATTCAATCTGTCGATCAATATTTATCATACAAGCTATTTTATACTCATATAAATCGGTATTAAAAATGAACAATTCCATTTATTCATCATTCGATATAAATTCTATATAAATCAGTCAATTTATAATGAGTGTTTGAAATTAATTGATCGCAAAATTGTCATATTGTAGGTGTAATATTTTTTTTCCCGTTACCAAATAATCGTGAAAATAGAAAATTCAAAATGGTGCATTAGCAGAAGCTTTAGTAATTATGGAATACATTGAGAAAATGCAAATTTTCATTGTCATTGCGTAATTTCCTTGATAACTGATTGATTGGTAAATTAAACAAATTAACTAATCAATTGGTAACTCAATAGCAACCAATTAGTAATTTCAATTGAAAACTCTGCTTCAGAAAATATTTTCCAGGCTTTCAGAATTTGTTCTCTCTATGTGAGAATATAATTTTTTTCGTATCAGAAAAAAAAATAAAAGTGCTTGCACTTGTGATTTTTATTCAATACAAAATGTTTACATTATTCAATTTTTTTGTTCAATTATGGGAAGTGAGGAGGGGATTTTGTTACAACAAATTTCACAATGAGTAAATAAATAATGATGTGGGTAGAGTGGAAGCGAAAAAAAATACAGCACCACGCGGTGATTAGAAAATTTATACATTGTGATTAATTACAGCATTTAATATTGTATTAATTTTTTTTTGTATCTTACATATCAGGATCAATAAACAGTATATCGGAAATGCATGCGTATAGCTCATTCGTTAACAAACCTGTAAATCTAGTGTAGTTACATTAAAAAGGTACCAAAAGAAGTGAACAACATTAATAAATTTTGGTAAAGTAGGATTTTTAATGAAATTTTATAAGTGATTATTTTTGCTTGATGTACTTTATTTTCTAATGTATAAAAAAATTGGGGATGAGATTTAGGTGGTAAAAATAGTTTGGTTATTGAATGATATTATAATAAAAAAATGTAAGATTGAGTATCAAATTGACTGACTTTTTATTCCATTTGAAATGCAAAAATCCCCTTAATTATCCACATTTTTATTCATATTTCTGATTAAAATTTTTCACTTATGTATTCGCAAAATTGTTATTTTTCCAAGACACATTTTGCTTAAATTCCAGAAATTAAAAATAAAATGTGACGTGAAAATTTCACTCAAAATTTTTTTAATGGTACACTCCAAAAACCAACAATTTAAACCAAAAAGCTGAGCTAAGTGATCAATCGAGTCAATCGATATTTTAGGGTGGTAAATATTTTGTTAAATGCCTCTAAAACGAAGATATGGAAATTCGCTTCAATACAAATTTGTGGGCGTTTTTCACATCAGAAAAAAAAAAGTTTACATGAAAATAAACTACTGAGAGAACCAACTTGACTCGATTGACCATTTCGCTACTGCTTTTTGATATAATTACATCTGTTGCATCAATTGCCTAGTGTTCTCGTGAACATACAGTGAGAATATGAAAATCAAAATAATATGTAAAGCATTGAGAGTTTTGGGAGTTGCGAGAGTGAGGATATAAAGTTATTCATGTGCAAATTTTGTTTTTGTTTTTTTTTTTGCATATAATTCCTTTATTCGACAACAGATATTGGCAAAGCCCAGCCACCAGTCGTGAAATAAAAACACTTGGGAACTATTGGAGTTGATCTAGCCAAGCGAGGATCAAGAAGCATTATTGTAATTTCTTCCTTCTTTACATACATATACCAAGAGGCAATGAAGGCAACACGAAGACGAGCATTATTCACTAATCGTTAAGAAAAAAAAAATGACCAAACAGCCCAGAAACTCAGTTGTATTATGGGGACTAACAAAATGGGCGCATAGTTGATGGATCTATGGACAAATCTTAAATTGAGCGATAGTACATCTAAACTGATGACTAAAAAGTTCAAACTTTCAAAAGATTCCAAATTAAGGTAGCTCAATCATTTAAGACGTTCGAGGATTTTATTAAAAACCTTCAGTGAATAAACGACAATATTTTTTCTGCATAAGAAATTTTGGTAAATTTGATTTTTAATTATGAATTTTCACAATCACCTTTCAACGACTCAACAGCAAACAAACGAAAAAAATTGAACGACATTTCGTATCTTTAAAACATTGCAATACTTGTTATATATTTTATTCTGAGTAGGTACGGCAGCAAAAGAAATGTTTACAAATAAAAAAAAATGCAAGTGCTAAACGAAAATTGAATTACGTGTATGTTTTTTTCTGCATTTTTTAACATGCAAATTTTGATTGAAAAATTTGACGATTTAAAACCTTGATATTTATAATGGTCTACATATTAAACTGTAAATCACGACCGAGCTACCCTATAACACAATAACATTGTCAACAAAATTAGATTACTATTAAATATTAAAATCGGATAAAGAATAGATGCTCGCCTACCTGAATCCTTAGCTTTCAAGACTGTCATTAAATATACAATTTTTTAATTCAACACTCACGCACTAAGTACGATGTACTTGGAGAGGAATTGCGGTACTCCCTAGGTATTAATTGATGTGAAAAATTTAACAATAACTGAGGGACGCTAAATGTCTCAAGAATAATGTTTTCAAAATCCTACAGAAAATGCGTATTTTTTTTTCAATATGTAAAGAAAATGAAGAAGATGTGATGTGTGAAGTTAATTGACCTTGCAAACAGCGAATATTCACAGTTCATAATATGAAACATTCGATATTATGTATTCATTAATATCTTATAAAATGACAAAATGAAAATTTTATTCAAGGAAATCCAAGTGATTTACTCAACCTATGAAGTATACCCATAAACAATCTTTACTGTTATTTAATGTTGTTTTCTATCGCTCTCAAGGTAACAAATTATGCCCTCCGATGGATTTGGATCAGGACTTTGTTAAATGAACCAACCTGAAATAAAGCAGCTTCATAAATATTAGCAAGCCAATGTAAAAATGTTTGAAAAAGTGTGAACTATTTTTCGAGATTCTTGATAGGTGACTGGAACACTTCAGATATTTCTAAAAATCTAATTCCCTTATCAATTCATAAAAGTTAAATGACCAAATCATAACTTAATTGCATGCTTTTTCTTTTTAATATTCATACAGAATTCATTGGGCATCTTCATTGCAATAAAACGGATATCTATAATTGTTCAATCTGCATTGATTTTACTCTTAAGATTGCAAAATGTCTATAATTATTGAATTCATTTTCTTCGATATTAACAACAAAATACTTTTGGAAATAGGAGTTTTGACAAATGTCCAATTGTCTAATTTGTCACACTTGCTTTATTTTTAAAAACTTTTGAACTCATTATAATTATTGAATTGTTGAACTTATAATTCATTTTGTAATTTTTGGATTTTCAAGCTCTGAATTTTGTTGATTTTTTTTTCTATTTTTAAAGTTCGTCAAAATTATTATTTTTTTTTTGTCAATCAGTCCGAAGTAAGTTTTACGTTTTGATACCTTCCTAAATTCCTCACATCAATTAATTTATTAACTACGGAGGCACCTTGAATTCCGCTCAAACATCTTTTAAAAAAAAAAAAAAAATGGAAAAATAAACAAGTGCAAAGAGAGCAGAGACACACTTGCCCCCTTTTTTGTTACGGCCATGAGGTTCAGGGTGGAACTCTAAAGGCCCCAAAGTCTCCAAATAATCGTAAATAAATTGTCTCATGTAAAGTACTAATAATGTCCAAACCAAAACTATTCTTTTAGGTTTTAACAGAAATCAGATTTTAAACCATCTTTTTCAAATGTTCAAAGATTATTGATAGTTTGTTCATAAGTTGCACGGTCATCGACGATACACCCTCGCCCAGAATTGAAAATTGAAAACATGAATAATTCAACCGGAGGCCTCCAAGAAGAGACCACAGCGAAAGATAAAACTGAATATTGTACCTAGCATCATGATTTCTTGACTAGTCATCAGTTATGAACAAGAAGTAACATTAAATTTACTTTTGAAATTGCCCATTGCCATCTTGAGGTTAGCTAGGCTCTGCGGGCATAAAACATTCAAATTCTTCCTTGTACCAGTTTTCAATGGAGTTACTTGAAACGTTGTATGAATAGTGAGACAAGAACAAGGGAACTGCTACAATTTTCCTCGCTTTTTTCGGATAATAAATCATGCAATAATCCTTTTTTTTTCTACAATAAACTATAGCACAAGAAACCTCTAAAAAAATCCTCCACTTGTTCACTTTTCATGATTTTTTTTCGATGGCACATTTTCAATCGTATAAGCCAAAACTGGCTTTAATCTCGCTTATCGTCCATAACAGATAAGCAATCAAGAAAGCACGCTATTAGATATAAACCTCTGAAACTTTTAATTTGCACCAGTGAAGTGTTAAAAAAAAATGTCAGAGCCTGAAACTTCCATCTTCGTCTTTCTCTGTTGTCTCGACCCCACCCAATCCGCTAATACTGTCTTCCCCATAAGTGTGTCTCTCTCCTCCCCCATCCAAATCCCCTAACCCTAGTTATCTTGACGTTACCTCGTGCGTCACACTTCCTTTAAATAAATAATCATAAATGTTCTTTCACAGCTCGCAATTGCCGATGGCCTTTTAACCTCACCAACTCTACAAAACTTTCAATTATTGTTCAAATAATGTTCAATTTGTTCACTCCTTCACTACCGCCAAGTAAACAAAGCCCATGTGATAAGTCCACTCCGATAAACAATCATAACGACACGTATTGACTTTTCCCCTCCCTCAATATACCCAATATTCCAACGGAATAACTAAAAAATAAAAATAAAACAATTTTGACAGTAGTTTTTTTTACAGTCTCTCACTGAACAACTGTTTTCAACTGTTCATTGGCAAATCCGTTTCGCAGTTCTGTTTGTCCCTCCCTAGCGTCTCCTTGAAACCCAAACTCTCACACCCTCCCACTCACACTCTCTCGCTCGCTCTCTCTCTCCCTCTCTACCTCTTTTGAACAATTGTTCACGTCTCTCTCAAATTTTTGTTCCCCATTCTTCGCTCCGTTGGCTCTAACAGCGGAAAAAATAAAGAAACAAACGTAAATAAGAGGAGGCTCACTTCTGCATCTTTCGTTACAACAAAAACAAACGAGAGAAAGACCACAACGCTCCCACTCAAGTATATCAGTATGTGAAAAGTACGTACTTAATGTACTTTACAATTCACGAAGACTCCTGGCGCGCAAAGCTCTACCACAGTCGGGCCAATCAGAAACGCGAAACAGTACGATCGTTATAAACACAACGATGTTATTTTCAGTTTCTGTTATTTGAAACTGAATTTCAAATGTGAAAATTGGCGGGCAATTATGTAAGTGTGATTTATGAATTTTTTTTTGTAAAATTTAATCAATTTTGGGAGTAATTTGATGTTTTATGAAGAAATCGAGGAGTGCCGAGAATTGCCGAATGAATGGAGCTCCCGGATTGGTCGAGCCAAGCCCCATCATTCTATATCGGCAATTTCATTGGCTTGTACCACTTTGTTGTGGGATTACAAGAGCAAAATGGGTGTAGTAGGGGCAGGAGGGTGGGGGACGGGGGAGAGAATGACCCCCTAGTGTGTTGAGCCTCGTAAAATCGTCACAAAGGGAAAAGCCACAGTGTTGGAGAGACGGTTCGTAGCCCTAACCACATCGGCACGAAAATTTAAATAATTGATATAATTAATTCTTGTTGTGTACGGATTATTGTGATCGGTAGAAGAGTCCTAGGGCACGCAGGCTTTATTATTTACGGGTAAATTTGTTTTACTCACTTTTTTCTTTTTTTTTTTCCTTGGAGTGAAAGCTAAGTATTTCGGAGTAACCAGTGTCGGTGTGTTGTTCTTGTGCGTATGGGGAAAAAAAAGGGCAACCGTCTAATATCGAAATTGGAAAAGAATTTGAAATTGAAAAATTAACGGAGAGCCCTGGATAATTGTTGAAAATTTGCAAAAAAAACTTTAGCAACATTTCATTTTTGGCTAAAAAACAAACAGGGACCCACGCGGCGGCCATCTTGTGTTACTTCCAGCTGGGGCACTTGCAAGGCAGTTTAATTTTTTTGTTTGATAACAAATAAACATTACTCGAGGCATATTTGAGGTGGCGTAATTGGGAAAAAATTTTGGTGGATATTATAATCTTCACAAAATTAGATACTGAACAAGTGAATTGATCAGTGGAGTTCGAGTATTGTGATACGGTGGCATTGTCAGGAGCTTTTTAATTCATGAAAATACGCCATTTTTTATATTAAAAATCATATACACAAGGCTACGTTGAAAGAGTACTTGGATCTTATCTACTTGGGGTGTTTATTTGTTTGACGAAGCTGTCCCCTCTGAAGAGTCCCACAGGCAGTTATTGCGCAGTTAGCCAAAACGACACACTTGGATAACCGGAACTTGGAGAAAACGGGGACGGGCACTATTATTTATTTATTTTTTTTTTATATTTGCTTCCGTGAATTGTTGCATGACAGACTGGCAACGTCTTGGGAGGAAAATACGCTTAAGATATTGAAGGTAATTTTTTGCCAGCCAACGGAGGGGTTTGAATTATGTAAGGGATGGGTTCATTTTAATTTTTGGGAATGGTAGTGATTGATAGGGTTACTTATGACATGCGCAAGTTTTTTAAATTTTGTTATTCTTTTCGTGGTTATGTCTTTTTTAAAATTAGCAGGGGTTTTTTTGTTTAACAAATGTTTGGCTTAGGTTAATGAAGCTCAATGGGTTTACGTAAATTCATTCAGCAGACTTTCGGGTCAGTACTTTTTGGAGCTCAACCAAAATTTGTCAATTTTACGAGTGTAATAAAAAATTTTTTTTGCCGTTTTCGGGCCTCATGGTGTGAAACAGATAATGGGATCTGACTTACAAATGGATTTCTAATGAATATGATAAGATACCTGACCTTCGGCTGGGCTATAATTAAGATTCGTCAACAAATCGTTTGGGAGCCTTGTATAAGGCCATTCACTGTTTCCACATTCATCCATTTTTTTCCCGGACGATCATTTGATTTTTTTTAAAATTCTATTTTATGTTTTTCTGTTTTGTATTCTACTTTTTCACTTTTAATTCATCATAAAAAAAAAAACATTTTTTTCAATTTCCAGAATCAATATTGAAAAGTAAATATAAAAAGAAAATATTTAGGAAATCTTGAACATTTAGATTTTTAAAAAAATGCACCAAAGAGTATAGGAAAGAAGTAAAAAAAAAACTAAAAAAAAGGAATATGCTCCTAAAAAAATCTACCAATAATTCCTAAAAATCTTCCAGAAGCTGATCACCAATTCGCAACGCCAAGAAGTGGAATTAAAAAAAAAATAACTAAAAATGACGAATTCAGCGCCAAAGATGATCAACAGAGTTGAGCGGCAGGGCTCACCAAACACAGGTGGCAAGCGGCATCGTACAATAAAGTCATCAAGTTACTTCAACAGTACCAGCAAACAGGTAAAAAATACTCCAAATGGTCGGCAAAGTTGTAGTCCCCAGTTTTCATCAAAAAATCCAAGTTCACCGATGAAACACGACAGTCCACGTCATGGCAGTCCAACGAATACATATTTTGCTGGTGCTAAATGGTCAGAGCCACCATCACCAGCTAGCCTACCAAAGCCTCCAAGCCACTGGACAACGAGGCTTATGACAAGTTGTCAAGCTGAGGCATGTCACAACATCTCGAATCATTTAAAAATGATTCTCAACATTCAGGCTTGATATCCAAAGATCAATACCGCCTGAAATAGCTTCGATAAAATTAAAACAAAAATGCTCATTTTGGCGGGTAAAAATCGTTGGAATTATTAATTAGCACCACAAGCCTTCCATTCGATGGACTGCAGGGCATTTTGTCCAAAAAACAAAAATTGTGACTTTGAACTCTGTATTATATACACGTATGTGTTAGCATATATGTATATACATATTTCATGGGGAGAGAGAGACAAGTGACAGTATCAAAAGCGATGAACGAAAAGGAAAAAAAAATGCAAATTATGAACAAAAAACCAGTTTACATTGATCGTGAGAAAGTGCTAGCGCTTTCTCAACCAGTGCATAGTCAACTCCCGTGATGCCACATGTTTCTTTTTTCTTTTTTATTTTGTTTGATTTTTTTTTTCGTGCGCCTTTGAGAACTTTGGAACATTGAAAACTGAAAAAAGTGCGGGAAAACATTTGCAAATTGGTGATTAATATATGGAGTTTATTCATGTTTGAATGCTGGATTTATACGAAAAAAAATTCAACTGGTGTTGAACTGATGGCGGTTAAATCGCGTTTCGATATGTCAAACATTTATCGATTAATATTGTAATGCCGTGTACAAAGTTGTGAACATATGTATTTAGGATATTATTATTATTAATGTAAAATGGAGTACACTCATACACGAAGGTACGCAGATAATCTACAGATACATGCATTTTTTTTCATTTTTTTTTCCATTTGTGGTTTGAGATTCTGCAATTTCAATTTAAAATCATTGTAATGGGCTATCAAATTTCCCCCCCCCCTTTTTTTCTCATTAATCAGTAATAGTATTTTGACGATTTGGTATGGTAAAATTTTAAGATTTTCATTGCCATTATTTGTTCCGTAAAATGGCCTGTAGAAGAACTATTGTTTCGGAAAAGATACCAGTAAATTTTGTGTTTAATTAGGATTACTTTGTTTTATAAGTTTACTTTTACTCAATGGATTATTCGTGATGTTAGGAATTAATATTTCGATTGTAAAAAAAAGCAAATATTGAAAATCAGAGGTGAAATGGAGAGTACCCTGTGACGTGGATTAGAATTTTGAGAAGAGAAATGACATGAGTCGAAGGTCCTAGAGGCTGTGGCAATGGCCCAGTCACGTGTGACTCGGATTCCTAATAGACTTTTTTTTTTGCAATAACCATTGACTGAATCTCATAAAGAGTGTGACAAAATGTAACTTATTGTTTTCCCCCAAAAAAACACTTGCAATTTATTTCCGAATACTTAAGTTGAGATTAAATGTGTCCACAAAATTAATGAAACTATCTGCCTTAAGGCACGTATATTGTGATCTCCGACGATTCAACGTCTTATTCTAACGTTTTTTTTCCTAAGTATTAAGTATAATGGATTAAGGACGGTAATGCCAACAAGTAAGAAGAGTCTTAACCCTCATTCGCTCTACGTATCCATATTTCAATTGTTTATACGTAATCTTCCTAGGTTTATGTTTGTCAATTAAAACAGAGCACTTATTTTCGGTAATCAGTTTTAGATTAATTCAATGGTGAAGTGGTGAACTCGAATTAATTTGTTCAATGAGTTTTTGAGGAATATTGCAGCAGGTAAAAAGAATACAGAATTTTTCCCGGGAGTCTTATTTGGATTTACAAAAAAAAACATAAAAATTTAGCAATCGAAATTGAATTTAGAGATATTACTCAAAAACGACTTACTGCGGTCTACCACTTCACTATTGAACTACATTTCACAATGCATTCACTTGTTTTTCCAACAATATTTTCCGTCATATTTAATTTAAAAAAAAAAACAACTGATATTTCCACCCATATAACTCAGAATTAAAAACGAATGATGAGCTCGTGATCGTGCAATTTGTCATTTTTTATTATTAATCGGTTCAATTTTTTTGTTTGTTCTCAAAGCGAAAAAAAATCCAAGTAAAAGACAATTATCTGATAAAAATTTCCCACCAACATTTGCATACGTGAAAAATTTCTAATAAAACAATTTGAAATATTGAACTGAATAGTTGCAATGCAGAAGATGAAAAAAATTCGTTAGTCCGATAAAGACTGATTGTGCTAAGACGTTTGTGTAATTGTTATTGCCGCGAATTATAGTAATTAATGATAAAATAACGAATTTATTCGCCGCTGGATCGGCGGCACGAAGCGAAAAGCAGCAACATGATAAAAAAACAATATGAAAATTTCCAATTGGTGATTTAATGGTAAAGAAATGAAAAATAAATTCGTACAATCCTATGGTCTCGAGACACGTGTAATTTTGTGTATTTTCTTTGAAAAAAAAATTCACTTTTAATTTTATCATTGAGTAAAATTTTCTACACTCCGTGTAATAACGAACAAATTAAATGAGCGAAGAAAATAATTAAGTACACATGCATGAAATAACGCAAACATAATGTGTAAATAATTCGACGTATATTGTAATATTAATCCCTAATGAATATTTTGTATATAAATTTATACAATGTGTAAATTATGAGAAATGATAATAATTGTAACTACGTTGAGTGCTCACGAAAGTAACAAAGTGAAAATCCACAATATCAGAAATTAATTCAATAAATATCAAGTAAAACGTAATCGTGTGCATAAACAAGCAAAACGTCTTTGCAATTGAGTATTCAATAATATGAATTAATGCATAATACAGATTGACATTAATGTGATTGGAACTGAGAAAAAAAACACAAAAAGCGACAAAAAAAATTACGAGAAAATAAAAATGATGAATTAATGACCGAGTGGACCACTTGGATCAATCCAATTTTTTCTAACGAAAAAATTAGTAAAATTAGCTGTGATGAATTGATTATAGGTACTACTAATTTTAATTGATACCAGCGATGGATATGAATATGCACTGTACCTTCTTCAATCAATATTATCAGTGTGTATGATGGTTTCGATAAAAATTGAACGAACGGCGCGAGTAAGTTTGGAAATTATAAGTCAAGTAATTAAATTTTCAAACGATTATCAGATATTAAGAAAATATATATATATTTCGAAGTAACGAGAAAACAAAAACAAAAGCGTTCAATTTTTATTTGTAATAAAAATTTTATGATTCAAACATAAAATCTGGTCCTCGAATTCGAAATCGATAAAATTGGAAGTTCCCAGATGACGAGAAATCTGTAAAAAAAAACATTGATCAACTTTTTTCATGTTTAAAAGAAATTAGGTTTATTGTATATATATATTTTCCTCATGAGACGTTAAAATGTGATATTGTAACGTACAATTTCTCTTTTCTTTCGCTATTTTACGAGCGTTGACAGATAGCCTGTTATTATATTTTTTTTAAATGAGAAAGCCATCCTTGGATGAATATGAATTTTATAGGCATTCGGAAATAAATAGCGTGGGTGTTAAAAAAAAAAGAAAATTAATTGTAAACCGCCATCATGTCATTTCTCTAGTTTTTATCTTCATAATTAATTACATGCAATTGTGATGAATCCACCGAAATGGGGCCTCTCTACCTGTTATTTTAATCCACAAGAAATTTACATTTATTTACTTAAACTAAAGCGATCATTCACTTACGAATGACGAATTAATGATAACAAAATTATCAAGTACCAAAACTCATTCAATTTCGTGGAAACAAGGAAAACAAATTGAAATGAAGCTCGTGTATGAGTAAATTTGAGTCATAAGGCACGGAAAAACAAATTTGTAAAAATCAATGATATGGGATTATTCCGAAAATAATGAGAATGGAAACATCTAAGGGTGCACTTTGAATGGTCAAAACAATTGCAATTATCGCAAATAATGAGTAAAGAAAAAGCAAAATTGTAAAACACGAAGTTAATTAAAGACAATACAAAGTGAGCTCGCTAGACGTTTGTACAATGCTACTCTAGTAGACACATCCGCAAAAAAGAAGAAACAAAAAACCAATACAAGTAATACGTAGAATCTTGAATTATTCAGTCACAATGAAGCTCACAAAATCATATACAGAAACGAAAAACACGATGCGATAGATTCGTCATTCGAATAAGCCTTAAATTTAGGAGTTAAGGTGGTGTGAGATGAGAGGGAAGATTTGCTGCAAATTTTTTTTTTTCAAATATCGGACAGAAAAATTCAAAAGCCCAGGAACAAAATAATTTCGTTTTTTTTTCTTTTAGTATCATATCTGTTATTCATTGACATTCTCAATAGAAGAAACAATACTTTTAACTACTGTATTTTAATTACTGAAAATTTGTAGTTGTCATTATACGTTAGAACAAGTCAAAATTATTGCCTAAATCGTTACAAAATTTTGTGAACATGATTTTAATTGAAAGTCCGATTTGTTGGATGTGTGTTTAAAAGTATTAAACCTAGGAAGAATCAATTGTGTGATTTAAGAGAGCTTCCCTCTCGAAGATCAGTGCGTTTTCTCGACATTTCAATAAAAGTAAATTGCATAATGGAAATATTCAATCAGGAAAATGTGGATTTTTTTTATAGAAACGCACGGTTCTTCGTGGCCCTGGAGACGCACGTGTATATCTCAATTTTTCATTGAAAAAAAATCAACCTATGTCGAAAATTTCAAGCACGTGCGTTACCACTGATTCAATATATTAAACATAAAAAAAAGGTGAGAAAAACAAAAAAGTTTGCGATGTATTAAATAGTTTACGCCTTCAATTACTGTTATTATTTAAGCGAAGAAATAATCCGTGAATATCCAATTAACAAAAAAACAACACGTCAATGTTTTAATAATTGAACCAAAGTACGTGTTAACTGCTAATTGAATTTTTCCAAAGCTATTCGACGTCCGATATTGGGTATATTTTATTTTCCATTTGTGTCCTAGTTGCACAAACACTGAAAATTCCATGATTAAAACCCAAGAATTGATAAAATATAAATATTGAATGAGTCAATGATACAACTATTGTAATGATGTTGTAAAAAAAAAAGAAAAAAATGAAAGCGGTTTTTAAACTTGAACCAGAACGAAAATTCGTCAATAAAACTCGATAAATTTCATCGAGTTAACTGTGATTTTTTTTTTAATTCTCATTAAATGGCATTCCTTGTACGCGTTACATGACTAATAATTGTAAGTAATGACGTTTGTTACCAAGGAAAGTTATGGAAATAAAAACAATGTAAAATTCTATTAATGTAGATTAATTGACGAGTTTTCTATAGGTCTTTAAAGTACATTTTCTAAATTGTACAATGGATCAATAATTTTTTCTTTTTTTTTTCTTTCGTAATAGAAGATACACATTGAGGAGTATTTTGTTAGAACGTGGGCTAGACGACGTAAAAATTATCCTGAAATTTATAAAATTATCAAATGAATTACAAGTGTCATCTAGGCCACGTCACGGCAGTCACGCATTCTTCGAGTTATCACAGATATAATTAAAGAACATTTTTTTTTTAATCGATGTTTTTGAAAACAGAAAAATAAGAAAGGGCAGGGTAGTGTATAAGCGATCAAATGAAGGAATGAACATTTATATCGATACAAATAATCTTGGTGAAGAAATGAGATGAAATAGCGCGGTATATGATGCATGGATCTACGAGATAACGATAAGTCTCTTCATCAATAAATTGAAAAGTTAAAGAAACAAACAAATTGTATGGAGTCTCGACAGCTGAGTGAAACATCAGATCAAGATCTCCGTGCACCATTACGCCAACAGCAATACAAAATAATCGTGTACATCATTTTTAAAATATAGAAGATAAAAATATATTCTTGGATGAAGAGGAATGGAGCTCGCAGAATGGAGTACGGTTGCATAAATAATGAGATATGGATTGCTGGTGAATCGTAGAATCGCTAATATATATAAAATGCTTTCTACGACACCTGAGTAAATAAGAAGAAAAATAAGAGTGAGCTGCAAATTACGGGAAAAAAATGTTGCAAAATTTTGCAAAACAAAAAAAAAATATGAAAAAAAAATGTTAATGCGCAGTGAAATGTAAAAGATGAGGTATATCGATGAGAATTTAAGATGGACGAGAGTAGGAGCATTATTTGAAGCTCTTTCATGGAGATTGCACGATGGCAGACACATTGCGAGCCTCATTATGGGATTCACTGGAAAATGAATTTTGAGGAAAGATAATAAGAATATAGGAGCAGGGAGTTCTGGTTGATTTCCAAGTGGCTGTTTATCACTCTTCGGCTGAAGCTAAATTTTCACATCAACCGTCCGTTTTCATCTGCAATGGGTGAAAAATCCATCATTTTAATTCATACTGCGAACAAATTCAATTCGAGCCAAATTATTATTTTTCTACATTTCATCAATTACAATAGATGGGTGAGAGTGTTGTTGCGCATAGCAAAAAGCAACAAAAAAAAAGAGAGAGAGAAAAAAAAATATCAACATATATGACTGCAGTGATTATTTATTATTGCACAGTGGAATACTCGAATGGCTCGAATTAATGTAAAATTTCAATTTTCTTTTTTTAACATGAAAAATTATGGTTTTTCAAAATTATGGCACTCTCATCTTAGCAATTGGCAAACAGTTTTTAGGGCCCTTTTCAGGGCCCGCAGATTTATTTCAATGTGGTATATTTAAATTTCGCTGAAACAAAAAACATGAGCAATCAATAATTGGTTTGAATAAATGGATAATTCATTTTATCTGTGAACAAATAGATTCATGATTTGATCAGAGGTAAAAGAGCTATTTATTGAAATTCAGGAATTGAGAGGGAAAAATGGAAATGAACATCTGCCCTTTTTAGGGCAAAAGCAAAACGTAGAAATAAAACGTTCTTTTTAGAACGCATATGAGGACAACTGTCCTTCTCAGGGCAATCATCAGTTGTACGAGCGTGAGGACTGGGGGACCTTGGGAATGACCAGATGACGTCGAAACCCACATGATCACTGTGGAACGGACGAGCTACTACGTCAATGCAGTCATTGAAGGGGAATTAACTGATGAGTAGATGAGTTGATTTGTTTTCACAATAATCTTATCGTTTTTCATGTATTTCGTCAGCTGCTTTGTTGTAAGTATATATATATATATATGTATAGACTCACAATAATAGGAAGAAAAAAAGATTTAGGAAAAAAACTGCTGCAAAAATTCAAGGGCCCAACTTTATATATATACATATAACTATATATTACTATATAGACATATAGTTATCGCCAAAAAGCGATAGGATTTTAAGGCAAAATTATTTTCGCTCATTTTGAGGAAGGTTTTCAAAACAACTTTCACAAAATGCAAACGGTGCAATGTTTTTCAAACTACCGAGATTTTTGGATTTTCTACCATGCCTGAGATTAAACCAAAGAGTACAATTTTTTTTTGTTATTCTTTATGTAAGACTTTTTTATGTAAAAGTGCGGGAATTCAAAACAAACTTTTTATAATGGGGTACAATGTAGCAAATTGCTTCTCGACAGATGGCAAGTTTATAGGTCGAGTCGAAGGTGAGGTTCGGAGTCACATTCATTGAGAACGAATTCCTTATCTTGTATTTTCAGCTAATATTTTTTTATTCCCAAATAATAGGCTCTTTGACAATTTCGAGATGTCCCTCATAGTGCGACATTCAGAAAAAAATACCAAGTCGACTCGATGCGGTCTTGCGTTTTACTACTCAGTCACTTCATTAAGGTACTTTTGAGTAGCTCCTAGGAAACAATGACATTACGATATCTCAGCAATTGTTCGTTAAAGAAAGGTCGGTCCAAAGATGAGGTTGAGGAAAGAATTTTTGTAAAAACCAATTCAAGAAAACTAATGGCGATTTTTTTTAAAATATATTTTTTAGGTTTGAAGTAAATGCTCTACGTTTTTTTTAACTACAACTAGATGAACTATGGGTGGGCTTATTGACTTCCCGGTTTGCACACTCATTGACAAGATCAAGATGTCGTGACGCCTTGCGAAAACAAAATATTTGTTTTATTCGATGGCCTATATCTCAAAGAACTATTTCTCAAATATTCCGATATTGACACCATACATAGTAGGTTGAATGGCATAAATTCCGAAGTTTGAAGTAGTGGATTGCCAAAGTTTCTCATATATACATATAAAAAAATTAGGATAAAAATTCAGGAAATCGATGGTAAATATATGTGTGTGCGTGCGTGTGTACTTTGTTTCATTGTTTTTCTTTTTTATTTCAACATATACGCTGACGCGTGAATCGACCTTCCTGAGTTGCTTTCTGCTATTTTTTCTCTCCAGCCCCGTTAACACAAAAATGTCTCAGAATACTTTTTCGTTTGTTGAGAAACTCGTATTTTGATCGATGGGCCAGAGCCAATTCCTCCACTCCATTTTCTTCGAAAGTCCTTGACCATTTACCCCATTAACAATAAAAATGCCAATTTCCCATATGCAATTTATACACCATACTCAAGATTGCTTTACATTGTTATTTTTCGTACTCAAAAAGATATTTTTTCTTTCTCAATCCCAAGTTTTTCATTTACTTACTTGCCTGATAAGTGTAAAAATATAAAATACAATAGATGGAATGTATGTGTGACCCTCGACAGGTCGCATCATAAACTTCCTGATGTGTTAGTCGGTGTGTGTGTGTGTTGCAAATTTGGAGTAAATTAAACGCTATCGCCTTAATTATGAGTGTTACAAAAAAATTCATACAACAAAAAATGTTTGTTTCTACATGGGGAACAACTTTTAATTCAAACTTTTCCATCTCACTCTGACCGTTCGTGTAACAGAGCGATATAAACAATTCATATTGCTTTGATGATCACAAACAATTTGAAATTGTTAACCAGTGATATGTCCTGAGCTATGAAAATTATGAAAAAAAGTCATAAGACATCATGTGTGTATTTCTGTATAAGGAATAACATTCATTATATACTTTTTCTGTTATCTCTAACCGTTCTCACGATAGAGCGTTTGACTAATTAAAATTGCTAATAACAATTGAAGGAATTGTTTTTCAAGATTCACACTCATTCTCCGGCTGGACATCAGTGAGAGTGATTTTTGGTCAAAGGAGAAACAAATCCATCGAGTTTGACAGATTTTCTCAATTTTGATTTTCAAATCTTCGATAATTTCTGAATGTTAATTTTTCTTAAATTTAATGACCCAAAAGATTTATAGATTCCAAGCAAATTCAAGTATCGTAAAAAGTCTTGTAACAAGATCGTAAGTTTTGCAAACTTATTAAGGTCTTTCAAATTCACAAATTTGCAATCTGTTGATAGTTTGAACATTCGAGAGTTCCAGGAGTATCTGACAGAAGTTTTCAATTTTAGTTCACCATAAAAAACAACATAAGCTTTAAAATTTTCGACAAACGTATAACTTTAGAAGCAAAAATTTTGTAATTTAAAAACTGCACATTGTTTTAAAATCGGTGACTTGTAAAAATTATCCAAATTTCTATTGAATTAAAATTTATACTGTCACAAAATTTCGGGAAACTCCAAAATTCTTTACAGAGCAATATAAAATTCTCTAAATTAATTAATCCTGATAATGCCTATTGATAATTGAGTAATAATAAAATTGGAAAAAAGAAGAAATGGAATCTATAAATTCCGAGAAAATACATTTTTTTCAAAAACATTCCCGAATGATCTGCCTAAATTCAACTGTACGATCTACAAAATCTTTCTGACGTTTATGCATCCGACCATGAAAATGACTAGAGTCATTAGTTGTTAGGAAACACTTGTTGTTTCATCAGTCTCATTTCCTCAGTCCAATGACTGATATCAATCATAAACGACTTGGTGCTATCCCGTGTAATTTATGCGCCTATTATCATCGATCATAATGATCGATAGATCGAAGAAGCAATTTGCGGGTGATCATCAAAGCAATATGGAATTATCATGCAATGTTCTGATGACGGATGCCACGAGATAAAAAAAATCGAGTCATCGATGAGAAGAACGTCTGAGAACATGCAAAAATATTGTTTTAAGATAAAAATTAGTCATTTATTCATTGTTCATTACAATTCATGAGTAAAAAAAAATACGTATTTCGTCTTGCAGATAGTGATTACTAATTGAACAAACCATCACTCTACATAATCATGTCTGTTTCAGGACTGAAATGAAATAAAGCCACAGAAATAGATTGTAACGAGGAATGAGGGACAATAACACGAAGCAGAACTAAATGGAATATCTCCGTAATCTTCTGCCACAGAGAATTTATTCCAAAACGGTTGAAATAGATTATACCGTTTTAAGATAAAGCCTGCGTCGTGAAAGGCTATCAAAAAAGTTCTATTAATATTTTCAACAATGGCAGAAATCTATTCTTTGGGAACTGATCGAATTTTTAGGCAATACCAAGATTTGTGTTCCGTTATTTTTGTACATTCGTAAACAGCATGGGCGACTTTCACTGAACGGAGATTACATTGCGACATGGATGGTATTAAAATAAATTTGATAAATCTCAATTTTTTTCGGGCACTCGATCTGTAAACTCGTCACATTTTCCAAAATTTTGCAATTACTTAAAAACGCGAAATTTTAACTATTTTGAGAATAATATATTACGTCATCGAGATTTTGAGAGGAGCATTTTGGAGTCAACATTACGTCAATTGACTTGATATGAAAACATTCATCATCACTATTTTTTATTTTTTTTAAGTGCTTTTTGCATTATCCCCATTTTCAAAATTTGAAATTTTCCAAATAATTTGACATTTAGTATCAGCAAATTAACTCACTGTTTCCTGTCAATAATTTTCGGCCGCTTCCTCGGTACTGAGTTCAGTATACAAACAATTTTTTATTGCTGAATAATAATCATGTTCACGATCGATAAAGACACTATATACGTAATATGACGTTATTGTTGCCACACAAATTATGCATCTTACTCCCAATCTAAATATATACCTATACTTGATATGGATAGATAGCAATCATAGCGGTATAGACCTGCGTCTACAGGGAATCTACATGCGGCTCGGGTCCAACAATCTGTTTTTCACATTGAAAAACTCTTGGATGGGCCAGTCATTGACTGGGCTCTGAAATCCCTCATGACGTCATTAAACGAGAAGTGTTTATGCTTTTAAACGCCTATATACATCGACAGCGGTAGTAGCCTGCTGGGCGGCGCCACGTGGAAAGTGTAGACTTCGGTTAACTACGTCACGGGGGCTTTCAGATCGTTTCAGATTACATTTTCGAAAATTTATAATTCATTAGTGGGCCTTCAAATTTTGTTTTTGTTTTTGTTGTTTTTTCATGAAAAATAGTCGAAAAAAGATCAGTCATCTTGAATCTCGATCATTTTCTTTGCAATGTATCAATGTCTCCAGTCTGCATATCACATTGACGTGTTCAATGGCTTTGAACTATGGAGAACAGTTTTAAACGAGGGAAAAACGCATAGAATTTCGAGACTGAGCACATGTTAAATTTTATAGGTGTTCCTGCATTTAAAGTCTACTGAGCGAAGATCCCCCTGGAATGTTGTGATTATGAAGCTGACTGTTTCGGTATTTTCCAGATTTCCAGATTGCCGAGGGTGTCACCAAGAGCCGCTGTATCACTGAAAATAAAAATATGACATGGAAGTAGATATTTATTTATTTATTTATTTATTTATTTATGAACGCTAAACGGCTTTATACACAAATTTAAAGATATAAGAAAATTCAGAAATAGATGAATTCATATAAAAAGAGAAATGCATTGCGATATTGTGAAGGTTTCAATGCGGAGGCAATAATGTGCTACGAGTTTCGAAGAACTATTTGATATTAAAATGTATTGAGAAGTCAGGTATAAAATATACTCATCAGGTATGGGGTAACGAATCGATTTTCAAGATTCAAAAGAATGTTTGGAAGGAAATTTTTCTTGGAAGTTGGAAATCTAACTGGCAAACTGGAAACTTTTTAGTCTAATCTGTGGTCGATCAAATATGTTTTGTACGTTTATACGTATACTGAGGGGATTTCCTCCCCTATTGAAGCTAGATCAAGTTTGCGAACAGACTTCGAAACCTGAAACGTCAAACTTGTTTGCGCGATTTTTCAACTTTTGAGGTAGATTTTTTCCTGCGTATATCTTGAACCGCTCCATATATCGGCAAAATTTTACCCGAAAATTCTTAAATAATTAAATCTAGTACTGTCAAGGCTTATCTTTCGAGTGGTATAGACTATTTGTAAATTGAATAATTATAGTTATTATTATGGACCACGTGTAACATTGAGCTCTGAACTCGATCTCCGAACTCATTCTAACTACACGGCGATTGTAGACATTAGACTCGGAAGAGTTGTGCTTTTTTAACCCATATCAAGTAAACCATGAGGATTCAGGTCGAATATGCGTGATACACTATTGCGTTTGCCACATCTTCGGATCTCAAGAAAATTCATAATGAAGAGTTATTTCCCCATTCCATTATTCTGTTGTGCCCTACTTATTGATCAACGGAAGTGCTCAACCAAATCCCAAACATGGATCTTCTGTTTTTGCTGCTGTAGCTCAAAAGCTCCGGAGCTGACAAAAAAATTCGCTCAACGTATTTTGGAGATAATTTCGTAAGGATCAATTTATTATATAATCGTTTTTGTTGTAGGATCCATAGTTTCGATGGAAACATTGAAGAACCAAAAAAGCGCTCCTTTAATTGTTTAAATCATGAGACACTCAACGATTTTTGGGATCAATTTTTAATACACTGCTCCTTATGTCAAAGGATTTTTTGTCATTTATAATTCCCCCGACGCCTGAAGAGACGAAACAGTTGTAAAAATAGCAGTAAATATTCCGAATTTCGTTCTAACAGTTTGATCATTTATCTAAATCATTGTGGAACATTGAGCGTTGATCTGATTATCATCAATTCCACAAATTAGCTAGATACACAATTATTTAACTGACTATTACCTTTTTTTATTGAAATCAAGAGACGATATATTTCGGCCTTTGGAATGTATTTTTAAATTTTTGAAACATTCTCCATTAGCAATGTTGTAAAAATTGACAGTAGAGTTTGCACCATATGCAGCAAGTATTTCCTTTCCGTATGGGAACCAATCGAGTCCAATAACTGTGTGCTCTCCTGTTATTACGTGAATTGCGGTACTCTGAAAGACAAATCGTAGTAAAAACGATAATGCATATAGTAGATTAGAGAAGAGATTATCAATGACAATAATTTATGCTAACATGAATATAAATATTTATATAGTCAGTTTTTGATGAAAATCCTTACTGTGTTCACTACACAATTTTTTTTCTTTCATTAATAATGATGGATGCAAAGAAGGAGTGACGGTTCATTAAGAATAATGTATAAAAATCGAAATCATGAAATGGGAGAAATTTTCCATTAAGTGCAAACTGCTGGAAAAAAATATGTAGGGAAGCAATTTCTTTGCAAAAAAATACTCTCCAACATTTTAAAATTGTAAAAATGAATTAAAAAATTTTGATGATAGAGAAATGAATTACATCGCCAATATTGTAGACTCGTAGTTCCATATTGGTTCCACTGGAAACGAACCGCTCACTTATTTGAGAGCACTTGAGAGCTGTTACACTGCCTTCATAACGGTTATATTCGTCTATTACAGGATCAATTAGTGTATCATCGCCTGTGTAACAAAAACGATATTTGTAATTTTTTCAGTATTGAAAAATTGTGGTAATGTATAAGAAATATATTTCAACCCTTCTGAACTAGAGGTCGGCCCTCGAAGGTATTAACTGGCTCTGTGAGCGGCGCGCCGCTCTATGCACTTTACATTGAATAATTTTCTACAAATTAGCAAATTATTTTCAAAACATTAGAGAATAATTTTTTTCTTACAAGAAACTTCGAATGTTCTATGGTTGACAAGTAATCTTAGAAGTCTTTTGGAGAAGTTGTGAGACGTTCGTTTGGTGCAAATTTACAAAATGTAGGGATCCTTTATCGGGACTCCACAAAAATCCGATTTGGAAGCATTTTTCATATTTTCATAGATTCACATTTTTCAAGAAAATAAAAAACTTGCGAAAAGGCGGGGCGCCGCTCACTGAGCCAGTTCAAAAGGGATAAATGATTTGATAAAGACCTTGAATTGGAATTGAAGAATCTAAGCTACATTTGTACAAGCCCCCACAAAGTGTTCCAACGATGAATACCGAATTTTTAATCGAAAAGTCAAGACATGTAATTGAAAGACCAGCTTCAGCAGCGCGTTCTTTGCGTCCACCTGCACTACGTGGCCGTACATTCTCAGCAGGATTGTATTCTTTGACGATTTTGTACCTGTAAAAATAAACAAATATTTTAATAAATAAGGCTGATAACATTTGTTTTATATATCATTTACAAGTGATGGGATGATGCTCGCATCCTAATTCATAACCGTGTTGCGAAAATTTGGTTCAAAATATGCACGTAAGCGAATTTCCGATTCATTGGTTGACATTTTTTTCGAAGCAAGATACATTAATTCTGTATGAAAAAAACAAATAACCATGCAATTTTCTATAATGTGAAGTCAAAAAGCCTGAAGTTAAATTTGAAATTCATTATAGAAACGTGTAATTTCCGAAAATTTACGAAAACTGTACAATCTTTTTCGTTCATGCTTCCTCTCTGAGTAATGTCGGGGCACCCCCAGTGTTCCAATAAAATTATTTCCTGCTAGCACCCAAGATTGCCCGAATAGACCCTAACGCTGAGCCAACGCAGGTAGACAGGTGTCCCAGGATATTACAATAGCGTCGTCTTTACGGGCTCACTGAATTCCTCACTTTTCGGATGGATGCATGAATTTGATCGTTTTCTACCTGAACCACCCAGATTTGCTTCCCATAAATTTTCTTGATCGAAACATTAGCCCACTTTTGACTGTTCACCAAATCATTACATGTCATCGAGATATGGGTTCCGAGAATTTCATGAAGATATTGAACGACCATCATTATCATTGCACAAAATATGACCATCATTATCATTGCACAAAATATGATACGAATTCAAATAGTTCATGTCTTGAATAGTGTTTCATCAATTTTCCCTCAAGGTTTCTCCACGCCAATTTATTTGTTCATACGCGCGGATGAACGACATTAACATACAGAGAAGACATGTTAAAATATTGACATCATATATGTAGAGGTAAATTTACAATATCGACACTTAAGCAAGATATCGATTTACCTACATCTATATTCATCATGAAAAAATAACAATTCTGAAAATGATACTCCGAAAATTTGAATTCTCGATTCAAAAATGCAGTACAGAAATGCTGATTGACGAGATATTAATGGTGAATTATGATGTGCAATTCTAAATCCCGATTTGCGAACCAAAAATAACATGTTGGAAACGACCGTGGTTATCATGCAAATATATATATAAGCGATTCCTCCAATTATGTATATAAAATTGGGCCTCCAAATTCTTTGAGAACTTATTGTTGGTTTTTTCCCTTCTAAGAATCACGTGGGAACTCATAACATGTGCAGCTAATGAACTCTAATAATTGATGCCGATATTTGAGTTTGAATTCCCTAAATTTCCGTATTCCATGATATTTTGATTAAGAGATGTTAACTTAGTAGAAGCAATAAACAAAAATATACGTTTTGTAGGAAATTCGGTCAAGTTTTCAGAAAAAAATATTATAATTGGTGGACTTGCTCATACACATTACGATATCACGTCAAGAAGTAACACCTGGGGGAAACCTGAAAAAATCTGGTTCGAAAATTTCTTTATACTCTTATATCAATATTATTTCAAAATTTAAATGTTTTGTTAAGCACTAAATCGTGTTATTTACACAGCTATGGTATGATGCTTGTCGGCCGATTTTTTTCTAAAGTTACAGCAATTAGAAGTAAGGACAGCAGAATTAGCCCGGACCTCAGGTAGTTCTCGGACCGCTAGGGCGGAGCAAAGCCCTCAAAGTGCATAATACTGGCGCAAAAATTGTAGATTATACCCTACACTATTACCAGTATATTCACTAATAAATATATGTGTTGAAAATTATGCAAGTTTCGAACTTTGTAAATGGTGCAAGTCCGTTGCAGTTCCATATGGTTTTTATTATTGGATGGCCCATTCAATTCAATGTTGATTCAAAAGTTAGCTTTTTCTTTCGAGCAGTCGTCTACGAAAGAATAATCATCAAGGAATGCTTCGTGTGTTATACTTCAGCTATTAACTTTCTCAATAGGGTAATTTTCTTTTCTCCTCTTGCAAATTATCGTGAAATGATCTGCGAGATTCAAATACTTAAAGACAAATGCGCCCCTGGTAGATAACCTTACCAGTATAGCATCAAAACAACCTCCCAATTAAAGCAAACCTACAACTCATACCTCCTCCACCAAAATTTCCCGGAAGGCCGGGAAAGGAGCAGTGGTCATTCAGATTATCATGCCTGATAAACCCTCCTCGCATCCAGTGAGCTAGGGACCTTTAAACCATCTACCTGTATTAGCAAAACTGTTTAAGCAAACAATTTGAGCTCCTTTCGAAGAATCTACCGACGAACTACATATAATGCCAAACTATAAATTGGATTTATGATCAAACCCCTCAACGTGCCACCAGCTGATCAATTCCTGGGCCAAGGAGCGAAATTGAAGTAAATTCGTAGTAAATCAATAAATAAACAAAATTCTGGGTGTAAGTTAGTCCGTCTGAAAGAAAACTACATTACGTTGGTAATTACAAATTGTGAGCGGAATGAAGGTGATTTACTCCAACTCTTGCACACAATTGCACAAAATTTTGCAAGGTCAAATAAATACTTACGTATTGTGCAAACTAGCTATTGTAAAATTGGCAGTCAACTTGTGAATAAAAATATATCCATCTGCACTCGAAGTGATGAGTAAATGCGGCTCATTAACAGTCCTTTCACGCCATAGCAGAGATGTCACCACATCATTATGAACGCAGACTACTAATGGAACAACTGCGCCGTCATCCGCTAAATTCCAGAGGGCCACATCGCCTATTCGAACAGCAAAGGAAAAATAGATTCATTAAATGACGTATTGTTCGTAATTCACCGCGAGTTGTCAATGAAGAAATGGTCTAAAGGATCATCAAGAATTCTTCTACATCATAACTGGAATGATCCAAATCTATCTATAAATAAGCTATCTATAAAAAAAAACAATTCCACATGTTGAGTCATTTTCTTTTAGAATTTCCTGGATAGATTTTTTGAGTATCCTCAATTTCGCTACAACATTCTTAATTGAAATTCCACAGAACAATCGGGAAAAAACAATAATGGATAAATGAATTACTGTTGTAATGTGTTTTGAATTTTGATAAGGAAAGAGTCAAGGTACATCATGGTGAAGACGCTTTAAAGAACGGGATGGAGTAGAACATTGATTCACCCCGCAGCTCAATACATATACAAACCATTGAAGAATCCTGCTGCAAAGACCGAAGGCTTCGTTGGGTGATAAGAAATATTAGTGATACACGCGTTTGTTTCCAAACGTCTGGTGGCTGTTGAGCTCACATTGTCATCTCTTTTTATTTCGTAAAAGCTTATTTCGGACATATGCTCGCACCATCTCTCGTGATGAGGAACTGAGTAGGCAACTGCCAGAGTACCTCCATTTATGCTCCACTTCAAAGCGCTAATTTTTTTCTGTGAAAAATATAGTATCGGTTGAGGCCAGTTTCTTCAAAACGATCTATACATTTCGAGTTTTATAGGAACAAATAAAGCTATAAGTAACGTACTAGACTTAAGCAACTTTTTACGAGAATTTTCTCCAAATTGCAAATGATCTTCTTTCATATACTTCCAATTGGAAACATACATACAAATTATGGAAGTTTTCGGGAGTTTTGATTTGGTGAATGACAAAACAACTGATATCCAGGTTAATTTGCTTGAAAAATCATAGAAATGAATTGAAATGCCATGTGCCACTGTAAGAGTTGATGAATATGCCGCATCACAGATTACCAAAATATGGACATCAAAGCGTTATGTGGATTTATGAACATGTCTTTATGTCTCGTTATTTTCATGAGTGCTTGAGAAACAATTTGAGAGAAAACAAATATAGTTTTTCTATTTTATTATTTTTCTTTTATTGTAGATGACGGATTTTCAGCTCCATGTGATAGACTTTACAGAAAGTCATAGAGAATCTATGAACGAAGGGTTAAAAATTCTGGGAGCAATATTTGATTGATTCGATTATTCGAAATGTTCAATATAATGATTCTGAAAACTCGTTTTTATTCTAAAAAAAATTGGCTTTTTTGTCGAAAAATGCCAAAAATTTAGCATTTCCTCGAACCATATTTGAAATACTAAACTCTTTTTTTTTGTGCAGAAAGTCCAAAAATTATCATACCTTGCATAAATTGTAATGTGATAGTGGAGCTTATTATATTCACCTTAGCAACTGACTCGTCAAGCGTAGAAAGTTTTCTCAATAAGGTAACTTGAGGAGCAATCTCTCTGGTTGCGATGGGATCGTATGCATTGAGGGCATCGCCCTCTGATACCTCATCCAATGCTTCCAGAATACCTGGAGTTACCCTTTTCAGGAACGCTGCTAGTTTTTCGTAATCCACATTAGTAACGGCTCTCCTTACTTCTTCAGTTTGTGTCTAATGGAAAATCCAACGCGATTAGTAAACTAAGCGATTAAATTCATTTATTATTTACTTGCATTTTCCCACTAAGGTACTTTCTCAGTAAACCCTTTTCTAGTCAACATGGTACCGGCTGTTTATAACGAGTACTTGTCCTATATCTACGAAAAATAAGATTTTTATCACTGGAGTTCTTCTGTAGTCTCAGTGCATTGCCTTGATTTTTTCCATCTACAGAATACGTAGAAAGGAAAAAAAAACAGAGCTTGTGATTAAAAAAAAAATCCAATTGGTTTTCAGTGGAATCCGCTAACTCACAGACTCATTAATCATAGGAAGTCTGACAAGAATTTTCAAAACATGTAGTTACTATAGAAATTTCAAATCAACACATGAAAAATTGGATGAAGATGTTATAGACTTAGGCAATACATCTGCAGAGGGATGTAAGGATTAACATTCCAACAGGAATGTGACTCGAATTGCACAGCCCGAGCTCGGGAATTTTTGAAATATCTAAGAAGAAAATCTTCAAAACTATGAAAATCAGGTGATCAAGATTTTACCGAATAATGCAAAAAATGCATTCTAAAATTTCACATATCCCTCATTATCAAGAGTTTACGAGGAAGATCCTTTAAGGGGCATCATTAACCTGAACACTTTGATGGGTGGTGTTTTGGGTCTCCTTGGAGTTGTGAGGGATCTTCTCCGTCTGGACAAGTTGTGGTTTCTCTTCCCTGAAAATAAGATAACATACATTATAATTACAAGCGCTAATCATTAAGGCCCATCGATGGTCTAGCTTAGTACTGTGCTCACTATAGATTGCAGGACTATACAATCAAATTGGTAAATGAAATTACATAGGAAGTGGAACACGCACTGCATACACAAGCCTTACTTTATTTATGGAATTCATGGCATTCGACTAAGCAAATGACATAAACAATTTCAAGTTACTCACTTATCGGTCGTTACAGCAGAGGAAAAGCCGCATGTTTCAGTTGAATGATCACTGAACATGATTGCACAGTAATGTCAAATACAAAAATAGGATTTTAAATAGTAATTTCCAATGAAAAACGCTTAAAATACTTGGTGATATAGAATTGGCGACCGTTGACAGCAGTTATTGGCGCTACAGATGTTCCGATGTAAACATTAGAAACTATCGCATGCGCCATCTACTGCGCGCGCGTCATCACGGGATGACTCCGCTGATAATCGGCAATTATATATATATAAGCAAGGCAGCATCGTATTATCATAAGTGATAAAATTTGACGCATGCATTACCGGAAGTACTCACCGTCGACACAGTAGTTATGGCTTATGGCTACTATTCCAACCAAAAGCCTGGAGAGGTTTTAGAAAAAAAAATCGGAGAAAGAGTACAGAGTCAGCATCATCTAGATCAAATTTTGGTATCTTAATTAACCACACATATTCCGTTGTGTTAATGACTGATATAAGTCATGTTCTTCATACGACTTTACTCAATTCAGGCAGTAAGGAATACTGAACTTTTGAAAAAGAAATATAGTTTCTTTTTGTTCTTACTTTCTCAATTCTCGGGTTATGGTAATGACCTCGATTTAAACTTTTCTTCATTTCGACTTGTGACTACAGGGTTCTGAGTATACAGAAGTGATCCCCAACGAATTCTCATTCGATGTGTGTGCGTGTGAAACACAAAAGGGGAACCCTCTGTGCCCAGGGAATTTGGAAAATTCAGCATTTTGACGATGCTAAATGTTGACAATTAACAATTTTGACTCCAACCTTAACAAAAGAGAAATAAAACATGGTGTTGTATATGGCGAATTTCGGAAATTTTCAACATTACAAATTTTTTAGTTAAAGTCAATACTATTTACAATAAAAGCCGTTCAAGTCTATCGGAAAACACTGGGCGATAATTAATCGGAATTAGTCACTGAAGCTGCGTAGATTAACAATCTATGATTATTGTTAATCTTCTGGGCGGCTCAATAATCCGGTGGTTTGTGGGCTAAAGTTAACACGTTGTGAAAGAGACTGGGAGGGTTTTTACAACACGTGTTGACTCTAGAGTCCCGCGAAAAATTGCGCGCGTGAGGTAGTCGAAACGCCGGGGCAGTTCCGGATAACGCGGCCATCCACGGCCGATAAAACTATCTATCTTTTTTTTTTTGACAATCGACTTGGTGTTAGGTGGATCGTGAGTTGGTTTGGGGGAAAAATAAATTCTAGTCGACCGGCAATCGTCTCGGCACTTAGTCGATCCTGGGTCGATTATTTCAAATCATAATCGACTTGTACTCGAAAACTAATCGACATACTGCATAAATCGATTCTGTAACCGATCCGCCCGCCCGGGCAGCATACGCAAAAGCAACATTTTGAAAGAGAAAACTGTTAAGAATAGAAAATTTTGAAACCCGAAAATTGCAAAAACTGAGAACTTTCCACACCAAAGTTTAACTAGTGGTGTGCAAATGTGTGTGCCCCGTACGGGGCACAAACAAAACTTCCTGATTTGGTATTTCAGCACAACATAAGAACGCAACCATGGTGATGAACAAACCCAACAGTGATATCAATAATTGAACTGGCATCTAATAATTACTGCACGCGATCGATTCAGTTTGATTTTTAAGCCCCATACAAATATTCAACTGGAATTCATCCGCATAGTCACCCTTCCTACATCTGTACTTTCTTAATTATCACGCTCTTTGACATCATTCCCGCAATTATCAACATATCCATTTGCCATGTATATTCTAGTTCAACTCGCGATATGTTCTAACCTATGTGGAAAAGTGTCACATTGAATGTGCATTTTTGTATAAGGAACAACCCTGGTGATATGCATTTGTTCCCGCATGTTGAATTGCTCAGCCAACCATACCTCCTTAATTATGCAAATTATGGAAAAAGTCATTCTATATAGAAGGTGTATTGTCATATAAGGAATGATTCTCTCTTGAGAAGTTTCCCGATACATTTAATATTTTACCCAGTGGAACAGTATAAACAATTATGATTGTTCATAACCCTGCATATACTGCACGAATCCCATCCAAATTGTTAACCGCTCGATTTTGCGCGGAAACTCTTCGATTGGGGGACCGTCATGACAGCGCTGGGTTCATTCGTTCACTCATTACTAATATAATTGCTGAGACGGTCATACCTCCGTAATTATGCAAACTGTCGAAAAAGGTCATTCTACCTAAAATACGTATTTTTATATGGGGAACAATTTTTCTTATATAAATTTTACGCTAACTCCAACAGTTTATGGAATAGAACATTATAATCAATTGAAATTGTTCATAACAATATATATACTGAACCAATTGTATCCAAAATCTATAATGGGCTTTAAGTGACATGAAGACGCTTCGATTTCGATATCGATGACCTGGGGTGGGATTCTGCGCGTTAAGGTTTATCTTAAAAACCTTAAAATTTTGTTGCCACCAGAGGTCTCCGTCCGGTCTCCTTTTGGAGAGTTTTTGAACGCGCCGAAAATGGCAGACTGGCTGTAGCTGTAGTGATCATATGTGTTATTTAGTTTGTTTATTGTACGGGAATAGGATTGCGGTAGTGAACTAAAACGGATAAGTTTCTGGGGGCTGGTAATTCCAGGTGAGTATACTAGACAAATTGAAAGGAATCCTTAAATAATAGTGATTCGCTTGATTGAATTGTAGGTTAGGTAAATGTTTTTGTTGACTAATAATTACTGGACAAAATATTTGATGGAATTAATTATTATTGTGGACACAATATTCTCTTTTTTTGTTTTTTTTTGTACGAATTTAAATTGAATCTTTCGTTTTAGGTGTTATTTACTCAGTACACGTTTTTTTTTAATACTCATTATTTATTGCATAATTTATCATTGTGAACAAATTAGTATTGTTTGTTTTGTGTTCTTCTTTCAGATCCAGTCTTTCTCAGTGCTATTGCTTTAGTACGCTTGTCTTTTAATTTGTGACAAACTACCCGAGTAAAAAAATAACGGTCTGTGACAGATCTCTTCCAGAGCTATTTTTTGTCGTTTTAGATCTGTTCCAGATCTGAGCCAGATCCAGTCCACATCTGACCCAAATCAGAATAAGATTTGGAGCAGACCTGATTCATTTCAAAATTTTGAGAATTTAAAGAATGCATGCAAAGTTTCTCCCGGTACGAAAGCAGTATGGAATGAAGATTCGATCAAGCTCGGTTCAAGATTGATCAAGGTGGACCGAGTCTCGAACTCCAATATGGACTGAAGGTCGGGTGAATATGGAAATGCCACTAAGTGCCCAGGCTCGGAGACCAAGTCTTGATCGAGTCTTCCAAAACGAGTCTTGATGAAGTTTCCCTCTTTTTATGTTTTCCAACAAATAGCTATTCTAGTGGCTTCCCGAATGCTATCAGAGATATCGTCAAGCTATTTATATGGCCGAAGAGGGATTAGGAATTTGACCAACCAATGCGTCCCGCTCCAACCACTCAGCTTATTTACTTCACGAGTGTTTTAAGTATTTTCAAAATGTTTGATATTACTGCTGAGCTTTGTACAATTTTTGAAATTGTGAAATTCTTTGGAAAGTTGTTATATTTAAATATTTTTACTAGTTTGTGAAGTCGTGATACACCGTGAGCTGTTTTTCTACTAAATGTTTGAGAATTTTGCCGTTTTTGAAATTCTTGCAATTTCAGGATTGTTAACCATTTCAAAAATGTGGAAATTGTTAGTGTTTACCAATTTTATAGTTTATAAAATTTTTGATCCTTCTGATATTTCTATGTCCATTTTTCCAATTTTTATAATTTTTCGGACGGTCAAAAATAATGGGTAGCCATGTTTTCTAAGTGAGGTGTCTATTTTGCCCCCGAGGCTTTGAAATTAAAATAAGACGTTAAAAAAATTGTCATTTTTATCGCTGCAGAGCCAGATTCGAGACGGAGATGATTTGCGCATCCTACAAATTATTAAAGAACTGATTAATCAATCCAATCAATGATTTATCTTTTATTTAATACTATTGACGATGCATCAATCATCGTCATCACCACTTATTCTATAGCCAGAAAAATTACAATTTTGTAAGTTACGTTTCTCATTTTTTCGCTGAGAATTCTTGGATGGAATTTGTTTTTGTTCTTTCACAGTTTTTTCAGAGAACATTCATAGGTAGGATTTCAGGAGTGGAAGGCAGGACTTTGGTTGATAGAACTCATTAAGCTCGCGATTAGTAACTCACGGAGTGCAACTTAGGCAACTTAGCAATTTAGGCAACGCATCATAGAAACTTTTTTCGCATGAATTAGAGTGTCATGACAGGGATGAATATTGTTATGCCATCACCAGGTTTAATAAACAAATTTTATTTTGTCTTTGGATATTGGATTTCATTTGTGTCTTATTATTTAATCACCCCTCTTCAATTTGGTTTCTTTTTTTTCTCTTAAATTAGTGGATGAATAACGGGGGATGAATACAAAACAGAAGCATGACTATGCTAATGATAGAAAAATGAACACATCTATGAATAGATAGAGATACATGACAAAAACAGGCATAAATGAATATCTTGACTACTTTGCACCACAGTCTGAAATTTGCAAATATTTTACAAACGTTGAACATTTTAATACTTTTAAGCATTGCTGAAGTGACGAAGGATTGTTGAAAGAATCAACTTAAAACTATTCAAAGATATTCGAGATGTACCAAACTTTGCGCAACATTTGGCAAATTTGGTAGTAAACACAGACAAATAATTTTCGAATGACCCCCCATCCGGCACATGGACAGCCCCTCTTCATATCTGTTAACTTAATATATATATGACACAACAAAAAATAGAACTTATTGCAAGAAAAAACAATTTTTGGTAACAAACATCACATCCCGTCTCACTTTGTGGCATAGTAAATATATAGTAACGAATTATCTATTATTTATAATACTCAAGGAAGGAAGACATCCTTCATAAATATAATGTGCATATATGAAATAATATTGGACGCAATGGTAACGTATTAGCCTAAAACAAAACTTAGAGATCGTTATTGTGGAAATGGAGCAAAGTTTCCATGAACATCATCTCCGAGACCGACAAAGTCGGATTCAGTCCGCTAACTTTCTCTGAAGGTTTGTTGCTCAAGGGTTCAGGTACGTGAGAGGACTGGCGAGGCACAAGGTGAATCGTGCTCTGCTTGAGAGTATGATTCCCCGGAACAACTTTGCAAATCACGTTCTGAATGACAGGAATGTTAATAGCTTTGCCCGTATTATCCTTTGCGGCAATGAACAAAGGTGGGCTTGGAATAACATTCCTGCTGCAGAGAGGAGCACGTTGACTCGATGCTGCAGAAAGCATCTCATTTTGAGCTTTGACTGCCAATGGCTCAGGAGTACATTCGGGCGATGACGGAAGAGTGCGTACTGGGGTTGGCTCACCCACTGGGGACCGCGGTGATCTTGTCAAGCTCTTCATCTCAGTATCTTGTTGAGCGGCCCATTGGCGGGAAAGAGGGGCAGGAGACGGCGGGGGAGTGGGCATTCCGAAAGAAACTTGCGCGCCGCAGGGAGAACAAGGAGATAGCGGCGGACCCTCTATACCCACAGCCGGCAGTCCCTGCTGCTGCTGCTTTGCTGGATCTTCCTCATCATGCGTATCACTCATATCATGAGACCATTCTGCAGAGCAGTAATTGCATGTATTGGATTTTGGCTCACATCCACTTGAGTTTGAGGTCTAGCAGGAGCCATCGTAGAAATTTAATTTTCCAATATTCTCGTAAGCCGTTCTTTGCAATGAGGGGAAGTGCTCGAACCCCACGAGCGATGTCTGGGATAGACGCTGACATCATCGCATGATATTCCTAGAATGATCAATTGCTAGAGAATACAGATTCAGAAAAGCGGAAGCATTACAGCAAATTATATATGCAACATACCTGCATTTCAGTACAATTCTTCTCGGGCAACTCTGCGAGATTACCCAGAACGTTTGACGCATGTGCTCTGCGCAACTCCGGTCTCGAGACACGTGCTGAAAATGAAGAATGCATTAATTCATCCATAAATACTATTAATTATGGAATAATTCCAATGAATGCCAGAAGCTCGAAAACGCTCGTTGAAATCACTGTACCTTTTTTAGGAGTACTGCCAGGAACAGGTGAATGTGAGAGTTTCCTCTTTTGAGGCAATCCGGCACTCCCTCCTTTGATAGGGCCACTTGTAGCTAAACCCCAAATCTCCAGGATTTTTTTCGTCTCTAGGGGATAGTTTAAATCCGGGCGGAATCGTCGGATTTCCAGTCTTGACCAGCAACTTCCTCAAACTGCTCTGCTTCTCAAGGGCTCGCTTTTTTAGACCGTTCCAAAACTGTAGATATATCAATGGTGAAATCAGCCAACCAGATAGACATATCCAAATATAATGAATATTGAAAGTGAGTAACATGTTCAGTTAACTCCTTAAAACCAGACCATCATTCTTGTTCATTATTGAAACAACATCCTGCCATTTTTAACTTCTAACCCCTTACTTTCATTGAATGATCTAAAGTTTGGAATACAAATCAAAATCAGAATTGATAAAAGGAACCCACTCAAGGGTTCCCTTCACTGATACTTACGCTTTTACATTGCGCCACCGTCTTAGAGCCACCACACGACGATAATAATTTGGACACCCTGTGCAGAAATGAATTTGAGTTGTTGTCTGAATACGACCACCGGGCAAACTTGACTACTTACTCCATCCACATGTAATTTTTTTTACTATGTCCGGAAATACCGAGATCGCCATCACGTGCAAACGCCAGGTGACATGACATATAGTCGACCAGGGAATCCAGTTGCACGTTGTTCATTCTGGAGGAGCGTTTGAGGTTTCCGGCAACCTCTGCGATTTGAGGCTCCTCATTTTCATCTTGCGTCTCCTCCATATCCTCACCATTGTCCCTGCAATTAATTTTAGGACTCAGTCTCAAAGTCCTTGCAACCAAACGAAATCGTAAATTTTTACAGAAAAATCACTCGCGATTCGCGCTCGTAATTTTTTCCCGTCAACAAATTGACTCTTTCACTTGTTTGCAACGAACCTATCGGGAATAACCCGATAGTTTGGAACCTCTGGTGGTATTACATACGAGGATCAAACCCTGGTATTCTTTTCTGCCCTGGCAACTTAACAAGCACCGAATTAGGTGGGTGTGTGGTGCTTGTTGGTGGTTGATTTTTTTTGCACTAAATAACGTCAAAATGCGCCATTCATTAATAAAAAATAGCATAATATTTATTTTATGAATTTTTAGAGCTATTTTGGCAATAGATTGACCGTTATTTGAACAACTATAATAATAACCCTGGCTATCCAAGTGGACGGTAAAGTTAAACTTCAGTAGTCTTTCGAATACCAGCCCGATATGTCTAATATGAGTAGTTTCATCTACAGAGGCTATCAAAAGATCATCAACATAATAGGTCAAAAAATCAGTAAAATCATCCCTCAGCGCTAAGCTTAGGGCTGTGATGAAACCGCTCCCTGCTGTTCTGAGTCCAAAGGGAATACGTGTAAATTGATAAAGTTTGCTGTCGTGCAAAAGGCATTGCTTTGAGTTTAGCTCCAATGGTACCTGCCAATACCCGCTGGTGAGGTCTAGAGTGCTGAATATTGTGGCGCCAGTAAACGTTTGTATTATTTCTTGAATGGGTGGGGGGGGGGGGGAGACTCGTTATCGCCTTCGATAATTGCGTTTATAAATCGAGCATCTAAATACAACTGAATAGAATTATCTTTTTTTTTGACAATCCGCATGGGATTACAAAAACGACTAACGGATCTCTCAATCACCCCCATGGCCAACATCCTTTCAACTTCCTCATCAACAGCTGGTCTAACCGACAGCGGTACTGGATAGGATTTTCGCACAACGACTTTACCGTTAAGAAGAGTAATGCGGTGTTCATAGGACTGCGTACACCCTGGCTCGTCCGAGAACAAGCGTTCGAAGTTCTGCCGATACCAACTGCTCAACCTGTTTAGGTACCTCAGGATCAGCCATTGTTAATAAAGCGACAGAGCCGAGATCATCGGACTCAACAACCTCTTCTTTTTCGATCACAATATCATTCGACAAATTTTCAACATGTAGAGTTCTAGAATGTATATCACCAACCCTCACGGCATTTATTGTGTTCGATGATCTCCGTTCAAACAAGACTGAATCCTTCGGTAGATCTACACCCCGAGAATTCAAGCATTTTTTTCCGTAGTTTAAACTCACATGATTGTGTAAGCACCAATTACTACCCAACAACAGCTTTTGATTCAGGCCCGGGACCACTAGAACAGGATAGCTTATGATCGTGTTACCCACCCACATGGGTAACCAGACCTGATTTTTTATAGGTGTTGCTTTCTTGCTGATTGCTAGGGTAATCTGTAATCCTGTAACTGGCAAAGTATCTATCGAATTTCGGATGGACAATTCCCGATAAAATTCCTCGGAAATGTGTGCTAATTTCACTCCCTGTATCCAGCAATGCTTCGATTTCTTGGTCGTACACCTTTACCTTCACCCGAGGCGAGGCTTCAATAACATGACCGTTAGGTTGTGTTATTGTGGTTTGACCTTGGATTTCATCACGAATTTCATTAACAAAATCAGCAGTATTCCCGACAAAAGATTTCGAAGCTAATTCTCTCACTTTAAGTGACCTTTCTGGAGTGACCGCGAGCGATTGAGGTTGTTCCGGACTCATTTTAAACTGAATCCTATTGGATGCCACCTGAATCCTATGTGATGCTGCTTGCGCGATATTTGGTGGTGGAATGCTCACATCCCGAAAATCGTGTTGAGGAATGACATTAATGTTATTATTGCTGGCATTCTGTGGAGGACGATATCCCCCTTGTCTTTGCGTAGCCCCCCGAAACCTGCTTCTCTGCTGATAACTGGAATTGTCTGACTTACTATTTTCCGATCCCCCATTAACCACTGGATAATTGCGATTAGATTGATAACTGTACTGAGATGAGCCTTGAAGTCCCCAAAATTCAGGAAATATCTGCCTCAATCTGATGACTTCTCACCCCCACTATATCATTTTGGTGATATTTTGTCTGATCAATATCCAATCGTCCTAAAGCTTGTACGACTGAACTAGCCTGCGCGAAATCGACCGACGATAGCGCGATTTGAATACTAATCGGCATTTGTTGGACAATTGGAAAGTTCGCCTCGTAATCCGATAAGGGCGGCTCGAAATATTTTGATCTATTAACTTGTGAATAGAAATATTCCTGAAGAGTTCCATCTCCTTTTTTATATCTCCGAATCAACTATTGGGTTTTCAAAGCCACACGGATCGGGATCCCATAACATTCCTCCAAAAATTTACTCTCGAATTGATCAAAAGTTATCATATCACTCTTATTGGCCTGTAACTACGTTCTCATATGACCAGTTGAAATATTTTCTACTATGGCAATTTTAAATTCTTCGGGAACGTTTTTCATTTTTAAATAATCTCTGATTTCCATGACAAATTCCTTAGGATTCCCTTTTTCTTTCCATACCGGCATTTTCGGATTTAGACCCACATGTGTCATTTGAGATGTTAGCCCCCTGATTAATTGGTCACTTACATTTTCTTGTGATCTATTACCTTCCCCGAAAGTACGTAAGTTCGGCAGATTGTTTTGCCTCAATTGACGCATCTCCTCGTCGATTTGTGGTAGTTGTTGCAACAATCTATCATTGTCCGATTTCAGTTGCCTGCTTTTCGTTTGAGCCGCCTCCAATTCTGCTAAAGCCATCTTAGTTTTTTCCTTCTCAGCCCTCAAGGCTTTCTTGAGCTCCTCCGTGTCCATCTCGTTTTGTTCTGTTGAGAGATTCAAATTATGATTAAAATGATCAAAACCTCTTAAAGGTAGGGACCGAATCATTGAATTCTTCAATTAATTTTTTTCCGGTAATAAACCTTCGAGTTTCGCACCTTTTGTTTGCCGCGTGACCCTTGCCGAGGTCGGTCGTATTGACATACAATTTTAACAGCACGTGGCATGTGCCACAAGTTTAGAAAATTTTGTCGAGGGCTATTCTGCCCCACGTTTGGCGCCAATTATAATATTTCGGGTCTTAATTTGGTTGAAGATTTTTAACGCATGACTTTCAAAATTTCCCGACACATATTATTTTTATATGAGCTAAGATACAAACTGAAGTTTTTAATTATTCAAGGGAAGGTACAGTCAAATGGAACCAAATACCAAATTCACAACGTAACCGCGGTTTTATTTCATCACTCTTTAGAGAATTCACAAGCCACAAATTCATTACATAGCCATAATGACCCGGATCCGCGAGTCGCGTCTCAATCAATTTTACGTTGGTTAGATTTTCTTTTCATTAAGTTAGTGCAAATCACATAAGACAACAAACAAGCCCGCGGTCCTCGGGTCCCCCATTCGACTGTGTCAAATATGTCACCGTTTTTGTTTATTTCCCCCAATTTCATTGGTGGTAAGCTCCCGAATGGTCCGATTGCACACAAAATCAAAATGTTCCAGTATTGAAAGATCTTTTTCCGGACGAGCGGAAACAAAAACAAGAATATCCCATATTACCCAAAGTAATTGACTCAATGTTGTTCAACCAGTTCATAGATCTCGTTAAGGCTCATAGTTTGGAAATAAAATGGGATGAATACGTATCGAGAATGAAGTAATAAAAGAACCGTAAATATGAATAAATTGAAATCTAGGAAATTAATGATGCGATTGAATCACCATTCAATAGGGTTCTTCGCCATAACAAACGGAACTTCTGTTTATAATTTCAAGTTATCTCAATTTTTGCGAACACTAGAGTGCGAACAAACACAAAAAGTACAACCAAAGTCAAAAATTAAAAAATAGGAATATCTCATATTACCCAAACTAATAGACTCAATGTTTTTCAACTATATCATAGATCTCGTCAAGGCATACATTTGGAAAAAAAACAACAAAATCGGTTGAATAATTATCGAGAAATAAAATAAAAACCGTGAAAACGAAAAAAATGAAATCTAGAAAACTAATGATACGATCAAATCGCCATTCAATAGGGTTCTTCACCACAACAAGAGGAACTTTTGTTCCAAATTTCAAGTTTTTATGACGATTTTTGCGGACGCTAGAGTGCAAACAAACGCAAAAAGTAAAACCAAAGGCAAAAGTGAAAAAACAGGAATATCTCATTTTACCCAAAATAATTGACTCAATGTTTTTCAGCCATATCATAAATCTCGTTAAGGCACACATTTTGAAAAAAAACAACAAAATCGGTTCAATAATTATCGAGAAATAAAATAAAAACTGTGAAAATGAAAAAATTGAAATCTAGAAAACTAATGGCACGATCAAATCGCGATTTGACAGGGTTCTTCACCATAACAAAAGGAACCTCTGGTTCAAATTTCAAGTTTATATCTCAATTTTTGCAAACGCTAGAGTGCACACAGCAAAGATAACTGTAAATAAACAGAAAAATTGAAATATGTCCGATTTCTTGTGAGCAACCTACTAGATGTTCTTCGGCCATTCCCTGGATGTCGTTGAGACGCACATTTTGACAAAAAAAAAAATTAAAAAATATTCATTAGTTTCAGATATGAACAATCGAAGGAAAAAAAGGAAAAAATCGATTTCTAAGAAACTTACCGGCAGATTTCACTGAAATTGGGCTCACAGCTAGACGTACTCAATACCAATAACTGACAATTTTTCAGACTTTATCCTCAAGATTTAGTCATTTTTATGTTCAATTTTGTAAGTGAAAATTTTCGAAAAAAATTGATACATACAGACACTCTGCTCAAACTTCGTATTTTTACGTTTCAAAGCATTATATATCGTTTACAAGCATAATTAGCGAAACTGAAAATTGACCGATTGCAATGCTTCCATTCGGAAGCAAAAACAAAAGAAAATCAAACCGCTCCAAAATCAACCTCACAACTTCCAATTTTATACTATTTACCTCGTTCAAAACGCATCCAGACAATAGCGTGCTGAATAACCACGCGTCTATTTTCAAAAAGGATATACAAAATACATAATTATAATAAGCGATTCATACTAACTTAGATATCTATACAAATATAAAATTGTTTAATGCTTACCAAAATCGCCGATATTCTCGTCTATACATACAAACCATAAATTGCGAACCGTGCTTATTTATGTCAAAGTCCAATGTGAATTTAACATATAAAGGTCATTTTACTTATTTTCTTTTATTTCATTGAATTGGCGCAACTTAAGCCTCCTGTACCGAGATGATACGCTCAAGGTTCCGTGATCAAAATTTTTGGAGTATATCGGAACACGTTTTTCCAAATTTTAATGTTTTTATTAGTCACATGTGAACTTAAGCAATTCAATTTAATCTGTAATTAAGAAACTTCTCGAAACGATAACTTCTCCATTTTTCAAAATTGTAATGTTTTTATCAGTTACATGTGAACGATAACTTCTTCACTTTTCAAAATTTTAATGTTTTTATTGCTTCCGAATGGAAGCATTGCAATCGGTCAATTTTGACTTTTGCTTATTATGCTTGTAAACGATATATAAAGGTTTGAAATGTAAAAATACGAAGTTTGAGCATAGTGTCTGTATGTATCAATTTTTTCAAAAATCTTCACTTACAAAATTTAACATAAAAAGGACTAAATTTTGAGAATAAAATCTGAAAAAATTGTCAGTTATTGGTATTGAATGCATCTACCTGTGAGCGCAAGTTCATTGAAATCGGCCGGTAAGTTTCTTAGAAATCGCCTTTTTCGTTTTTTCCTCCGATGGTTCATATCTCAGAAAATAATGAATATTTTTTAATTTTTTTTCTTTCAAAATGTGTATCTCAACTCGATCTAGGGCATGGTGGAAGACCATCTAGTAGGTTCCTGTGGTGTTTGGGGGTTTGTAGAAATAATCTAGACGACGCAATTATACATATTCATTACGATTTAGGTGGATTTATTCGATACCAAAAATACGACATGTGGATTCTACAACGATTTACTCCGGCAGGAAGAGTGGGGGGGAAAAACCTTTTTTCTCACTATACCACTCTTGATCACCTCAGTCCCTACATTTACATTCTATTAGCATCACTTTCTTGCCTTCCTGCCTTCTGTTCCTCTGCTTTTTTCAGTGTCCTCTCCAGCCTGCCTAAACTCTCACACTTCCTTCTTGTTGGAACTTCATTAAGCATCCCAATTATCCTTCCTCTCCACTGTCTCCGGTTACTCCTTCTTCTCCAATCTGCCACCATCTTTCATCCTCCGGGCCCAATCTTCTCATTATGGCCTGACAGCTCACCACATGCTCCAGCACTTCCTTCTCCTTCCCACATGCCCTGCACTCGTCTTTCTCCCGCCCTTTCTTTCCTCCAATTAAAGCGTTCCCACACCTCCATCTTGCCCATGCTATTTTGTGGTCTAGTTTCAGCCTAGGGTCGGTCCAGTATTCGGCCATTTCGTTGTTCTCCTTCACCTCGTTGTAATAGTCACAGTACTTAGACTTCTCAATCCTGTCCCAATCCTGCTGTCTTTCCTGGTCCTCCAGTATCTCCACCAACTCATTTACCCTCATTTCTGCCTCCTCCTTCTTTCCTTCCCATAGTTGCTCTACAAACTTGCCATCGCCCAAGGCCTTTAGTCGCCCCTTTACACCTTTTCCCCATCTAGTGGGTTGCCCATTCATAATTCCTCTTAGCTCCTCTCTCAGACACTTTCTCGCCCATCTGCTCTCGTCCAACTTGTTCATTTTTATCAGGAAAGCTGCTGCCCTCCTGAATGCGTCTACCTCTACACTGCATCCTCCTGCCTCTGTTCTCCAAATATAATCCGGTGTGTTTCTTGCAAGCCCCATACTGGTCTTCGTATATCTCTTCTGCACTCTCTCTATTGTCTCCTGCCTTTGCCAACCCTATACAATGCCGCCGCCTTTACCGTCACGCCCATGAAATATAGCTTTCTTCTCAAGTTCTTCAGCTTTCCCCTCGTCATTTCTCCCCATGCCTTATTCACCAACGTCCGTGCGTTCCCAGCGAGCTTCCTCGTGTGTTTCTCGTATCTATTGCCTGTGGTGAACCAGAAGCCCAGGTATTTGAACTCATTCACTACTTCTACTAGTTTCCCCTTGTAGTTCCAGCTCTCTGCTTTCCTTTTCCCGCCGTTCCTGAAGACCATTATTTTGGTTTTTTCCACGCTTACTTCCATCTCGTTCTTGCCAGCCCACCTTTCCAGTGACCTCAGCATTCTCGCCAGTCCTTCACCATCCTCCGCCACCACTGCCGCGTCGTCAGCGTACATCAAAGCGTATACCTTCACACCAGCCCGTGCTCCTATTGCTACCCCGCCTTCTCCTCTCTTCTCTAATTCCTCCCCTAGGTCTTGTATAAACACGTTGAACAGGATCGGGCTTAGCGGACATCCTTGTCTCACACCCTTCCCCGTCGTAAACTCTTCTGTTAGCCCTTCCTCCGCTATCACCCTATTCCTCGTGCCCTCGTAAATTCTTTGCGTCATCCTCAGAAACTTGCCCGAGATTCCCATTCCCTCCATTTTGTCCCAGAGTTTTTCTCTGTCTATCTTATCAAATGCCGCCCTGAAGTCCACAAATGCCACGTACAGTTTGCCGCCTTTCTTTTTCAGCCTGCTCCCAATCAATGTATTTAGTACAAATACCTGCTCCATTGTTCCTCTCTTTCTCCGGAATCCTGCCTGTGCCTCCGTCAATTTCCCCTCGTCCTCTAGCCAGCCCCCCAGCCTGCGCGCCATAATCGCCGCTAATATTTTGTATCCTATGTCTAGCAGTGATACTCCTCTGTAGTTAGTCGCCAGGTTAAGTTCCCCTTTTTTGTGTATTGGGAATATCGTAGCTAACCTCCATCTATCTATCATCTCTTCTTTGGTCCACAACTCCTTAATAATCCCAGCCAATTCCTTTGCCCCCTCGTCCGGTAAGTTCGTCCAAAACTCCGCCTTTATCCCGTCTTCTCCTGCCGCCTTTCCCTTCTTCAGCCGATTAATCTCCGCCCGGATCTCCCAGTCTGTTGGTACTTCATCCAACTTGTTTGCTTCTGCCTCCTCTTCACTTCCTTCCTGGTCCCTCCCCTCTTCATGCCTCTTTGGTCTCCCCATTGGATCCCCCTCACTTATTTCTTTTTCCAGTTCCTCTGCTCGGGTCCGTTCGTCCTGTCCCTCTTCTTCCGCCTCCAGTAAGTCTTTGAAGTGAGCCAGCCACTCCCTCTCCGTGATCGTGTTTGGCTCCTTCTTCCTTCCCTTCCTGAACCAGTTCATAGCCTTCCACCAATCCGCCATCGACCTGCTCGCTGCCACATCTCTCTGTTTCTCTTCTATCCACTCCTTGATCAACCTATTTCTGGTATTTCTCAATGCTCTCTTTGCTTCGTTGTACTTTCGTTTCGAGTTCCAATCTCGTTTTCCCCGGAACCTCTTCAAAGCCCGGAACATCCCTCTCCTCTGTCTCACGTATTCTCCGTTGTCCCAATGCGCCCTCTTCGGAGCCCTCCCCCCCGAAACCATTCTCGATTCTTGCGCTGCCTTTGTAGTCACCTCTATCAACCTACTCCACCTGTCTTCCACCCTGCCCTCCGGCTCTCCTCTTTTTTCCCATTATTTCTTCCATTTTTCTTTAAACTCCTCTTCGCGATTTTCCTTCCACACCATTCTTGTTGTGCTGTTGTTTCCCCTTTTGTCCCCTTCATTCTTCTGCTTGCTCCACTCTAGCCGAAAGACCACCGGTAGATGATCGGAGCCTTCCTGTTCCGTCACTTCCATTCCCCTGAACCACTCCGGGGACTCTTCATCCTCCAGTTTCACCAAAATATAGTCCAATACACTCCCCAGGCCTGCTCCTTCCCCTATGAATGTTATATTCCCTTCGTCGTCTCAAAGGGCTCTCTACCCTCACTCCTCTCCTTAGTGTCTCGCAACTTCAGCTCTCCGCCTCGCTCGTCCCACACCAGCCAGGTTTCGTCCACGCATATGCTGTTATATCCTGTACTTATTCGTTTCCCCTTCTTCCTCCAATTTCTCGCCTCCCTTCCTAACCACTCCTGTACCACCTTCTGTCTGTCCGTTAGGTCATCATATAAGTACACTCCCCAGCCTCTCCGTTTCAGATTCGCTCTTCCCTTCATTATCGCCTTCTTGTGTTCCAACTCCTCCACTCTGCCGACCCATCCACCCTCTTCCCTCCTATCCAACTTTTCAATCCTTATTCTTACACCCAGCTCCTCCAAACACCAGCCTTCCAGCTCCTCCTTCCTTGTCCTCGTGAGCAGTGTCAGCCCTTCAATAATGAAGTTCTTTCGTCTCAGTCTTCTTGCCTCCAATTCCGTCTTCCACTCTTCTTCTTCTAATGCCCTCGGAGGGGGGTTATCATATTTTTCTGCCTCCTTTCTCCCCTAATTTCGTCATCCCGATCCCCGGCAATCCTCTCCTCATTATCCCTTCCGTCTTGGTCTCCATCCTTCCAGTCCTCCTCTCTCCCTCCACTCTCTTCCCCGACGCTCCTGAGGTCTACCTCTTGACTTGTTCTGTCATTCTCCCCATTCTTGCCTCCATTTGCTACTCCATCATTCCCGTCTTCTGCCGGGCCCAAACCGCAACCGTTTTCTCCCTTCCAGGTACCCGGGACCCCCAACCCTCCTGCCGCTAATGCGTCATGTGCCAGGGTCATCCCATCCCCCTGGAGAGATCTCCCGTGCGGCTCTTGATGCGCTGGCACTTGCTTGTCTCCAACCTCTATCTCCTTAGGACATTCCCGCCTACCTGTATCCACCTGTTCTAGCTTCTCCGCTTTTTGTTTCCAAAGATCCGCTACTCCCTTCCATTCCCTTACTTTTTCCACTAGTTCCTCCATTTTGGCCTCCGCTTGTCTCAGTCTTTCCTGCGTCTCGCTAACAAGCTCTTCTCTCCAATTGTCTATCCTCCCTCTCTCTTCTCTATTCTTCCTACAGTCTTCACATTTCTCCTTACATACTCCTTTCCTTACCTCTGCTCTGATCAGGTCTTCCATGTCCGCCATCCTGGCCTCCCATTCCTCCTTCTGCCTCTCCTCGCAATTCACCATCCATTTCTCGAGCCTATCGAGATCCGCAACGCTCAGCTGGGATGAGCTGCGACTGATGCTTCCCTGATCCACTACCGTCTCCCCCTCCATTCGTTTTTTGTCCGGTGTGTCGATGCCCTTTCCCCCCTCTCCCTTCTCCTGGGTCTGGTCCAGTTTGCTGTTGCCGTTGTCACTAGCCACTGCAGAATCCCTCCCGTTCCCATCTTCGTCTCCCTCTTGCCTCGTTTCCTGCGGCTCTTGTGTTGAGCTGTTTTCTGATGTCATCAATGTGATCAATGTGTCATCTAGTATCATTTCCTTCTGCTTGTCTCCATCTTTTTGCCCCACTGGCGTTCTTTGTAAGTACTTTGCGACTTTAAATGCCTCTTTCTTTATCTCGTTTACCCCGTCCTTCTCCTTGTTTTCATTTTCCTTTCGCTCTATGCTCCTTTTATTTATCATAAAATCTACTTCTTCAGTCCTCTTATCCTCACCCTGCCCTTTTTCCGTCGCATCACTCGTATCTGTCATCTCGTGTGTGATTCCGCTTCCCTTACCGCCGTCCGTCCCCCAAAACTCCTCTAACCTCTTCACCGCTGGTCTCGAACCATCTCTTAAACCTTCCTTTTGTTTACTCCCCGTTGGTGTTACTGACCCGTCCATCGCTGACCCTTCTTTACCGCTCGAGATTTTCTTCTTCCTGCCTCGCCGTTTCCCTCCCGGTGACGCCTCTGTTTCACTCTCCTTATCCTTGCCATTCCCAACCTTTCCCGGTTTTTTGGCGCCATCCCCACCCCTGAGGTTGTATTTCACGCCGCCCTCCTCCCCTCTCCCCACCAACCGTCCGGCCATGCTAATAACCTCTATGCACCCACTCCAACTTTCTTTCTCTAACCCTCTTTCAACCAACGCGATCTCACTCCTCACTTCACTTCCACCTGTACCTTCCACTTTCAGCTGCCGCCTACACCAACTTTTACCTACTTTTCCAAAAAAATTTCCGCTTATTCTACCGAAAAAAGTCCGACCATCAACGCACGCGTCCGGCTCGATTCCGTGCCACCTACCGACCATTGAGAAAAACATTTTGCAATGAATATTTTTAAACTTTTGGCAGTTGTAAATGACGAGGTGAGTTTTGAGGTTAGGTTACGATCAACTCTCAACTTTGCCTAAGAGTTAAGAGTTGAGGATTCAGACGTTACGAACAACTCTTAACTTTGCGTAAGAGTTGAGAGTTGAGATTTTAGAGGTTACGACCAACCCTTAGCCAACTCTTAACTTTTCCTAAGAGTTAAGAGTTGACATTTTAGAGGTTACGAGCAACTCTTACCCAACTCTTGACTTTGCGTAAGAGTTAAGAGTTGAGACTTCAGTTAAGACCAACTCTTAACTTTTCTTAAGAGTGAAGAGTTGAGATTTTAGAGGTTACGACCAACTCTTAACTTTGTGTAAGAGTTAAGAGTTGAGATTGGAGACGTTGCGAGCAACTCTTAACTTTTCCCAAGAGTTAAGAGTTGAGATTTCAGACGTTACGACCAGCTCTTACCCAACTCTTGATTTTGCGTAAGAGTTAAGAGTTGAAACTTCAGTTACGACCAACTCTTAACTTTTCTTAAAAGTTAAGAGTTGAGATTTTAGAGGTTACGAGCAACTCTTACCCAGCTCTTAACTTTGCGATAAAGTTAAGAGTTGAGATTTCAGAGGTTACGACCAACCCTTACCCAACACTCAACGTTGCGTAAGAGTTAAGAGTTGAGATTTCAGACGTTACGACCAACTTCTACCCAACTATTAACTTTGTGTAAGAGTTAAGAGTTGAGATTTCAGACAATACGAGTAACTCTTACCCAACTCTTGACTTTGCGTAAGAGTTAAGAGTTGAGATTTCACAGTTTACGACCAACTCTTACCCAACTATTAACTTTGTGTGAAAGTTAAGAGTTCAGATTTCAGACATTACGACCAACTCTTAACTTTGCGTAAGAGTTAAGAGTTGAGATTTCAGAGGTTACGACCAACTCTTACCCAACTCTTAACTTCTCCTCGAAGTTAAGAATTGAGATTTCAGAGGTTACGACCAACTCTTAACTTTTCCGAAGAGTTAAGAGTTGAGATTTCAGACGTTACGACCAACTCTTAACTTTTCCTAAGAGTTAAGAGTTGAGATTTGAGAGGTTACGAGCAACTCTTACCCAACTCTTAACTTTGTGTAAGAGTTAAGAGTTGAGATTTCAGACGTTGCGAGCAACTCTTACCCAACTCTTAACTTTTCCCAAGAGTTAAGAGTTGAGATTTCAGACGTTACCACCAACTCTTACCCAACTCTTGACTTTGCGTAAGAGTTAAGAGTTGAGACTTCGGTTACGACCAACTCTTCTCCAACTCTTAACTTTTCTTAATTCTTCTTGAGTCTTAAAAAAAAACGTTTGTGTGTGAGTCTGTATCCAAAAATTTTGCCCACCGATTTCTCTCGAACGAAAAGTCGGATTTAACTAATTTTTTTTTCAATCGATACGTCTTGTGCTAACTTATAAGTGATTAAATTGTGATCATAGTTTCAACAGTTTATGAGTTATTTCCCAAAAACCGGTCACTAACGTCAAAAACTTCGATTGTGGAGATACTAATTGAAGATAACTAATTTGGAGAAACTATTGAAGATAGAGAATAACTTTTTCAACAAGAAATCTTTCTCATGAAGAAAAACTATTTTTTCTTTGAACATGTTTTGTCTATCATTTGTTTGTAACAATTCAATTATTTAACCTCTGACGTTACAAGAACGCGCGAAGATAGAGAATAAAGTGTCCAACAAAAAATGTTTCTAATTAAAAAAAACCCTTGTCTGTTAATTTTTGTCTCTATGTCATTTGTTTATAAAAAAATTAATGCTTTCGATTGAGAGTTACCAAGAACGCTCAAACATAAAGCACAAAGTGTAAATCCACAAAGTGTAACGTCAGCTAAATCCATTCGTTAACAATGGCTAATCCCTTATATCAGTGCAGTGATTGCCATTTGATCGGTTGATTTGTGCACTCGAGCAAAGAGGAGCTTGACGAACTGCAACCGGCTAAATAAGGAAAATAGATGGGAAAAAAATTCATCGCGTAATTTCCTTTGGCATTGTCTCGTGTGTAATGCGAAAAATCCGAGGTTGCGATTTGTTGAAATTTATATTTTTTAGGGTATCTTATTATTCCAATTGAATTCCTCAGTGCCCGCGGAGCATTGAAAAGACATCCAAATCGTATGACATTATCTGACAAGTATTCTGTCAGCACGACAAAATGTTCCAATTTGTTGTTAAGGTACTTCCGCATTAACACTTCAAACGTAAAGACGTGCAAAATTTTTTAATGTGCTGAAGACGTAAAAGTTGGATTACATTTTGTTAACTAAGTTTGAGACCGATTCTCGAAATCTGACAACCCTCTTACCTCTTGTTCATCGAGATATAGTAGGTCGACAATTGAAGAAATGCAATCATTCGACTGTTTGATGTTGTATATCTGGATTATTTAATGGTGAATGGCATTGAGATTTTGAGAATCAATTTCAAACGCGTCCAATTTCAGGTCTTCACCATATTACCGAATTTTTCACATACTTCTCCCTCAAGTTTTACTGAAGAAGTAACTTATACAAAACTTCGTCAAAAAACATTCTTGAAACATTCGATTGACACTATTCTCATGCCTGGAGCAACTATCCTACTTGATCTCAAATAAATAGATATCTCTGAAATAGAAAAATTACCTTCGTCATGGTTCAATTCATCGATAAATAATAATTTATTCACAGCCCGTTGCGCGCCTCAGCGATTCTCTCTTGACGCGAGTAACCCGTCGGCAGTCGCGTCGACTTTACAACGTTCTTTAGTCGCGTCGCGAGACAATGTCTCATCATAGGCTGAGCGCACTAGTGCAAGAGAGAGGTCGGATTGAATTGGGAGGGGGGAAGGATGCGCGCACGGTCAGGACGCCCAAAACATCAGGAAACAGCAGGAAGATCGAGGAACGGAATTCAATAAATTATTAGTTTTTTATTCAATGTGACAATTTTGGAGCGTTTTTTTTACATCAGAGGAAAAAAGGATAGTTGCTTGAGGCATTACAAAAGTTTCATGGGAATATTTTAATTTAAAGACATGTTTTACGCGATTTGAAAATTTAGGTGAGAGCATAACGCGACTGCTGACGGGTTGAAGGATTTCGGTGATTCTACCGCATGTTCTAGTGATCCCCACCCCCCGAGCGCGTCATTTCCACCTTCCAAATCACTCCAACCTCTCTGTCGTACTGGGGTGTAGAGCCCAAAAGACATTTTCTCTTGGGGTGCCGAAAGAACGGTGGTGTAACCACGTGACAACTGACAGGTTAATGAGAAAGCGTGTGCTCCAAGCGAGGTGCCGTCTCGCCGATAACATTGTATGCGGTTGCCCTGCTGGAAAAACAAAAGATTGGAGCACTCCTGCGAAAATTTTGTGCCAAAAACTTAACTCTCAACTCTTAGCTAGTGAAGAATTTGAAAAAAAAAACTGAACCGTTAACTCTTTCTCCGCTGGAGAACTGGTAAATTGTTAGGCATAACCTGGAAACCCAACTCTCAACTCGAAACCAGTAAAGAGTTGGCAAAGAGTTCGTCATATCTTGAAAATCCAACTCTTAACTCTTAACTGGTAAATACTTCGGAAAAAGTTGATCATAACCCGAAAACTCACCTCAGTTGAGAGTTTGTAGAGAGTTGGTCATACCCCAAAAACTCAACTCTTAACTCTTACCCCGGTTCAGAGTTGGCCAAGAGTCGGTCATGTTCCGAACACTCAAGTCCCAACTCTTACCTCTTACCACGGTGAAGAGTTTGTCAAGAGTTGGCCATATTCCGAATACTCAACTCTCAACTCTTCACTCTTTTACCGCAGTGAAGAGTTCGGACAAAGTTGGTAAAGAGTTGGTCATATACCGAAAACTTAACTCTCAACTCTTTCTCCGGTGAGACCTGGTAACAGTCGGTCATATCCCGACAACTCAACTCTTAACTCTTACCTTATTTGGATGAGAGTTGGTCGTAATCCTCAGAATTCAACTCTTAACTCTTACCTAGTCAAGAGTTGAGTAATAGTTGGGCGTAACTCTCAAAATTCAACTCTTCACTCTTACCTAGTTAAGAATTGGATACGAGGTGGTCGTAACCCTTAAAATTCAACTCTTAATTCTTACCATGTTAACAGTGGGATAAGAGTTGGTCGTAGCTCAAAACTCCACTCCTAACTAGAGCAAGGTGGGCACATAGGGTGAGATGGACCGCTAAGGGATGATGGTCTGCTAGAGCAAGATAGCCTCAGAGGCCCATCTCGCCCAGGGGTTCATCTTGGCCAAGGTGTCCATCTTGCCCCAGGGATCCATCTTGGCCAAGGTGTCCATCTTGCTTGAAGCGCAGCCCTCTTATAATTGAACTCTCAACTTTTTTTTTTCACCGAGTCAAGAGTTCGGTAAGAGTTATTCATAACCATCAAAACGCAACTCTTAACTCTTACCAAGTTAAGAGTTGGATAAAAGTTGCTCACAATCCTGAAATCTCAACTCTTAACTCTTACCTAGTGAAGAGTTGTTGTAGAGGTGTTCTTAACCTCAAAACTCACCTCGTAATTTAAAACCGTCAAAAGTTCAAAAATACTCGTTTCAAAATTGTTTTTTTAATAATTTCCCACTAGAAAATTTTGAAAGAGACCCTCATTGCCCGAAAACTTATCTATTAATTATTACTAAATGAAAAAACGGTGTATAATTCCAACTCTATCCTAACTCTTAAATTGAGGAAATATGTAAGTCTTACTCAACTCTTACCCAACTCTTCAACTGCTCCGTTGGTCGTAACGTCTGAAATCTCAACTCTTAACTCTCACACAAAGTTAATAGTTGGGTAAGAGTTGGTCGTAAACTGTGAAATCTCAACTCTTAACCCTTATGCAAAGTCAAGAGTTGGGTAAGAGTTACTCGTAATGTCTGAAATCTCAACTCTTAACTCTTACATAAAGTTAAGAGTTGGGTAAGAGCTGGTCGTAACCTAACCTCAAAACTCATCTCGTAATTTAAAACTCTCAAAAGTTTCAAAATATTCGTTGCAAAATATTGTTCTCAGTCATTTTCCACTTGGAAGTTTTGAGAGAGACCCCAATTGCTCGAAAACCATCTTACCCAACGCTTCAACTGCTCCGCTAGGATATGGAGTCATGTAAGAACATATAACCCTTGATTAGCACAACGATTCAACGCCAAGTGAGTGCGACAGGATTGTAGGAAAGTATTTATATTGGCTGATGAATTTCGTAGTGTACCTTACTAAGGTAATCGATAATGATGACCTCATTAATACCTGGATAGCCGATGATAGTAATGTAAATACCAATGGAATTCGTCATTGTTATGTCGTGCTTGATCGAATTTCAAGTGATGGGAGATATTTTTGTTTGAAGCCAAGAGTAAGGGTTCCCCCCTCAAGATGTGTATTATCGCACTGTAGTGTAGCGTCCGACGAGGGACCGGATTTGAGGTGGTCACCTCGTTAACATGTGTTTTTGTGTTTGAAGAAATATTAGTTTGGAGGTATTTCCAAAAAAGAAGTTTTCGGCGCGAGAATTTTTGGAATGAGAAATTGTAGGGGGAGAAATTTTCGAGGGAGAAATTTTCGGGGGAGAAATTTTCGTTTGGAGAAGTCTGAAATTTCATTGTCGCAGACCCATTTTTCAGCGTTTTTTTCTAAAGTTTTATGAATTTTCATACAAATGTAGGGGAAAGACTAAAAAATATGTTTACGGTGATAAAATTTTGAGTCAATAAATAATAATGCTATGGAGAAATGGTACATTTTTTCCCGCCAATGGAACCAAAAATTTGGGGTAAATCGTCAAAAAAAGTTGAAAAAATGGCGAATAGGAGTCGAACATCCTTAATTTAATTCCTAACTATAAGACTCGTTGTATCGTGCAGGATTTCTGCAATTTTCATTCGCCCTCAAGAATCATAATTTTCGACATAATCATCGAGACGTTCATTTCAACGTATCGATAACTTGGATCTATAACGAATGTAGAATAAGGTTTCCGCAGAAGACGAATACACGTAGAGGCATTCTGTATAGTCAATGAACTTCCTATTTCTTCATCCATCCCAGGTGAACTTTCCGTATACTTTCTATACGACGGTGCTTTCATATTGTTGTGAGTTCTCCAGAATAGTTTGTATAAAGTATAGTATTCCCTATATCTGTATGTGGATGTAACAACACGGGGTGAAAGGAATTACGAAGTTTGGCGAAGAGGTTTGGCGGGTATTTGTTTCGGGACAATATATAACTAGTTTGTGGGATGTATTTGTGCCCTCAGTGAGGACACAATGCAAACTTCCTGATTTGGTAATTCAAGTTTTCGAGATCATGTCTGTTTCAAAAATTTACGAGACTTTTCACTTCAGTATTTACTGATTTTTTTTTTCATTTCTCTATATGTCGCTGCCTTTTGTCATTTTTTTCATAATCAAGAGATAAGTCTCTCTTCCACGTGAAGGCCATTTACTTCTCATTAAAGCCTTTAAGTCTCATTGAGGCATTTTAAAACCACGAAAATACAACAACTACGTTGAAGAAGTTCAATAAGTCCGTATCTCTGTTCAATAAGTCCGTTCAATAAGGCAGCATCGATATACAAAAGTGATATACAAGTATTATATTCTGAGTCGGCCCATGTTTACTGTAGAGACCAATTTTTGCGATCGCCGACGCCATCTAGTCTCAATTCATGCACTCATCACATGAATTATTTTTTTCTAACGGCTCTACCACCTTAATTATGCACATTACGGGAAAAAGTCAATACATATTAAATGTGCACCTTTGTCTGAGGAACAATTCATGTTAATGAATTTTTTCCCCAACTCCAATCGTTTACGAGATATAGCTTTATGAACAATTGAAATTGTCAATAACAATATATATTCTGAACCAATATCTATCAAAAACTAATCAGGGCTAAGTTACATGAAGATGCGTCGGTTGAGACCTCGATGGGTTCGATTGGTGTATCCATTCGTCAGAAATCGTTGACCAAAATTTAGGGCACATACATATAAACATACACACACACACACAGAGATTGACTCAGAATTTTTCGGGGATTATTTTGGTACCCTTAAGGGGTAACCCCGGTGAAACTTCGAAGTCCTCGCAGGGCCTTCGGACCCACCAATCGGGTTTTGATATATAAAGGCATATCCAAAAAAGTAAGGAAAATTCCGGACCCAAGCCATTTTGCCCCATATGCCCATGAGAAACATTGTTTGTCGTGTTTTGGGCTTCAAAGTGCTCCTCGGTCCGCAATTTTCGTTCGATTTTAATTTTTTTTTTCAAAATGTTCGTCATACTCGAAAGAACAAAGTTAAGTAGCCGTTTTATTCGCTTTACATCATGAGTAAATGATTTTTTAGTTTGCGCATTTTTTTCACTTTTTCAAAAAATCTCAAAATTCATCGTTTTCACTAATTGATTATTATAATCATACGTAATATTCTTTTAATAATCACACGTCATATCCTTTTAGGACGATGAAAATGATGACAGAATTCACATTCCGTAAAAAAAAATTATAGTACTTGTATCTGTCTATGAGAGAAATCTGAGAAAATACATATATGTGTAATCTGCCCAGATTAAAATACAGAAATAAATCATAAAATTGGTTTAAATCTTGAACAAATCATTTTTCTCGTCATAAAAGACATATGACGTGTGATTACAATAATCAATTAGTGAAAACGATGAATTTTGAGAGTTTTCGAAAAAAAGAAAAAAACCCGCAAACTAAAAAATCATTTTCTCATGATGTAAAGCGAATAGAACAAAACGGATACTTAACTTTGTTCTTTGGAGTATGACGAACATTTTGGAAAAAAAAGGATTAAAATCGGACGAAGATTGCTCACCGAGGAGCACTTTGAAACTCAAAATACGAAAAACAATGTTTGTTATGGGTATATGGGGCAAAATGGGTTGGGTCCGGAATTTTTCTTACTTTTTTGTATATGCCTTTATATATCACAACCCGATTGGCGGGTCCGAAGGCGGGGCGAGGACTTCAAAGTTTCACCGGGGTCACCCCTTAAGACACCAGTTACAGGTCGAAATGAAAAAGTCCCATTTCGGGGTGATTACAATCACTCCCCTATCGGGAAGGTAAAAATGTTGGCCCATCTATTACGGGTGCTGTAGTATGTTTTTTTTCAATGAGCTATAGTCGCTGTGAAAATGAAGAACAAACTCGCACGTTGAACGTTCGATGTAATGACGATCGCCGATTGTTTAATGAGAGCTGACTGACATCGATTGCTAACCAAATAGTTGCCGAAACCGCATTTTTGATGATGGAAATCCACATTCAGCAATCAACGAATACAGGAGCGTCTTGGAACGTATGTCTTCCCTTCGACTCGAATCTGAGCTCCTCTGAATTATCCGAAGATGATACGCATGAGGTTTTCGATGATACGTATAGTGATATTAATGACATTATCAATACTAATGAGTCAGAAGAATCACTTACATTGGACGACACTGAGAAACCCACCGTAGAAATGAATAATCATCCAATCAATCCGAAAATGGCGGAATCACTTACGAAGCGGGTGGCATCTTTGAAAGATGCAATAACAAACTTGCGCATTTCTGTGAGTGAGGAAACTCGCCTGTGGAAAGAAGAGCGTGAAGAGTATGATAGAATCCATGAAAATATGAAGCTAAGTTCAATGGGGAAGGTGATAACAGCCGCTCGAGTAGCTTCTGAGGCATATGACATCGAATCAATGAAAAATGAGTCGAAGAATACTGACGGTACGATTTCGAAATTATGCTATTTTATTTGTTTGTTGAAAAATAGTAACCTTCGTGACACCCGCTCAACAATTGCTAATAAATCTCGCATATATGTAGAGATTTATTACACACTCACACACGCATACATACGCACACACACACAACAGCCGGGGCTTTGGCGTAGTGGTAGATTATCTGCCTACTACTCCAAAGGTCCTAGGTTCGCGCCCGGCCGCCGGAGAATATTTTTCAAAAATATTTTCTTATGCATTCCGACCGATGCAGGAACGTTCCGTGTGTGCTATCGGCGGTACCCATAAAATGAGACCGCCCGGCCGAGCGGGAACCTAACCTGATGCAGGGGAGGGGAGGGCGGGTTCCATCATAGCTTCCGGCCATCGTTGCACAGGGGTTTCTGGAGGTTTACCCTGTGTTTAGAAATACGACGGCCTTAAATGGCGACAATCGGCCCCAGCCGCATGGGTGGGTGGGTGTCCGGTGCGCCCCTGAAGGAATGCTTAAACGGCCGCTACCCGGGGCGTACAAATGAGATGAACAGAAACAAAAAACACACACACAACAACGTATATATAGATGGGTTGAGGTACAGCACCGCCCGGGTGGTTTTTCACTTATACGGTTCACTTCTCATAACTCTCCAGTTTATGGGTTGAGATTTCAGCGTACGCGGAGTTATATATTTCTCGGAAAAGTCCACAGACCGAATATGATGGCTCGAGCTCAAACCACTCATTTTTTTTTAATTCCCAACCTCTTCAAAACCTTGATATTATATTGCCCACGCACGACAGCATGCACCAAATCGGCTATACTGCTCATGCGCAAACGTTACGTGGGGACGCTTCCCCTCAGCACGCTGGTGCTGCGAAAGTTACAGAAAGTTCACTGTATTAATGAAACAGTCAGATTTTCAACCTAAATGGCTAGTGCTGTATTACTTTTCCAGGGTTAGCACAGTTTTCCACCATACAAATGTGTAATCGAGGCCCGTCCATTCCGTCTGAAGTAAAGAGTCCTTTTACGGTTCACCAAAATTTATTAAGCGATGATTATTATAAAAAGTTGGATCAAGTTGAAAGACTCTGCAATGAAGAATTATTAAAAATCTGTAGCGATGCAGATGAGCTGAAGCCCTTGAAGCGAATAGCCTCAGAGTGGGAGATCAACGAAGAAAAGACTGCATCCTGAAAGTGATTCTGAGAAGGAAGCGTTAGTGCATGGTGGAGAAAGTGGATAGAAACTCCGCGACGTGCCACTCAATTATAATTAATAATTACAATAATTAATAATTATTGTAACTCAATTAATAAGTATGACGAGACAAAAACATGGGTAACTTCACAATTACTTGGGGCTTATGCGCAAATTATTGACGTGGAATACGATATAATAAATTGTCATTTCTTCAAACTAGCAAACTATCGTCATTACTACTTATAGTTAAGTATAGTCGATGCACTGCTCTGTACCTTGGTTAAGTCCATTGAAGATGTCCTGGTAAGATTGAGAGTACTCAAAATAGGTGAAAGGAAATTCAAATTTTTTTAATGCATCACTCCATTTAGCAACAGTGTGTAGAAGATGATTGTAAATAATCTGACAAATAGCAACGCAGATGACATTGGTACGTCGAGGGATCCATAGATTTGATGTATTATTACACTCGAAAAAAAATGGAATTGTTACGGTTAGAACAATTTACAAATGAGACACATTTCGTTCTCATCCTTAACGGCGTGTATCGTGAAAACGGTTCAAAGATACGAAACAAATTAGTCAATGAAAGTTGTTCCACACGAAAATACATATTTCATGTTGTATAACTTTTTTTGCTAACACCGATAGTTAATTGTTATTAACCAATTCAATTGTTTAGATCACTCTATCGTAAGAACGGTTCGAGATACAAAACAAAGGGTGTAATGCAAGTCGTTCCACACGTAAAAATACACATTTGACGTTGCATGACTTTTTTGCCAATACCCATAGTTAATTGTTATAAACAAATTGTATTGTTTATCTAACTACTACATATTAAGAATTATAATTTTTTTCAATATTTAGAAATTTTGAAAACTTTAAAAAGTCCATAATTTGAGACATGAACCGAAATTGTGGATATAACACATACAGCGCAACGATCGGGAAGTTATTGGTTCGACCCGTAGAGGGTCATACTCACATCCCGTTTATTTTGGTATTACGAAAACATCGGTTTCGAATCGGAAAGAAAAAAATTGATTTAGGGGTCATTGCAATAACTCGGGAAGTTACAAATTGCCATTGGGAGTACTGCCGTTAAATACTATCCCACTATTTGTAAAAAAAAAAAACAATTTCGTGGAAAACATATTTCCTTTATCTTAAGTACATTTCTTAATCCCGTTGTAAACCTCTGCCATGAAACCCTCGAGAAATAGTCCCTTGCAGGCCCATGTCATGTGTTGCCATTCATGAAATCCGAGGAAAATCTCTTCTCTTTTTCTGTCAGACGTTTAGGACCCGTGTCATAACAAACGAGTGATCCAGGGGGGGTCCTCATGGTCTCAGACTTATGGGGGTGGAATCATGACGTCAGGGAAATTTGCGCCCCACTACGTGTTGAGGACAAAATCTCGGTGTGTAGTGTAATTGGAGAACCGCATGTTCGAGGTAAATGGGAAATATTGGAGTTCAGTACACTTGTCTGAAGTCGAGAAGAAGAGGTCCCCTGAAGTTCTGCAGTCATTTAGTTCGGTTGGAAAATTTCCCTAGACTATTCTTTGCAATTAAAAAATTAATTTCGTTCCTTGTCAAATATTAAGTAGATGGTTTTCTTAATAAAATTATCAGAATGTGCTGATGAGTGAAGTGTGGTTGTGTTTTCTGTATATCTCGGGCCCAACTTCCGCGTTATCCGAAAATGGATTAATTGGGATTACCGAGCTTCTACGAAGATGGTGAAATTTTGAATTTCCGTTGATATTATTAGGGGAATACTATAATGCCGACAGCGGAAATTAATGACTTTTTGGGAGGATCTCTTGTCACTTGGGTAAGAACCTATATTCAACTAAATCCATTACTTGCGGTTGGTTTCACACTCTGCAATTCATGGGCGATCTTATGTGAATTCTTATTGCCTTCAGATAAGGCTTGATTAACAATGCGGTAGCATGTATTTATGTGCTTGGTGTTTATAATATACCAGAAATGATTGGGTTCGAGTATTTATGACCATAATTTTGGGTTGTCGAATTTTGAGCGGATACGTCAGAGTATATATTTTGCTGGAAAATGATGCAATTCCGTTGAGATTGCGAGAATGCCAGATTACGTCATATGTTGTTCTGAATTTTTCATATTTTGCCATAATATGACAAATAACACTGAACATAATATGACATCCCACTCGGACCAATATATGGAAAAAATTCAACATTGGTTTGATGAGATTAATTAAACAGTATATGAGAATAATGTATATGAGGCATTTCAGGCCAGATTTACCACTTTAAAACCTGACCTTGTCTAATTCAGTTCACATATTTTTTCTCGATGCTAGATGATGAAAACCACATCCGAATTTTTTTTTAGATCTTTTTTTTAATTCAAGTTTTTGAAGTCAATTTTCACTTGCCTGAATGTAAAAATTTGAAAAAAAATCCCAGAAATAGGAAATTCGAAAACAATCTTTTTGAGCCATATTAGAAAATGTTAGTCCTAATAAATTATTTGTTATGGCTAAAAATCCGTTTTTAAAATATTTACTGCCAAGTATTTACTGTCGACGGACTCTCGATCCGTGAAAATTTTCGATTTTCAGAAATCGGCGAACTATGGGTGCTCTATCGGTTCCGTTAGGGCCACTGTCATGTACATTATCAAGTTCATATGATGTGATATGTTTTGGGTCTCTGATGACAAATCTTTAACTCATTCAATCCTGAAAAGTCGTTTCGAGCAAGGCAAAACGGTTCTAGGAACAGTAAAAATTCATCCAGTAATTTCTAACGTCGATGGTTGATTCTAATGATTCTAATGATTACCTACCCAAGTATTCCGAAGAAAATGAAACTGAAGAAATTGAATCGCAACAGTTTGAAAAGAAGGAAGATATTTATTTCTGATAGCTTTCATCCGTAATATCTTTTAGATGATCAAACCTTCATACCACATAGAATGGCTATATTTTTACATGAAGAACAATATTTGTTCAGCACTTTCTTTCAGTTTTCAACTGCTTCACGATAAGTGTTATGAACAATCAAACTCATAACGCTTGATATACAGGAAAATAATTCAATGCTAATAACAAGTGGAGATATTGTTCCTCCGCGACAAAATTTAAAAGATTCGTTATCAGAGACCCAAAAATATCACATCATCATATGAACTTGATGCGGCACATGACAGTGTTTGGCAGTATATATTTAAAAAATGGTTTTTCGACCATCACAAATAATCTAATAATCTATTTATAGGAATCGGTGTTCTTAAATTTCCTATTTTTGTGAGTTTTTTTTCAGATTTTTCGATTTAGGCAACTGGAAAGTGGCTTTAAAAATTTATTTAAACAATGTTAATTAACAAAAAAATCTTGAAAAAAATTAGAATGCGCGTTTAAGAATGTTCGACCGTTATTTGTCACTTTTGTCAATTCTTTGCTAATTTATCCCAAATTATTGGTTTGATAAGCGGGAAAAAATGTACAATTTTTCTGTAGCTTTATTCTCTATGGACTCCTAAAATTTCATTGTCGCAGACCCATTTTTCAGCGTGTTATCTAAAGTTTTATGAATTTTCAGACAAGCGTAGAGAAAAAACTCAAAAATAAGTTTACGGTGATAAAATTTTGAGAGTCCATAAATAATAATGTTATGCACAAATTGTACATCTTTTCCTGCCAAGAAAACCAAAAAGTTGGAGTAAATTGTCAAAAGATTGAAAAAAATGGTGAATAGCGGTCGAATATCCTTAATATATATATATATATAAACTGAATTATACAAGGTCAGGTTTCACGGTGGTAAATTGGGTCTGGAATGCCCCATATGTATAGAACTATGATGAGTTTCACGAACTTGAAACATTTTGATAATTGCCACTTTTTTTATACATCAAGAAACTCGTGATGTATGCACCAATTACTGCATGCAAGTAAAAAAAATACTGTCACCACGTTGGATTACTTCTTGCAAGTAATCCGTGAAACTTTTCAATAGCATTGGAATTACTAACAGGTAGTAATAATGATATTTCTTCCCAGCGTTTTTCGTACTTGATCGCTATCGACTTGTACTACTACAGGCATCAAACAGAATGAATCCAACCTAACTCGAAAAAAGTTCTTTCAAACTAGTTTTTCAAAATTCAACGCCTCAAATCAGCCAAATGCCCAACGAGTATCAATTCTGTTTCAGGATGACAATACTTGGAAGCATTACACATTTCAGGCACATTAATCATAAAAAAGTATTTGTTGCCACAACTTGAAAACGGTATTATAATTTTAAAATGGGCTGAATTATATTTTGCTCATTACAGTTTGTCAGTTGCCTGGATGATTCCGATGCCCTATGCACCTACGATGATTTGGTGGACGGAGTGTTATTGCATCAAGTTTTCCTGGACATTGACTGCGAGTGCTTGCGCGAAAGCGTGGTGCCCAGCCGCAGTGACATTCCAACTCGCACAAGAAATCTCCAAATGTTAATAGGCAAAATCTGGAAATTCTACGAGAATGAACTGGGCCAGGTGATAATTAAACTTCCAAATGCTTGGGATCTTGGAAAAGAGCCAGAACTTCACATCGAAGATATGAAGCTGCTGTTGCAGCTCTTACTTGGCTGCGCTGTTCAGTGTCACAACAAAAAAGCTTTTATAGATAAAATGCAAACTCTTCCTCCACTCACTCAGGAAGAAATCATGAAGCACATAACACAAGTGACAGAGTCTCACAATATAGTCATTCCTCTGGACTCAATGGATAGTCCCGCTCTATTTACAATGATGAAGAACTTCATGGATGAGCGGGATTTTTATTGTGAGAAGTGGTGGCTGGCCGAGACCAGGCCATGTCCAGGTGACTCTTCAGCAATTGATCTTGATGACATTCCAAATATTCATGAAATGTCAATTGGCACGTACGGGTAAGAATAAATATCATTGGTCGCTGCTAGGATACCTTGACAGTCAATTTTTTTTATACAACTGTACCAAATTTTGTGAAATTATAGAGAAATTTGTAAAATTATGCAGTGCTTTTCTGAACTACATTATGAAGTGCTTTTTCATATCAATATTTGCTTCCACAGAACTGTAACACTGTCCGCCGATTGGAAGACAAAAATACGAGAGCAGCGGCAGGAGCTCGAAGAGAAGACGGAGGCCCTTCTCGAGTGCAAGGAGGAGCTCGAGCTTGCCAACAAGTCCCTCTCAAAGCTTGAGCAGAATAACCAAGAGTTAATCCAAGAAGTTAGAAATGCCAAATGCCTGCGCGATGAACTTGACGCTGTGCTAGAAAAAGCTGAGCGCGCTGACACTTTGGAGACCCAGGTAGCTCGCCTCCATGAAAAATTAACAGATATTGAATTTTACAAAACGAGAATTGACCAGCTGCAAGTGGATAATGGAGTTCTCATGGAGAATAGCAAAGTGCTTGAAGGACAGCTGACTCTCTCACGGCGGAGAGCCGATAAGATCCTAGAATTAGAGTCGCAGATAGTGGATCATAAAAAAATAATAGACGACATGGCGGAAGAACGAGTAAGGGATAGTGAGAAATTTCAAAAGTTGATCGATGAGAACAATATGTTGCAGAAACTGAAGAAAGCTGCGGACGACGAGGCAGCGCGATTGGAGACTATGAAGAAACTCGAGGAGCCAACTCCTGATAAAAAATTGTCGGAGCAATTGTCTCAAAATGCTCAAACTAGAGCACTCAAACTAGAACTGGAGAATCGTCGACTAATGGCATTGGTTGATTCCCTCGAAGAGAGTGCTCTTCAAGAATTATCAATGCGCGAACACTTTTCAGAACTGGAAAATGAGAAGGAGCAAATGGCCAACCAGGTGGAATCTTTAACTGAAGAAATTGAGAGATTAAGAGGGCAGAATGAACGTTTGAGTACTGAGTGTGAGAACCTACTTCGCGGGCGGCAGACTCTCGAGGCCAATTTTGTGGAGGCAAAAAATCAGTTGCGAACGCTGAAGGAGAGCTATGACGAATTGGAGGATAAGAATAAACAAATTATTATGGACCAGGGTGCTTTTGATTGCAATTCCAATCAATTGAACAATCTGAGGGAGGAGCACCAACATTTGCAGGATGACTTCAAAACTGTGTTCGCGGTGGCGGAGAAACTCAATGTAAAGTACAATGCACTCCAGGAGGAGTACTCAAATAATATAGTAGAGACGAAGCTTTTGAAGAAGAGACAGCAAGAATTGCGAGAGGAGTTGAGCGAGAGGGAGGAGAGCTATTCTAATCTTGTGAGTCACACTAGCCAACTTAATCAAAGGTATGACATACTATTGTCAATGCACTCAGGCCTGGACAATCACAGAAGATCACTGATGGATCACGTTACTGTGCTCGTTAATCAGTATCATGATTTATTGAATCACTCATTTGAGGATAAAGAACATTATCACATGGAGGAGAAGCTTTATCGCGATCAGGTAAACCATCTGTCGCGGCAGAAGGAAAAATTGGAGGAGAAGATTATGGATTACTACAGAACTAAGCAGAGTTGTTCTACGAAAAAGTAGGTTGTTTATTACCGTAGGTTTTTTTCTGATTATTACTCCGACAATACCAACGTTTCGATTGCAATAATTAAAGTTAAGAAGTGCTTAGGCGTTGAATGATCAAAATAAATTGCCCCTTCCCGTTTTTTCTTATAATTAGCTTACATTGGTTACTTTGGAGAACACTCTATCTACAAATAATACGCTCTACTCGTTTAATTAGTTAGGTAATCAACTTCCCGATTTTTTCAATTAATTGGTTGAATTGCTCTTTTAATAGTGAAATGTTAATACTGCTAAAAGCGATTGTGATTAAAAAATTGAGCGTTCCAGTTATTATGTCTATTTCATTCTGATGTTTCAACTTCCTGCAAGCTATATTGGCAATGTGAACATTGTACGGCGAAACAATGAGGTAAAAGACGACAAACGCGACAATTCTTTACGGATCAAAGTCATAGGATTTCAAAGGGGGGGGGGGACATATTTTGCGTATAAGTCTTTATGGTTTTATGCTACAAGTATAAGTTCATTTCTTTTCAAATCGGACGAAGGATTTCCGCTTTATCAAAGGTGGACTCGGGGAAAAATTTGTGATGGTTTCGGATTTGTTTGATCAAAATAAACTTATACTTGAAGCATAGAAACATAAAGACTTATGCTCACATTATGTTCATCATTATTTTTCCCCTTGAAACCCTGTGACTTTGGTTTGAAACATCGGACCGATCAATGAGAGATAACGTTGCTTCCCTAAATTTTGAGGGATACATTATTAACTTCAAATCCGAATATTCGAAAAGTGCAGAACTCCCATTTCGAGAACTGGAAGAGATTTGAAAGATGGGGGTAAATGTCTAGAAGCCCATCACCATAATTTTAATCATCCGTTCGACGCTCCAAGTACTCTAGTTTTGTGGAAAGCTCCATCGCCAATGAATCTTCCAAGCCGGCCGTTTTTGGGATCTAATACCCTGGTACAAAAAATCCTTGTAATTGATGATAAATTAATAAATAATGGCTATAGTGTATCTCAAATGGTTAGTTTCCAAATATTCAATGAGTTCCATAGGCTACTTTTTACCTTTGTAACAGAAAATAGAGATCCATGGAATACCATGGATCGCAAATCTTTAGGGTAATTACAATTGATAACTTATGCCACAAAATTGTCTTTTTGGTTGCATTTCGGTTGCGAAACGATCCACTTGCTCAATGCTAGTAATTTTTTTTCTCAATGTACTTTTATGAATGTTGTGTTGTGAAGCGAAGTCTCCTCTGTGGATGCTGTACGAAAAAACGTTATCCAATGAACATTTGTGTATTAATTTCGCCATGGTCTTCTTATTTATACTGAATTGGAGAAACAGATTAGACGATTTTATGTAGTAAGATAATCAATTTTTTGGAAAATTCAAGCAGCTTCCCCGTTCACCAGATGAAGGATTAATCTGAGAATAACAAAAAAAAATTAACTTAACTTCCTCAAAGTAAAATATTATTTTGCTCATTTCAATAGATGGAGTTTTAACAAATGTCTTCATCAGACATTCTTTGTATTCAGATTGATCATGAATTTATCAAACTTATTACATTCACTCATTTACAGAAAACGCTTTGGAGCCAATCTGGTACAACGAGTGCGCAAAGTGGGATCTGATCTAATTAACAAAAATCGTGATGAAACCAAGCATTTTGACGGAAAGATGGATGAATCAGAGTCAGGTGGAAATGACTCGGATTTGAGTGAAGAGGATCGTAGAGCTGGCAATTCATTACTTCATAATGGTTCTTATTCACTGGAACTCTCCGGGCTCAACAGGAGTTTTAATTTTATGGATCACAGAGCTACCGCAGCTGTGCCAGTAATTACACATTTATTTTCGTTTCTAAAAACCAAATTTTGAGATTAAATTTCATTAATAAGACGTTGGGAAGTCCATTTTGAGGCTTTCTTTGTAAATTTTGAAGTAGGATTTTTACATGCTCGTTATAGCACCATGCACATCACAATCGATCAACCTGTTCATTGAACATTACGCATTGCTGGGTCTAGTTATTCACCCCTTTGGTATTTGCTATTGTAGAATGCTTATTGCAACGTTAGTGGTACTTGGTAATTGGTATCAAGTTCAGTTTCATCAATCAAACACGTGTTCTTATTAATATCATTTTGTAAGTGACAACGCAGTATTTGTTACATAAATATTTAAGACATTACATTTGAGGGGAAAACTAATAATTTATTGAAGAAGAAAAGCTTGGTCCCTTTATCAATTAGCACGTAGACCATTCGAAAGAGTTGGAAACGTTGGGTTTGTTTTCAAACTTGACTCTTACGATGATATTCAAAATGGCGAGAAGTTGTAAACCCGGAATATTGTGATTCTGATATCCGACTTTCATCAAGTGAAAATTTATACGAAATCGGCTCAAATGTAGATAAATTACACCAGTTACCCTAGAAGTTTTAGGTGCTATGAAATTAAAAATGCAATGAAATGGAAATTGTCTCATGATTGAATTGAATCTTTTATTCAAACTCTACCTTCACATATACAGGGTGCGGCAGTTAAATCCGGATACATTAAACTTTGTTTTGAAATATAGATTATTGATACAAGTGTAAAAGAAAATTACTCAATATAACCACCATTGGCTTTGATCTTTGTCTTGAAACACCCGCACGCTCTCTGTAACATAGCACCGTCCATATTGGTGAATGCTGCTTCGATAGTGGTGCGTAGAGACTTGGCATCAGGGCGCCGCGACTTGTTGGTAACCCGTGCATTAAGGTTCCAAACATAGTGGAGGGAGTTCAAATCCGAGCTGCCCAGGGGTCAAAACCGTTTGGACCAGAACATGTCCGCATTGTCTGATAGCCTATGTTGGACTAAATGGTTTGTGGGAGCCAATGCAGCCTTCCTCGGACTTCTCCAATGCAATAATTGCAACTCTTTGAGTGTACTCCGTAGTTGTACGTAGCATCTTGGCTATTTCAAATAATACTACAGGCCTATGTCATTCAAGAACCTCAATCGCGACCTCTGATAGAACTTATCCGGATTTAACTGTCACACCCTGTACGTCGACTCCTCCCCTTTTTATTCGTCGCATAACGGAAAAACTTTCCTTTTCTTGTGCACCCTCTTCTTAACGGCAAAAGGTTTTTTTAATAGGCCGATTTGTTTCTTTTCTGTTTCCATCAGTCTACAAAACCTCAAAAGCTGCCCCAGAGTTTAATCGATGATGATCGATCAAATCGTCCTGTTCATAATAAAATGTGTGCCGAGTTAAATGAATCACGAGCTTCAACATTGGTGGAGGAAGAATGTCTGGATGAAGGAATTACTGGATCCTCAACCATTAATGCTCCAAAATCAGAGAATTCAATTTGGCAGGAGTGCGGTTGTGCCTGAAATCAACACGGATAGTGAACTTGTATAAGATAAATTCTTAATTATAACCATTTGGACGCTCCGGTGTAGTTTTAGGATATGTGTATTAGGCCCTATAATTTCCACCTGAAGATCAAAGTATTTTAGTATTTTGTTTACGTAGTTCCTTCACGATTGATTCATCTTCGCTAGTTTTTGCGCTTCTGGCATGATACCGATGAAAGTGACCTGGTACTGATACTAATCGAATGTAATAGTTGAATGGCGCGAGTAACGAAGGGATTATGTGACAGTTGTCTCGAAAAAATTTAAAACATTTTTTTAATTCATTCAGGTCATAATCACCGCTCATCAGAATATGCCGAATTTAGACTCAAGAGAACATTATGATACAGATTAAAGCAATACATATGATATTTCGAACGTTACGAGAAACTTTTTCGGGATAATGGAAAGTATAATCCCGAGACCGGGCACTAACCCAGCGCCTCCCACTTAATAGACACTGTACTCACTATCCTAAAGCTCGGAGATTGTGAGTGTGTAAGTGTGTGTGTGTGTGCGGCGGGCGGGCGGGGGGCGGGGGGGCGAAAGGATATAAGGCTCAATTGCACTAGTCAAAGTATTTTCGACAGTCCGTGATTCTTGTTAACATAATGAATATATAGCGTGTGTGTCCAACGTGAATAAAATACCCGATTCATTCACATAACAAAACTCGATTTGGGTACACTAACTTTATCGATATTTTTATCCCGATTCAGGGGGCTCGCACATTATTGCCCAGGAACATCTAACACGAACGGGATGTAGTGCAGCGCAATCGAAGCGTCTTCACTATACATTTTTCGTACACTTGGATCCAATTTTCGGTTATGCCGCGAACCCTTCTGGCGGTGCCAATGAAAACCGATTATTTCCCAAACTGTACAGCATTCACAGAGTTCAAATCAATTACCATAACGCCAAGTGGGCATCTTATTCCTTGTTCTATGTAGTAATTGAAGGAAAACTATGGAAAACCTCAATTTGTACAACCGTTTCTTTTATGAATCCCATGACAGATGAATCCGTATAATTTAAACCTGGACAATTCCACATCACTCTATCGAAATGAAACTCCCCGTACGGAGATTCAATCCTTGGACCTCGTGTGCTAAACACCAGTCTAATCACACGGTCACCGTCTTGAAAATTGTTTATTGTCATAAATGATTTATATATACTATATACACCATTGGGGTGATACCAAAAGTTGAGAAAAGTGAAACTTTCATAAAGTATTAATATCTAAGTTTCGGGGTTATTACGAAAATTATGGCTTTCTGAACGTGAAGATCTCCTGATCTTCTTCTTACTGATCTCCTTTTACACATTATTTTTTTTGTATTCATTACAAGGACATGTTAGATGGTAAGTCCTATATTGTAAAATGTAAATTAGATGATGTAAATTACTTATCCATTTTTAAACCCACATTATTGTAAGGCTATTTGATGTATATGTTGATTAATCTTCCTTAATCACTTTGATTATCATTTTTTAATTGATCTTCAACTGAGATTAGAAACACATTGTAACAAAGTACTTGTACTATAGTACTCGCATCTCACAGAATTTATGTAGATTATTAAAAGTGTTTGTAGTTTGGACGGAATAGAGTTTCAATGTAAATATGAAAAAGGTGAATTGTTTTCTTCAATTCTGTGTTCCTTGCAGATTTTCCCCTGATTTATTTGAAATGCGACCATTGTTGGATAAGATTTTGTAACACAAAAACATAGTATTATAAACTTTGATGAGAGCTATTCACGTAGAATGTGGCATGTCCTTTAACGCATTGGTTGAAAGATTACATCATGCCCGGACATTTTATGACATAATTTGATATAACTTTGAAGTATTCTCCTCTATGCCACCGATTCTCAAATTTTGCAAAGAAGTGTCTCTTTTAGAAGTCGCGCGGTTAAGAAATTACGTATTCTATTTACATAGGTGATTCCTAACAACACTTCTATACAGACAACTCGAGATTCGGCCCTCGGAATTTTCTACTTTTCAAGGCCAATAGAATTAATTTCTCTCACTATATGAAAATATTTATCTGGACACATTTCCTCTACCAAAGTCAGTTGGAGTCTAGATTTTAAGACGTAAATTTCTACTCATTCCAAAGTTTTCAAAATAATCAAAGTATATTGCGAAACAAATAACTGGCATCGTATTGTTTTTAAAGTTACAAAAACGCATTGGTAGGATTATAGATAGATCTTATAACAATTTCCAAGATTATATAGAAAATATGATGGTATTGTAATAAACATGAGAGTATTTGGAGATAAAGACAAAAAATTGGTAGCTTATCTAATTAGTCCGAAACGAACGAATTTATAACTGTACGCAATCGTTTTTGTCACAGTAAAGCAAATTCATAGTGCTATATATATATATCGATTCTTAGGACCAGTTTCAAATTATTGATTTGAAATAATATAAAACAGTGAACACTGCGGAAAATTATGTCACATATCGGTTCGTAAAAAATTCACAAAAACTTGCGAGAAATAAATTGCAGACTATAGAACTCTGGGAATTCATGTTTTTTTTAGGTGCTGAAAATTCAAATGAGTTGTGAAATATTACAATTATATTCTCAAAATGAATTAACTGTCCTTAAATATTAAATCTAAATATGAAATGAGTTTCGCCTCAAATATGAAATTCCAAATTTTTTCAATCACATTAGATGGGATTTCACTGCTCTAGAAATTATCAAGCAATTATTTATGAATTTTTATTTTTGTCCCAACAGCGTGTTTGCATTTTCCATTCAAGTGTTGATGAACATTGTACCGGATGGAGCCCCCAAGGTAGGACTTAAGAATAGTTATTCCATAATTAATATTTTGAATGAATCGCAAACACTTGAATATTCGATTGATTTATCGGTGATTTTATAACATAATATTTCCACACTTTACACATGCAGTGATTCTCAAACTTCATGTATTTATATTTGCATCAAAGTCTTGGCTTTTGCAAATTTTCCATTAACGACCACTTGACAGCACCCTTCCCTATCAATACATTCATGATGTTTTTTATCCATAGAAACACACGATGGTGGTCGGGGAAGCCAGGGATGGTGCATTGGTTAATCGTTATAACAGCAGCCCTTCTAGCTTTATGCATTGCCTTGTCAATCGGCATTGGTATTGTAATAATGAAGCTGAATCCGAGCGGGGCTTGTGACGACATAAAAATGAGTAAGTGATCCTTTCTTCCTTCGTAATTGACTCCTGCGGTACGTCTCCAGTATTGTCTTCATCAAGAAGTAAACTCAAAAATTTGTGTAATTTTGGTGGACGTGACTGGAGAAAACAGGTATCTGCTAAAAACAACGAAACTACAATATAACAGGAACAATCAATTTCCTGTTGCATTTCCAAATGACTGGCCGGTGTACCTCGGAACCCCTAATTTGGAATTCCTCCTATAGGCTTTTGCAAGAACTTCATGTTTTTTTTTATTTTTAACTACTGTTTTTTTGTGAATAAATGAAGATCGATTTTTTGGGTATTCCTTCACAATTTCCGTGGCTAAAGGTTTCGGTAAAACGTACTTGAAACTTGTCGCACCGATTATCGTAATATTCTTTTACTGTTATTATTATTCCCTAATCTAATACTATATTTATGTTACACGCATTCGTGCAATTTGTCTTAAACTTATGGGCATAGCAGCTACGAAACCACAGAAGCTAAGGGCGATCCGGGAACAAAGTGGTTTCTGCTCAACTCCAGCTTGTATTCATACTGGTAAGTCACATATTTTTAAAATTTTATCCAATGTCGCTGCCTATACCGATTGATTGGTCGCTTGATTTTAAGTGATTTGATGGAGGCTGTAGGAAATGATTACACCTCACCAGTCGGCACTTGGGCCACTCCAAGCTTCGAGTCGATTTTTTTTTGTTTTAAATCGTCATGCAACAACGGGAGTTTGGAGTAGAAGCTTGCCACTATCCACTACTCCAAACTAGTTTTGACTTGGCTCGATTATTTGGTTCTTGTCACAAATAATATATGCACATTAGACCGACTCAGTTTCTTTTTTTTTCGTCAAACCAGGCTTAAACTGATGCACTAGGTCTACAAAGAAACCGTGCAAAAGAAAAACCTAATCAGATTTTTTTATAAGGTCCCGCCAAATTTTTGAAATTTGCATTGAAAAAAACACGAAAATTTTGGGGTTTTTCAGTGTGCCGTGTGCCCATCCTTTGGTATATGCTAGAAATCAGTTTGATTGATCCAGAAACTTTGTTTATAGGTTTGAATATATGACATTAATTATTTTTTTCTCGAGCACATAAATAAACTTTCGGTTCAGGGCTCGGAGGCACCTTTGTTGAATTATGGCTATTTGGTGGTTAAAGTTCAATTTTTGGTCAAAGTGAATGCCCAGGAATCTGGCGGTGGGTGAAGAGGGGATGTCTTCCCCGGTAATTCTGATGCTCGTTTGCTCAGGCGGCGAGCCTTGCTTACTAAATCGAAGAACGACCGTTTTTTGGGGAGCAATTTCAAGGCTTAGCGTTTTTAAATTGCGGGTCAGCTGTTCGATAGACTCTTCCATCACTAATTTCTCCTCTTCGAAATCATTAACATGCATATAAAGGGCGATATCATCGGCAAATAGCGATGCTTCTATCTTAGGGCTGAGTTTTGTCAAAATGTGCCGGGTGTATATAGTGTAAAGTAGGCATCATTTACACTGATGGCAGCAAGGATAGGGGCTCGGCATGCTATTGTCCGGAGCTGGGCGTAGAAACTTCCATCAAACTCGACAGCCAGTTTTCAGTTTACACGGCTGAGTGTATTGCCTTAAACCTGGCTCTAGATCTAGCTCTTGAGCACAGGGAGCGCAGCTACCTCGTACTCTCTGATTCCCTCAGTGCCATGCAGAGTCGCGAGGCAGTCAGCTTCGATCCTCATAACAACCCTTACATTTTAGAGGCCAAAAAAAATATCTTAATTTCCTTAGAGAAAACCAATTTGAAACCCAAATCGCATTTCGGTGGATCCCCGCTCACGTGGGAATCGAGGTAATGAGAGGGCAGACTTCCTGGCCAAAAACGCCGAGAACCACGGTCCGACCCCCTATCTAGTACCGCCTATCGATTATAAACAACTTTTTAAAAAGGAGGGATTCCTGAACACTTTCAACATAACGAAAAGTCAAGCAGACACTCCAATCTCCCCCAAGGGAAAATTTTACTTTGATTATTACTGGAACAATAAAGCCAGACCTTGGTATCATGGACGCAATCTGCCCCGCAACTTTGTGGTTTGGGTTAATCGAGCGAGATCAAATCATTATCATTTAAATAAATCCTTATTCAGAATCAACGTCGTGAGCAGCCCGGAATGCACCTTCGGTGATAACGCCGAGACGCAGGATATTGACCACGTTTTATGGTACTGCCCTTTGTACACAAATGGCCGGCAGGAAATGCTAGACGGTTTGGGTAGACTCAAGTGTCCAAGGCCCTTCACCATAGCTGCATTTCTGGCTCTCGAAAAAAACAATCTTGCACCCCTCCACGTCATCGACAGGTTTCTCAAACTTAACAATATCAGAATCTAGGTGTACAGAACAAATCTTCTTTTGTGTTGCGACGTTCAACGAGCTGGGTCTGTCCGTCGGGTACCGTGCTCTGCGCGGTAGTCGGGTGCCCCAGCTTCTACGCGTCGCAACATAAAAACAGTATTGAGCACTTGGTGATGGGCCCCTTTTTCCATGGGTGCGAATACAGATCCCATCTGTGGCACACGTCGGGGACGGAATTTCTCACCCGGTGCTCTAATTCATTATTATGTCATCGTAAGCTAAGGAGCCATGCCGAATCCCAGTTATCTGGATCTGTATATGACTATGTTAACTTTCTTAAAATTATCATAGATACAGCAATATTGTAAATTTACCCTGAACACTGTATCAACGATTGTAAATAATCCTATCAAGGATTAATGCTTACTTAATAAGAACAAAAAATAAACTTTCCTACGATGTGATTGGTTTTTGTATAATAAAAATTTCGCAATCGTAGAGGTGTTACGCTATTCGGTCACTTACGGGGGGTGGCGGTGAGGGTCGTGGGGGGGGGGGGGGGTGAGGGCCGAGTGCTGGCGGGGGAGGGGGGGGGGGTAAGTCCCGGGCGTCGAAGGCCGAAAGGCGAGGGCGTTCGTGAAGTGAAACTTCTTATGGGACTATATGAAGGTGTTACGCTGTCCAGACACTTACGGGGGGTGGGGGTGAGGGTCGAAGGATTCCGAAAGATTCCGAAGGGTGCCGAATTATTCCGAAAGGATTCCGAAGGTTCCCGAAAATCGCCGAAGATTGCTGAAGGTTTCCGAGGCATTCCGGAAGGTGCCGAAGGATTCCGAAGATTGCCGAAGATGGCCGCAGGGGGCCGAAGGGTGCCGAAGATGACCGAAGGATGCCGATTGCGGGGGGGGGGGAGGGTTGAGTGTGGGGGAGGGGCGAATGCTGGGGGTTGACAACGGGAAGGCGCCGAGGTGTTTCTCCAATGATAAGTCAAAATCAAATGTTCTAATCTCCTCCTGTCCTACAAATGTTTTACCATTCTACACCTTCATTCTACCCAAAGCATTATTTCAAATGGATAAGAGAAAATTCATACTCCTCTTCTGAAGTTTGCCTGGCGCGTCAGGCACTGTGAGAAATAACAAGATATTTGATTATGGGTTACTCCACGAAATCCTCGAATCCAAAATCTTCACGACAAAATTCTCGAATTCAAAATCATTCTTGCCGCGCATGGCGATCGACTCACCGTTTTTATGGCACCGGTGAGTCAGAGTCACTCGCTCAGAGTGGTGAGTGACTTCGACTCTCTGCTGACAAAAACGCGGTAAGACTAGCTCCCCTGAATCGACAAAAATATAAATGTACGATTTCTTTCGTAAATATCATAAGAATGAGGACATTAACAGTAATTATTGTAAAAATCGATTTTATAGAGAATTACAAAAGCTACAAATATTGTCCTATAATATTAACCACTAACGTTTATAGTTTTTGAGATATACGTCATAAACCGCTAATTTTTGCGAAATTTTTATTAAACAAAAACCAATCACATCGTAGGAAAGTTTATTTGTGTGCTCGGGGAAAAAGTAATTAATGTCATATATTCAAGTCTGACCTATAAACAAAGTTTCTGGATCAATCAAACTGATTTCTATCACATACCAAAGGATGGGCACACGGCACACTGAAAAAACCCAAAATTTTCGTGTTGTTTTCAATGCAAATTTCAAAAATTTGGCGGGACCTTATAAAAAAATCTGAGTAGGTTTTTCTTTTGCACGGTTTCTTTCTAGACCTAGTTCATCAGTTTAAGCCTGGTTTGACAAAAAAAAAACAGAGTCGGTCTAATACACATGTTCTATACAGTATTAATGCCTCAAATGATTAATGCTGGATTACCAGCCAATGGATTATCTTAAACGACGTTTATATTATTTTCTCATTGGAAAGAAGGCTTTAACTAAATACAGTGTGAAATGACAGGCGCAGCAGGATATAGAGAGACGGGATAATTGGGTGGTCAGCAAAAGCAATTTGATTTCTTTATCAATATTGATTCCTTGGAAGCGGGAATTCGGATGAGTTTTAGTTTATTTTACGGAGAGGGTAAGTCACCGTTTCCTATCAATTAATGGCGAATCCTCGTTTCCATACAGCTTCAGAAGTCCTGCAAAATATGGATGAAAATGTGAACCCCTGCGACAACTTCTATGAATTCGCATGCGGTGGCTTTTTGAAGAATGCAGTTATAGAAGACCATCAAAGCGACATCAGTAGTTTCAGTGTACTTCGTGATAAAGTTGCTGATCAATTGAAAACTATCATCGAGAAGCCGGCTCTTCCAACTGAGCCAAAACCATTCAAACTTGCTAAGACATTGTACAGATCGTGCATGAATGAAAGTGAGTGCAACAATAATACCTGGCAATATTCAGATTATATTAGTCTTTCAATTATTTGAAAAAGAAGATGGTTAAAAAAGTGGATTGAATCAAGTCTAGATCTGGGGTAATTCAACTTGAGATTTAGAAGGGGAACGATTTCCAAACTATTGAGATACTTAATCAGAAAAAGCTAAATAATTACATCAAATTTATAGGAAAAGACTGAGATCAACTCTACTTCGTCGTCAGAAGGTATAGAAAAGTTACTCCTGTCCATGTATCAAACATGATTTTTCGATACTGTGTCATCACCATGAGCTAACGAACCTGAGTTTTTACAAGGTTTTCAGTCACAATAATGTAATAATGCGTATGAAAAAAAAACAGCGTACGATGCGTGCTTATACAGGGAGTCCCTAAAGTGCGGACTTTCTGCTGGGGGGTGAAAGGGGAATGAAATTTTCTAGCGGAAAGTTCCTTTGCGATTTTGCTGCCCGCTTTTGTACCTCCGCAGAATTATTCGCCTTTTTTGTCGGCCAATTACCGCGGTGTGTGTTCGCTTGAATCCGCGAACTGATTATGCCTACTTTCGATCATTTTAATAGCAAATTTAACACAAAAAGGTGTAAACAAATTTCGTTTGAAAATGTAGTTCGATAGCGGAAAACGAAAATTAACACCAGTTAACAAAACAGTTTTTGCGACTGAGTGTCGTTTTCAATTGTTGAATTTCAGGGAATGATAATGCAGACAGCGAAACAAGGCTGTAAGGAGCCGACACAAAAAATTCTCCCCAGAGAAAGGTCCGCAGTTTAGGAACTCCCTGCAGACACAACTATTTACGTTTGCTAGGAAGGGCCGACTCGAGAGTTATGCGATAATTACACATGAGGTAGCCTATATGAGCAGCTCATGGTGGGTCACGAAGACTCAGTTCATAGACAGTTACGCGAAAACCCCACAGTCGCTTGCGAATTTTCCCCATTGCTACGGGAAGTATTCACTTAGTGTTTGGTCTGTGTAGGGGCCACTGGACTGGCATTATAGTGTAAAACGCATAAAGGCTAAATGTAAGAGCAGCAAATATATCTTCAAAGCAATTTTTTTAGTTTAACGGATTATTACGTATTATCACATGACAGTATATATAGTTGATTTTTGAAATGGTCTTCCAAATTATATTAAAGGTCACTTTCAATATTCTCTATGATCTCTCTGAAGCAAATAATTATATTTTACATATTTTTCAGCTGCAATTGAATCTCACAGCCTTGACTTACTGCGTAATATTTTGGCGAAACTTGGGGGATGGCCGGTGCTGGAAGGGTATAAATGGAGATCTGAAAGATTTTACAAAACTCAATCACTTCATCGAAGCAATGGCACGGAACTAATGAAGTCTTATTTTTTCGAGGATTCGATTCAAGTCGACTCAAAGAATAGTTCCAGGCGTGTATTTGCTGTAAGATCTCATCATTAATACTACTCTAAAACCAGAAATACTTGTTCAATAGTGGAATGGTGAAATACTGGGGAATTCTCAATATCGGTGCACCAATTGATGACGATTTAATTACAACCTTTAGTTATAACGTTTTAATATACTTATGATATATACTTATAACAACCCTACGTGTTTTCATATTTCTCCATGCAGATAAATGCATGCTTGCATGGAATAACATTGCGTACACTTATTTCGATGTCAATCATGCCACGACTATGATAATAATAATAATAATAATAATAATAATAATAATACACAGCGAGGGGCAAAACGAGCGCTGTCAGGCTGCAAGGAAAGTTTACTGGTCGATCGCTGCGTCTTACGCGATTCGATACAGTATCATCGTAACCTATCAGTGGCCTGGGTTGACTATCAAAAGGCATTTGATAGCACGAGCCATGAGCTCATATTTCTGCTATTGGTGTGTCTTGAGGTAGAAGAAAATGTAGTGAGGTACCTTAAAGATCTCGCGCCACTCTGGAGAACGCGCTTCACCATAAAATCGGGTGAGGGCAAGCTGACTTCAGGGGTGATGCAATATAAGAGAAGAGTTTTCCAAGGTGATACCTTGAGTCCTCTCTTGTTTTGCATTTCGCTAATGCCCATCTCTGTTGCGCTAAACCATGTTGGTGGATACAAGGCTGGAAAACCTATGCCGGGCGATATAGATCATCGGAAGCATAAGATTAGCCATATATTTTATATGGATGATCTTAAACTCTTTGCTTCAGATCCGCGACAACTCAAGCTTATGCTAGATGTGGTTGCTGTATATTCGCGAGCGGTGGGCATGAGTTTTGGTTGGGACAAATGTGCAGTTCTCCATATGAACCGAGGTAAGATTGGCGATGGGATGGAAGACATGCAGTTAGTGGATGGAAGCGTCATCAGACACCTTGGCGCCGAAGAGTCCTCTAAATATCTTGGCTTCAATCAACGATCCGTAACGGATAGTGATAGAGTCAAAGCGACACTTCGGGAGGAGTATCGTCGGCGACTTCGGAAGGTCTGGAAATCCGAACTTTCCGGCAAGAATAAAGTTGCTGTACCTGTTCTTCTCTATTCGGTTGGCGTGCTCAAATGGAACAGAGATGAATTGAGGCAGCTGGATAGAGATACTCGTAAACTCATCAACATTCATAGGAGTCTTCACCCAAGATCTTCATCCCCCCGTCTGTATATTGCGCGGGATAATGGAGGTCGGGGCCTTCTTAGCTTGGAATGCCTCCATGAACGTCTTGTCCTTGGATTGGCTTGTGATGTATTGAATGGCACGGATCCCCTCATGGAGTTTGTTCATGATCACGAACTGCATGGGCTCCAGGCCTTTCTATATAAGGCAGCGGACCCGGCAGCTGGAAACCTCGATTTGGACTTTCTGTGTCGAGATGGCATTTTGACTGATGATTCATTAGCTTTTAAACCAAAGTCTCGACGCAGAGCAATTATCAAGGAGGCGGAGCAGTCCATCTTGCTCCGACAACATGTTGATAGACCCATGCATGGCGTGTTTTTCCGTCATGTGGAAGAACAGGGTTGCAGCATGCAGCTGACTTTCTCCTTTTTGAAGTCAGCTGGCTTAATGTCTGAAACTGAAGATTTCATCTGTGCCTGTGAAGATGGTGTCGTAAACACGTTAGTCTATCGAAGTCGCGTTCTGGGGATGCAAGTTCCAGAAACCAGATGTCGGGCTTGCAAAAGATCCCCAAAAACTCTGATGCATTTATTGTCGGCTTGTCCCGCATATGTAATGACTGGTTATATCCATCGTCATAACGCGGCTCTGAGAGTGCTATATTATCATCTGCGGCATTCTTACGGGATAGACGAGACGCCGGTACTGCCTTATATCCCAGGAGATATTGAGACCGTTGTCGCCAATGAGAGGTGCAAGATTTATTGGAACAACTCATTCGCGACTACTCATCTTATTCAGGCAACGAAGCCTGATATCGTCCTCTTTGATTTCATAGATAACATTATCTATGTCATAGAGTTCTCGGTCCCTGCCGAGACAAATATCACCATTAAAGAGGACGAAAAACGGCAAAAATATCAGCCTCTCCTGTTTGAGCTGCGTAAGCTGAACCCAAGGTTCAGAGTCAGGATAGTTGTCCTCATCATCGGTTTTCTTGGCGGAATGAAGCAGTCGTTTGTATCTGAACTGGAGACCATCCCAGCGTGTAGGCGTAATGCCATAATGTTAGCTGGCCAGATGCACAAAGCTGTCATTCTTGGATCACTCCGTCTACTTAGGCAACACGATTTTGGACTACAGTAGTGCGCACCCTCCGGTAGGAGGGAGTGCTATTGTAGAGCGATTAGGAAAATTTTGTATCGCTTCGCTTACTAGGTGGGCTCCGAGGTGAAATCGGAACCCTCGAAGACCGTCTAGTGATCATATTTTTGTATGAATAATAATAATATAATTGTTTCAAAGACTTTTGCAAACATTCTGAAAAGTCACAAATTTAAAAATTTTGATATATCATGTAATATTCAAGAAACTTATGTTGATTGAGGGAATCCTTCTAACCATGGAGCGTACGGTCAATGGTTGAGCCTCATCAGGCGCAACTAAGAATTCATCTCTAAGTCACAGACGTACAAGTCCAGAAGAGGTGCCGTCCTCGAACAAGGCGAACAATTTTTTCGTGTTGAAATAGGACCGATTGCACTACAATAAATCTCTTTTTGGTACTTCTCTACTAAATGAAAACCCAAAAGTTTCAGGCCAAATCAATAATTTATGACCTATTACCAACCACTGTTGAAATCGAAACCCTGTAAGCAGAGTTTAATTTGATAATCGTATTGTTATTGCAACTTTCAGGTGGCCCAACCAACTCTCGGACTCCAACGTGAATACTTAATTCAAGGTCTAGATAGCGAAAGAGTTAAGGCTTATTATAGTTACATGGTGGACGTTGCAGTGATGTTTGGGGCCGAACGAGAATATGCTGAGCAGGAATTATTAGAGTCACTCAAATTTGAAATGGATCTGGCTAATGTAAGTTTACCGACTGGAAACAATCCTTGTATAGATTACGACAAATCTCATTTCGACAAATTAGTTAGCGTGGACTTGGTTCTGTCTAAACAAGTCTCTCGTTTGACTCTGCTCCTCAAATGGACTGCTCACCCCTCATCTCATTATAAATTCTTTCAGATAAGTTTACCAAGCGAAAAACTTTGGGACGCCACACGCAACTATAATCCCATGACGATTTCTCAACTCTCGAAGATTTGTCCGCTTATACCGTGGAAGCAATATATCAATCGTCAGATGCCTCCTTCTGGTCGAATTGACGACAGTGAAGTGGTCATTGTTGAAGCTCCAGTCTTCTTTAAACGTTTCCATAAGCTGCTAAGAGGTACACCAAGGAGAATTCAAGCCAATTACGTGATGTGGCGGATAATAAAGGATTACGCGAGCCAACTCAATAAGGAAATAAGGAACCGCGAATTCGAGTACTTGACAGTCTTTAACGGTAACACCAAAAAAATACCCAGGTGGGAGGAATGCGTTCAAATGATATCAGAAAAGCTTTTCGCTAGCATTGGTGCACTTTACGTTAGAAACTACTTCCATGAGGATGGTAAGAAGACGACAGCTGAGATGTTTGATAACATTAAAAAACAATTTACCCAGATAGTAGAGGACGCTGACTGGTTGGATGATGAAACTAAGAAAAGGGCCCTAAACAAAGCTATCTCCATCACAAGTACCATTGCATATCCTGATGAGCTTCTTGATGATAGCAAACTCGAAGAATTCTATGAAAATCTGGAACTGGATGAGGAACATTATCTCCAGGGAATTCTCAATGTGACCTTATTCGAGTCTAACTATGTCATCAATACATGGAGAAAACCAGTCAATAAAAGTGATTGGATATATCACTCACAGCTCACTAATACCAATGCGATGTATTCCCAACCCGAAAATAGCATAAGTGAGTAATTAATAGCAGTCTGATGGTGTTGAATGATGTAACATGTTATTGATCAAATGTGACCGAGAGTAGCTAGGGGTGATCTTGAAATAAATTCAATCTTGGTTTAAATTGTAATTGCATTCAGGAAAGAGCAAGTAGCCTCAGTAAGTGCTTGCTTATATATTTTACATATGTTTCAGATTTGCAAGCGAGTATTTTGCAAGGTGCCTTTTTCAACAACGATCTTCCAAAATATATGAATTACGGCGGCATCGGTTCCATAATTGGTCATGAGATTACTCATGGATTTGATGATTTAGGCAGACAATTTGATAAAGATGGAAATGCCGTTAATTGGTGGGCAGCCGACACAGCGAAGAACTACCGTGAAAAATCACAATGTATTATCCAACAGTATGGAAATTATTCGGTGAAGGGAATTGGACTAAATGTAAGTGACTACAAATAGGTCTATCTTATAGATAAGTTAAATATTTTAGAAGCATGAAAAACGCTCACAACATTCTCATGAAATACAATTTCATTGGGAATTTCGGTTTTCCAGTTTAGAAAGTGAATTTTTGATTCTATAGTTCTTCCTGATTCTTAAAGTATAGTTGTTCATAAAGCTATTATTTTTCATCGCTACTCAAGGTTATTCATTGGAATACTCACCTCATTGTACTGAAAAATTCTCTGTTCACACAGGACATACGTTTCTTTCTCACGAGGCGGTAGAAATGATAAATACTGCGAAAATGTTGCAGACAAAGTTATAGGGCTTTCAGGACAAACTGAGAAATGTCCATTTATGTCATTAAGTCTCGCAAATGGTGATTTAACCGAGCGAAATGAGATTAGAATCGCCGTTTGCGGGCCTAACGACATAAAATGGCGTGTCTTTCGACTGTGCAATTCAAATTCGCCGAAAAATCTTTTGTGAGACTTGACATAATATACTATATCGCCCTTGTAACGAAAATTAACGTATGTATACCTAGCAGTAAAAAATAGCAGAATCAAATTTTTCCGATTGCAACATTAAAAGCTCATTTCCAGCTAATTTTATATGCATTCATTAATTTTCCTGCTGGAGACGTTAATGAGAAAAACGCGTTCAAACTAGCTTAACCGTAAGCTAGCAGTAAAATATATCAAATAATTTTCTATTCATCACCAAGAGCTCAGGGAATCTAGAACTAATTAAGAGCTCACGTTTAACGTATCCACAATAAATTAAAAAAAAAAACAATAAATCAATGTTAATAATTTTTTTTTCTCACAGAAAAAAAATTATGGGGAAATGTTTTTTTAAGCTGAGCGTCACACTGGCCATGCTACCGTGGTCGGTGGCTTTTAATTTTCTTTTAAATGCCGTTTTCTGCTAAAAAAGTTATTATAACAGCTGTAAATTACCTAACAGGAGTGAGGGTGGAAATATTTACCAGGCTCAGAATTATCAGCGCTTTAACTGCTTCTGATAATTGCTGATGCTGAGTGAAATCATCCACCACCCACTCCACCAGCAGAGATCCTCTCCTCCTCCAACGGCCCAGCGTTACACTGACCGGGCGCCATGTTCAGTGGTATTAGATTTTTTTTTAATCTCGTTTTCTACTAGAAAAAAGATTCTCACAGCAGTAAATTGCGTGACAGGAGTGGGGGTGGAAATATTTATCAGGCTCAGAATTACCAGCGCTTTATCTGCTTCTGATAATTGCTGATGATGAGTGAAATCATCCACCACCCACTCCACCAGCAGAGATCCTTGTCTCTTCCAACGGGCCAGCGTTACACTGACCATGTCGCCATGCTCAGTGGTATTAGATTTCTTTTAACTTCTCGATCTTAGGGAAGTTATTGGTATGGGTCGGAAAATCGAAACTGGAAATTTCACTTGATCTACACGTTTCATGACCCCCAGAAACGTTTCCAACCATTTTGAGCGAGATGTTTGTCTGTTTTTTTTTTCTACTCTTTCTCTATTCGTATTCACCCACGTAACCGCTGGTAGGCATTACTTCATGGGCAATACTACGGATCAGAGTACCCACCCATTGCAGCTGGGGCCGACTTCGCCATTTCAGCTCATCGTATTTCTAATCACAGGGTAAACCTCCAGAAACCCCTGTGATACGATGGCGGGCGTCTACGATGGAACCCTCCCTCCCTCCGATACCGCCGATAGCACACACGGAATGTTCCTGCCATCGGTCGGAGTCCGTGAGAAAATATTTTTCAGAAAAAATATTTGCAGTGAGCGGGAATCGAACGCGGGACCTTTAGAATAGTAGGCAGACACTCTACTCACTACACCAAAGCCTTGACTTGACTTGAAAATTGTTTATTAACATTTGTCATATATACATACTATATACAGTATTAATATCTTAAGTGCTACGTTCTAGATCACCAGCCGTTGGCTTTATATCTAATTTGAAAGAAGTGTAAACTAATTTTTCATTATTACAGATATTTGTGATTATTTACATGATGACTCGATATAAGGAAAAATAACTTCTAAAAAACCTTATAAGTAATGGGTGCATGAGGGGCAGGAAAGAAAAGGATATATGGAAAGGTGGGACAAAACAGATGGTCAGCGGGACCAATTGGATTTTATGTCAATATTGATGTTTTGGAGCTGGAGATTAGGATGGGATTGTAGCTTAAATTTAAATGTCTCATTTATTCTATCGATAAATTCGCCTATGGTTGTCATGCCGAGTGTTTCGTGTATTTCCACAATAGTCGTTTTTCTTTTAAAATTTCCTATTATTCGTAGGAATTTATTTTGAATCACTTGAAGATGATTCAAGTGCATTTTCGCTGCATTGTGCCAGGCAGGACAACCATAGGTGATAATGGGCCTAATTAACCCTTTGTAGAGAGTAAGTTTGAGGGATTGACTGAGCGCGGGTGATTTTAGCAAATTATACAATCTTACTAAGATAACTTTAGTCTTGACCTTGATTTCAGATATATGCTTTCTCCACAGGAGTTTGGAATCGATGTGTAAGCCTAAATACTTTACAGAGTCGGTTGGTGTGATCTTATCGCTACGAATAGTTAAAGTCGGCTTGGCCTTGGAGCTAGTAAATAAGATTGCTTCTGTTTTAGCAGCATTCACTTGAATTTTCCATTTCGTTAATTCACTGATTGTGAGAGAAGCAGCATTTTCTATTCTTCTAATAGCTTTGTTTATCGATTTGCTAGCTGAGTACAAAGCAATGTCATCAGCATAGCCTGCAATGGATACATTTCTCGGAATTCTGCTAAAAACAGAAGCAATGTACAAGTTGAATAAAACAGGCGAGAGAATAGACCCTTGTGGGACTCCCGCGACAATTTCTATTTTATTCGAAAGCGAAGTTTCGACTCGAACTCGGATATATCTATTTGAGAGATATGATAGTAAAATTTTACATAGATATTTAGGGACATTTAATCCTTCGAGTTTGTATATAAGGCCTGTGGGCCAAACAGAATCAAAGGCCTTCTCGCTGTCCAGGGGAAGAAGAACGGTATCTTCTTTCCGGTCTTTCGCGGATTTTATATCATTCATAATTCTAACCAGCTGGTGGCAGGTCGAGTGTTCTGATCGAAAACCAAATTGATTGATAGGCATTAGTTGTAACTCTTCTATGGGTTTTTTGAGACGAGCTAAAATTATACGCTCAAAGAGTTTAGCCAATACCGGTAGGAGGCTAATAGGCCTATAGCTCACCGGATGCGAAGGGGGCTTACCGGGCTTTAGAATCGGAATGACCACCGCTCCTTTCCAGAGTTCCGGGAAATATTGTCTGAGGAGGCATGCATTGTATATCTTTGTTAGTAAACTTATTGCTTTAATTGGGAGGTTTTTTAGTGCTATATTGGGAATATTATCCACACCCGGGGCAGATTTATTTTTTAGTTTTTTGATAGCGGAAGTGATTTCACGGGGATTCGTGAGGAATTTTATGGGAGTTTCGATAGGGGCTTTGAGGATAGTTTTACTCACATGACCTGTGACTTGTTGTTCAAAGGATTTGTTGCCTCGGGAGGCCGATATTTCGTGTATTTGTGCGTAGTGTATGCAGAGTGTATTTGCCTTGTCGTGGTCTTCTGTGTGGAGTGTGTTCTTTGACTTTAGTGTGGGGATTTTTCTTTTACCTGTATTATTAAAATATTTTGCTACGCGCCAAATAGAGTGATCTTTTAAGTTTATGTTTCTGAGTTTGTTGTCCCACGATGATTGTTTCCATTCGGTTAATTTAAGTCTGATTTCTTTTATCAGCTGATTGAGTTCGGATTTAAGGTAGCGATTTCGGGTTTTTTGCCATCTTGACCTAATGTAATTTTTTAGCTTTATTAATGAGGCTATTTCGGGTGGGATAGGAGTGTGGGTGGATTTGGTTGAGCGGATGGGAGTGGAGGAATCCAGGGCTGTTTGAATGACTTGGGTGAAATGTGTTATGTGTTGATCTATTGCTTCAGTGTTGTTACAAGTAGGGTTTGGTGTAGAAATCTCATCATTTAAGGTATCCTTGAATTTATTCCAGTCGGTTTTCGTGTAGTTTAAAATTTTTGATGATTCTGGTGAGGTCGGTCGGCCAAATAGGGAGAAAAACAATGGTAGGTGATCGGATGGGGATTCGGAAAGTGTGGTGAAATTATTAATGATAGAGATGTTGTTTGTTAATAAAAGGTCAATAGTACTAGGAGTGTTTGAATTATGAGGGTAGTGTGTAGGAACGTCTGGAAAGAGCAGATTAATTTTTTGTTCCGTCAAAAAATTTGAGAGAATCTTACCTGATTCGTTTGGCCTAGCAGAGGTCCAAGCAGTGTCCTTCGCATTGAAGTCTCCAACAATAATTGTTGGAGTACTATCCGAAAATAGGTGCCTCAATAGGTTTGTATCTATTGAGACATCCGGTGGATTGTAGATCGAGTAGATCTTCGTTTTTTTATTGTTTACTTGGACCTCTACTCCCACGTATTCGGTGAGCGACAGGAGATCATGCGGAAGAGTTCTATGTGACAAGGTTTTGTGGATCGCCACCGCAACACCACCACCTGCTTTGGCCGTTCTGTCTTCCCTGATCAGCGAGAAGTCTGGGAAGTTAATTTTCTTCGTTTTGCTGTTTAACTTAGTCTCTGAAATCAGACAAATTTTGATGTTATTTCTGTGGACGATGTGTAATAACTCGTCCAGATTAGGCTTGAGCGCAAAAATATTAATTGCTAATATGTTGGTTATGTTTGCTGGAGAATCATAGGTGTGTTTGGGGAGGGTAAGAACAGGTGGACATAGGATGCGATGATTGTGATCCTATCAATTGGTGTAAGGGCTGTTTGGAGTTTAGAGCTCATCTCTTCAAGCTCTGAAAGGATTTCGGGGATTCTAAGGGTTGTTAGCTCGTCAAGGACTTGCTTCGCTGTAATTACATAGTTTTTAGTTCTACTTAAATGAGATTCGGGAGCATGTGTTTCCATTGGGATGGTCCTAGGTTCAGCAGTGGGTGTAATAAGATTCCTTCTCGAGGTTTCCGCCGTCGGGAAGAAGAAAGCGTAGGTGGGCCTGGACGTGTTGGCAGTAGAACTCGGAGTTGGCACTGGGACTGCAGGAGACTGGAGGAACTGGATGTTCCTTTCCAGATTCTGGATCGTGGCCGAGTGAGGTGTAGCGGGCAATTCCAATGGCGCCATGCTGGGCCTGGCCGATTGGGCTCGTTTTTTCTGAGTTTCCATGAATTTTAGGCGCATGGAACACTCTCTGTAGCTGGCTGTGTGGGCGAGTCCGCAGTTTGCACACTTCAGGGTTTTGGAAGTGCAGACTTTTACGTCGTGGTTTGACGCACACTTGACGCATCTCGGGTTCAGGTTGCAATGTTGGCTTGCGTGGCCAAATCTCTGGCACCTGAAGCATTGGGTAGGTTGCTGGGATTTTACATATTTTTCTACCTTATATGTATGGTAGAAAATCGTTTTGATTTCAGCAAAGCTGCTCAAGGTTGTTTCCGGGCCAACCGTGATAGCGAAGATCGGTAATGGCCTGTTTTCTTTGGTGTCTCCGTCTTTGTTTACTTTCACGAACTGGCGAACGGAAAGTACGTTGATGCCGTGTTTTGATAACTCGGCTTGAATTTCGTCTTGTGAAAAACTGCTTGGAAGCCCTTTCAGAATATATTTTTTCGGTCGTTCACTTTTAAGACCGAAAGTGAAAAAATTTATATCTTGCCTTTTCAGGATACTTGCGATTTTGTTGTAGTCCTCGAGCGTTCGTAGATGGACGATCGTGGTACTTCCATTAAATTTCATCTTGAAATTTTTGTCTGTGGCGTTGCTCTGCAGAAAATTGATTAATTTTTTTGTCTCCATTTCTTCATTCTCGATGATTAATGGAGGGACAGAAATTTGTTTTGGAGTCTCTTGAGGTCCATCAGAAGTGTCGGAGGGTTTGGCGAGGCGAGCGGGAACTGAATTCGCACTAGTCGAAGGTTTCGTAACGGTTTTTTTCGTTTTCTTTGGGTCTTCCATCGGAGGACTCATTTTGGCTTTCCTTTTTGGAGCCAAGGGAATTTTGAGGTTTTTTAAGTTTGACACTTTTGTGCCAAAACTTTTACTCGATTTAGAATTTCACTGTACTATAAGCGCTGTACGTTAGAAATTTATATTTCGCAGAGAGCGGTAGACATGCGTCCGCACGACACCGACTCAAAACAAATACTGACACCAAAGCCCCGTCATGTTTGTCTGTATGTGTGTGTGCGTATGTGAGCAAAATTTTGTCGAACGATTTCTCCTAGACAAATTATGCGATTTGGGTTTTTTTATACCCTAGCAATCCATCAGCGACGTAAGATGGACGCCAGTAACGTCGTTGCTGCGTCGCTGATGTTTTTCATCGATTTTAAACTAAAATAGGGGTGAATGACCCACGAAAATAAAATAAAAATCGATAGATGATCCATTGATGGTTGTTGGGATCAATAATGGTATTGTTTTTTATTAATTTGACACAATAAGAATCACAACGAAAAATTATAATAGAAGTTCGCGGAGGAAATGGTGTGAGATGGCGGTAGTGTTTATTATATCTCCCACCTCTGTCGATAAAATTAAGAGCGGTTGCTGACTTTTAAGCAGAGCTTTAACAGAGTACTTTATACGTACAATACATGTATATTATGTAAAAAACGTTAAAAACGTAATATACAGTTTTTACATTAAGCTCTATATTAAGTGTATGTATTTTACGTAAAAAAGGTGCAAAAACGTATAAAGCATAGAAAAATATGAGGAAAATTTTGATTTCGTTTTTGACACTGTTGCTATGGGTGCCTGCCATCGGTGCCTGCCATCATGCGTGCCATCATGGGTGCCATGGGTGCCATCATGGCCGTAATGGGTGGCATGGATGTCATCATGGGTGCCATGGGTGTCATGGGTGCCATGGATGCCATCATGGGTGCCATGGGTGTCATGAGTGCCATGGGTGCCATCATGGGTGTCATGGGTGCCAAGGGTACCATGGGTGCCATGGGTGCCATTCACAGGTCTCAATTATTTGCTGATCTGAACTAGTCCCGCCACTGGCGATTTTTGTGACGGGTTCCCCCTCCCCAACTCGCGAGATCTGGCGAGTTCCCCTTCCCGATTGGCGAGAAATCCCACTCTGAATCTGGCAACACTGGTCTGCGGCGTCAGTAAGGGGCGGCGTTTCGTTAGTGTGTGTGTGTGTCCGTGTGTGTGTGTTGATAATAATGATGGATGATGATAATAATAATAATAATAATAATTAGTGGTGTGAATGTGTGTGTGCCCCATACGGGATACAGAAACAACTTCCCGATTAGGTATTTATTAGCTAAAATTTTTTTAAAAAGTATTTATAAAAAAATTTTAAAAAATATTTATAAAAAAATTTTAAAAAATATTTATAAAAATTTTTTTAAAAATATTTATAAAAAAATTTTAGTAGAGTTCCTGCCTACGCACGCACGCGCGAGCACACACACACACACACACACACAAGCGTCGGGGCTTTGGCGAAGTGGTAGAGTTTCTGCCTACTACTTCCAAGGTCCCAGGTTCGCGCCCAGCCGCCGGAGAATATTTTTTCAAAATATTATCTCATGGATTCCGACTGATGCAGGAACTTCCGTGTGTGCTATCGGCGGTACCCATAAAATGAGACCGCCCGGCCGAGCGGGAACCTAACCCGTCGCAGGGGGGGGGGGGAGGGTGGGTTCCATCATAGGCGTCGGCCATCGTAGCACAGGGGTTTCTGGAGGTTTACCCTGTGTTTAGAAATAGGGTCCCCTAAAAGATAGCGAAAAGTCGGCCCCAGCCGCATGGGTGGGTGTCCGATACGCCCCCTGAAGGAATGCTTAACGGCCGCTACCGGAGGCGTACAAATGAGAGGGACGGAGAAAAAAAACATACACATATACACACACTCACACACACCAGACGGGGCTTTGGTGTCGTGGGTAGAGTGTCTGCCTACTATTCTAAAGGTCCCGCGTTCGATTCCCGCTCACTGCAAATATTTTTTCTGAAAAATATTTTCTCACGGACTCCGACCGATGGCAGGAAAATTCCGTGTGTGCTATCGGCGGTATCCATGAAGTGAGACCGTGAGCCGGGACCGAACGCGACCCGTCGCGCGGGGGGGGGGGGGAGGGTTCCATCGTAGACGCCCGCCATCGTATCACAGGGGTTTCTGGAGGTTTACCCTGTGATTAGAAATACGATGAGCTGAAATGGCGAAGTCGGCCCCAGCCGCAATGGGTGGGTACTCTGATCCGTAGTATTGCCCATGAAGTAATGCCTACCAGCGGTTACGTGGGTGAATACGAATAGAGAAAGAGTAGAAAAAAAAACACACACACACACACCAGCGTCAGGGCTTTGGCGTGATGGTAGTGCGCGCACGCACCCACAACAGACAAAAGCGTCGGGCCCTGGCGATCCAGTTCCCCGTTGCAGCCTTTCCCGTTAAATATTGACAATTGGCAATTGAAAACTGCTAATTGAAAATTGCCAGTTGAAAATTGCCAATTGAAAATTACCAATTGAAAATTGGCAATTGAAAATTTCCAATTGAAAATTGCCAATTGAAAACTGCCAATCGAAAATTGTCAATTGAAAATTGCCAATTGAAAATTGCCGATTGAAAATTGCCAATTGAAAATTGCCAATTGAAAATTGCCAATTGAAAATTGCCAATTGAAAATTGCCAATTGAAAATTGCCAATTGAAAATTGCCAATTGAAAATTGCCAATTGAAAATTGCCAATTGATAAGTGACAATGGAAAATAAAGAATTGCTAATTAAAAAAGTTCAATTAAAAATTGCCAATTAAAACTCTCTAATTAAAAATTGTCAATCAAAAATTTCAAAGTAAAACTTACCAATTGAAAATTGTCAATTAGAAATTGCCAATTCAAAATCGCCAATTTACAATCCACAATTGACAATTGAATTTAAATTTCCAGTTAACCACGGGCAATTGCCAATTGAGAATTGGGGATTGACAATTTAAAATTGCCGATTGAAAATTGACAAAGGAGAATTGACTATTGACAAATAAAAATTGTACATTGAAATTTGCTTTGAAATTGCGCTTTGAAAATTGACGGTTGAAAATTGACAATTGACCATTGACTAGTGAGAATTGTGAATTAAAAATTGAGGATTGAAAATTGCGGATTGAAAACTGACAAATAAAAATCGCAGATTGAAAATCGGCAATTGAAAATTGAAGATTAACATTTGAAAATTGTTAATTAAAACTTGCGGTTTGAAAATTATCGATTGAGAATTACTAAATTGCGACTTGAAAATTGACAGAGGAAAATTGATAATTGACATCTAAAAATTGCAGATTGAAAATTGTCAATTGAAAACTGCGATTTGAAAATTGTGGATTAAAACTTGGCAACTAAAAATTGCCGATTGAGGCTTGAAAAAGGAGGATTGAAAATTGCGGCTGGACAATTGAAAATTACCCATTGAAAATTGAGGATTTAACATTAAGGATAGAAAATTGAGGACTGCCCTAGCGGCCTGCTCGATTGGGTTTCAATCCAGTTTCAATTGTGGACTCGAGTCGCTCAGTATGTCGATTGAGTTTCGAGTGGCGGTCGAGTCTGATTTTGATTTTTAACTTGCCGATAGGGAAGTTATTGTAATCATCCCGAAATCGAACTTTTTCATTTCGGCCTGTAACTGATGTCTTGAGGGTACCAAAATGATCAGCAAAAAAATTCTGAGTCAATGTATGTGTGTGTATGTTTATATGTATGTGCCCTAAATTTTTGGTGAACGATTTTTCACGAATGGATATACCAATCGGAGCCATCGAGATCTCAATCGACGCGTATTAATGTAACTCAGCCCTGATTAGTTTTTGATGGATATCAGTTCAGAATATGTATTGCTATTAACAACTTCAATTATTCATAACACTATATCTCGTAAACGGTTGAAGTTAGAGAAAAAAATTGTAAACATAAATTGTTCCTCTCATAACGATGTACATTTAATGTCTATTGACGTTTTCTTATAATATGCATAATTAAGGTGGTAGAGCTGTTAGAACAAAATAATTTATGTGATGAGTGCATGAATGGGGACTAAAATTGGTCTCTACAACTATACTCGGATCGACTCAGAATTCGAGTTTGAATCGATCTGTATACTTGACAATTGACAACCTCTAGCTATTAAATAAAACCTAAAGCATCAAGCCTGGGTTTGTGACTTAATTGGATAACAATAGTTACATCTATATCTATATCCCTGGCGGACCGATCGATTGCCATTCGAGCCCCGGTCGATTGAGGAATCGACTTGTGTAGTATGTCGATTACGTTTCGATTACAGATTGATCAAGATTTCTGGAATGATCGACCCACTATCGACTAAATACCGTGTCGGTTGCCGGTCGACTGGTCTTAATTTTTTTTTAACCCTATCTTTTTTTGTCTTTCTTTTTTTCGACAATCGATTTGGTGTTAGGCGATCCTGTGAGTTGGTTTTGGGGGAAAAATAAATGCCAGCCGACCGGCAATCGACCCGGTGGTTAATCGATCCTAGGTCGATTATTCCAAACAGAATCGACTCGCACTTGAAAATTAATCGACATACTGCACAAGTCGATTCTGTAATCGATCCGTCCGCCACGGATCTATCTAGTTGCCTGTGTAAATTATGAATCGGGAAGGTTTCAATGTGACCCCCACGGGTCACACACATTTACACCACTAGTTTTTTCATGGAATCGACCCCCAATCGACCAAGGCCTGAGTCGATTCAGAGTCAGGGGTCGATAGCATGAAAAAAAAATCAAAATCAGAATCGATCACCGCTTGAAACTCACTCGACATACTGAGCGACTCGATTCCACAATCGATTGGTCCGCCAGGGTGAAAATTGAGGATTGAAAATTCCGGCTTGAAAATTGACGATTGACCATTGACAAGTAAAAATTGTAGATTGCAAATGGTCAATTAAAAAGTGCGGTTTGAAAATTGCACATTGCCAATTGAAAATTGCCGACTGAAAATTGCCAATTGGAAAATGGGAAGTGAGATTTGCGGATTAAACATTGACAAACGACAAATTCGTCAAATTTTTACTTGTCAATGGTCTAGTGTCAAATTTTAATCCGCAACTTTTAATCCTCAATTTTCAATACTCCTTTTTCAAGTCTGAATCGGCAATTTTCAGTTGTCAAGTTTTACTCCACAATTTTCAAATCGCAGTTTCCAATTGACAATTTTCAATCTGCAATTTTTAGATGTCAATTGTCAGTTTTCCTCTGTCAATTTTCAAGTCGCAATTTTAAATTGTCAATGCACAATTTTCAATTCGTAATACATTATTTCCAATTGAGAATTTTCAATTTACAATTTTTAACTTTTAATTCTCAATCCGCAAATATCACTTCTCATTGTCCAATTGGCAATTTTTAATCCGCAATTTTCATTTGTCAATTTTCAATCCGCAATTTTCTACATTCATTTTTCAATTCGCTTATTGCATTGTGAATCCACAATTTCGAGTTCGCAATCTGCAAATTTCAAACCGCAATTTTCCATTCAAAATTTTCAATCTGCAATTTTCATTCCGCAATTTTCGATACTCACTTTTCAGTGACCAACTTTCAATCCTCAATTTTCAATGCGCAATTTTCACTTGTCAAAGTTTAATAGGTAATTTCCCTATTCATATTAATAGGTAAAACCCTTAATTTTCAATCTTCATTTTTCAATTCGCAATTTCCAATTGTCACTTTTTAATCCGCATTTTTTACTTGTCAATTTAGTAATTGTCAATCGATAATTTTCAAACCACAAGTTTCAATTGCTGATTTTCAATCTGCGATTTTTATTTGTCACTTTTCAATTCGCAACTTTCAATCTGCAATTTTCAATCCTGAATTTTCAAAGCTCAATTTCTAATCCTCAATTTTCACTAGTCAATGACCAATTGTCAATTTTCAAATCTTAATTTTCAACCGTCAATTTTCAATGCGCAATTTTCAATTGGCAAATTTCAATTGGAAATTTTTAATTGACAAATTGTAATTGGCGAATTTTAATTGGTGACATTTAAAGGTTGCAACTTTCAATCCGCAATTTTTATTCGTCAATTGTCAATTGACAATTTTCAATTGGCCATTTTTAATTTTTGAGTATCGAAAATTGAGGATTAAAAATAGGGGATTGAAAATTGACAATTGCCGACTGAAAATTGCAATTGGCAATCGTGGATTGACAACTGCCAAATAAAAACTACGGATTGAAAATTGCCAATTGCCAATTCGCAATATCGATTGACAATTAGCAAATAAATATTGGGGATTGAAAATTGCCAATAGAAAATCGCAAATTAAAAATTGTCAATTTAAAATTTCAAATTCGAAATTGTGGATTGACAAGTGGAAATTGCGAACTGAAAATTGATCATCTAAAATTGAAGAGTGAAAATGGAGGATTGCCGATTGTGGATTGAAAATTGGCAATTGAAAAATAAAAACTGAGATGTGCGGATTGAAAATTGACAACTGACAAATTCGTCAAATTTTTACTTGTCAATGGTCTACAGTCAATGTTCAATACTCAAGTTGCAATGCTCTATTTTCGATGCGCAATTTTCACATTTCATTGGTCAATTGTCAATTTTCAAATCTTAATTTTCAATCCGCAATTCTCAATGGGTAAATTTCATTTGTCAAGTTTTAATTGACAATTTTCAGCCCATAATCTTCATTTTTCAATTGACAATTTGCAATGTGCAATTTTTATTTGTCAATAGTCAATTTTCCTTTGTCAATTTTGAATCGGCAATTTTAAATTGTTAATCCACAATTCTCGATTGGCAATTGCCCATGGTTACCGGGAAATTTTTAATTGGCAATGTTAACTCGCCAACTTTCATTATTTGTCAATCGTCGATTCACACTTTCCAATTTTCAATCGGTAATTTTTATCTGGCAATTTTTAATTAGCAATTCTTTATGGGCTATTTTTAATTAGCAATTCTTTATTGGCAATTTCCAATTGACAATTTTTAATTGGAAATTTTCAATTGGCATTTTTTAATTGGGAATTTTGAATGCGTAATTTTGGTTTGTCAATCGCCAATTGTCAATTGGCAATTTGTAATTGGGAATTTTCAATGCGTAATTTTGGTTTGTCAATCGCCAATTGTCAATTGGCAATTTGTAATTGGGAATTTTCAATGGGTAATTTTCATTTGTCAATGGTCAATTTGTTAATTGTCAATTTGTCAATTGTCAATTTGTCAATTGCCAATTGTCAATTTGTCAATTTGTCAATTTGTCAATTGTCAATTTGTCAATTGTCAATTGTCAATTTGCCAATTGTCAATTTGTCAATTTGTCCATTGTCAATTTGTCAATTGTCAATTTGTCAATTGCCGATTTGTCAATTGTCAATTTGTCAATTGTCAATTTGTCAATTGTCAATTTGTCAATTGTCAATTTGTCAATTGTCAATTTGTCAATTGTCAATTTGTCAATTGTCAATTTGTCAATTGTCAATTGTCAATTTGTCAATTGTCAATTGTCAATTGTCAATTGTCAATTTGTCAATTGTCAATTTGTCAATTGTCAATTTGTCAATTGTCAATTTGTCAATTGTCAATTTGTCAATTGTCAATTTGTCAATTGTCAATTGTCAATTGTCAATTGTCAATTGTCAATTGTCAATTTGTCAATTGTCAATTTGTCAATTGTCAATTTGTCAATTGTCAATTTGTCAATTGTCAATTTGTCAATTGTCAATTGTCAATTTGTCAATTGTCAATTTGTCAATTGTCAATTTGTCAATTTATCAATTGTCAATTGTCAATTTGTCAATTGTCAATTGTCAATTTGTCAATTGTCAATTTGTCAATTGTCAATTTATCAATGATCAATTTGTCAATGGTCAATTTGTCAATTGTCAATTTGTCAATTGTCAATTGTCAATTTGTCAATTGTCAATTGTCAATTGTCAATTGTCAATTGTCAATTGTCAATTGTCAATTTGTCAATTGTCAATTTGTCAATTGTCAATTTGTCAATTGTCAATTTGTCAATTGTCAATTGTCAATTTGTCAATTGTCAATTTGTCAATTGTCAATTTGTCAATTGTCAATTGTCAATTGTCAATTTGTCAATTGTCAATTTGTCAATTGTCAATTTGTCAATTGTCAATTTGTCAATTGTCAATTGTCAATTTGTCAATTGTCAATTTGTCAATTGTCAATTTGTCAATTGTCAATTTGTCAATTGTCAATTTGTCAATTGTCAATTTGTCAATTGTCAATTGTCAATTGTCAATTTGTCAATTGTCAATTTGTCAATTGTCAATTTGTCAATTGTCAATTTGTCAATTGTCAATTGTCATGTCAATTTGTCAATTGTCAATTTGTCAATTGTCAATTTGTCAATTGTCAATTTGTCAATTGTCAATTTGTCAATTGTCAATTTGTCAATTGTCAATTTGTCAATTGTCAATTTGTCAATTGTCAATTTGTCAATTGTCAATTTGTCAATTGTCAATTTGTCAATTGTCAATTTGTCAATTGTCAATTTGTCAATTGTCAATTTGTCAATTGTCAATTTGTCAATTGTCAATTTGTCAATTGTCAATTTGTCAATTTGTCAATTGTCAATTTGTCAATTGTCAATTTATCAATGGTCAATTTATCAATGGTCAATTTGTCAATGGTCAATTTGTCAATGGTCAATTTGTCAATTGTCAATTTGTCAATTGTCAATTTGTCAATTGTCAATTGTCAATTTGTCAATTGTCAATTTGTCAATTGTCAATTGTCAATTTGTCAATTGTCAATTTGTCAATTGTCAATTTGTCAATTGTCAATTTGTCAATTGTCGATTTGTCAATTGTCAATGGTCAATTTGTCAATTGTCAATTGTCAATTTGTCAATTGTCAATTTATCAATTGTCAATTTGTCAATTGTGAATTTGTCAATTGTCAATTGTCAATTTGTCAATTGTCAATTGTCAATTTGTCCATTGCCAATTTGTCAATTGTCAATTTGTCAATTGTCAATTTGTCAATTGTCAATTTATCAATGGTCAATTTGTCAATTGTCAATTGTCAATTGTCAATTTGTCAATTGTCAATTTGTTAATTGCCAATTTGTCAATTGTCAATTTGTCAATTGTCAATTTGTCAATTGTCAATTGTCAATTTGTCAATTGTCAATTTGTCAATTGTCAATTTGTCAATTGTCAATTTGTCAATTGTCAATTTGTCAATTGTCAATTTGTCAATTGTCAATTTGTCAATTGTCAATTTGTCAATTGTCAATTTGTCAATTGTCAATTTGTCAATTGTCAATCTGTCAATTGTCAATTTGTCAATTGTCAATTTGTCAATTGTCAATTTGTCAATTGTCAATTTGTCAATTGTCAATTTGTCAATTGTCAATTTGTCAATTGTCAATTTGTCAATTTGTCAATTGTCAATTTGTCAATTGTCAATTTGTCAATTGTCAATTTGTCAATTGTCAATTTGTCAATTGTCAATTTGTCAATTGTCAATTTGTCAATTGTCAATTGTCAATTTGTCAATTGTCAATTTGTCAATTTGTCAATTGTCAATTTGTCAATTGTCAATTTGTCAATTGTCAATTTGTCAATTGTCAATTTGTCAATTGTCAATTTGTCAATTGTCAATTTGTCAATTGTCAATTCATCAATTGTCAATTCATCAATTGTCAATTCATCAATTGTCAATTCATCAATTGTCAATTCATCAATTGTCAATTCATCAATTGTCAATTCATCAATTGTCAATTCATCAATTGTCAATTCATCAATTGTCAATTCATCAATTGTCAATTCATCAATTGTCAATTCATCAATTGTCAATTCATCAATTGTCAATTCATCAATTGTCAATTCATCAATTGTCAATTCATCAATTGTCAATTCATCAATTGTCAATTCATCAATTGTCAATTCATCAATTGTCAATTCATCAATTGTCAATTCATCAATTGTCAATTCATCAATTGTCAATTCATCAATTGTCAATTCATCAATTGTCAATTCATCAATTGTCAATTCATCAATTGTCAATTCATCAATTGTCAATTCATCAATTGTCAATTCATCAATTGTCAATTCATCAAATGTCAATTCATCAACTGTCAATTCATCAACTGTCAATTCATCAACTGTCAATTCATCAATTTGTCAATTGTCAATTGTCAATTGGTCAATTGCCATATTGTCAATTTGTCAATTGGCAATTGTCAATTTGTCAATTGTCAATTTGTCAATTGTCAATTGTCAATTTGTCAATTGTCAATTTATCAATGGTCAATTTGTCAATGGTCAATTTGTCAATTGTCAATTTGTCAATTGTCAATTGTCAATTGTCAATTGTCAATTTGTCAATTGTCAATTTGTCAATTGTCAATTGTCAATTGTCAATTGTCAATTTGTCCATTGCCAATTTGTCAATTGTCAATTTGTCAATTGTCAATTTGTCAATTGTCAATTTGTCAATTGTCAATTTGTCAATTGTCAATTTGTCAATTGTCAATTTGTCAATTGTCAATTTGTCAATTGTCAATTTGTCAATTGTCAATTCTTCAATTGTCAATTCATCAATTGTCAATTCATCAATTGTCAATTCATCAATTGTCAATTCATCAATTGTCAATTCATCAATTGTCAATTCATCAATTGTCAATTCATCAATTGTCAGTTCATCAATTGTCAATTCATCAATTGTCAATTCATCAATTGTCAATTCATCAATTGTCAATTCATCAATTGTCAATTCATCAATTGTCAATTCATCAATTGTCAATTCATCAATTGTCAATTCATCAATTGTCAATTCATCAATTGTCAATTCATCAATTGTCAATTCATCAATTGTCAATTCATCAACTGTCAATTCATCAACTGTCAATTCATCAATTTGTCAATTGTCAATTGTCAATTGGTCAATTGCCATATTGTCAATTTGTCAATTGGCAATTTGTCAATTGGCAATTTGTCAATTGTCAATTTGTCAATTGTCAATTGTCAATTTGTCAATTGTCAATTTATCAATGGTCAATTTGTCAATGGTCAATTTGTCAATTGTCAATTGTCAATTGTCAATTTGTCAATTTGTCAATTGTCAATTGTCAATTTGTCAATTGTCAATTTGTCAATTGTCAATTGTCAATTTGTCCATTGCCAATTTGTCAATTGTCAATTTGTCAATTGTCAATTTGTCAATTGTCAATTTGTCAATTGTCAATTTGTCAATTGTCAATTTGTCAATTTGTCAATTTGTCAATTTGTCAATTTGTCAATTGTCAATTCATCAATTGTCAATTCATCAATTGTCAATTCATCAATTGTCAATTCATCAATTGTCAATTCATCAATTGTTAATTCATCAATTGTCAATTCATCAATTGTCAATTCATCAATTGTCAATTCATCAATTGTCAATTCATCAATTGTCAATTCATCAATTGTCAATTCATCAATTGTCAATTCATCAATTGTCAATTCATCAATTGTCAATTCATCAATTGTCAATTCATCAATTGTCAATTCATCAATTGTCAATTCATCAATTGTCAATTCATCAATTGTCAATTCATCAACTGTCAATTCATCAATTTGTCAATTGTCAATTGTCAATTGGTCAATTGCCATATTGTCAATTTGTCAATTGCCATATTGTCAATCTGTCAATTGGCAATTTGTCAATTGGCAATTTGTCAATTGTCAATTTGTCAATTGTCAATTGTCAATTTGTCAATTGTCAATTTATCAATGGTCAATTTGTCAATGGTCAATTTGTCAATTGTCAATTGTCAATTGTCAATTTGTCAATTTGTCAATTGTCAATTGTCAATTTGTCAATTGTCAATTGTCAATTTGTCAATTGTCAATTGTCAATTTGTCCATTGCCAATTTGTCAATTGTCAATTTGTCAATTGTCAATTTGTCAATTGTCAATTTGTCAATTGTCAATTCATCAATTGTCAATTCATCAATTGTCAATTCATCAATTGTCAATTCATCAATTGTCAATTCATCAATTGTCAATTCATCAATTGTCAATTCATCAATTGTCAATTCATCAATTGTCAATTCATCAATTGTCAATTCATCAATTGTCAATTCATCAATTGTCAATTCATCAATTGTCAATTCATCAATTGTCAATTCATCAATTGTCAATTCATCAATTGTCAATTCATCAATTGTCAATTCATCAATTGTCAATTCATCAATTGTCAATTCATCAATTGTCAATTCATCAATTGTCAATTTGTCAATTGTCAATTTGTCAATTGTCAATTTGTCAATTGTCAATTTGTCAATTGTCAATTTGTCAATTGTCAACTTGTCAATTGTCAATTTGTCAATTGTCAATTTGTCAATTGTCAATTTGTCAATTGTCAATTTGTCAATTTGTCAATTGTCAATTCATCAATTGTCAATTCATCAATTGTCAATTCATCAATTGTCAATTCATCAATTGTCAATTCATCAATTGTCAATTCATCAATTGTCAATTCATCAATTGTCAATTCATCAATTGTCAATTCATCAATTGTCAATTCATCAATTGTCAATTCATCAATTGTCAATTCATCAATTGTCAATTCATCAATTGTCAATTTGTGAATTGTCAATTTGTCAATTGTCAATTTGTCAATTGTCAATTTGTCAATTGTCAATTTGTCAATTGTCAATTTGTCAATTGTCAATTTGTCAATTGTCAATTTGTCAATTGTCAATTTGTCAATTGTCAATTTGTCAATTGTCAATTTGTCAATTGTCAATTTGTCAATTGTCAATTTGTCAATTGTCAATTTGTCAATTGTCAATTTGTCAATTGTCAATTTGTCAATTGTCAATTTGTCAATTGTCAATTTGTCAATTTGTCAATTGTCAATTCATCAATTGTCAATTCATCAATTGTCAATTCATCAATTGTCAATTCATCAATTGTCAATTCATCAATTGTCAATTCATCAATTGTCAATTCATCAATTGTCAATTCATCAATTGTCAATTCATCAATTGTCAATTCATCAATTGTCAATTCATCAATTGTCAATTCATCAATTGTCAATTCATCAATTGTCAATTCATCAATTGTCAATTTGTCAATTGTCAATTTGTCAATTGTCAATTTGTCAATTGTCAATTTGTCAATTGTCAATTTGTCAATTGTCAACTTTGTCAATTGTCAATTTGTCAATTGTCAATTTGTCAATTGTCAATTTGTCAATTGTCAATTTGTCAATTGTCAATTGTCAATTCATCAATTGTCAATTCATCAATTGTCAATTCATCAATTGTCAATTCATCAATTGTCAATTCATCAATTGTCAATTCATCAATTGTCAATTCATCAATTGTCAATTCATCAATTGTCAATTCATCAATTGTCAATTCATCAATTGTCAATTCATCAATTGTCAATTCATCAATTGTCAATTCATCAATTGTCAATTCATCAATTGTCAATTCATCAATTGTCAATTCATCAATTGTCAATTCATCAATTGTCAATTTGTCAATTGTCAATTTGTCAATTGTCAATTTGTCAATTGTCAATTTGTCAATTGTCAATTTGTCAATTGTCAATTTGTCAATTGTCAATTTGTCAATTGTCAATTTGTCAATTGTCAATTTGTCAATTGTCAATTTGTCAATTGTCAATTTGTCAATTGTCAATTTGTCAATTGTCAATTTGTCAATTGTCAATTTGTCAATTGTCAATTTGTCAATTGTCAATTTGTCAATTGTCAATTTGTCAATTGTCAATTTGTCAATTGTCAATTGTCAATTCATCAATTGTCAATTCATCAATTGTCAATTCATCAATTGTCAATTCATCAATTGTCAATTCATCAATTGTCAATTCATCAATTGTCAATTCATCAATTGTCAATTCATCAATTGTCAATTCATCAATTGTCAATTCATCAATTGTCAATTCATCAATTGTCAATTCATCAATTGTCAATTCATCAATTGTCAATTCATCAATTGTCAATTTGTCAATTGTCAATTTGTCAATTGTCAATTTGTCAATTGTCAATTTGTCAATTGTCAATTTGTCAATTGTCAACTTGTCAATTGTCAATTTGTCAATTGTCAATTTGTCAATTGTCAATTTGTCAATTGTCAATTTGTCAATTTGTCAATTGTCAATTCATCAATTGTCAATTCATCAATTGTCAATTCATCAATTGTCAATTCATCAATTGTCAATTCATCAATTGTCAATTCATCAATTGTCAATTCATCAATTGTCAATTCATCAATTGTCAATTCATCAATTGTCAATTCATCAATTGTCAATTCATCAATTGTCAATTCATCAATTGTCAATTTGTGAATTGTCAATTTGTCAATTGTCAATTTGTCAATTGTCAATTTGTCAATTGTCAATTTGTCAATTGTCAATTTGTCAATTGTCAATTTGTCAATTGTCAATTTGTCAATTGTCAATTTGTCAATTGTCAATTTGTCAATTGTCAATTTGTCAATTCATCAATTGTCAATTCATCAATTGTCAATTCATCAATTGTCAATTCATCAATTGTCAATTCATCAATTGTCAATTCATCAATTGTCAATTTGTGAATTGTCAATTTGTCAATTGTCAATTTGTCAATTGTCAATTTGTCAATTGTCAATTTGTCAATTGTCAATTTGTCAATTGTCAATTTGTCAATTGTCAATTTGTCAATTGTCAATTTGTCAATTGTCAATTTGTCAATTGTCAATTTGTCAATTGTCAATTTGTCAATTGTCAATTTGTCAATTGTCAATTTGTCAATTGTCAATTTGTCAATTGTCAATTTGTCAATTGTCAATTTGTCAATTGTCAATTTGTCAATTTGTCAATTGTCAATTCATCAATTGTCAATTCATCAATTGTCAATTCATCAATTGTCAATTCATCAATTGTCAATTCATCAATTGTCAATTCATCAATTGTCAATTCATCAATTGTCAATTCATCAATTGTCAATTCATCAATTGTCAATTCATCAATTGTCAATTCATCAATTGTCAATTCATCAATTGTCAATTCATCAATTGTCAATTCATCAATTGTCAATTCATCAATTGTCAATTTGTCAATTGTCAATTTGTCAATTGTCAATTTGTCAATTGTCAATTTGTCAATTGTCAATTTGTCAATTGTCAATTTGTCAATTGTCAATTTGTCAATTGTCAATTTGTCAATTGTCAATTTGTCAATTGTCAATTTGTCAATTGTCAATTGTCAATTCATCAATTGTCAATTCATCAATTGTCAATTCATCAATTGTCAATTCATCAATTGTCAATTCATCAATTGTCAATTCATCAATTGTCAATTCATCAATTGTCAATTCATCAATTGTCAATTCATCAATTGTCAATTCATCAATTGTCAATTCATCAATTGTCAATTCATCAATTGTCAATTCATCAATTGTCAATTCATCAATTGTCAATTCATCAATTGTCAATTCATCAATTGTCAATTTGTCAATTGTCAATTTGTCAATTGTCAATTTGTCAATTGTCAATTTGTCAATTGTCAATTTGTCAATTGTCAATTTGTCAATTGTCAATTTGTCAATTGTCAATTTGTCAATTGTCAATTTGTCAATTGTCAATTTGTCAATTGTCAATTTGTCAATTGTCAATTTGTCAATTGTCAATTTGTCAATTGTCAATTTGTCAATTGTCAATTTGTCAATTGTCAATTTGTCAATTTGTCAATTGTCAATTCATCAATTGTCAATTCATCAATTGTCAATTCATCAATTGTCAATTCATCAATTGTCAATTCATCAATTGTCAATTCATCAATTGTCAATTCATCAATTGTCAATTCATCAATTGTCAATTCATCAATTGTCAATTCATCAATTGTCAATTCATCAATTGTCAATTCATCAATTGTCAATTCATCAATTGTCAATTCATCAATTGTCAATTCATCAATTGTCAATTTGTCAATTGTCAATTTGTCAATTGTCAATTTGTCAATTGTCAATTTGTCAATTGTCAATTTGTCAATTGTCAACTTGTCAATTGTCAATTTGTCAATTGTCAATTTGTCAATTGTCAATTTGTCAATTGTCAATTTGTCAATTTGTCAATTGTCAATTCATCAATTGTCAATTTGTCAATTGTCAATTTGTCAATTGTCAATTTGTCAATTGTCAATTTGTCAATTCATCAATTGTCAATTCATCAATTGTCAATTTTCAATTGGCAGTTTTTAAAGGGCAATTTTCAATTGGCTATTTTGAATGGGCAATTTTCAATTGGTAATTTTTACTTTCAAATTTTTGATTGACAATTTTTAATTAGAGATTTTTAATTGGCAATTTTTAATGACCATTTTTAATTCGTTATTGGTAATTTACTATTGACAATTTCCAATTGGCAATTTTAGTTGGAAATTTTTAATTGGAAATTTTCAACTGGCAATTGTCAATTGGAAATTTTCAATTGGAAATTTTCAACTGGCAATTGTCAATTGGCAACTTTCAATTGAAAATTTTCAACTGGCAATTGTCAATTGGCAACTTTCACGTGGCAACTTTCAATTAGCAATTTTCAATTGGGAACTTTCCCATTGGCAATTTTTAATTGAACATTTTTACTTAGCAATACTTTATTTGCAACTTTCAATTGGAAATTTTCAACTGGCAATTGTCAATTGTCAATTGGCAACTTTCAATTGGCAATTTTCAATTGGCAACTTTCAATTGGCAATTTTCAATTGGCAACTTTCAATTGGCAATTTTAAATTGTCAATTGTCGATTGTTGATTGTCAATGGCCAATTGGCAATTTTGAATTAGCAATTTTTAATTGACAAATGCCAATTGGCAATTTTCAATTGGAAATTTTCCACTGGCAATTGTCAATTGGCAATTGTCAATTGGAAATTTTCAATTGGAAATTTGCAACTGGCAATTGTCAATTGGCAACTTTCAATTGGAAATTTTCAACTGGCAATTGTCAATTGGCAACTTTCACGTGGCAACTTTCAATTCGCAATTTTCAATTGGGAACTTTCAATTGGCAATTTTCAATTGGCAATTGTCGATTGTCGATTGGCAATTTTCAATTGACAATTTTCAATTGGCGATTTTCAATTGACAATTTCCCATTGGCAATTTTTAATTGACAATTTTCAATTGGTAATTTTTACTTTGAAATTCTTGATTCACAATTTTAAATTAGAGAGTCTTAGCAATTCTTTTCTGGCAACTTTCAATTGGCAATTTTCAATTGGCAGATTTCAATTCGAAATTGTCAACTGGCAATTGTCAATTGGCAACTTTCACTTGGCAACTTTCAATTGCCAATTTTCAATTGGGAACTTTCAATTGGCAATTTTCAATTCTCAATTTTCAATTGTCAATTGTCGATTGTCAATTGGCGATTTTCAATTGGCAATTTCCCATTGGCAGTTTTGGATTGGCAGTTTTTAATTGACAATTTTCAATTGGGAATTTTTACTTTGAAATTTTTGATTGACAATATGTAATTAGAGAGTTCTAATTGGCAATTTTTAATTAGCAATTCTTTATTGGCAATTTTTAATTGGGAATTTTCAATTGGGAATTTTCAATTGGAAATTTTCAATTGGAAATTTTCAATTGGCAATGGTCAATCGACAACTTTCCATTGGCAATTTTCAATTGGAAATTTTCAACCGGCAATTGTCAATTGGCAACTTTCAATTGGCAATTTTGAATTGGCAACTTTCAATTGACAATTTTCCATTGTCAATTGTCGATTGTCAAGTGGCAATTTCTCATTGGCCATTTTGAATTAGCAATTTTTGATTGACAATTTTCAATTGGTAATTTTTACGTTGAAATTTTTGATTGACAATTTTTAATCAGAGAGTTTTAATTGGCAATTTTTAATTGGCAATTTTTAATTGACCATTTTTAATTAGCAATTCTTTATTGGCAATTTTCAATTAGAGATTTTCAATTGGTAATTTTTCAATTGGCAATTTTCAATTAGCAGTTTTCAATTGCCAATTGTCAATGTTTAACGGCAAAGGCTGCAACGGGGGAACTGGATCGCCAGGGCCCGACGCTTGTGGCTGTGTGTGTGTGCGTGCGCGAGAGTGGGCGCATGCGTAGGCAGATACTCTACCATATTGAAAACAACCCAAAAAAACTTACAAATTAAAAGTACAAAATACAGAAAAAAACAAAAACAAGGGACAATACCCCTTGGCCTACACTAGTAGAAGGACAACCTTCTATATCCCAGTATCCCCAAATCACGACGGAACATCTGCGGAGCAATACTTCGTTGCGTACGGGACGACAGCCGCGGCTTCCTCAGCACCGAATCCTGTCCGGTCGTTCACCGGAAGAAGATCCACCATTTACTCTTGATTTTTCCGAAGCTGCTCCTCGCGGCGCAGCTCCTGCAGAACCTCCATTGCGAAATCGCTTGTCGCGTTCCATGCTGCCTGTGATGACAGCATAACTTCAACAATATTTCCAACATTAATGGGTTTGCCTACGCTATTTTCCCATATAGACCGTTGGACGTCGAAACGCGGGCATGCAAAGAGAACATCTTCCGCGTTTTCCTGAATTCCCTGACACTTTGGGCAATCCGGGGAATCTTCATGCTTGAATTTGTGAAGATATTCCCGAAAGCACCCGTGTCCTGAGCGCATCTGGGTTAGGTAGTAATTGACTTGTCCATGTGATCGGTCAACCCAAACATTCAACTCCGGAATAAGTCAATGAGTCCACCGGCCTTTGCTCGAGGCGTCCCACTGTAGGTGCCATCGCTGGATGCTGTGGTTACGTTCTTCTCTCCCCAGTTCTACTGGGCTCAGCTCAGTTGATGTTTTGCGTGTGTAGAGTCGCCTACGCTCCTCCGCTAGAACTTCGATAGGTATCATCCCAGCAATGACGCACACTGCTTCGTTGGATACTGTCCGGTATGCGCCAGCCACCCTCAGGACACTCAGCCTGTAGACTGAAACAACTTACCGTCGTGCTGCTTGACTCCGTAGGGCATCTGTCCATATGGGGATACCATATGTTAATACCGATGTGACAACTGGTGATAACCAGAGTCTTCTCCTTTGTTTGGGCCCTCCAATGTTCGGCATGAGTCTTGCAAGGGCAGTCCTCACTGCACCCGCCTTACTGCTTGCATGTTGGGCTTGTTGTCTAAAACTGAGCCGGGCATCAATCATAATTCCTAAGTACCGTATATAGGGCTGGGAAGTTATTTTGTGCTCGCCGACTTGCAGCGTGATTGTCTCCAATTTCTTTCGGCTTGTGATGAGTAGTGCCTCAGTCTTATGCTCTGCAAGTTGTAGACCAATCGAGTCCATCCATTTTCGTATCTTATTAAAAACATTATCGAAAATGAGCTGAAGCGTGAATAGATGTTTTCCACGATGGTTATAGCCACGTCATCTGCAAACGCCACGAGCTTTGCCCCCGTCGGCAGTGCCCATTTCAGCAATTCGTCGTACACGATATTCCACAGAAGGGGCCCCAATACTGAGCCTTGAGGTACACCCCCAGTCACCTTATATGTTTTGGGGCCTACTTCTGTGTCATACTTGAGAACTCTGTCGGTGAAGTAGTGACCTACCATCTTTTGGAGATAAGCCGATAGCTTCGATAATGCAGCCAAAATGGAATCGCACCGTACCGAGTTGAAAGCGTTCTTGACGTCCAGAGTAACAACCAAACAATATTGTTCCGTACCTCCTTTCCATCGTCCGCCCTCAATCGCTCTCTTCGCTGTTCTCACCACGAGGTCAACAGCATCCAACGTAGATCGTCGACGCCTGAAACCATATTGACCATCGGCCAACAGGGGTTCTACCGCTGCCTCAATTCTCTGGTGTGCTATGCGCTCCAGAATCTTGCCCGCCGTATCCAGCATACAGAGTGGAAGATATGATGATGGTTCGTCCGGTGGCTTGTTCCCCTTGGGGAGAAGTACGAGCCGCTGTTGTTTCCATCTGCTGGGGAAAATACTTTCCTGGATGCACGCATTATACATTTCGAGAAACATTCCGGGTTCTGCATTGATGGCGGCCTTCAACGCAATATTTGGCACACCATCGAGAGCTGGGGCCTTGTGGTTGCCCACTCTACTACAGGCCTGCAACAGTTCCTCAGCTGTAATCGGCGGTATTCCGTCGATGATAGCGCCCTCCATCTGCATTTCATCCACACTCGTTTGTTGGGGGAATAAGACTGAGACAATTCTTTCCAGAAGCCTAGGACAGGTCGGTGATGGCATCGGCTGGCTGTTGAGTCGCGTAATAATCACCTTGTACGGTCTGCCCCAAGGATCCTTTTCCACTTCCTCCAACAGTTCGTTCCAGCAGTCTCGTTTCCAAACCTTTATGGCCTTGGTGAGCTTACGCTTAGCCGCCTTATACTTTAGTTGAAGGCTTTCGGAATTGGATTTCTTCCTTGCACGTTGCCAAGTTCTTCTCGCTGCGAAGCATTCCTTGCGAAGCATAGCTATTTCATCGCTCCACCAATACACCGGTGGCCGTCGGTTTCCACTGACTTTCCTGGGCATACTCGCGTCGCAGGCATCGGTGACTCTCTGCATGACTCCATCCACTTTTTCGGTGGCATTTCTACCACCTACTAAGTCGATCCTTAATGCCGCAAGAAAACTGGTGATGTCGAACTTTCTCACATTCCAGCCGGTTTCGTTTGTTTTGGTCGATGTAAGCGCGCACCTCCAATCAACCGACACATCCCAGAGTACCGCTCGATGATCGCTGGCAGTATAAATCTCGGATACCTCCCATGCACAATTGGCTTTGAGCAGGCTACTGCTGACGCAGGTGAGATCTATAATTGAGGTCGCTTGTCCTCTGCGAAATCTCGGTTCATTTCCATCGTTCAATAGGACGACATCTAGAGTCGACATGGCTTCCAGTAAAGCCCTCCTCGCTGATTGGCCTCCTTGCTGCCCCAGTCAACTGCCCAGGACTTGAAATCTCCTTCGATTGCTACTGGGAAGTGCTGTTTCGCATCCACCACGAGCCTATCTAGGAATGCTGTGAAGTCTTCATAACAAAGACTTGGTGGTGCATAGCAGCTATACAGATAGATACCATTTACCTTGGCCACAACAAATCCAGACTGTTGGTCACCGTTATATGCTTCAAACGGCAGAGCACCGCAGGACCAAATGGCGGCTTTATTGCTACTATCGGTAACCCAGTTTTGGGTATATAGGTTCCTGTAAGGTTCCGAAATGACGGCAACATCAATCTTCAGGTCTCGAACCGTCTGCGTCAGCAGATCGTGTGCTGTGGCGCAGTGAGCCAGGTTCACCTGTAACACCCGCACTATGACTGTGTGCGGATCTTCTGGAGTGCACCCTGGAAGACTGGACATTTGATGCTACCAGTTACATGGGCATGGTCTGTCGTGGGCTCCAGTTCTACGCATAGAACGCATTTCGGAGACGCTTCACAATCAGAGCGTTTGTGCCCTTTTTCGCCACATTTATAGCACAGGTCTGATCGGTCAATGGGGCTCTTGCAATTAACGGCAGGATGCTCGTAGTGCCAACACTTGAAGCACTTTAAAGGCCTTACCACTGCCACGATGCGGGCATATACCAGGCTTATTCGTATTTTACTACCTTCACTCAGTATATTCCTTGCAGTAGCGGCAGGGAGTACCACCGTCGCCGATTGTGTTCCTCTGTATGCCTTGCAAAGAGACTTGATGGCACTCAATGAGATATCACTATCTGTGCCATCAGCTTTCCTCAGGGCATCGAGTATGTCTTCTTTCGTAGTGACGTCGTCGAGGTCTTTAATTTCGAGTTCCTCTTGAGCTATCTTATTAAACACTTTGGCTTCGTTTTGGAGGGCTCCAACTAGCGCCTTCTCTAACTCAACACTTTCGTCCTTCTTTCCTCTCGCAAGGATTAGGAGAACGTCTCCGAAAGCTGTTTTACGGATTTTTTCCACGCATGAGCTAGCCGCATAAACACCTTGGTCCTTCTTTATTCGTCCCAATATTTCCAAGTACGTATCTTTCCCCGTTGGGCGAATAATTAGCGCATCAGGTCGGATTGTTGCTTTCTTTTTCGACCGAGGTTTAGTCTGCGTAGCACCACGAAGATTTTCGGACGGCTCCTGTTTTTGTCTCCGTCTCTTGCCTTTCTCCCAAGCACTTTCATCGTCTTCTGTTTCAGAATCCAATGCTTCTTCCATGTCCCTGTTCCCCTCTAACCGGGTTCGATTTTTTATACGCTCCTCCACATTTCTGGACGACGTTGCTGCTGCCTCATTGTCGGCACTCTTGAGCTTTTTGTCCGTTGTGTCATCATGCGGTGTTTTCTCCTTTCTTTGGTCCCGTCGGGTTGGGGTCTCCTCAGATGTCTTCGGTTTTTCCATGGAATTATGGCTACTCCCTAGGCTTAGCTGGGACAATCTAGGACCTGGAGGGGTGAGCCATCCAACTGCTAGCAAGAGTGTTTTGCCTACCTCTGTCTCCGTCATGGATCTTATTCGCTTTGCGGCCATTCGGATCCTCTTGGCCAGCTTTCGCATGTCTTCATTGATGGTTCTCCTGTTTTTATCTGTGAGAGAATTTACTAGCGTTGCCAGATGATTCTCGTGCAGGCCCCATGTGCTCTGCATAGTAGGTACAGTTCCACTTGTAGCATTAAGGGCCAAGTGGGCCACCCGGGGACGATCAAGTGATGGTTGGCTCTTCCCACAATCCGAGGAGCCAGCGCCGGCCATCAGGGCTTTCATCTTGTAGGCACCGACGGCGGAATTTCCCTTTTGGGGATTGTCCGCGTGGGATAATATTGTTTTTTCATCACTGTTCATGTTTCCTTCATGGGCTGTTATAGGGAGCCCACCCTTGGCACCCTTGGTTTCGGAAGTTAGCCTTCTCCCACCCTGACGCTGGTGTGTGTGTGTGTGTATGTTTTTTCTGTGCCCGTCCCTTTCATTTGTACGCCCCCGGTAGCGGCCGTTAAGCCTTCCTTCAGGGGGCGTACCGGACACTCACCCATGCGGCTGGGGCTGACTGTTCGCCATCTTTTAGGCCACCGTATTTCTAAACACAGGGTAAACCTCCAGAAACCCCTGTGATACGACGGCCGGCGCCTATGATGGAATCCACCCTCCCCTCCCCCCCCCTCCCTGCGAGGGATTAGGTTCCCGCTCGGCCGGGCGGTCTCATTTTATGGGTACCGCCGATAGCACACACGGAAGTTCCTGCATCGGTCGGAATCCATGAGATAATATTTTGAAAAAATATTCTCCGGCGGCTGGGCGCGAACCTAGGACCTTCGAAGCAGTAGGCAGATACTCTACCACTACGCCAAAGCTCCGACGCTTGTGTGTGTGTGCGTGTGTGCGTAGGCCAGTATGCTACCACTACGCCAAACCTCCGACGATTGTGGCTGCGCGCGCGTGTGTGTGTGTGTATGCGCGCGTGCATGCGTGGGCAGGTACTCTACCACTACGCCAAAGCTCCGACGCTTTATTTATACAAATTCTTTCTAAATATTTCTTTAAATTTTTTTATAAATATTTTTTAAAAAATTTTCAGCTAATAAATACCTAATCGGGAAGTTGTTTCTGTGTCCCGTATGAGGCACACATTCACACCACTAATTATTATTATTATTATTATCATCATCCATCATTATTATCAACATACACACACACACTAAATTAACGAAACGCCAGCCCTTACTGACGCCGCAGACCAGCGTTGCCAGATTCAGAGTGAGTTTTCTCGTCAATCGGGAGGGGGAACTCGCCAGATCTCGCCAGTTGGGGAGGGGGAACTCGCCACAAAAATCGCCAGTGGCGGCAATAGTTCAAATCAGCAAATAAGTGAGACCTGTGAATGGCACCCATGGCGCCCATGATGGCACCCATGGCGCCCATGATGGCACCCATGGCGCCCATGATGGCACCCATGGCGCCCATGATGGCACCCATGGCACCCATGATGGCATCCATGGCACCCATGATGGCATCCATGGCACCCATGATGGCATCCATGACACCCATCGCACCCATGATGGCATCCATGGCACCCATGATGGCATATCCATGGCACCCATGATGACACCCATGGCACCCATGATGGCATATTTTGCTATGTTTTATACGTTTTTGCACCTTTTTAAGGTAAAACACATACACTCAATATAGAGCTTAATGTAAAAACTGTATATTACGTTTTTGACGTTTTTTACATAATATACATGTATTGTACGTATAAAGTACTCTGTTGAAACTCTGCCTAAAAGTCAGCAACCGCTCTTAATTTTATCGACAGAGATGGGAGATTAACACTACCGCCATCTCACACCATTTCCCCCGCGAACTTCCATTATAATTTTTCATTGTGATTCTTATTTTGTCAAATTATTAAAAAACAATACCATTATTGATCCCAACAACTATCAATGGATCATCTATCGATTTTTATTTTATTTTCGTGGGTCATTCACTCCTATTTTAGCTTAGAATCGATGAAAAACATCAGCGACGCAGCAACGACGTTACTAGCGTCCATCTTACGTGGCTGATGGATTGCTAGGGTACTTATTGGATAGCTCTCTGCCGAACTCAGCCCTGATTAGATTTTGAACATAATCGACCCAGCAGTTCTATAGTTATTAACAAATGAATTGTTTATATCGCTGCATCGTGAGAACGATTAAAGATACGCAGAAAATTATCCAATCAAATTTGTTCGACACACAAAAATACATATTTCATGTTCTATAACTTTTTTTTTTCTGAAACCGATAGTTCATTGTTATTAACTAATTCAATTATTTATATCGCTATATCGCAAGAACGGATAGAGATACGAAAGAATGTGTTAAATGGAAGTTGTTCCATAGGTAAAAATACACATTCAATACTTTATGACTTTTTTCGCTAACACCCATAGTTAATTGTTATTAACAAAATCGATTGTTTACATCCCTTGGTCGCGAGAATAATTAGAGGTACGGAATAAAGTGTCCAATGAAAGTTGTTCCACATGTAACAATACACATTTAATGTTTTATAACTTTTTTTGCTGACACCGATAGTTCATTATTATTGACAAATTCAATTGTTCAGATCGCTCTATCGTAAGAACGGTTAGAGATACGAAAGAATGTGTCAAATGAAAGTTGTTCCTCACGTAAAAATAAACATTTGATATTTTATGACTTTTCCTAACACCCATAGTTAATTGTTATTAACTTCCCGATCTAGGGAAGTTATTGTAATGACCCCGAAAATGAAAAGTACCAGATCGATAAAAGTTTCACGTTTCTCGACGTTTTGCATCATCCTGAAGTGATTTCAAAGAAGTGTCTGTATTTCTGCGTGTGTGTGTGTATGTGTGTAAACAAAAAAGTTTGCTTAACGTTTCCGGCGGAACCACTCGAGGGATTCGCTTTTTTTTCGATTGATGCGTTTGAGTGGTTTCAAGGTCTGAAAGGTGTGATTTTTTCAACAAATTATCCGTTCACTTGTTATCAACAAATGGAATTGTTTTTATCGCTCTATCGCCAGAACGATTTGAGATACGAAAAAAAGTGTTAAATGAAAGTTGTTCTCCGCCAAGAAATACACAGTTGATGTTTCATGACTTTTTTTGCCAACAGCCATAGTTAATTGTTACTAACAAAATGGATTGTTTATAGCGCTCTATCGGAAGAACGTTGAGAGATGCGGAACAAAGTGTCCAATAAAAGTCATTTCACACATAAAAATGCACATTTGATGTTTTATGGCTTTTTGCCAACAACCATAGTTACTTGTTATTAACAAAATGGATTGTTTATATCGCTCTATCCTGAGAACGATTAGAGATACGAAACAGAGTGTCCATTGAAAGTCGTTCCACACATAAAAATGCGCATTTGATGTTTAATGACTTTTTTTGCCAACACCCATAGTCAATTGTTATTAACAAATTGAATTGTTTATCTAACTCTATCGCAAGAAAGGATATGGTTTGGAAAAATCTCTTTTCTATATTTCAAGAATTATAAAATTTCACATATTTGGTAATTTTGAAAAGTTTAAAACGGTCACAATTTGAGACACAAATCGAAATTTTGTACATATACGGGGGAACGATCGGGAAGTTATTGGTTCGCCCCGTAGAGGGTCAAACCCACATCCCGTTTATTTAATCTCGTTTTCTGCTAGAAAAATGATTCTCACAGCAGTAATCTGCGTGACAGGAGTGGGGGTGGAAATATTAATCAGGCTCAGAATTACCAACGCTTTAACTGCTTCTGATAATTACTGATGCTGAGTGAAATTATCCACCACCCACTCCACCAGCAGAGATACTTGCCTCCTCCAATAGGCCAGTGTTACACTGACCGGGCGCCATGCTCAGTGGTATTTGAATTTTTTTAATCTCGTTTTCTGCTAGAAAAATGATTCTCAGAGTATATCTCTTCCTTTGTCGACTTTTTTTCGCCAAAAATTCTCCTCCACTGCCGTCACGTAGTACTACCATGGGAACTATTTTTCGATCTGAAGAGATTTCAAGAAAACGCCAGTGACCAATTCCAGTGTGACATCAGGCTATTGGGGAAGCAAGTAGTCGGTATTTATGACGTAGGTGGTGGATGATTTCACTCAGGATCACTAATTATCATAAGCAGTTGAAGCGCTGGTCATTCTGAGCCTGATAAATATTTCCACCTCAACTCCTCTCACGCAATTTACTGCTGTAAGAATCATCTTTCTAGCAGAAAACGAGATTTAACAAAAATCAAATACCACTGAGCATGGCGACATGGTCAGTGTCAGAGTTGCCAGATTGGGCGATTTATAGCCAAATGGGCTAGGCGCAATCCGTGTGGGCGGGCAAATTTCCATCCCGGGCTATAACCCGCCAAATGGGCTATTTGGGGCTGTGAGACCGTTTTTTTTATAAGCAAAGCAGGTTAAACGCAGGAACAAATCTTGGGCAGTACTAGGGGCAGAGAAGTTTGAATTTTGCGGAAGGTACGCGCGCAATGTTTCTAGGGAATTTCCGTTTGCAACGCACGCCACTAAGCGGCGGTTCAATAGCTGCATACGGGTATTTGGAATCGCGTGCTCCTTCTTAACTCTTGTTATTTTGTCGCATTCCATGTGAAAACGTATCTGAACGATCTGAACCGTTTAAACGCAGACGGACATTATTTTCAACGAAATTAAAATGCCGCCAAGGTTGAAAGTGATTGCAAAAGAAGTTGGCAGAGTCAGAAAATTCCGAGAAGAGTGGAAAAAAGAACCACAATTCAAAGGTACGTTCACTGAGGCTGAGCAGTAAATTCAATTTTTTGGGTGGATTCAAGCTGCAAACTACTCTGCTGTATATTTGTTTTCGAATTTTGTCACCTTTTTCTCACTGATACATAAAAATCCTTCAGTACAAAATGTTATGCTGATGGGGTGATACGATTTTTTTTTCTGTACTGCAAAATAAGGACAAGTTGATACGTTTGAAAATTTGAAGATATGAAAGATATAAAGAAGTATTTTTGAAAAAAAATTATTTTTAACAAATAGAAATGTACGGAAATTCCAATATGGAAAACTTTGAAAAGTTTCAAATTTGAAAAAAACTACGAATCTTAAAAATTTCAAATGTTGAAATTTAAAATTGAATGACGAGTGCATCTCAAAAATAAAAAAAATAAAATTTTGTGAAGTAAAATTTTTTATAGATTTCCAAAACTTTGAAAATAAAAAAAAAATCAAACAAAATGTTGATGCTTGGAAAACCTATGAAAATATGACAAATTTCGAAAGTTTTCCCCATTTTTAGAGGCGCTGATTTCGAGAATATTGGTTTTGACTTTCTGCCATCAGTGCCTTACTAAAATTCATTTTATTCGATGGAAATTCTTTTCCTTGCGCCTTTTTTCCTTTGCGATCATTCAGACTGTCTGAGATTGTACCGAATTCTGGTGGATCAGTAAAAATTGTAGATTTCTGGATTGCTGTGTGGAACTTACGAAGCGCGAATGGACAACGTACATTTGACGAGTTGGGCAGATTTGCTCTGAGAGTTTTGTCTCTGCCGATTAGTAATGCTGGGGTAGAGCGTGTATTTAGTGTTATGGCAGCCGTTAAAACGAAAATCAGAAATCGCATCAATATGCCCATGTTGGTCGCTTTAGTGCGTGTCAGAGTTCACATGAAGGCAATCAATTTTTGCTGCAGAACGTACACACCGACTCAAGAGATTCAACAAGAATATGTATCAAAAGTCGATCACAGCGGAGATTGAAATTGATGAGACTTTTCTTGAAGCGTACGAGATTTTTGAAGAATCAACAAAACTGGTAGATCAGGAATGAAATACGTATTTCAATGCTGTTGAATTTCATTTTCTTCGACTTTGAACAAATGACCAAGTAATGACCAAATAATTAGCAAATAATAATCAAAAGTGCACCAATTACCAAAAAAATATATTACTAGTATACATAGATTATATGTAGTTGCGTTCGATTAACGAATAAAAAAATTATCGTAATCTATTCGAGTGCACTGAAGTTCAATGTTTTTTTTCTTTCAGTGTTCTTCCTCCTTTTCTCCATTTACTAACGGAGAACTTGTCAGTTCAGTCCTGAAAACGAAAAAAAAATATTGTTCAATCCAACGGCAGGCTTCAAGACATGCCCAACCATTTATAACTGTATGCGCGTGTGTGTATTTCTACCAACTTTGGAGCTGATTGTATTTCGGTTGAAATTTATCAATTAATTTTTTCATTTCTTTAACAGAAATAAATGAATTCATCACGTAAATATAATGGTACCAATATAATTTTTGAAGGAAGTAATGCAGTTTTATTCATCTATCTTAATTTTTTCAACGAACTGCTGTGAGAATCATTTTTCTAGCAGAAAACGAGAATTAAAAAAAAACAATTACCACTGAGCATGCCGACATCGTCAGTGTAATGCTGGGCAGTTGGAGGAGGCGAGTATCTCTGCTGGTGGAGTGGGTGGTGGATGATTTCAGCATCAGCATCAGCAATTATCAGAAGCAGTTGAAGCGCTGGTAATTCTGAGCCTGATAAATATTTCCTCCCCCTCTCCTGTCAGGTAGTTTACAGCTGTTATAATAACTTTTCTAGCAGAAAACGACATCTAAAAAAAATTAAAAGCCACTGACCACGGCGCATGACCAGTGTGACGCTCAGCTTAAAAAAACATTTCCACATATTTTTTTTTCTTTGAGAAAAAAAAGTTATCAACATTTATTTCTTGTTTTTTTTTTAATTTATTTTGGAGAGGTTAAACGTGAGCTCTTAATTAGTTCTAAATTCCCTGAGCTCTTGGTGATGAATAAAAAATTATTTGATATATGCTACTGATAGCTTACAGTTAAGCTAGTTTGAACGCGTTTTTCTTATTAACGTCTCCAGCAGGAAAATTAATGAATGCATATAAAATTAGCTGGAAATGAGCTTTTTCTTTATACCTCGGTCGAAAGTACGTATATTCGTCATCGATTTCGAAGCAGAAAGTCTAAGATTCGTGCATCGATGAAACGACACGTACGCCATCTACAACAGCGGGACGAAATTTTTTTTCCGCGCATCGGTGCGTGGGACTGCTGTCAGTCACTAGTCATCACCTCTATCTCCGATAATGTCAAATGTAACCTCAAAACCACCCATTACAGTTTTTTCAAAAAAATCAGAAAATAAACCACCACGAAATGACAATCAAATTGCTTCAAGTGGAACTTCCGATCACATGAATAAACGAAAATGGGAATTTTCATCTCCTAATCCATTTACCGTATATGAAAACTGTACATTCCATGGAAACATTGTGAATAATTATTATTTGAATGATGATGATAAAAAAAAATGTATGATTTTGATCATAAAAACATATTTTGAAGGTTAATTTTCTTTGCCTTTCTTTTTTATGTTATGCCTGCCCCCGACCAGCAGCACTCGCTTCGCTCGTGCTGCAAATGTCGGGGCAGGCATCAGTATCTATAACACAAATTATGAATTTTCGTACTTTCGACCGGCTATAAAGAAAAATAGTATACACCACACGGGCAGAAGTTTGAAAGCCCTGAACTGCGCGCCATGATGCCCTCGGCTTCGCCTCGGGCATCATCGCGCGCAGTGCAGGAATTTCATACTTTCTGCCCTTATGGTGTAATATACTATTAATGTTGCAATCAGAAAAATTTGATTCTGCGATTTTTTACTGCTAGGTATACATACGTCGAAAATTACTATGCTGAACAATGAAAAAAGTTATTGAACAAGTCGGTAAATACAATAATATATTAAAAATGTTTCAACGATGGGAAATCTTTTTTTTTTAATTACGCTTTGATGCGATTATGCATTGTGGCGACCCTTCCACGGTACCGATGGAAACTGAATTCTTCCCAAAGTGTACAGCCTTTTAGACATTCCATTGCTTGGGTCACTCTGTAATTGAAGGAAAACCTCAATTTGTACAGCCGTTTCTTTGGCGAAACTCCCGTTCGACTATGAATCCTTATGAACTCGAGAGCCGGATAATTACACTCTACTATACCAATTGGAGAATCCCCAAACGGGCACTCGATCTGTGGACGTCGTGTACCAAAGGCCAGCGCCCTAGCCACTCGGCCATAGCCGTCGGTCGATGGAAAATCTCATGGATATAATCTGTCTATTCCATTAATCTGGTCCGATTACATTTGTTTTCATAACCGATCTAACAAAAACAATTGAGATACGTTAGATTTAATCTTAGGCCCAGTAACAGTGACAAAAAAGTTGCATACTTTTTTAAAAACGAATCGTTTACCGTGTGTAAAAAATTGTGATATTCATATTGTTCCATCTTCATTCGCAGGTAAATGGAGTAACTACCTTGTCAGAGAATATTGCAGATAATGGAGGCATCAAGGCCGCCTATTTGGCATACAACAACTGGGCCGCGCAGAATGCAGAAGAGCCAGCACTCCCAGGACTTCCTTATAATCCACAACAAATGTTCTGGATAAGTGTCGGACACTCTTGGTGCTCAGTTCATCGGCCCGAATCGCTCAAATCCCGAGTGATGACTGATTTCCATAGTCCTAATGAATTTCGTATCTTAGGCTCAATATCTAACATGCCACACTTCTCTGCAGACTTTGATTGTCCAGTGGGTTCTAAGATGAATCCCAAGGAGAAATGTGCTGTGTGGTAAACTTTTGCGAATCTTCTTGATACATCGAGGCCACTTAAATAAGTTAGTGAATATTGCCCAATTTTTCTAGCTCCCTGCGTGATGTGTTTGGAAACAGTGCAAAAATATGAACCTTTAAAGAATTCCATAAAGAATTCATTTATTTCATAAGTTCTAAGAAAAGACATTTCAAAATAGTCCCAAGTCTCGAATGGCTCTACATGTAATCTGAGAATTTAACGTGGAAATTTTATGATCGACGTACATGAGTTTAAAGATAGCAATTTATCTTGTGTAGCATGGTCAGACCTAAAGAACAAAACTTTGAGTGTCACTTGCAGATTCGTAAATACATGTAGACGTTTTGATTTATTGCATATCAGTGATTTTTTTCAAATACGCTTTCGATAAATTTTCTCATCATTACGAATGAAATTAAAGATGATGTTGAAACATTTATCTTTGAATTCTGAAGATGATGTACGAGACATGTTTCTTTTTTGTTCAAAAGTAGTTTTCCTTTCGTCTGTTTTTGGCACGATTACTCATATTGGCTCATTTGTTCTCATATACGGGTACAAATCGAATAAAAATGTATTTTAAAGTTTATTTTTGTATAGAAGGTTAGATGATCGAAATAGTTCAACCGATTACAATATGGAAAATTCTTGCGGTACGTCAGCGCAATTCGAAAATATCTGTTCTTTCAACCTCTTTGTAGATTTATATTTTGCTTACTGTTTCTCAATGCATTCAACGAATGGATTTCAAGTATTTTAAAAAGTGAGATTTCCTTATTTTTTTCAAAGTCTCTTTAGTTTAGCCAGAATATTCTTAATTCGTGTTGGATTCTGATGTTCGACACTCCAATCCTCCTCAATCAATTTTAATTCATAAGTATTTTTAAACGATTTGTGTTGCATCTCAGTATAAGACAGGCAAGGTACAATATTCTGTGAAGAACGAATCATCGATGATATTTCGAATCCAAAATTACTCCCATACTCTGTATGTAATCAGTAAAAACTGACAGATTGTATTGCACCCTAAATTAGATTATTAGTATCCTAATCATTTTCAGGGGAGTTTTTATCAAAGTCATAAAGAAAAATAAACAGTCTCTCACCTCGATGATACTTTGCAAATAGAAACATCGAGTGTATTCTACTTTTTCATAAACTAATTTTTCGTTCTTGGCAAAATATTAATTAATAACAAAATATTCAATTCCAAATTTCTTAATAGCCGCACTCGGAAACACTTCAATTTTAAAGAATGCTTGAAATGGCACTACTCGGTTAGCAGCCACTTTTAGTACTTTCCTTCCGTTAGCTCATATTCCATAAGAATTCATCCCTGCCTGTCATAATGATTTGTATTTTAAAAATATTGACTCCGCTGATTTCTCGGATAGCTACGACCTTTGGTTTGATAGATCCCGTATTGATAGATAATAATAATAATAATGATAATCATTGGCAGTATCTCTCGATGTTCAAATAGCTTGTAATTTTTCTGTTCAATGTAACACTCAATATTTGCTTTGCATGTTTATAGTAATGAATACATCTATGTACGAAACCATGATAATAAAGACGAAATTTTCATAATTTTTTGACCATATTCGACAATAATATTTCATATGTTCCTTCCCTTTTCCCTATCACGCTTCAACAAAAACGAGTCACATTTAGACTTCCCAAAAAATTCTGGCATAGTAGTTTCTTATTTATTTTTGAATATGTCATTTTTCTCTCTAATCATTCATGCTACTCTAAATGCGGCAGTGACTGTCAATGCAAGTCTTCATTAGCACTCAAGTTTGAGTAATCGATGAGATCAAGACAGGCTTCATATTGGATAAGATCCGTAAAATCGTAAGATTGAATAAGATCGTATTCGAGTTTGAAAGACCCTGCCTAAAAGATCAACCGCAGAATCCACTTAAGATATATTTAGATTAAGGAGTTCGTTCCGAGCAGTCAACAAAAACGGACGTGTTTTCGAGAGCTCCGCTACAATATGTAGGCGGTTCTCCGGCACTCGTCCTTATTTACGGAACACAGTTTAATTGTCTTTAATCGTCTTACCTAACAAAGAATTTTAGTGCCTCAAAATAAGTTCAATTCGATACTAATAAATAAATATATAATCTATAGTTTTTATAGTTTTCACTGGTCAGTGCAAGTGGTGTTTCCTTTTTCTCAAACGCGAGTGCTTTGTACAGCCTTCTGCTCCTGAAATCATGGGTGATATTACTGAACTAACTAAGATAATGAAAGAGATGCAGGCTAATATGGCAGATAAGGCCTCAATTGAAAAGCTCTCGATAAAAACCGACAAAATACATTCGGCAATCAGTGACATTAAGGCATCTCATCAGGAAATTGGATCAAAATGTGAAGCGATGAGTGTAGAAATTCGTGAATTAAAAACACAAGTAGCCTCGCTCCAAGCAGCGTCAAAGAAAGACAATTTCCTTATTTACAAAATACCCGACACGGAAGATATAAACAAAGACCTTACCAACAGTGTGGTGAATATCCTAGCAAAAGCAAACATTCAACTGCCCGATTACTGCATTGACTCTATCTTCAGAATTGGGAGAATAAGAGGAGAAAGACCGGTTTTAGTAAAATTATTGACATCTCGCCACAAATCAGTTGTTTTCAACAATGCCGCTACACTGCGCTCGATCGGTCACCCTATATCTGATGATCTAACTCCTGAGGAACGTGAGAAAAGGAAGCTGAAGCCCTCTCTCTGTCATAAGTATAGAGAAGAGGGACGGGACGCGAAGGTAAAGGGTAACAAGGTATACATTGATGGTAAAGCAATCGCAGAGGCACAGCTCTCAGCGCTTCTTTCTACATCCAGTGCTAGCACCCCGTCTGGAAAAACTGCTACCAAATTACCTAAGGCTACCAAATCCCCGACTAGAAAACCCAGACAGCCTCGTACACCACCCACACTTAAGAAGCCGTCTAAGGAAAGGAGTTCCTCGGTTTCATCAGGCTCTACAAGTGAGGGATATATTGGCAGCTTTTTCCAGCCAATGCTTAAGCCAGCAACTCTCGACAGATTGATGAATCGTAATCCCGTTTCAACCTAGCAACCAACCATCCCCCCCCAGAGAGACTCCTCAGTCACATGATCTCCCCCCTCCTCTCCCTGTTCACAACAAATCTATCTTCCTATCCCCCCTCCCGGAAACTTACCGTATAATTTTTTGGAATATGCACGGGTTTGCAAATATCCAAGATCTGGCGGGGCAAACATCCATGATGACATTTTGTGTCTGGCTGAAACGTGGCGTCACACACTGTCTCCAACAATCAAACATCTCTCCAGCCACTTCCATCTACTAGAGCATAAAGAAAACAAGGTCACCACCAGAGGACGCGCTCCAGGAGGCCTCATGATTGCCATCCCTCGCTCCATCAAGAACTTCAAGCTGCTGATAAAGGAAAGTCGCTGGATTTTTGTTGAAATTAATGTTAAAAAAAATCATTATGTAATTGGTAACGTATACCTTCCACCGACTCAATCCATCTCTACCTTTGAAAAAAACATATCTGAATTAAGAAGCATAACCGAGTCCTTAGCTTTATCTCATCCCCTCGTCCCCATCATATTTGGTGGGGATTTTAACTGTACGTCAGCTGACTTGAACAATTTTGCTGTTGATTCTTTCCCTTTAAATTGTGATTTCTCTTCAACTAAATCAACTCTCGATTGCCACGCCCCTGACAGTTTCAGTTTAAAAATGTGTAATACACTTGATTTAAGCAATTTTGTAATCCTTAACGGTAGATCCCCGAGTGACTCCCCGGCAGGAATTACACATATTCCTTTTCAAACCCGCTATACAGAATCGATCATAGATTACGCATGCATAAATTTGGACTATCTTTCATATATTAATGATTTTGCTGTGGAAAAGGTAGCCATCAACTCAGACCATCTACCAATATTCGTTGAGGTAAACGTTCCATCTGACTCCTCCTTCCCCCTCTCCTGTACTCCCACCGCTCCAAGCTCGTTTAGAGCAACGTGGAAGAGAGAGCTAGCTTCTACCTATTACGCACATATGATACACTCACCCTCGGTGCGCTGGATTGCTAGCGCAACCATCGATGAGCAGAGTGATTGTTTGATTTCCTCAATGCAAAAAGCCGCTTCCTCTCTCCGAATGACCCTGTTCAAGACCTGTTCCTATCCCCCACAGATCCTGGTTTGACCAAGATTGTAAAACAGCGCAAAAGAATGTTCTTACGGTCTTTCACTTATGGCAAAAAACTAGAAGTATCTCACACAAAAATCATATTATTGCTTAAGAGCCTAAAGTAAATCCCTCTACCAACGAAAACGCGTCGAGATGGAGAGGGAAATTAGACGTGCGCTCTCGGATATCTCTAATCCCAAGTTGTTTTGGAAATTCGTCAACACATTCAGAGTAAATAAATCCTCATTGTCAAATCCTATACCGCAACAAGCCTGGCAAATTTTCCTCAATAACATTTTTCCACCACGAATCCCTTCCTCTCTAGTTATCCCCTCCCGCGCAGACAGTACTCTCGATGCCCCTATCACCCAGGAGGAAATAGCGCGCTGTCTCCTCTCCAGTAAAAGCGGAAAGGCTCCCGGCCCTTTTATAAATTTCTGCCAGATAACTGGCTTCTGTATCTTGAGTGCCTCTTCAATAAAATACTTGCCAACGAAGAAGTCCCCGACTCTTGGACGAAAATTAATCTTTTCATGATTCATAAGAAAGGAGACCCCATAGACCCCAGTAATTACAGAGGCATCTCCCTGATAAACTCAATAACCAAACTATTTTCCGCTATCATGGTCAAAAGACTAGAGTTGTGGGCGCTGCAACACTCTGCTCTCCCTGAATTTCAATCGGGGTTCAGGAGTAGCAGAGGCTGCATCAATAACATTTTCACAGTATCAGCCATTTTCCAAATTCACTTGGGCAAGCCAAAGGGAAGGGTATATTCTTTCTTCATTGACTTTTCACGCGCCTTTGACAGTATTAAACATAACAAACTTTGGTTCAAGCTATATGAGCTCGGTATATCATCAAAGTTCATCAATCTATATAGAAATTTATATGGTCATGCAAAAACCGCTATGAATACCTCCGAGGGATTGACCAATTACGCTGAAGTTACCGAGGGCGTTTTGCAAGGCGACATCGAGAGTCCACTGTTTTTTGCGCTCTTCCTTTCGGATTTAGAGAACTACCTCCGGAAAAACAATTGTAGAGGTGTCTCAGTAGATCATGCGCATGATATAATTTTGTTAGCATATGCGGATGATGTTGTCTTGTTTGCTGAAAGCCCTGTACAACTAAAAAAATCGATGAAATGTCTTGAAAATTATTTTGATAGTAACGAGCTAATATTAAACGCCTCCAAATCGAAAATTTTGATATCTCAAAAGGCCGGCCCTAAGCCACAAGTCACATTTAATTTCAATAATAATCCGATAGAAATTGTTAACGAGTATAGGTATTTGGGAGTTGTGTTTTCAAGCTCCTCGCTGTATAATAAATGTGTAGCTGATAAGAATAAAGCTGTTAATGCAGCAGCACTCTTAGCACTTAATGTCCTGAGGGCTACTCAATGTAATTCCTGGGCTACAATTGGCGCTCTATTTAATTCCTTAGTTGCTAGTATAGTATCCTATGGAAGTGAGGTCTGGGATATCTCTAACCTGGATTTCTTTAATACTTGTCAAGTTTCTTTCATTAAAAAAGCCCTAGGCTTGCCCCCAAACACGCCCGGCTACGCGGTCAGGCTTGAAACGGGGGCCACCCCTCTCTCATGTAAAATTTTCAAACTTTCATTAAACTGGTTGATCAAACTTCTTAAGATGGACTCCGCTAGGTTCCCCAGACTCTGCTTCAATAGGCTATATAAATTAAATAAGTATGAAACTAAATATAATTGGGCGAAACAAGTAGAAAATTTATTTATAATGTGCGGAAGATCTGACATGTGGACTGGTCTTGACTTTGAAGCCATTAATTCCTCTAAATTAAGTTTAATACATCAGTACGAGGCTTTTATGAGAGAGGAGGACATACAGAACACTCTGCGGTCGAGTAGTCTTCTCTTCAGTAACTGCCTCAATCTCTCGTTTGTTACTCAAGATTATCTACTGTCAGATCTTCCACACCACACAATTCAAGCATTCGTAAACTTAAGGTTCGCTAACAAATATAACACAGGCCTCATGGCAGGCTCTGATTTCATAAAATTCTCCCAATCAACAATTTGTACTATCTGCGCCCAACATTGTCCTGACTCGCTAGTTCACTTCCTTACAATCTGCCCCGCAGTGGACCCATTAAGACTAAAATATTTTTTCAAGCAAGATACTCCCCTGGCGTTTTGGTTTGACACTCTGCTGTCCACAGATTATACCATGATCAAGCGAGTCACCCACTTTCTACAAGAGGTGGCTCGACTATGACCCCACTCACATGCTAAAATTCCTCATGTAATAATATATTGTATACGAACTCCTCTCTGTAAGGGCCGTGTGCCCACAGTTGTATTCACCAATAATAAATAATATATTTAGATGAATGATGTGCACGAAAACAATGACCGGTTAGTTTACCCGTTTTTTCCACCGTTCGTTTACATCCAAATAGACAAATCCATATGATTTTTTTGTTATTAATCAATGAATTTGAACTGACTGGCGCGGTAATTCTGTTTATCCGATATACCATTTTAAAGACTTTTAGCTGGTTAAAAAGCGCGCCAACATGTCCGAGGAATGGGGCAGTCGAGTGTGACCACGTGATCTAAATCTCAGAGTTTATATACTTTCTGAGTTGGGTTAACTTAAAGTTTATATGAAATATTTTATATATTGCTAACAGAAATGAGATAAACATATGTACTTCCAAATGTGGAGGGTGCAACTCATACTTAAATGGGCACCTGTCTTGTAGATCTTGTATATGGCTCTAGATGAAAAAATTGTATATGAAATTCTCTACTTTCTTTAGGTATATGTTGAGATATTTAGGAAAATAGATTTTCAGAAGAATTAAATTTGTTGTTTTTTTCCAATCTCTGTAAGATAGCCTTCATTCGAGTACCCAAAAATGATCATCATTACAGGCAGACGGGTTTATTAGAAATCTAATAAAGCTCAGAACCCTCCCCAATTGGAGAAAACGAACTTAACACTAGTTAGTGATAGGTCAAATCAGTTGAGTGGTATACGGGGGTAACTGTAGCCAATTTCTATATTTCCTTACTTTTATACACCATTTACTTCAGTTAATATTACAGTTACTCAGAGGGTGAGTTGGGGCCACAGAACGTTTGTACATGCAATAATCTTCTATTGATGACCTCTGCGCCCCAATGACTTACATTAATCAATTTAATTCACAAAATATAGAATAATAGAGAAAAAAAACCGGGGGGGGGGGTTGACTCGAAGGATCAGAGCATGAACTCGATATTTTCAACGAAAAATAGAAGCCCAGGTAAGAATTGCCAAGCCTCGACAACGGGACCAACCCTGGAACAGCCTTGGTAAATCTAGGTTGGGCCTGGGTTGAACCAGGGGTAAAACCAGCCCGAGCCCAAGGCTGGAAAAACAAATTTCATCGGGGCCTGGTAACCAGTCTTGTACCAAGTCTTATCCACGCCTAGCTCCCAAGGCTTGAGATTACCAGGCTTGTGTCAAGTCTTATCCACGCCTGATAATCCAAGACTTAGAATTGCCAGGCTTGTGTCGAGTCTTATCCACGCCTGGTGCCCAAGGCTTGGGATTACCAGTCTCGTGCCAAGTCTTACCCAAGCCTGGAAATCCCATGACTTGGAATAACCAGTTTTATGAAAAGTTTCATCCAAGCCTGGTCTGCAAGTGTTCGATTTACCAAGCTCGTGCGAAGTCTTATTCGAGCCTTATTATGAACTTAATTTCCCATCAAACCACCTTCCCACCCTTGGATTCCCTAATCTGCGTATAAAAAAATAGAACCGCAGACGAAGGTCAGCGGTAATCCTAAATTGTAATTTTGAGATTTCCCCCGCCACTTAAAATGACACATTACTTAAGAATCCACAACACCGTCCCCCTTTCATACCTCTGTAACCATACAGCCATTAGTCAATAGATCATATGCAACCCGTATTATCATAATTCTACCTGCTAAAACGTACATCTGTATATATGGGAGCTGATCGAGCAACACCCCCACCTGCGATCTATTCCGTTAACATTGCAACTAACTTGTTACCCGCTTAGATAGCTCTGCTTCTTGGCCAATGATCGAGACTAGCGCCGCCTGGCCAATGGGGTGGTACTAGCCGCTCTGCTGGGATGACTCCACTCTTTGGATATATACCCACGACTGATTCATAACGGCCCTACTTCCCCCACTTCACGAATGTGTGGGTTCGAAAAGAGACACGCTAGAGTGATGACGTGATGAGCGGTGCTCCGGTAAAAGAAAATTAGCTGAAACCAACTGGACCTAGAAGATTGAAATAAAACAGATAACTCATCGGGAAAAGAAACGGGAATGAGAAACAAGAAGTGGAAAAAAGAGGATTACCAGGTGTATCGTCTTAATATATGTCATCATCTTTTCGTTTTCGTAATTCTATATTTGAAATTTTTCGCTAGAGAAGAGGGGAAAAAAATAAAAAAAATAAGAGGAAAGATAAAGAAAAATTACAAATTGAACCTAATTAAATATTATATATTGAAGGAAAGATGTCTTTAGCTGCTTCAAAAAGAAAATCGACTGATAGTGAAGGTATTGGTAATCCGAAACAAAAATCGCTGGATATAACTGAGAATTCTAGGCTTCTTAAGATATTTCTGGATATGAAAGAGAATAGATATGATGTAAATAATACAGGACCTTACCTTGTTTATATTCTAGATAGGAACCCAATGAAAAAATTAGGTAAATTACATGAAATATCGATCGCAAAGACGTTTCGACCTTTAGAAAGTCGTATTGAAATATAAAAGTGAAATTCGGCGCCAGGGAAAGACATTATTAGGTTTAATCTCCAAACCTAATAACAGAGTATTTCGCCCTATAGCTTTATCTTCATGTGTTCAAAAAATCTTGGAACGTATAATCAATGATAAAATTCAATGGAACCTAGAAAGAGATTTTTTTTTTCTCTAAACAATTTTATCAGTTTTTATCACAGATGTTAATTTTGACTTTTTGAGGAAGAAAATTTTGATTGCCGGATTTTTGGATATCGAGGGGGCATATGACAATGTTAATATTCTGATTCTTATTGACAAACTAACTTCTACTGGAATTACCACTAAGATAGTTCAATTTGTTGGTAATCTCATGGATCATAGACAATTGAATTTTTTGTTCCAGAATCAAATAATAGATAAAAGAGTATCACCCAAGGGTCTAGCACAAGGTTCTATCCTGAGTCCTATATTATTTAATATCTATGTTAGCGATGTAGTCGGTAAATTGTCTGAGAATACCAGAATGGGTGCATTCGCGGATGATTTTATGGTATATTCAACAATGGATACATTCGAGGATACTTCCAGAGAATTGACTAGCTCATTAATTGGTATAGATAGTTGGCTACATGGAATAGGTCTAAAATTAGCAGCGGAGAAATCTCAAGTTATGATTTTTTCGAAGAAAAAAAAGGATTTGAACAAAATTTTTGAACTACAAGTTAACGATAAAATTATTGCTCGTATACAAGAATATAAATTTTTGGGTGTTTATCTGGATAGTAAATTGGTTTGGAGAAAGCATATTGAATATACCAAAGAGAATGCTCAAAAAACGATACAAATAATGATAATAAACAATGGCTCACTAAAATAAAAACTAAATTATCTAGGAATTTTATTACACTATGTAATAGAATTAAATCCAATCATAATTAATTAAACTGGCATTTATTTCGGAAGAATATCACCATGGAGGCAAAATGTGATTGTGGATATATACATATGGATCTGGAACATGTTGTTTGGGATTGCAATAGATTCACTATAGATAGACAAAAAATGATATCAAATCTAGTAACCAAATGTAAAATGAATTTATCAGAAAATCTACAAAAAAATTTTATAGACAATAATTATGAAGCAATGAAAATTATTACAGAATTTTTAATAACTAATCAGATAAAAATATAAATTTTAATCTATCCATATAATTGTCTTGGTCATATCATATTATTGTTACCCATATTTCATCTGTGATGTAAAAAAACAAACAAATGTAATTTTGAACTGGGGGGGGGGGGGGGTGGGAATAGAACAGAAGGAGGAGAAAGAAAAGGAAGTAGAGATCAACTGGTAGGAGCACCGCTCTGATTATCAAATAACTGCCATCTATCTGAATTTGTCCTGAACCCGGGTATTACCCGAAACATTGGACATATGGCGTCTTATCACGACCCCAATCCACAGAGAAGGAATAGACACTTGCCTCTTTTCTAGAGGATATAGTCAACCAAAGGAATAGAATTCACGAATGTGTGTTACTAGTATGATCTCCTTCCTGTGACAGTGGCATTTTAACATTGTCATGGTGCCTAAGAGACGTGTTAGCAGTTCTAAATCAACTCAAAGAGTGCAAAAATATCGTTTTTCAAAAAAATTGAGTGTGTCTAACCCACAGAACATTTTCGATAGCAGTAGTGATGAAGTTTCACGTGAACCAACATGTGCAGAGAGTGATGGAGATGGAAACGAGTGGATGGATACAGACGAACCTAAGCTTGAAGAAGAAGCTGACCAAGGACGGCGAAACTTGAATGGCCTCTCTTTTGACGACGTGAGTGGTGGAAGTTCGACAGAGAATTCGATGTTCCATTCAGAGTTGGAAGAATATTATCTCAATCAACATGCTACTGCTGAAGAGCCACCAGCCGATGAGCAGCTAGATCCAGCACCACCTAGACCTTCAACTTTGGAGCAGCAAATTCGTGAATGGGCAGTTAGAAACATAGGATCGATCAAATTGAAAGCGGTTACTGAAGTGTTAGTATTATTGAGAAACCTAGGGTATACACAACTACCATCAACAGCTCATAAATTATTAGGGTTACAACATAAAATTAAGACAAAAAACATAGTTACCCTTAAGGATGACATTGGGACATATATTTATTTGGGTATCAGCAATGGCTTACACGAGAGAGTCAGTCCAAATGTCTTCCCGGAAGAGACCATCAGTGTTGTAGTACACGTGGATGGGATGAAGGTGTACAACCACTCCAAGCACCAAATGTGGCCTATAACTATGAAGATCCTGCATCCTCAATATGAGACAACGCCATTCATTGTAGCATTATTCTACGGCAAATCCAAGCCGAAAAAAGTAGATGAATATTTGAAGGATTTTGTAGAGGAGTCAGCGAAATTAATAAGCGAAGGCGTTGAGATAAAAGGCAAGAAATATAAATTTCAACTTGACGCTATAATCGCTGATAGTCCAGCCAGGGCATTCTTGAAATGCATTAAAGGTCCAACAGCATATTATGGGTGCGAAAGATGCACGACACAAGGTCACACCTCGAATAAAAAACGAGTCTATCCATATATGGACAGCTCTTTGACGACAAGACACTCCTTCGATACTCAGGCTCAACCTGAACACCACCTCATAAAGGACACAATGCCACTTGTATCGCCTTTGATGAGTATTCCTGGATTTGATCCAGTCCGACGAATGCTTCTCGGCGTGATGCATTTACTCTTTTTAAATGTGGTGAAAAATCTGGGCGAGAAATGGACCAAAAGAGGAAAAAATATTTACAAATTGACGCAGGCTGAGATGCAAAATTTCAAGGAATTGATGACATCCTTCATACCTGTAGAATTCCAGCGCAAGACATTTGATGTGGAAGACTTTTCTGCATGGAAGGCAACTCAGTATGCATTTTCACTATTATATGCCGGCGGGGTTGTACTAAAATTTGTCCTTAACCGAGAGAAGTATCAGCATTTCTTATTGCTGTACGTCGCTTGTCCCATTCTGTGCAATCGTCAGTGGGCGGTGGATCATCTACAAACAGCCAGACAATTATTGAGGAATTTTTTCGAGCTATTGCCAAATTACTATGGAGAGGATTCCCAAACTATGACCTTCCACAATTTACTTCACGTGCCTGATGATGCTGAATACTTCAGAACTTCGCTCTATGATTATTCAGCGTTTTGGGATGAGAATTTCATTGGGAAACTGAATAAATATGTGAGCAGCACAGCGAAGCCTTTACCACAGATCATTAATCGCCTCAATGCCCTAGAATCGTGTCAAGATGTGAAAGTAAAAAAAGTAACACCAATCGGAACACTAAAAAAAAAGAAAACAGCTCATTTTCATGTGAAGAATGGGGAAAATGTGGTGGCTTTAGAGTGCATCAATTATCACAGTTTCGTTCTACGTGACAATGAGCCTAATAATATTGTGCAATTGATTGGGGGTGATTCTTTTGTCATCACTGCACTGTGGATGAAAGAGAAATGCACCCATGACCTGCCAGAAGCAGAGAACATTTTCATGGAAGGCTTCAGAATTGAGAAAATGGAGGATATATTCTGTAGACCATGTCCGTCACAGGAAATTGGAATTTCGCAAGTAGGCAGATGGTCAAAAACACGTGAGGTTATTTCACTCACTTGTGTTATCTGCAAATGCATGGCAATGACAATTAAAGGGAAAGAATACGTCCTTTCTCTGCTCCACGCTGCCCCGGAGTAGCTTCAGTCACATTTGTTACGTTTAAAGAAAGAATGAAAATATAAATCATTTAAAAATGACAGCAGTCATTTACCTCACTACTTTTGATTGAATTGGAGGTTATGCCTTCATGAAAAACCTTGTTGAGCTCATGAAATAAACAAGCAGGCGGTTCTCGGCCCCCCCCCCCCCCATTCGACTGTGTCAAATATGTCACCGGTTTTTTTATTTCCCCCAATTTCATTGATGGTAAGCTTCCGAATGGTCCAATTGCACACAAAATGAAAATTTTCCAGTGTTGAAAAAGCTTTTTCCAGGCGAACGGAATCAAAAACAGGAATAGCTCATATTACCCAAAGTAATTGACTCAATGTTATTCGACCAGTTCATAGATAACGTTAAAGCTCACATTTTTGAAAAAAATGGGATGAATACTTATCGAGAAATGAAGTAATGAAACAACCGTAAAAATGAAAAAATTGAAATCTATAAAATTAGTGATGCGATTGAATCGCTATACAATAGGGTTCTTCACCTTACTAAAAGGAACCTCTGTTCCACATTTCAAGTTTTTATCCCAATTTTTGCGATCGCTACAGTGCGAACAAAAACAGAAAGCAAAACCAAAGTCAAAAGTTATAAAACAGGAATATCTTATATTACCCAACCTAATTGACTCAATGCTTTTCAACAATATCATAGATCTCGTTAAGGCACACATTTTGAAAAAAAGCAACAAAATCGATTGAATAGATATCGAGAAATAAAATAAAAACTGTGAAAACGAAACAATCGATATCTACAAAACTAATGATCCGATCAAATCACCATTCAATAGGGTTCTTCACCACAACAAAAGGAATCTTTGTTCCAAATTTCAAGTTCTTATCTCAATTTTTCCGGACGCTAGCGTGCGTACAAACACAAACACAAAAAGTAAAACCAAAATCAAAAGTTAACAAATAGGAATATCTCATTGTACCCAAACTAATTGACTCAATGTTTTGCAACCATATTATAGATCTCGTTAAGGCACACATTTTGAAAAAAAAGAACAAAATCGGTTGAATAATTATCGAGAAATAAAACAAAAACCGTGGCAACGAAAAAATTAAAATCTGGAAAACTAATCATACGATCAAATCGCTGTTTAACAGAGTTCTTCACTATAACAAAAGGCATCTTTGTTTCAATTTTTAAGTTTTTATATCAATTTTTGGGGACGCTAGAGTGCGTACAAAGGCAGAAAGCAGAAAAACAGAAAAATTGAAATATCTCCAATTTCTTGTGAGAAACCTACTAGATGGTCTTCCACCATTCCCTAGATCTAGTTGAGATGCACATTTTGAAAAAAAAAATTAAAAAATATTCATTATTTTCTGAGATATGAACCATCGGAGGAAAAAGCGATTTCTAAGAAACTTACCGGCCGATTTCAATGAACTTGCGCTCACTGGTAGATGCATTCAATACCAATAACTGACAGTTTTTGCAGATTGTATTCTCAAAATTTAGTCCTTTTTATGTTAAATTTTGTAGGTGAAGATTTTTGAAAAAAATTGATACATACAGACACTATGCTCAAACTTCGTATTTTTACGTTTCAAACCATTATATATCATTTACGAGCATAATTAGCAAACGTCAAAATTGACCGATTGCAATGCTTCCATTCGGAAGCAAAAAACATTCAAAATGAATTTATTATCGTTATACTTAACTCATTATTTCCTATTAAATTCCCGATTCAACAATTTGTAAATTGCTTCCCGTCCTCCCACCAACATGCTAATTCTCTATACTAGCGCACTAAAAAAAAAACTTTAGATTCCCAAACTTTTTTTTCTATCCAGTATTTTCCTATCGTATTCTGAAAAGAACAATATTAGAATATATCGAACGATTCTCTGAAGATATTGAGACAGGAAACCCAAGCAGATCCTCTGAAAAGTAAATTCTAATTACTTAATTAGGGAAAAATACAACAGATTGCGTAGGTTTTGTGAAAACATGTATTTTTTTGTAAAAAAGTTTTGTGAAAACTCAAAATTTATTTACATTTTAAACAACCGTTTTTTGTGTTGCCGAAAATGGCCTCAGAAAGTCACTCAAATTACCTAGAATCATCTGAAGGGGAAGGAATTACGCCTTTGTAAAGATTTGTTTTTATTGAAACAATTACGTCCTTTTTGGTAAAACACGGGATTTGAGCGAATTAATGTTCTTTTAATTGTCTCATATTGGTCTATTTTTGCAGTGTTTATTGCTGATTACGTTGACGCTTCAATAGCCCTCCTCACCTATCAAAACCGGGAAGATCTACAACTACTCAGGAGAAGCCACCAATACGATCTTGGTAAATTACAGGGTTCAATTAGTGCCGCCATACTAACTTCAAGAGAAAATATTGTTCTGATTACTGAACAGTTGGGCATGGAAATGCCCATGGAGACACAAGAAGATTTCGAAGGATGGGAGAAGATGTTAGATCCAAAAGACACTGAAAATAGAGATGAAGTGGCGAAGAGACGAGCTGCTCTGTTAATTAATTGTAATCTTTAATGAGAACCGTCGATAATCGACAAATTATAGCTCATTCGTTTTTTTATATTTTTCAAATAATATTCATGAAAGGAATAACGGGAAAGTCGACTGATTGTGGCAGAGATGTACGAGGGATCCTTTCGGCTTTGATAAAAAAAGCCATACAACTCCAATACAGTGGCGCTGGTCGTACTGTTAAAGGAGTGGCGAAGAAAAATTTCAGTGCAAGAAATACGTATGACTGCATGAAAGGTGAGTTACTTAATCTTTTTTGGTCAGGAAAGTAATGATTCTCTAGGAACCAAGGAATAATAATTATTTAATCGTATAAAAGACAACCCTTCACATTTTCGTTTTTACAGAGTATCTCATGGACAAATATAGAACCTCCGAGAAGGAAATGAAATTGGTGGGATTGACGCCTGACTGGCTATCAGGGGCACCTGATCGAGATGGAGAATGCACAAAAAGAAAAAAAGCATGAGACTTCGTGTAACAGATTCTTTAAATATTATACTTTGCCATTGTATTATTCTTTCATTGCATTATCCTTTCATTGTATTATTATTTGAAGCAATAATAATCTATTTTATGAATTATTGTATCAACATAATTCGGAAATGATCTGGTTTACCAGGCTTACCAGTCTTGGAAAAGTAAATTACCGAGCTTGGAGTAATCTAAATCCAGGCTTGGGACACGCCTGAGTGCCGGCCTTGGTCCAGGCTAGATTACCAGACCTGGAGTTCCCTTGATTGGCGTTTCATTCCAGGGCCGGAACAAGCTTGGATACCAAGTTAGTCCTAGGCTTGTCCAGGCTTCGGCCAAGCCTGGAACAGGCCTGGTCCATTTGTTGTTTCCCACCTGGGAGGTAATCATCTTTTCAAAATGTTGCCCACGGTTGGAGGATATTCGGGGATAATTGAGGAACACGGAATTAAATTATATTTGGAATAATCGCAGGGATATCGGGATATTCCTACTTTGCAAGTGGCGAGAGTGCAGACCGGCCGGCCTTTTGCTCTTTATCGTGAATAATGCGCCCAACTTCCGTTTTCGTCCGCCTAATACTAATTTGGACCCTTCACTTTTTCTTTCTTCCCAAATTTTCCTTTTCTCACGGAGTTTCGCGTGCGTTATCTACCCAGAACCGTTGAGTGGCCATTCTTCCTCAGTCCTTCTTCCTCTTCCACTTTTTCCGTTTTTCTCCTTCCCTTGGGTCTGGGCGGCAATCCCTCCTGCCCGTCTGGCGGTAAAAGATAAAGCGGGGGCGAGATCGTCGGCTATGGGCCTCGGGAGGTGTAACCCTCTTCTGCGCGGCGGCTGGATGGGGAGTTGACTGTGAGATGTCGTTCTGCAGCCCACATGGTGCTGCTCAAGGCCCGCCCATACCAAAAAAATCGCGCTCAAATTTGTGTTTCTGGTCCACGTTGGACCCCGTTGAAGAAAATTAGCTTAACAGTAATTACTGAAGGGTCCAATAAGCGGAGGAGGACGTGGGGGTGCGTCCAACCAATTTCTATATTTCTTTACTTTTATAGACTAAAGATATTTTAGTTAACATTAAAGGTACTCGGGGGGGGGGGTGAGTTAGGCCGAAAGTACATTTGTACACGCAATCTTACAGCAATTTTCTCTGGAGCCCAGTTATTTACATCTAACCAATGCAACTAATACAATATTGAATAAGAGAGAAAATGGGCGGGGGGGGGGGGGGATGGCCCAAAGGATCAGAGCATAAACACGGTATTTTTAGGGAAAAAGAGAGGTACTCGCCTCTCCAAAATGTTGGCCACGGTTGGGGAATATTCGGGGATGATTAAGAGACACGGGATAGATATTTGGGGTACTCACGAGGATATCAGGGTTCTCCTGCTCTGCACGTGGCAAGAGTGGAGACCGGCCGGCGTTTCCCTACTTTTATACAGTACGTCCAACTCCCGGTTTCGTCCGCCCTGAGGGTTCCTGGGTAGTCTTCGTCAGTTCGGGGCAGAGATTTTGGTACTAAATTTGTGCGCCTTTACCTCTTTTTTCCTTCAGAATCTTTCCTTTTTTCGCGGAGTTTTGTGCACGTTGCGTAACAAGTGGTCATCTTCCTTCAGTGCTTCAGTCCTTCCCCGTCCTCTGCTCGCGGGGGGGGGAAGAAGGTCGACTATGGCCCACGGGAGGTGCTGCCCTCTGCACGGCCATCGGTCGATGAGCGAGGGGGGGGGGGGGGGAATTAATATATTTAACTTCCCGAAACAAGGACATCAATTCAGAGAATTTCTCAAAACTACAAAGTAACCGTTGATATTTAATGCGAATGTTACAAAATCTTGATTTTGCATGATCGTACTCTCTCTGCTTGGAATTGGAGGGAAATGGTGGAAGACCCCACATTGTACGATACGACACCCCTGTTCGATAGTGATACCTTACTATATAGTAACACAGAGTCTTTACAAAGCTCCGTTTTGACGCTCGGCTTCCTTCAATTCCCACAAAACGGTTTGCTGCCAAAGTTCCCTACTGTAACTATACTCCGCCACCACTGTTAGTTCTTGCAAGTTTCAAATTTGTTTTTCTCTCCATGGAGGAGAACTCATGTCATTCGCACTGAAGTGATGTCGCTATATATACAGTAGAGCTCCCTTAATTTTCCGCTTCCTTTATTTTCGCTGTACTCCCCTCACGACTTGTCTCCCCTCAAAAACCTTCTCCCACTCCCCGTACTTTGTCTATCCTTGTTTTCGACGTCATGCGCTCCAGACTGCGCAGCGTCTCAATAGTGGGACCGAGCATTCATGAAACATAACCTATTTACTTTTGATACATAGTCCGTTTACTTCTGCTCTTATTTCCCCTTCCGCTCCGGACAACCCCCACCACGCCAACCAACCAGTGGGCAGAGTGGGGGATTTCCTTAATTTTTTTCTCCACGAAATTGCTTCAAGGTCACCCCCCGAGCTCGGAAAATAAAGGGAGCTCTACTGTACACGTAATTCTCGAACGCCGTTCCGGAAAATTACATGAGAAGTAATGTTACACGGGATACCTTACCAAGCGTCGATTTTTCCAATACTTTGGTACTGTAAAAGCGTTGTAAATTTACAAACATGATTAACAGTGAGGCTACAACACCTCAAAAGCAGTTGTACTAAAATGTTTTTATTCAATTTCTTCATAGACGTCAGGTTGATTTTACAATAAACGATATAGAGAAAAAGTTACTGGCGGGTTAAGAGTCAGCTAAATCTATTGTAGGTTTCCTAAATCCGTATAACTTTATTTATTTTTTGGGGGCAATGTAATGTTTGATTTTCCCAAATAGACTAACAGGTGAGACACTACTCGAAGAGACTAGTTTATCTATCGGTCCGCGAAATAATTCAATGTATCAGAACGGCAAATATTGTGGAAACTGAAAAAATTCGAAGCCTTTCAAAATTTTGGACATAGGAAAATTTCGAGAATACCACAGATCTGAATGGTCAGAACTGTCAAAACCTTGGAATTCCAAAAAAATTCGCAGAGTAAAACAAAATCATTAAAGAAATATCTCAATGTGTCTTTTTGTGTAGTAGAGCTTCCCGCACTTGTTACTCGATGTCTCGATAACGGTTGAGCCGACTTCCAGGGATAGGTGCTCATTTTATTTATCATAAAAAATGCTACAACTTTTATCTAAACTTTTCTAAACCAGAAATAGCGGTAAATTTATGAAAAACAAATTATCGCCCACTCGGATCACAAAATAACTATCAGATTCCCATTCCTTGGTCCCAAAAACATAATTCAATGTTCAAATTTTGGGCATTTGTTCATGTCGACGTTTACGCAATTCCTAGGAACCCAGAAAACACTGAGCTGAAAAATTTCCGCAAATAAGGGCAGTTTGCGGATAATTTTCGACAAATTTTCGAATTTTGCTATCTGGGAACTAAAACGAAAACAGTTTAGCATTCATTAAAGTTTGAGAAATGACAATAGTTCAACTCAAAAACGTATCGCGCCAGTGGCGCTACGAGCATTCTTTTTTTCCAAGGTCACGTGGCGATCGCCTGATATTGCTGTCAGTCGCATGCGTCGCAAGTTTCTTTGTGATCGACAAGTTCAGCGAAATTACCGCCTTTCTTCATCAGCTGTAAGCATATCAATCTATAAAAATAAAAATACATTTAAAAGAACCCGTGACAGCAATGAAACCTGCTAAGTGATACAAACGATGTAAGTAACTTTAATATTCTGAGTACTTAACTATTTCAACTGAATTCAATTACCTACCGGTCATGGAAATGGCATGTAAACAACGTTTCTCTGTTTTGAAAATGTGTCCAATGCCGGTGGAGCTGACACATGAAATTTATAGAAAATCTGAATACTTTATAAAATTGTAGGTTATTTGCTCATAATTGATTTTTTGCACGTGGAAAAAACAATTAATGCACTCGCTAATGTTTAATCGGTTATGAATATTAATGCTTGAACGTTATTTTTGACAAATACAAATTGAGTAGAAATTAATATTGAAAGAACAGACTTGTTAATCGTATTTAGTTTGTAAATATTCTTGGCAATTTCGCTTGTTCGGTGTTAACGTATTTTTTTGTTGACAATGAACTTGACTGATCAAGGGAGATGATTGTAAGGTTCAAATGTTGCGGGCTATTTGAATGACGTTGATCATATGGTGAAGTATCATGACATATATTTATGAACAAAATCTTTGCATGAACCAAAATTTGTTGATTGCTCAGGTGTAGAATTTTAGGATAATAATTATGACGAACTTTTTTTTTACTTGACTGAATCCAAAATCTTGCATTTTTTCAAATAACTAGTTACGTTTTTCTTTGCAATTTCCAAGCAAACGTTTTTTTGGTAGTGGCTATCCACGTGCCTGACGGTAACTTTTATTATCTGTAATGCCTGTCTTGGATTTACTATGAATATACGGTAAATTTAGGTATATGGCATTTTCTTCTTTTATGCGAAACAAAAAAATTTATTTTTAATTCATGATTGTCATTAACTTATTGAAGAAACTTTACTCAATTTTGATTGCAACATGCCAAATGTTTCACCTACGAAAAAATTACGGAAAAAACACATTAATGCGCATAGACGCAGATTCAACTACCACCAATGTTCTGGTTTTTTCCTCCCCAAAATGCTGCGCAGTAATAATATATACCTTGAAAGAAGTGACATTTTTCTCGGAAACTATCAACTTAAAACACAACAAGATTCTAACTAGAAATTTACATTGATAAGTGCTTTATAATCAGATGATTTTTGTTTTATCGACGCCTGCGACTCAGATACAAAGGCGTAGATAGTCTGTATGACCGTAAGCATTTTTTAAGTTTAAACGATTATAAAGTATTTACGTGGTTTGATATAACCACGTAATGTATAAAATATATTGAATATATTTGTGACCTTTTCAAAGCTTTCTTAACAAAAATACCCTCTAAAATTAGAAATGTGATAGTGTGTCTGCTTTCTTTTTTAAGCCTTTATCTTTCAGCCTTCTGATGTAAATTCTAAGCCCGGTAAATATTTTGACAAATTAGTTAAAAAAAAAAAATAAACAATTGAACACAAATTATAGATGAAGGAAGAAATCTCGAAAACTACATTCATGATTTTCATAAAATTTGAACAGCATATTTTACGATCATCTTCAAAGAAAAAATCATCATTGAATGTTACAAAATACAAGATTCTCAGCTTCGCCTCGGTCTGCGAACACATACACGCCAGAAAAGTTAGTCTTTAGCCAGTTGTAAGAGAAACTTTTCTCATATATCAGTTCAGAAAATTCGTACTCGGGCTTAAAATTGGTACTTTCCGCCTCAGGCCGCAAAGCAATCACCTATCGCCCTTTCATTGGAGCGTCAAGTAAGAACTTCTACCGATGTATGCGCATCTCGGGCCGGAAAGTTGCACTTCCGCTCTTGATGAACGATAGACGATTCTTCAAAAAGGCCAGAGACGTTTTCATGCACCCTCTCATCAATTGGACCCGGAATCGTATCCGGAACTTCATATCTCTCTAAGGTTAAAGTTAGTTGAACAATCTTATTAGATATTAGTGGTTATTGAGGGCTTAAATTATCAACTACACAATATAAAAGTAACGTTTGTTTATTGACTTGTCTCACGACTTGTTGCTCGTGTCGTTTTTTAACATCGACGTAAACCTATGAACACATACGTAAAGCTAGAGGCTCGCGCATGCGCAAAGCAAGGCACTAGATATGGTGAATGCTGAATAGTATATTACGCACGTGTTTCGTAATTATTTAATGTCACGAGACCGATGGCGCGTTTCCTTTTTCCGCCGCACTGACTGGTGTCACCTTGGTTTCGGTCCAACGGTTTTCGATATATATCGATAGTTTCTTTCGTCTCTTCTTTGTACTATATGAAATGATGATGATGATGATGACTATCGGATTGGACCCGCAGTCCGCGATTCTACCGAGGTTAGAATCGCGTGATTACGGGCACCTATGACGTAAAAGTATAGGTAGATGGAGAAGCGCTTTAATCTATATATATTTCAACAAATTTGTTTCTACTTTCTCTTTACCGATTTTATCCGATTTTCATAGATGATTTTGCTGTACTGTTGACTTGTCGGAGCGCATAGCTCGATAACGACTTAATCCTGTTGATAATTTGTATCGTCATACTTAAGCACGCCTGTCGTATTAATGAAAATTTCGACGTGTACAAGATTATCGTTATTTTCGAGAACTTGTTAAATGAAAACACAATAATCGCAATGCGAGAAAATCCAGAGCTTCCCACAAAAAACTGTTTACATAAATATGATTATTTAGAATCATTATGTAAATATTATTTTCTAGATAACTAGAATACTATATTTATCGTGTTCATTTCATATCATTCCGATTCTATAGAAATTAGGATTTTTTAAAAGTATGTACCAGATTTATTGAAACCGATTTTCGTGTAGAGTTCCTGACGCGAAGTTTTCTTGTATTTACGTAGGTATTTTTTGCTTCGGTAGCTTCATACTATTGTAAGTGAGAAAAGAAACAAATTTTGTTCGTGCACATTAACACCACAAGAATCATTCACCATCGATTTGATAACTTTATCTTACTCCTTTCTATAGCTCATTTTTGTACGTATGACAAGCTAGCAGTAAAATCGAGCAGAATCGAATTTTCTTTATTGCATCAATTTGAGCTCTTTTTGAGTTAATTTTGAGTGAAAAGAAAAAATTTTGAGCTCACCGGTATCAGCTCAAAAATCGTGTTACTGCTAGGTTTCGCGCAACCTAGCAGGAAAAACTTTAAAAATGAGCAGAATCAAATTTTCTTTCTTGCATCAATTTAAGCTCTTTTAGAGTTAATTTTGATTGAAGAGAAAAAATTTTGACCTCACCTGTATCAGCTCAAAAATTGAGTTACTGCTAGGTTTCGCGCAACCTAGCAGTAACTTTTTTTTTTAATGAGCAGAATCAAATTTTCTTTGCTGCATCAATTTAAGCTCTTTCAGAGTCAATTATGAGTGAAGAAAAAAACATTTGAGCTCACCTGTATTATCTCAAAATTTGAGTTACTGCTAGGTTTCGCGCAACCTAGCAGTAATTTTTTTTTTAATGAGCAAAATCAAATTTTCTTTGCTGCATCAATTTAAGCTCTTTGAGAGTTAATTACGAGTGAAGAAAAAAAAATTTGAGCTCACCTGTATCAGCTCAAAAATCGAGTTACTGCTAGGTTTCGCGCAACCTAGCAGGAAAAATCTTTGAAAATGAGCAGAATCAAATTTTCTTTCTTGCATCAATTTGAGCTCCTTTTGAGGTAATTTTGTGTGAAGAGGAAAAATTTCGAGCGCACTTATATGGGCTCAAAAATCAAGTTACTGGGTGGTTTCGCAAAAGCTAGCGGGAAAATCTGTAAAAATTAGCGGAATCAAATTTACTGTTACATTAATTTGAGCTCTTCTCGAGTTAATTTTGAGCTCCCCTCAATCAGCTCAAAAATCCAGTTACTGCTAGGTTCTGCGAAAACTAGCAGGAAAATCTGTAAAAATGCGCAGAATCGAATTCTCTTTGTTTGTCTCATTTAGAGCCGTTTTAGACTTAATGTTGAGGGAAGAGAACAAATTTTGAGCTCACCTGCATCCACTCAAAACGAGAGTTAATGCTAGGTTTCGCGCAAGGTAGCAGAAAAATATTTAAAAATGAGCACAGGCAAGTTTTCTTTGTTGCATCAATTTGAGCTCTTTTAGTGGTAATTTTGAGTAGAGAGAAAAAATTTTGAGCTCACCTCAATCAGTTCAAAAATGGAGTTACTACTAGCTTTCGCGAAAGGTAGCAGGAAAATCTTTAAAAATCAGCCGAATCAAATTTTCTTTATTGCATTAATTTGAGCTCGTTTTGAGTTAATTCTAAGTGGAGAGAAAACATTTAGAACTCACCAATATCAGCTCAAAAATGGAGTTTTTTTGAAAAGCTAGAATTTGGTGTTCACCACATCATGATCGACAAACAAAGCGATTGCAATATAAGGAATTTAACGGATAATTTATAGAAAATTAAGTTCAGAAATGGGAAGAAAAAAATTGAACCAGCGGAGAATTGAATTCGAGCGTTCTCCACTATACCTGACTTGACCTGAAAATTGTTTATTATCATTTATGATATATATACTATTATACAGGGTGTCCCAGAAGTATATGCCGATGCGAAAGGGGTGGGTTCACGGGGTGATTCTGAACGGAAAATCCCTTTTTCACTTTTTGATCAGAAGCACCCCTATGGAGTTCTGGGGATGTGAAGAATAGCCAATGACGCTACAGCGTTCACCTGCTCTGGGCTTTCGTGGCCGTAACGCATACTAACGCCTGCAAACACACACACGCACGCTCCCGCACCAGCCCACACACACCCTCACATGCGGACGCCTGCGCACACACAACTGACCTTGACGGGGCTTTGGTGTAGTGGGTAGAGTGTCTGCCTACTATTCCAAAGGTTCCGCGTTCGATTCCCGCTCACTGCAAAATATTTGTTCTGAAAAATATTTTCTGACGGACTCCGACCGATGGCAGGAACATTCCGTGTGTGCCATCGGCGGTATCCATGAAGTGAGACCGTGAGCCGGGACCGAACGCGACCCGTCGCGCGGGGGGGGGGGGAGGGTTCCATCGTAGACGCCCGCCATCGTATCACAGGGGTTTCTGGAGGTTTACCCTGTGATCAGAAATACGATGAGCTGAAACGGCGAAGTCGGCCCCAGCCGCAATGGGTGGGTACTCTGATCCGTAGTATTGCCCATGTAGTAATGCTTACCAACGGGGACGTGGGTGAATACAAATAGAGAAAGAGTGGAAAAAAAAAAAACACAACTGACCTTCTGAAACAACATGAATCTTCTGGGGTAAACCGGTGGTAAAATGGGCCCCTGAAGTAAAAGGTACTCCCCGGGAAAAGAAATTACTTTCACTTCAGGGGGCCCAATTTACGTCACGGCATCGGATTTGCTCCAGTGTGTCAACCGTGTGTGTGTGTGTGTGTTTTTTTGTCTCCGTCCCTCTCGTTGGTCCTCCCCTCGGTAGCGGCCGTTAAGTATTCCTTCAGGAAGGAGTACTGGACACCCATGCGGCTGGGGCTGACTTTTCCCCATAGTATTTCTAAACCCAGGGTAAATCTCCAGAAACCCCTGTTTTACGATAGCGGGCGCCTATGTTGGACCCCACCCTGCGTCGGGTTAGGTTTCCGCTCGGCTGGGCGGTCTCATTTTATGGGTACCACGGATAGCACACACAGAACGTTTCTGCTTCAATCGGAATCCATTTTCATCGGAATATATTTTTGAAAATATTCTCCGGCGGTCGGGCGCCAACCTCTGACCTTTGACGCAGTAGGCAGATACTCTATCCACTCCGCCAAAGCCCCGACTTGGGTCTGTGTGTTTGCGCGGGTGTGGGTGTATTTACGCGCGAGTATGCGTTACGGGCACTGAAGCGCAGATCAGCTGATCGCTGTGGCGTCATTGGCTCACGTTTTCACCCCCAGAACTCTTCAGGGGTACTTCTGATCAAAAAGTGGAAAAGGAATTTGTTGTTCAGAATCACCCTCTGAACCCTCCCCTCCCAGATCAGCATATACTTCTAGGACCCCCTATATACAGTATCGATGTCAGAAACCATTTTATAGTAGATCACTAGCCATTGGCTTTATTTCTAATTTGAAGCATGTTTTCAATCAATTCTTCATTAGTAGACAGGATTATATGGATTTACAGTTGGGTATGATATAAATGAAAAATAGTGGTGTACAAATGTGTGTGCCCCATGCAGGGCACAAACAAGACTTGCCGATTTGGTATTTAACTACAGCATCAGAACGCAACCATGGTGATGAGCAAAAGCAACGATGATATAAAAAATCCGAGTTCAATTCTAGCAAATGAAAAATTCAATTACACTAGTTTGAAAAGCACATAATGATTCGGTTTTGTCATTGGGTCATTGAGAAGCTATGAGCAGCTACGTTCGTTCTTCTCGTATGATGTACGTAATTGGTTAAACGGCCATACCTCTTTAAATATGCGAATTACGGAAAAAAGTCATTCAACATAAAATGTGTATTTTTGCATGCGTAAAAACTATTGTTTAGTGATCATTCCGCTAGCTGATACGATTTTCGCCATAGAGCGTTATAAACAATTGGAATTGTTTATAACAATATATATATACGGTTAATTGCATTCAAAATCTAATCCTCTCCGAGTTACATTAGAACACTCCGATTCAGACCCTAATGGCCTGCATGGCTTCATTCTTTCACTTATTACACACATCATTTTTCAAACTCCGATACCTCCTTAATTATGCAAATTAGCAAAAAAAGTTATACTACATAAAATGTGTATTGTTGCATTTGTTGAGGACAAATTCCTCATTGTTGAGGAATAACTTTTGTCTCAGAAATTTTTCGCTAACTTTGATAGTTTAGGCAGTAGAAGATTATAAACAATTGAAATTGTTAATAACAATATATATAGTGCATCAATTTGATCCAAAATCTAATCCCCTCGATTTTGCATGGAGATGTTTCGATTGCGACCCTGAAAACCTCAATAGCTTCATTCGTTCGCGAGAAACCTAGGATCAAACTTTTTTACACACACATACACACACACACACACACAGACATTTGTTCAGAATTCGTTGGGGATCATTTTGGTATACTTAAAACCCTAGTTACAGGCCGAAATGAAAAAGTTCGATTTCGGGGTGATTACTATAACTTCCCTATCGGGAAGTTAATAACTCCTACAAAACCTTGTAATTAAAACATAGGGCTTCACTTGACTTGAAAGTTTATTGTCATTTATAATGTATATATGCTACATGCCGATGTGTTAAATTGTTAATGCTAGATCTCCAGCAATTAGCTTTATATGTAGTTTGAGTGAACTTTAAACTAGGCTTTTCATTGGTACATACGATTTTCAGTACATACAGGATTATAGTACATACCATTATTCATTAAATTATCTTTTTTGGTTTATCATTGGTCAATGGATACTTAACGGCCACGTTAATAAAGATTTTTGCCTTTTTTACCCCATTGGAATTTTTAAAATGGGTTCAAACTGGACCCACACAAAATTGTTCTCCATTGAAATTCACAACGATAACATATAAAAATGAACTGGCAGTTTTTACCTCATTAAATTTAATAAATTTCGGGTAAATACTCCCAGTTGCATCTATAAATGCGCAGGGATGCCCTTTGGAAGCATATGCATTGTATGCTTGACGCTGGATATTGGTCCAGTAATGTACAGTGAATGGCACCACTGATAGAAATTGTATCTCTTCTTTATAGACAGTAGCCTGCATGAGAGACAGAGCGATTATGGGATCCTCATCCCAATACTTGGACTTTGTGTGTGTAGCCTTAGCTCCACGTAAAATTGATGGTTTGGGAATGAGAGGGCATGCTCCATCGTTATCTTGAACATATTTATCAGCTAATTTAGCCCGAATTTTCTTGACATTTTCATTAGCCACCCTCTCACCTAGTCTGAGACGATGTGTGTCTCTCAGGAACAACTTTCGACAACGACCATCACCTTGCGTAACAACTCCAAAAGTGCTCTAATTAATGCAACAAAGAAAATTTGATTGCGCTCATTTTTAGAGATTTTCCCTCTAGCTTTTGCGAAACCTAGCAGTAACTCGATTTTTGAGCCCATATAGGTGCCCTCGAAATTTTTCCTCTTCACACAAAATTACCTCCAAAGGAGCTCAAATTGAAGCAAGAAAAAAAATTTGATTCTGCTCATTTTTAAAGATTTTTCCTGCTAGGTTGCGCGAAACCTAGCAGTAACTCGATTTTTGAACTGATACAAGTGAGCCCAATTTTTTTTCTCTCCGCTCAAAATTAACTCTAACAGAGCTCAAATTGATGCAACAAACCCAAATGAATTTTGCTCATTTTTAAGAATTTTCCTATTACATTTCGCGGAACCTAGCAGGGCTTCAATTTTTGAGCCCATATAGGTGAGCTCAATTTTTTTTCTCTTCACTCAAAATTACCTCCAAAGGAGCTCAAATTGATGCAAGAAAGAAAATTTGATTCTGCTCATTTTTAAAGATTTTTCCTGCTAGCTTGCGCGAAACCTAGCAGTAACTCGATTTTTGAGCTGATACAGGTGAGCTAAAATTTTTTTTTCTTCACTCGTAATTAACTCTAAAAGAGCTTAAATTGATGCAGCAAAGAAAATTTGATTTTGCTCATTAAAAAAAAAAATTACTGCTAGGTTGCGCGAAACCTAGCAGTAACTCAAATTTTGAGCTAATACAGGTGAGCTCAAATGTTTTTTTCTTCACTCATAATTGACTCTGAAAGAGCTTAAATTGATGCAGGAAAGAAAATTTGATTCTGCTCATTAAAAAAAAAAGTTACTGCTAGGTTGCGCGAAACCTAGCAGTAACTCAATTTTTGAGCTGATACAGGTGAGCTCAAAATTTGTTCTCTTCACTCAAAATTAACTCTAAAAGAGCTTAAATTGATGCAAGAAAGAAAATTTGATTCTGCTCATTTTTAAAGTTTTTCCTGCTAGGTTGCGCGAAACCTAGCAGTAACACGATTTTTGAGCTGATACCGGTGAGCTCAAAATTTTTTCTTTTCACTCAAAATTAACTCAAAAAGAGCTCAAATTGATGCAATAAAGAAAATTCGATTCTGCTCGATTTTACTGCTAGCTTGTCATACGTCATTTTTGTAAAATTATCAGGTCGTTAATTCTAGTTCGGATGCCAGCGACTACAATTGCGTACAGTGCGTACATCTACAATGGACACTCGAGACAGTATTACAAAATTAACGGCATTACCGAGAAATAACAACAACTCCTCCTTCAAAGTTCTATTTGTAAACGAAGAGAAACCAAAAACAGCCCGTTTGCGTACACCTAAACCAGGAAAAAATCACCACGTAAGTAGAATATTGGTGGTTTAAAGGGAGGGTATTATATGCACATGTAGAGAGTTATCTGTCAAAATGAATAGTCACATTTTTTAAAAATGGTTTTCTACTTAGCTTGGCCTACAGAGCTTTGAATCATATTAAATGACCCGACGTCGATCATTTTTCACCTATTTTGTTTCGATCTACTCATATGGCTTTTGTTTACATGAAAAATGGCCTGGTTTATTGGGCGTGTCTTGAGCAACACTATATACGACCTAGAGATAGCGGAAAAAATCAGAATCAATGTGACTATTTCCATCACAATACACAATTTATGTGATAATTTTTTTTTCTAGCTCTCATAATTAAGGATAATTGAGGTTTATCGTGATGTTCTCCTTTACTTCTCTGAACAGTTTGCATCATCCTAATACGTTTTCAAATACCTGCAGCTATGGGCAATTTCATCCCAACTGTAGACAGTCTATAAATAAAAATCGTTCACTTTACGAGTTGTAACAAATAACGAAAAGTGACCATTTTTATAATCAGCAATTGAAAAAAATAGTTCCCATTTTTGATGCCTATAATGAGGATAGGCTTCAAATTTGTCAAAAGGCCGACAGTTTTTTATATAAAAATTCAGAAAAAATCGGTGTAGTCATACATTTCCAAAAATCATCATTTATCTTAACAAGGCAAAAATATCCCCATAATACGAATCGAATTCCATTTTCACCCCCTGAATCGAAAAGTAAATTTCAAAACAAAAATTTTGAAAAAAAACATAAAAATCCGTTCATTTTTTGCTAAGCCATGAATATTTTTAAAAAGGATGGATCTTTCAACAATGGGATTTTCAAAAATTCATATCTTGCCAATGGTGCCATAAAAAAAATCGAAATAAATCGTAGAAGTTATTGCTAATCAGTATTACTCGATATAAAATTTTCAAAAAAATCGAAGATGCAGTTTGAAAATGTTGATAGAGTTAGGTGGGAATTGCCCCTCTGCATGCTCTAGATTTGCTGCCATTTCTACGGCGGCTGTCGCGTGGTCGTCTCTCTATAATCTATGAGAAGCAATGACTTCTCCCTTCCAGAGCAGTATCGTCAGCAGAACTATGAGGTGCTTGAGGGGAATTAAAGAGGCGTAGGCAGAAGAAGTAGCAAAAAAAAAATTTACTCTAATACACCCCGAGCATGTTCATTTGCTTAACCTGAAGTGGGCTGTATACGTGACAGTTCTTCGTTTGGGAGAGGAATCGCTCGAATGAGGAGACGTATCGCTGAACTCCAAGGGAAAAGTGAAAAAGCTCGGAAGCACGCGTCCCAAATTCAATGTGTGATTGAGCGTATTATAAGTCGCAGATATTTTACGAATTTACGGAACCAGCATCACACAAACAAATAATTCTTCTCTTAATTGAAGAGAACAGGGAGTTCACGCCAGTACACAAACGAGGAACTGGAAAATGCATCGTGCCGTATGAAAAATCAGGCTGCTCCAAATCCAGATGGGATCAACACCGTCTGGTGGAAGAGGCTTTCTTCTGTTTATGGAAAATCTGGCTCGGATATTTACAGCGTATATAGATCGTAGCACTCTGATTCCTGAGTGATGATAGTTGATAGGCCTGTGTCGATCCCCAAGAAAGGAGATTTGACCGAACGTATCTTGCGCGATATATAGCTAATGTGGTACAAGATTTATGTACAGCGTGGGGCGAAACTCTTTTGGAGTGATCCAACTGCGTAGGGGTGAACTGAAACGACTAGCCAGGGATACTCGGAAACTCATTAACATTCGCGGTCTTCAAGTTCTCGGTTGTACTTTACATGAGATAATGAACTCCGAGGCCTTGGAAGCTTGGAGTGTCTCCATGAAAGCTTGGTATTCGACTTCGCCCGTGACGCCCTGAAACGGTACAGACCTGTGGCAGAGCAGGGTTTATGCGTTCAGCTAACTTTCTCTTTGTTGAGATCAGCTGGCTTGATGTCTGAGACTGATGGTCATATTTCTGCGTGCCAGGATGGCGTGATGCGCACACCAATGAATTCAGGGTCATGGAGGGACGGCCTTAGCAGGTCGGGAAGCAACGAATTTTTAATATCTCAATTCGGTAGCAGCTACGACCATATTAGAAGCGAACGAAATTTCTCCTCGGCAAATTTCAAAACAATCAGATGCCAAGTGGCTACAGAAGACATTGAAGCTTCACTACAGTAGAACACCCTCAACTGACCTTCCCCAATCGTAAAAAAAAGGGTCATGATATAAATTCCTTCATTGTAATGAAACTATAACCGTGATATCTACCAATCAAAGGTCAATCACTCCTCCGAGAAAGATCAACTAGTTCACTACCCCAGGATCTACATCAAATGCTGAAGAACCAGGAAGGCATAAGACAATCCATGAAAAATATATCGCTGTTTCGTTCCACATGAAATAAGACCAAACGTACTGTATGCAAATGATCACATATACGTTATATATTTTAGTGGTTTTTTCAGTTTGAAGATTCAAAAGTGCCTCTGCTCGCGACAGCCCATCACAGGCCATCTTCAACATGACTGGAGTGGAGGCGTCCGATAACAAGTATAGAACTGCCAGAGCTACTCTTGTGATGTCACGAACCACGACTTTGCGATATTCAAAAAGCAATATCACGAATTTCATGTATCATTCGCAAGTGATAGGTTGGAACGAATCGATTAATAGGGTTGCTTGGTGAATTAGGTCTGCACGCAAGTTCTGTTTTGTATGATATTGAATCTGGGATCTAGTATGGTCGGAAACATCTATCATAGTATCAAAAATATACTTTTACTTACAATTTTATGGATCTATTAAAAATGTATTTTTATTACAAAAAAAATTGTATTCTATGAACAATCTCAAAACGTAAAATGTTCATAAATATGAGGCTTTTTGTTTGTTACATGATGCAGTTGGCCGTTTATGAGCAGGACTCAATGTCGCCCAAGTCCAGTTCTCCCATGCCCGCCTATGGTGGCGAGGTGGATGTATCCCACACACGCAGTTGTATTCTTGAAGTAAGTTATTTGGAGTGTTTGCTGTCCTTACCACATAATTTTTTGGTGAATTACCTAATTTTATACTTTATGAATTAGTGCATTACTCGTCAGAAAAAACGTTTGCAGAAAATTATCCAACAATTTCAAAATTTGGAATCTTCAAGATTTTTCTACCTTTCTAGATTTTCATGTGTATTAAATGGACAAAGATACATTTCGACCAAAAATGAGATAGAAAAGTTTGCATGAAATTTTGCATTTGTCCTTTTAGACAAATTTTCAAATTTCGTAAAATTTAAATTTTCCGTTTGAAATTTACCCACAGTATGTTGGACATAAACATATATCTGTTTCTTCTAAAAATCTGCTATTTTCCAAGACAATCAGTTATTCCATTACACCAGTGTCGTGGTCGATTCGAGTATTGAATACGTGGAACGACCAACAACACGATTTGTTATTGAAAAGATTGATATTTTCCTATCGAAAATTATTTGATCCATTTCTGGCTTGCACAAAAGAAGAATATCACTGTTCAAGAGAAATATAAATATGATTGAACTAGTAATGTAATTACTCGTTTTACCAGAGCATGATATTTTTTAGGACAACGAAACATTTATACTAAACACTGTGTCTGTTCTATCCCAATCGTATCCACTACAAAACTAATGAATGTATGGTATTTCAAGGTGTATGGCGGTGAAGTTCCAGGCGATAAGGAAATTGAGAAGTTTTTTCTGAAGAACTGGGCAGAACCAAAAACAACTAAACAAAGCAGCTCATCTAGTTCATCGAGTTATGAAGTAAGAGCTCACCCTTCCTGCTGATCGCCATTGAAAGTCACAGATAAAATTATTTTGTAATGATGACTTAACAGAAGTTTTCAAGCACACGTCTTGCATTGTTCTTAATAGTTCAAATGTATCATTTCCATGAAATTGTCCAAGAATTCTTGAAGTATTTTGAAACTGTACAAACAAATTCAAGTGTTTTTAGAGTGCAGTGGAAAAGTTAAGAATTTCGAACAATATACATTATCGCCAAACTACTACTTCCGTCTGGCACTTTAGACGCCGTTGAAATTGTACGAACTCCATGAAGCTTTGTTTGAAACGATCCATCACGTGTCCCAGTAAAGAATTCTGCAGCGCCGCATAGCGGATTACACTGTTGACTAAAAAAACTCAAGATAGATACTATATCAAGACGTGACATTACATGTACAAGAAATTGCTGATGATTTTGTTTTGAAATATCTAGCTACTCAATTATAAGAATGTCGCTGGTTCTAGTTTTTAAAACACATCTAAATCTGATGCATATAAACAATGACATTGGCAAAGTATACCCTTTATATATTGTTGACATTAGTGACATCACACTCGCGCCTTTCTCACATTTGAATTTGGACTCATGTGAGAAGGAATTCCTGACTTGATTTTCAAATGATATGTTGGAATGTCATGCCGATACCCTAATTTTCACGGTAATGTTTGTTGTAAAGTACACTGAGTGCCACAATAAAGCTTGATATGAACATTAGTTGAGTTTCTTAGCCATCAAGATATCATTCTATACTGTTGATCAGTTACAGTTCAAAAACTAACTAATGCCATTAGTATAACGAATTTCAAAATCATTGTTGCGTATATTTGGTATTTCGGTTTTTGTTCTAAAATTTTGACACATGGAATTTTTTTCTCCTTCAGGAAACCCAGAACAATCATGCGTTATTCAAGACCCTCACAAATCCGCCGCATAGCTACCACTCATTCAGGGGAAATACTTCCAGCTCTAGAAACTCGAAATCGAAGCAAGAATTGCGCGCAGAACGTCTCTTCCCAAAAAATATTTTAATGAGAAGTCTCCTGACAAATCAGTTGGAATCGATGTCCCTGGGATCGTCAGCCAACTCGACCTCTGGTAAGGATGACTCAGATAGCCAATCAAACACTCCTGAGTTCGTGGAAAACCCAGATGACCCAGATGTTTTATTACGCCCCGAAATGATGAACAAAGGTGTCCTTGAGGGCAGACTCATTGATGATGGTTTTCGATTCGCCCATCATGGTACTAAAAAAACTATTACACCCAGACGGTATTTAATGGATCATATTGATGATGCCGATCTGTCATTCAAAAAGGCAACGTAAGTTTGCGCTATGAAGAACGATTCGATTTTTTCAATTTTAGAATGTCCATAGCCGAAAACAATTTGATCTCTCGGGCTATTATATTCACCTGACATTTTTGTACATTTTCAATCCACTAATTCCATTCATTATCAACAAATTTATTTGTGTATATTACATACACTGATGAAATCAGATTACTGCTCTGCGAAACTAATGAACAACATAGGCGACAGTTGGTCTTTATCATTTCCAAGAGTTGCTAGCATCATCACTACTTCAAATGCAGTAGCCATATTGTGGGCAATTCGAGCGGCATGCACTGCGATTTTTTTCATTCTAGAGGTGTTCCCGGATCTTTTAATCAATGGTTTTATGCCCTAAGATTTTCATGCAAAAAATCAGCTCATTGTTATTGAGCTTCCATAATTGTTTTGTGATCGTTGAATGACATCTTTTTTAACCATGTGTTGAGAAAACGGATTCAACATTCTGGAAAGTTGCACACTGCTTTCCAGTAACTTATACAATACATATTCATGATTTGCACAACAAAACGCTACATTTTTGTTAGACTATGTGTCGTCCGTAATAACTGAACTCCTCTGATAATCTCTCATCGGGAAGAAAACTTTCCACTTTTATATATGTGGTCGCAAAGGGAGATGATAGTACAAACTAAGTCTATAAGTATCCCTTTTATGAGTCAATAAAATAGTTAAAGGTGTGTCGCGGATACACTATCTTATTCAAGAAAGCGTATACACAAAAGTGATCATTGTCAGAGTCAAAAGTCGTAAGACGATTACTTATAGGTCGGTCATGATTTATTTTTGATTCATTCGTGATCCATTTATTGGTTGATCAGATTAGTCAGATAACATCGTGAAGTTGATTGCTCAAAGCGTGTTTGCGTCAATAAACGTTGATATTTGGGATATTGATTCGGAATATCAGTTGTGACCTGAGGAGATCTGGCTCTCACGTCAATTTTAGTGCAAACATGTCAGCAGAAATTTATATAAATATATTACGTTCATAAAGAAGCATACAGAATATTCTCAAGCGAGGTAAGCAGACCCACGATGGCTAGCAGTGTCGAATAACTGCAAACCATGGTGGTGTAGCCCATGGGGTTAACCCCGAGGCTAACAGAGGGGCAAGTAAAAGTAGTGGGATTGTGCGACTGTTTTCCCTTCTTTTGAACATCGGAAAGAGGGTGCGAAGCCGAGGTAACGACAATCCGCGACCGGGCGAAAGCTAGGATATTTGGTCCTGACGATTTGAATAGTTTCTGCGTGCAGTTAACCTCTTAGAACATTTGTGTTGTATTATTTTGGCTCTGCATTAAATCGAATCTTTTAGAACTGCACCGGTGTATTAGTTCGGAATTATTTCATCACATTTATACCCGGTATTCGAAACATATTTTAAGATAAAATATACCATGTTCAAGATTATTTTTAGATTTAATATCTTTAAAAATTTTGTGCATGGCAGAATTTTTTGTACACAAATTTGAGCATTCTATTTTGTATTAAATTTCTTTATTAATATGCAATTCCATCAAATGTGAAAATTTAACTTTGTATCGACTTGACCGAAAAACATGGCCTCCAAAAAACGACATCTCAAACCTCTTGATAATTCTGGAAATGAAATTAATAATTCCGAAACTTTAGGACTTTCGAGTTGTTGGACATTTTTCAAAAACAAACTTACAACATAGATTCAGCATTTAAAATTTTTGAATTTTGAAATTTTCCGAATTTAAAATTTTTGAAATTAAATTTTCCTTTTCACATTTTACACATTTGAAATTTTCAAAATTGTGTAAGTTTGAAAAGCAAATTTTCTAGAATTTATAATTTGTGAAATTTCAAATGCCAACATTATAACGACGTCTAAAATATCGGCGACGTTAGAGATACTATTTTCTATTTTGCTTCTTGTACTTAAAATTTTTGTTTATTTTTGTTTTTCATTCTGAAACGTCAGTATGACTGAAATTCGCCGAATTTTAATTTCGGGTCATTTTCAGAGGTTTCAAGATTTTTTTTTAAACCAGGGTTTGATAGATTTAAAATTTTTTGGAGATTAACAATTGATAAATTTGGAACATTGTAAAAATTCAGAATTATTACAGATTTTGTAACTGTAGCTAATTACACAAATTCGACAAAACAACATATTCAAGATCACATTAACACCTTTGTAACAAAAATTGGGATTTTACAGATTTGTGGGGGTACATTCGAGAAATTTGCTCGAAATTCGTTGTAATTCTCAGCAAGCAATTTCCAAACAATTAATTTTGTAATTCAAAGAATATAATTCAAAACTTATGGACACGCAGCTTCCAAAAGTATGCTGAATCTTTCGAGGTGTGTGATTCCGTAAGGTTGTTGTCGTGTAGATTTTTTTGTTTTTGTTTTTTTTTTTTATGGTGAATAGCTCCGAAAATTACCTTGAAAATGAGCCCAGAATAGTGAAAGCCATGCGTCTCAAACTGGAGATACAATTTTTTGAAGTTTTCCCCCTTTTACACGTATTCAAATGCAATTTCGTTATTCACAATTAAAATAAAAAAACGACTCGACAACTTTTTATAAAAAAATTACACAGTGTAGGAATACTGTGTTATTAAAGAAAATACTAAAAAAAATCAGATAAATATTGCGTCTAGTTGTCGAGATATTATAAGATAAAGCCTAATTATTAACTTCCCGATCTAGGGAAGTTATTGTAATTACCCCGAAAATGAAAAGTGTGAGAATCATGAAATTTTCACTTTTCTCGACGTTTCACATCATCCTGACACGTTTTTGATAAGGGTTCTGTGCGTGTGTGAGTGATTTTTTGGCGAACGGTTTCTCGTGAATGGTTCGACCGAATTCAATTTTTTTTTTTCAAAAATTGCGTTTCGCCAGTGTTTTTTCGCCAATTGTTATTAATAATTTTAATTGTTTATAACGCTCTATTGCGAGCACTGTTGGAGATAGGGAAAAAAGTTTACAACAAATGTTGTTCCTTAGGTAAAAATACACATTTAAAGTTTTACGACTTTTTTCCATAACTGTCATAATTAAGGAGATGTAAATGGATCAAGCTGCGCGGGTGGCGCGCGTTCTTCTTGCATACTCCGGGCGCATTTCGCGTGCACACACGCACACACACACATACATACATATCGGGAAGTTATTGATGCGACCCGTCGAGGATCACACGCACATCCCGTTTATTTTGTAAATGGGCGAGGTATTTTCGAAGCGCGCGACGCGGCAACCCCGCGGCTTGGACTCTGCGGCGCGAATGTATTTGAAATGTCGGGTTACAATGAGTATACTTCAGTAATGGGGTCATTGTTTTTATTTATTTTTTATAAATACTATCGAAATTACCGGAGGTTGCAAACGGTAAAATGAAATCAAATCAAATAAAATAACAAAATAGTCATGTCTTGTTAGACTCATGACTCTGGGAAAAGCATATAATTTTATCAATGACTCGTAAATCGCGATTTGTTCATATGATTTCGTTCTCATTGCGTCAATCCTTCTTTCTGTTTACTCGCCATTAAGATGTCAAATGAAGTACCAGCATTGGCAATACCAAATTGGCAGCTTTGGCATATGTGCCTATGTAACTGATTGGACATTTTTGATAATGATTACGGGACACTGACAATAACCTCTGCCCATCCACTCAGACTATTCGGGGTTAGGCCATAGACGTATAAATAAATTTAGGCTCTCACGGATCAGGCGAAAGCGAAACGAGTGAGTGGCGCGATGTATGGTAAATGAGGGGGTTTCGGATAAGTTAAGGTCGACTCGATCGTAGGTTGATAACACGAGCAAGGTTAATCGAATTAAAATGAAACTATTTTTTTCATGAAGTACAGACCTTTGGCAACAATTACACAGCCTCTTTAAAGTTATAAATATGAAATTATAATTAAAAAAGAGATCTGAAGACACGGCGGTCGGTGCGGTAGTTTCGGATCACAATTTCACCGTGTGCGGTAGTTTCGGATCAAAAGTGGAGGTAGACAAACCGTCGTTCACATGAAGAGCATAATAAGTTTTTCACTCGTTATTATCTCAGCATATTATATTTTTCAACTACATATATCATAATAAAATGCTTGAGCTATAATAAAAGTAATTTTTATTTCGTTTGAAATCTGTCTTTGATTAGATTGTCCATAGCAACCTGCTGGAGCTCGTCCTCTGAGGAACCAATAGATTTTCTCTTGGTCTTCACTTTAACCCTATCAAAAAGAATAGGCATTTAATGAAATATTTTCTCATGAAGTGATAAAACAAAGGTAGTTAGTGAGACGATGTAATGTGAAACCAGCAAAGTGTATTAGTTTTCTGATAAATTCATCACAGAATTCACATTCTACCAATATACGGCTTAGTGATCCGAAACTACCGCATGGTCCGAAACCCCCTCACTTACCTTACGCGGTTGCCACGATCGACTGTGCTCAGCGTTTAGTGTATACGCGTACATATCTGTGCATCATGTGTATGTGCCCTGAGTGGAACTGTACTTTCCTAAAGTTTCGGGCTGAACTCGGGGTTTTGGGTATAGCGTATACCAACCCAAAATGTCCAAGATTTTACGCGTGGCTATCTTGCGACAATAACCTTAAATCTTTGACATCCTTGACATTCTTCTTTTTTTTTCATTTTCTTAGATATAATGCACTCGACCTTACGGTTTCAGAATTCAGAATTATTAATATTTACTAATATTTTTTGTATCCCATATGTACATTTTTTTCGTCACAAATTTTTGGGCTTTCGAGTTTGTTGGCATGTTCAGCATTTACTTCAGTAAGGATTCCCTCCCATAAGGTGTCCTTCCCTGTTTAACACGTACGCGTTGACTGCCTTCCGTACATATGCGTCAACACGAAGAGGGGGTCTTCGTGAGGTGACATTGCAGGCGGAGCCTTCGGGGATATCTCACGGTACGTAGTAAAAAAACTTCACGCACTGTTGTCAGTTCTGGTATTGTTTTGACTGAAATTTCCAGTCGATTTGAGTAATAGTTTTGGGCATACAGTCTGAAGAAGTTGCGCGCTGACGGTGACTGGGCTCAACGTGCCGCAGGTTTAAAGGTGCCGTTGCTCGTCTATCGTTTGTGTTGTTGATATTCCAAGATCGTTGATATTACTGGATTGGTCGCTGTTTGCATTTTTAAGGAACGAAAATCATCTTTATTATCAATTACGCTATGAATTTGAAACTTGACCCCTGTCACCACGGATATGCCCGAAAAGCTGACAAAAGCCTTATCTGCGCCGCCTAAATAAAATCTGCAATCGAGTCACGTGAAGCTAGGATTCGTCATATACCAGAGCAAAAGGATGCACGAGATATTACAGCTGCAGCAGGTTCTTCACTGTATGGCCCAGGAATCGATGTCCTGACGATTTGGGATCCACGATATTGCGTGTATGTTGCGTGGATGTCTATTTTCTGTTTAAAATAGGTAAAAAATAACCTTTTAGTACTTACTAAACATTTGATAATAAACTCTTTGAGTAATTTATAGCCATTAGTCACTCATTTATCATCCATTACAAGGATTCGTTTATCCCACAGTGAATGGTAGCGTGGAAGTTCAATCGCCAGGGTGGCTCAGTGTAAGTTTTTTGGTTCTTGTTTTATGGCGACTCTAAACTTTAAACGCGTTGAACACTGTTTTCAAAGACTGTTGTCAACATTTCTCGAGAACTACTCAACCGATATCGATGAAATTTTAGACAGATCTTCAAGATACAATTTACAAGGACTTGGACAAGGGATATTTGTTTTCGATTCCAAATATTAAAAAAAAAAACGACGCCAAATTTTAGCCAAGTTTTTTCTGTCAAAACCTCTGCAAAAATTCAGTTCTCTTCTTCTTCGTTCAAGTGCTAGTCTGAACTCTCAACTGAACGTGTATTTGTTTATGTTCACTTCAACGATCCTGCTAAGAGTTATTGCTGTTCACGTGGACACCCTTTTTTCCTCGAGGACTCCCCGGAAAGGACGTCACAATGGCAGAGTTTTTATTATTTTTCTTCAAAAATTCCAGTAATCATTTGTTAAATATGTCTTCTTAAGGCAATAAAAATTTGGGAGTATATATTTATCTTTTAGCCGGAAAATAGGTTGTTTTTTCGCGAACGGAACCCATGTACCCCGTAAGCGCAGGACGAAGGATAATATAGTGCGACTAGCCTCATGTGAACAGACTTTCTTAGAAGGCATAGGTGAAAAATTTCACCATATGCGAACTATTGTTGACTACACCGAAAAATGATTCTCAAATTTTGAAGTAGCCCTCGATCGTCGTACCATTTTTGGTTTGTGCTGTATCAGTTTCCGACCTCGTCGGACATCATTGGTTGCCAAAAATGCAAAACTCCATATCTCATTTTGTTAAGGTACTTCCTCAGTAAGTGTATGGGAATAGATGGCAATCGGCAAGAAATGTGAAATTTTGAGCATATATTCTCTCAACACTCAAAAATATAGGTACGAAGTCCCGAAACACTCAACCACATAGTTTATGTTTAAAAAAATATAAACCAGATGTCATTTATAGGGGGTCTTATGTCAGGGACCGAATTGTCAAAAATCGCGGAAAAATCATCGACAATCAGCAAAAAATCTAAAAACTGAATTTTCATTACCGGACATCATTTATAAACATATTCATCCATTATTTTACACTGATTACCACGTGGATCCGTAAAAATAGTTGAAAATGTATAGAAAAATACAGAATTTTTGGTGGGTTATCGGGAAGAGGTGGTCGAACTTCACAACATCGGAAAACGTGCGGGAGTGGAGCGCTCTGCCTCTGTTGTGGCGGATGATTCAAACTTGTGAAAGTAACACGAGAAGTATTCATGCCAAATGAAATGTTTCCATTTGGTTTTCACTTTTTCGATTTGAAAAAATGCGCTGTTGCCAAGTCGACATGGATTTAATTTCCATTTTAAAATTTGTTGGTGCAAATATTACAATCAATTGATGAAAAAATATTGTTCCAAAACTATATTTATGAATTTAACCATTGTTTCAAATTTCATATTTTTTTTCTCTCATATTGCCGCGGACTGTCGGAACCTTTGATCTTTACCCCCACTCTATACCCTCAAAACTTACTGAGAAAGTACCTTAAGGTGTACAATTATCTCGAAATTCCAAAGTTTCATTTCCCCAGTGGAAACACTCTACTATTTGATCCGTGCGTTTTGTTGGAGGCCCTGATGAAAATCCCTGAAACGTTCAAGGTGTGAAAGTACGAAAATTATTCTGATTGTATTAGATTTCTAAAAGACAAAGTTTGCTCCACACGCCAAATAAATAACTTTCCCACAGACATTCCTGGGAGCCCATGATTCTTAGCAGGAAATACATTTGAAACTGTAAAGTGCTTCGAAAGTAATATTGAATCGCCAATAGTTTTTCATTAGAGTGATTTTATTATGAAAACTGTGCGGCGCGCGGCAGTTAGATCTAGACAAATTTCAATTTGAATTTCCCGCCGAAACCGTAGTTTCGTCAGAGGTCGCGATTGAGGTTCTTGAATGCCATGGCCGTCCAGTGAACAATCATAATAATTGTAAGTGCCCAGTACAATCGAAGAACCGCGGGGATTTCGGCGACCGACATAATTCGATTCTGTTGAACGGCTCACTAACAGATCGCTGCACTATAAGGTCGTGTCTCTACGCGCCACTGTCAAAGCAGCATTCGCCATCATGGGCAGCCCTGCGTTGCAGAGCGCAGGGGCGCTTCAGAACAAGGATGGAGGCGGTATTGATGTCGACGGTGGTTATATTGAGCAATTGTACTCCTGATAAGTCACACGTATATTGACTGACAAGATTTTCTTTTACATTTGCCCTTTGTGTCAATAAAGTATATCTTATAACAAGGTTTAATTTGTCCGGATTTATCTGCTGCACCTTGTATGTTATGCATATATATAGGCATAGATGAACACAATCGCTAACCTTAGGTAACTATAATTGTGTATTGTATGTCTTTCATTCAATAATTGTTGTGTTCACAGAAAAAAGCATATCATGCATGCCATTATTCTGTTTTCCGCTTTCTCACTCTATGATCAGTGTATGCCAACGGCGACACTCAGGTATTTTTGAAAAGTTAGATAACAATAGGGTAGGAAATGTTATTAGAACCATTTTTGTGAATTTCAAAAACATTATTCTCACATCAGCTCGGTGACTAATACTATGTAGCAAAACTCTGTACAAATTATCACGAAAGTTGCAATAAACGGAGTTTACGGAGTGTCTAGTTGGCACGTGAACTGAACTAACTTGAACTCCGTATTGTATATTTGTCATTATTTTGTAAAGCTTACTCTTTCTCTGCTTCAAACTTATGCTCATTCTATTTTGTATAACATTATATACAGTCAATAAATATCGTTCCACCTAACTATCAATGAATGTTTTCTCCCTTTCTCTCCTTACAAAATAAACAAACTAATCACTTGCAGGAAAAACCTATTTATAGTGCAGCATCTCCCTTTCGATACCGTACCTGTAAGGGCAGACCTCTAAAAATTACAAATTTGGTCAATTCACATGAACTTTTATTCAGTATCATATCGTCGCCTTCATAGTCAAGGTTCATAACTCCCAAAAAAAGTCTTATCCAATAAAACTTCGAATTTGCGATTGATATATTCCGCATATGCAAGAAATGACACCGGGTCCTCCAACTTCCAAGTTCTCTCTAGTTTTATACATTTCTTTCCTTACGATCATACTTTCAGGTATTTGTAGGGTACCCTAAGTTGGTACACTGAGAGAAAAGATTCGTCGTTTCTACGGAATACGGTGCCAACGGTACCAAATTTTTAGCACCAACCGACAATTCATTCCGTACAATGGAAAATCCGTCAAATGAATGGCATAATCAGTTGGTACGAATAATTTCGCATCGTTGGCACCGTATTCCGTAGAAACGACGAATCTTTTCTCTCAGTGTAAATAACGGCTCACGGGGGCGCATTTGAATGCCACGGGAACATTAACTTCTTATTAACAAATATAAACCATATAAGCATCCGTGATCAACATATTCAGTTAGTCACTGTCTCAATACAGAAACATCAGCTGGACAATACATATAAATATCAGCGAGTTGTGAAATTCTCCATGAAACGGTCATATCCTCAGAAGATTCATTCCCATTCCAATTACAATTCTCGGTTCTCCAACCTTAGAGTTCGATTCGACGAATTCAAGTTCTTCAATCAGCGATTCAAACTGAGTCTCTGCCTGTCTCAAACCAATTGTAAGTTAAAATGGCTGCCCACGAACTACGAAGTAATTGAAAAATTGACAAAATAAAATTGAAGCGATTAAAATTAATTTAACCCTCGAGCGCCGCTGCGCTATGGTCCCGCAGCGCTATCATATTTGTAATTTTCACGATCACTCGAAATATATGATGAATTACCTGTTGTCTATTTACAAATTACTTCAATGATATGATCTAATGAGAGTATATACGCCCGTCTTGCCGCATATACAAAATTTTTGTTTGCAGCTCGAAAAGCGAAATTGAGCACAGTGCTTACCGTGTGGCCCTTCGCGTAGTGGAAATTTGACGAGCAGTGTTGCCGTATCTCGTGGCAATCTCAAGCTGCATGTGGGGAGTGGGGGGAAGATGGCGGCCGGTGTTATTTTTATTGTGACTGTTTCGCCGTCAATGAACAGAGGATTTATTGAATTAATATTGAGATTCCAATCAATTCGAGTTTTTTTCTTTCTGTTCGTAACAATTGAATTACTTTTTATCACTCTTGATAAAAAGAATTAAAATTGTTAATTTGATAACATATTCATCTCAACAAAAGACTAGTGGTGTGCCGCATCCGGGGCGCAAACAAAACTTCCCAATTTGGTATTTCAGCACAGCATAAGCATGCAACCATGGTGATGGGCAAACTCAACAGTGATATCAATAATTGAACTTGTGACTAATAATTACTGCACGCGATCGATTTAGTTTGATTTTTAAGCCGCATAAAAATATTCAACTGGAATTCGTCCGTCTAGTTACCCTCTCTACCTCTGTACGTTCCTAATTATCCCGCTCTTTGACATCCTTCCCGCAATTGTCGACATATTCATTCGCCAAGTATATTCTAGTTCAACTCGCGATATTTTTTAACGTATATTGAAAAAAGTCATACTGAATGTGCAGTTTTGTATAAGGAACGACCCTGGTATGCATTGTTCCCGTATTTCAAATTGCTCGGACGACCATACCTCCTTAATTATGCAAATTATGGAAAAAAGTAATTATACATAAAATGTGTATTTTCATATAGGAAATAGTTTTCTTCAGATAAGTTTCTCGCTAACTTTAATATTTTACTCCGTATAAACACGAACCGTATAAACAATTGCAATTGTTAATAACATTGCATATATACTCCACGAATGTCATCCAAAATGCAATCCGCTCGATTCTGAACGGAAATGCTTCGATTGAGACCTTCATGGCAGCGCTGTGTTCATTCGTTCACTTACTACAGACATAATTGTTGAGACGGTCATACATTCTTAATTATGCAAATTTGCGAAAAAAATCATTCTAGATAAAATACGCATTTTTATATGGGGAACAACTTTTCTCATATAAATTTTGCGCTAACTCTAATAATAGTTTATGCAATAGAACGTGATAAACAATTAAAATTGTTAATAACAATATACATACTACACCAATTTCACCCGAAATCTAATCCCCTCTAAGTTACATGAAAACGCTTCGATTCCAATATTGACTGTCTCGATAGCTTCATTCGTTAGTGAGAAATCTAGGATCAAAATTTTGATGACACACATACATACACACACAGACATCGACTCGAAATTAGTTGGGAAGCATTTTTGTATACTTAAAACACCAGTCACGGGACGAAACAAAAAAGTTTGATTTCGGGGTCATTACAATAACTTCCCGAAAAATCGGGAAGTTAAAAATGATAGAAAGAGATGGACAATGCGGAGGATTGGTCAAGCGACTGGCACATGTTTAGTTAATCCTGAAATTCACCAAATGGGCACAATATAAACAATGGAAAGGGGACCCAAACTCAAGGTACCTCTTTTGTCCGAAAATGCTTTTCCCGGATCTTTATTCTCTAAAATATAGTCTTGTCATTTTATAATGTTGGGGCTTCAAGCGAAAATATGAAAGGTTACTAAATTACTTAGTCCCTCAATATTTATATCACTTTATGATCTAATCCGATCCAGATGTTCCGACATTTTATAACTTAATCCTCAGCCATCCGCGCACCTAGAAAAAATGGTCTTTTTTTTGTCATGCCTAAATTACAACTCAAACTTTACCCAAAATTTTAAGGATTGGTGAATTTTTGCCCCCTCCTTTCTGCCCCTTGGAAAAATTCTGCTTCAACCTTCTAGGGGTTGGGCTTCACTTTTCCGACTAATGAAATTTAGCCAAAATTTAGCAAAACCATTCCTCCCACTTTTCAAACCTCTGCACATAAACTTAAAGAAAAAGTCAGCCGCTACCGAACTCTCGGAAAAGACAGAACAGTCCTCATTGTGCTTCTATAATTTATCGGATTGTTAGAACATTCAGTATATTTCCTTAAAATTGTTGGTGTCTCTTGTTTGCGTTGTTTAAAAGGTGTAACATATAAAAAGAAGAACAAATACAAATATTAGTATAACCTCAAGTTCAGTGTTTTTGGTGTCAGTTCATTTCATCTCATTTAGTGCAATAAGTGCTTAGTTGACTACATAATAAATTTAAAAGGGATTCAGTTATAAATTTCAATAAACAAAAAAGAATAAAACATTCAATAATTTAAATTAAAATATCTAGAGCCGATGTCCTGGCGCAGTCGGTAAGATCATTGGGCTGATGTGCAAAAGGTTCCGAGTTCAATTCCCGGTCGGCCAGAAGTATGAGATCTAACAATTTAAAGTCGTGATCAGATTCGCGAATCAAGCCGAAAAGGTAGTGGAGTGATGTAAAATAACAAAAAAAAATGAAAATATCTCGAGTGATGTTAGATTGATAGCTCGAGTGTATCACATCCCTGTGATACAGTGACATTTGATTGAAAGCATTCAAATAATTCTAAAAACAAGCAGGCGGTCCTTCCACCCCCCCCCCCCCCCATTCGAGTGTGTTAACTATGTAACGGTTTTTTTTTTCATTTTCACCAATTCCATTGGGTGTAAGCTTCCGAATGGTCCGACTGAGTGCAAACTGAATATGTTCCAGTGGTGGAAAACCTTTTTCCAATTCCACCCTTTTCTCTTTCGTTCACGTAAACGAACCGGCGGACACATACATACCCACACACACATAGAGTTGAGTCGGGGCTTTGGCGTAGTGGTAGAGTATCTGCCTACTGCTCCAAAGGTCCTAGGTTCGCGCCCGGCCGGCGAAGAATATTTTTCAAAAATATTTTCTCATGGATTCCGACCAATGCAGGAACGTTCCATGTGTGCTATCGGCGGTATCCATAAAATGAGACCGCCCGGTCGAACGGTAACCTAACCCGATGCAGGGAGGGGGGGTTCCATCATAGGCGCCGGCCGTCGTAGCACAGGGCTTTCTGGAGGTTTACCCTATGTTTAGAAATACGATGGCCTAAAATGGCGAAAGTTGGGCCCAGCCGCATGGGTGGGTGTCTGGTACGCCCCCTGAAGGAATGCTTAAACGGGCGCTACCCGGGGCGTACAACTGAGAGGGACGGTGAAAAAAAGAAAAAAACACACCCAGTTGAACTCAGTATCATTAATTTCATTTTTTTGTGAAGACTTTTTGGGTAATTATGCAATTTAATAAACTCATTAGACATTATATTGATTTTATATTATTTCATTACTTTATTTTACAATTTTCTTCATGATCGAATTCAATTTACAACCATTTACGCAATGGAACTTTTTATTTCTTAATGAAAATGGGCTGATGATTTGTTGAATGATTTCTTTTAATCAATGCTCCAATGTGCAACTGCATACATTCATTCACATAGATCTCGTTGAAACGCACATTTCGAAAAAAAACAACGGTTGGATAGTTATCGAGTCATAAAACAAAAACCGTGAAAAAGAAAAAATAGAAATCTAGAAAACTAATGATATGATCAAACCGCCATTCAATAGCGTTCTTCACCACAACAAAAGGAACCTTTGTTCCAAATTTCAAGTTTTTATCACAATTTTTGCGGTCGATAGAGCGCGTACAAAAGCAAAAAGCAAAGAAAACATTAAAAAACAGAAAAATTGAAATATCTCCAATGTCTTGTAAGTAACCTACTAGATGTTCTTCCACCATTCATTTGGTGTTCAGTCGGATCATTCAACAGCTTACTACTAATGAAATTGGTGGAAATTAAAAAAAAACCGTTACATAGTTGACACCTTAGAATTGGTGGGGGGGGGGGGGGGGGGGGGGGGGGGTAAGGACCGCCGGCTTGTTTTATTTGCCTTCTATATTGTGTTTTTAATTTTATTAACTTCCCGATAGAAGTTATTGTAATCACCCTGAAATCAAACTTTTTCATTTCGGCCTGTAACTGGTGTATTAAGGGTACTAAAATGATCCCCGAAAAATTCTGATTCAATGTCTGTGTGTGTGTATGTTTGTTTGTGTCCTAAGTTTTGGTCAACGATTTCTCACGAATGGATAGACCAATGAAAGCCATCGAGGTCTTAATCGACGCGGCTTCATGTAACTCAGCCCTGATTAGTTTTTGATGGATATTGGTTCAGAATATATATTATTATTAACAATTTCAATTGTTCATAACGTTATATCTCGTAGACGGTTGGAGTTAGGGAAAAAATGTATTGACATGAGTTGTTCCTCGTACAAAAATCCACATTTAATGTTTGTTGACTTTTTCCCATAATGTACATAACTATGGCGGTAGAGCCGTTAGAAAAGAATCATTCATGTGATGAGTGCATGAATGGAGACTAGATGGCGGCGGCGATCGCAAAAATTGGTCTCTACAGTATACGTGGACCGACTCAGAATATAATACTTGTAAATTATTCTTGTGTATGAATGCTGCCAGGAACGTGAAGTCGAGTGAAGCCGGAGATACGGACTTATTGAACTTCTTCAACGTAGTTGTTGTATATTCGTGGGTTTAAGAGGCCATGGTACTTCTAAATCCCCTCTAGCACTCTTCAGTTCTCCGAGATGGCGCCACTGAAAACGCCATCTATGAGTCGAGAGTCGACTCATTATTGACCAGCCGGTAAAATTTGGGTCGGTAAAGGAGGCATGCATATGCCCATTGAAGAAAACTTTCTTCCATCGACCGTTACTATCGATACTTCTCGAGATAATCCATATTAAACAAAAAATCTTTAAAAAATTCTAACATACGATTGGCGCATGCCATTTGAAAAACAAAAAATACGGGTCTATTTTTTTCATACATGCCTTTCAGGACAAAATACTAGACTATCCTAGGATCGGTATCTAGTGAGTTTTTGATTACAAAAATCAATTTTTTATTCCTTTTCCATCAAGGCTAATCGAAATTCGCTTAAACTTGTGTTTTTCAGGTAGGCAAGGTACATTTGCATGAGCAAAAAATATGTTGTGGTAGAAGGGAGAAGATGCCTTCGTGGAAATTCGGCCCACAGATTATGTCGAAACATGTCATTAAATGACGAATAATGACATGAAATGATAAGTTCATCGACCTTCGACAGATTATGATACAGTCTGATTTTGTCGAATCTTTTATGTCATTTTCCGACAATATATGATATTTTGTAAGCCCATGGAGCGACATAAAATGTCACATTTCGGCATTTTTTTTAAATTCGTACCGATTATGACATATGACCGATTTTTAGGAATTTTTTCATGTCATAGCCCGATAAAATAGATATTATTTTGTAAGTCCATGGAATGACATAAAATGTCAAATTTCGACATTTCTTGCAAATTCGTACCGATTATGACATATAACCGATTTTGACGAATTTTTTCATGTCATTTCCGAACAAAATAAATACTATTTGGTAAGCCCATGGAATGACATATAATGTCAAATTTCGGCTTCTTTTTTAAAATCGTACCGATTATCACATATGACCGATTTTGACGAATTTTTTCATGTCATTGCCCGACAAAATAGATATTATTTTGTAAGTCCATGGAATGACATAAAATGTCAAATTTCGGCATTTTTTTTTAATTCGTACCAAATGACATATGACCGATTATGACATATAACCGATTTTGACGAATTTTTTCACGTCATTTCCCGACAAAATACATACTATTTGGTAAGCCCATGGAATGACATAGAATGTCAAATTTCGGCATTTTTTTTAAATTCGTACCGATTATGACATATGACCGACTTTTAGGAATTTTTTCATGTCATTGCCCGACAAAATAGATATTATTTTGTAAGTCCATGGAATGACATAAAATGTCAAATTTCGGCATTTTTTTTAATTCGTACCAAATGACATATGACCGATTATGACATATAACCGATTTTGACGAATTTTTTCATGTCATTTCCCGACAAAATAGATACTATTTGGTAAGCCCATGGAATGACATAGAATGTCAAATTTCGGCATTTTTTTAAAATTCGTACCGATTATGACATATGACCGACTGTTAGGAATTTTTTCATGTCATTGCCCGACAAAATAGATATTATTTTGTAAGTTCATGGAATGACATAAAATGTCAAATTTCGACATTTTTTTTTTAATTCGTACCAATTATGACATACAACCGATTTTGACGATTTTTTTCATGTCATTGCCGGACAAAATAGATAATTTTTATATCTATATAAATCTACATACATAATATTCTGTAAGCCCATGGAATGATATAAAATGTCAAATTTCGACATTTCTTGCAAATTCGTACCGATTATGACATATAACCGATTTTGACGAATTTTTTCATGTAATTTCCCGACAAAATAGATACTATTTGGTAAGCCCATGGATGACATAAAATGTCAAATTTCGACATTTTTTGGAAATTCGTACCGACTATGACGTAATATGTTTGACTTCCATAAACATTGCATGATTTCCTGACGAAATATACAATTTTGTGTTAGATCATAGAATTACAAAAAATGTCGCCTTTCGGCAGAAACTGACATTCTTTCTACGTCTTCTTTGGACAGATAATGTCGAAGACCAGCCGGTAAAGACAGATTGGTCGTTCTTTCGGAATGATCGATTCACGATGGACCAAATACAGAGTCGGTTATTGGTCGACTGGACTCATTTTTTTTTTATTTATGTTTTCCACTATTTTTTTCTTTTCCGTGCAGAAGACGGCAAAAGTATGATTTATCACGAACGGAACCATTCGACGGAGCGTCGATAGTTCGTCGATTTCTGAAAATCGAACATCCCCAAAAATCGAGAGTTAGTCGACAGATCATTGAGAGTTTCAAAAATGGGGGCCAAGCTATGACTTGATCATTCTGGGCGAAAGCATTCTTGGGACTCTCGACTAACAATCGATCAGTGAAAATTTTCGGCTGTTACACCTCTATCGACAGGTTTCGTTAGGGATAAAATTACAAAATATTCAGCAATTGCAAAACATACATTAGCGTATGGTATAAACGGATGCGTTCCATTTTCATCCCTCTGACAGTGCCTAGGTAAAATTCTGATACTGTTGAGTATCGATATACAACCGTGAGCTGTCATTGAATGAACCTGTCACCTGTCTGATTTGTATCAGGAAAAGTGATAGGTCTCAGTTTAACTAAACATTTGTAGCATCTACACTATTCAATTACATGCAATTAAAGGATAGTTGCAACACTAGGTAATACATGCAACACATATTTCGTGACTTATAAATTCTACAAAGATAAAGCAAGTAGCGTGTATAGAGATCGTGAAAACTATATTCACAAGACATACTATTTTAAGATTTCAGCATGTATAGTGCACTAACCTCCTTTATAGCCAATGCACTTCCATGCTTAACCCATCCTCGGTCCTGCGGGTCAACGTGACCCGTTGGTTCAGTTTGAACGCTGATATCCCTCTGGAAAATTCAAATAACGGTTCTATGGCCCTTTGGTCAGAATTCGGGAGATCGAACTATAGCTGTGGGTGATTTCCGCACGATTTCGCGCCCTCACGTCGCAAAATAAATAGACTTTTCGACGAGCCCTATAATATAATTTTCTCCCATATTTAGCTATGTTTCAAGAACCTCACTTTCAAATTTTACCTGATATCGAAGATGTGACAAAATACAGATTTTTGGTCCAACTTGATTTTGTAAATAAATGAAAAAATTCACCCATTCTGTTTTAAGCATGTGAATAATTTTTTCGTTCTTGTTTTTTTTTATCATCGGATATCATTTAAGTACGTCCAAAGTTTACGTTAGAATTTTTCCAGAGCGATCAGTGCGTTCATGTCTCAATGGCGAGTGGTCGAAGTTCGTCTGAGGTCACATCGACCCGTAGTGTCGTATTTAATTGGAAAATAAGGTGTGTCGAGGAAGGGTTACAACAATTCATTAATAGTATTAATTATACTGCTCAACACGTCTTTTAAATGGAAGTGTCATCAGACGACAATTTCCACAGTGGAATTACAACAGTAACTCATTGGCCGTATGGTCAAATCATCCGTGATGTGATATGAGAAAAACTACGCACCTGTTTGAGGGTTGATACGGCAGGAGAGCTCGGGTTAACGAGCCCATACACGTTGGTCTGATCCTAAACATTTTGAATAGTGACAAATTTCTTCAGCTTATAAAATTAGCTTTCCTACGATTCGTTTTCATGTTCCCGAAACAAAACATATAGAGTAAATGAATATCATTCAAGGTCTTAAATATATATTGTCCGTTTACCTCTTTTCCTGGCATGCACTGTAAGCAGGTCCCAAAACCCATCTCAAAAATAACTAGCATGACTCAATTAGTTAATGAATTAGGTGGGGTCAATTGATTAACTAATTACCTGGTGTTAACTATATTTGAGATGTGGTGATTTAATTAATTAAATCTTGTTAATTACATTTTGGATGGGGTCTGGGACTTTTCTACAGTCGGGGAGGTCGAATTACGTTGATTTCGTATTTTTGAATGCTTATGATATACTTAAGAGATTAATTAAGGTTCATAACATATAAATTGCTAATTAATTTTTTTCCAATATCTGTGAGTATTGCAAACTGCAGCATGGCATACCCGACTTTGCAAAACCCCTAAATGTATCTAAAAACAATAATATAAGCTTTTTTCTGGTGACTTTGCCAGCTTGTTAAAATCTTGGCAAAGCCCTAAAAAACAAAAAAAAATGATAAGACAAATTTGAAATTTTCGAAAAAAAATCACGAAGAACTAAGAGATGGCAATGCAATTGACCAAATTTGGTTTCGCTACTTTGGACTTGCCAGCTTAAGATGCCTCAATAACTCCAAATTTTAGCGGGAACGGGTATATGTTTTCTGATTGAAGGAGATAGATGGCATCGAGACGAATATTAAAAAAACTAGTGGTTTGCAAATGTGTGTGCCCCCTACGTGGCACAAGCAAAACTTCCTGATTTGATATTTCAGCACAACATAAGAACGCAACCATGGTGATGAACAAACCCAACAATTAAACTGGCATCTAATAATTACTGCTCGCGATCGATTCAGTTTGATTTTTAAGCCCCATACTAATATTCAACTGGAATTCATCTGCATAGTTACCCTTCCTACCTCTGTACTTTCTTCATAATCCCGCTCTTTGACATCATTCCCGCAATTATCAACATATCCATTTGCCATATATATTCTAGTTCAACTCGCGATAAGTTCTAACCTATATTGAACTAGTGGTGTGCAAATGTGTGTGCCCCATACGGGGCACGAACAAAAAACTTCCCGATTTGGTATTTCAGAGCAGCATAAGCAGGCAACCATGGTGATGTGCGAACTGTACAGTGATAATTGAACTTGAGACTAATAATAATTACACGCGATCGTTTTAGTTTGATTTCTAAGCCCCATAAAAATATTCAACTGGAATTCGTCCGCCTAATTACACTGTCTACCTCTGTACTTTCTTAATTATCTCGCTCTTTGACATCCTTTCCGTAATTGTCGACATCTTCATTCGCCAAGTATACTCTAATTCGACTCGCGATATGTTCTAACCTATATTGAAAATAGTCATACTGCGTGTGCATTTTTCAAATTGCTCAGACGACCATACCTCCTTAATTATGCAAATTACGGAAAAATGTAATTGCACATAAAAAGTGTATTTCCATATAAGGAATAATTCTAGTTTGAGAAGTTTCCCGATAACGTTAATATTTAACCCAGTGGAACAGTATAAACAATTGCAATTGTTAATAACATTGCATATAGTGCACGAATTCCATCCAGAGTGTAATAGGCTCGATTTTGCACGGAAACGCTTCGATTGAGACCTCCACGACAGCTCTGGGTTCATTTATTGACTCATTATATACATAATTGTTGAGACGGTCATACCTCCTTAATTATGCCAATTATCGAAAAAAGCCATTCCACCTAAAATACGTATTTTTACATGGGGAACAACTTTTCTGATATAAATTTTACGCTAACTCTAATAATTTATGCAATAGAACATTATAAACAATTGAAATTGTTACAAACTATATATGGGGCATTCCACGTGAAATCGTCGGACTGGGAACCCGATGGTCTCGGATTTGCCTAAAAATGCGCATATCTGTTCTTCAGCACAAAAAAAACACGTATTTTTTCGTTTTTTTTAACAAAAATTTTAACAACAATTATATAAACAAATAGAGACATCTCAAATACGCCATTTTTGATTTGCTTGAAATTTGAAACATATATTCTGTATTGATTTACGATCATTTTGAAAAAAAGTCGTTATAGGATCTCGTCAGGGGAATTTTTTATGAATTTTTGAAGTTGAAGTCATCAGAGAGTATTATTTTTGACAATTGACCACTGATAATTTTTCAAGTTATTATGGTGGTTTTCAATAGTGTGAACAGAAAAAAGTTAAATCTGCGTATAAATGACCCCGGAAAAGATGTTAATTAAATAAACCAAAGTAAGGTTTTAGTAATTTTTATAAACAAATGATCATAACTCGAATATTATCAATACTATGAAAAAAAATATAATAGACAAAAATGTTGTACGGAAAATTCTGCACAAAAAATGTTAACATGCTTTTTGCGTAAAGATGACGGGTTTTTTTATATTACCGCAAAGATACTAATAATCAGTTCCTATTCCTCGTATTGGCGTACAAAAATAGTGGTAATATAAAAAAAACAGTAACGTTTTTCTGTTCACATTATTGAAAACCACCAAACTTTAAAAATTATTAGTTGTCAATTGTCACCAATAATCCTCTCTGATGGCTTCAACTTCAAAATTTCATAAATAATTCCCCTGACGAGATCCTATAACAACTTTTCTTCAAAATGATCGTGAATCAATACAGAATATATGTTTCAAATTTCAAGCAAATCAAAAATGGCGTATTTGAGATATCTCTATTTGTTCATATAATTGTTGTTAAAATTTTTATTAAAAAAAACGAAAAAATACGTGCTTTTTTGTGCTGAGGAATAGATATGTGCATTTTTAGGCAAATCCGAGACCATCGAGTTCCCAGTCCGACGATTTGACGTGGAATGCCCCATATATACTCCACCAATTTCAGCCAAAATCTAACCAGTTCTAAGTTATATAGAAACGCTTCGAACGCGACCTTGAGAACTTCCATAACTTCATTCGTTCATGAGAAATCGTTGCGCAAAATTTTGTACACATACATACATACACACACAGACATTTGATCGGAATTCGATGGGAAGCATTTTGGTATACTTAAAACCCTAGTTACGAATTGAAATAAACAAACTCGATTTAGGGGTCATTACAATAACTTCCCGAAAAATCGGGAAGTTAAAAAATGTTGGGGGTTAACTGGACCGACCTATCAAATGTCAACATCAATTATCAGTAAATTCACTGATGAAAAATCCTGTAAGTTTTCAGGCTATCTATGGACTATGTGGCTCGTTCATTTTTTTTATTTTATTTTATTGCAGAAATGAGAACTACAAATTCTCGTATTTGCATTTCGTAGCCAATATTTTGGTTCTGTTCTGAAACTCAAACAAAAAAATTTAGGTTAAGTTTTTCTTATGAAATACATCCCATAAATATTTAGAACACAGGAATCGAAATGAGTTTTTTTCATGCATCGAGTTGAAACTAAAAATTAATTTTTATTATGTAATCAATTTTTTTTAATTAATATTGTACTTACACATCATTTTTACTGATTTTATCCAATGTTTACGTTTTGATCTCGGGGAATTTATAAAATGTCACTTTCACATCAATTCCATATTTCTGACGTGATGTATTATTACAGCCATGGAAGCAACAGATTTTTTGCGAAGTTAACATGCCAAGAATGCAAATAGTCTCAATGGATTTTATTAATAATTAATAAAGAATAGATCAAATGTTAAAGGTTAATCAATTATTTCAACTAGTTAAGATAATGTCCACTAGTTGGCGTGAAATTTTAGACGCACGGTTCCTACAGGGTCTATCTCTTTGGTATGCGGCGCAATGGGGGGGGGGGGGGGCAAATTGGCTATTACCATCCGTACCGGCATTTTTTTCCATCCAAAAACTTTCGAGGGTGTTAATGATAAAGACTGATTTTTGATCATTAATCAGTTCCATTTTTCCCTCCCGCAGACACTCTGAATTTGCGTTTGGCGAATAGATGTGAGAAAACAATATCTATTAATTTTTTTCCGAGTGCAGATTTCTACCGGTAGGCAAATCTACTTTTTTTTTTTCATTATTTTACAAAAAGCAAATTCAGAGTGACTAGATTATTGCATTTCGCACTCACAACTTTTTTTTTGTGGGTGTAAAGTGAGGACACCCTAAAAAGTAATTGGATTGAAAATTGAACTCGCGCGCGACGCGAGCGGCAGAAGTACCATGGCCTCTTAAAGTGCTCCAATGAGACTCAATGTCTTCAATGTGAAGTAAATGGCCTTCACGTAGAAGAGGAAGTTATCTCTTGATTATGAAAAAAAATCACAAAGGGCAGTGACATATAGAGAAATGAAGAGAAAAAATCAGTAAATACTCAAGTGAAAAGTGTCGTAAATTTTTGAAACAGACATAATCTCGAAAACGAATGTTTCCGAGCGCCATCGGACAGACACGAACGCGTCAGACCACCCAAACGTCTATAGGCGCAAGCTGAGATAAAAACTCACAAGTCTCGACCGCCTCCAATGTTATATTTATTATTTAATTATCTACTTGTCTCAGAGGGTTCTGACTGATCTCAAAAGGGAGGTAGCCAGTTATTTGAGGCATAAAAAGTTTCATTCAAATATTTTCATTTTTGCGGCACGTTTGCTATACCGTGAAAATCTCTGTGAGTGAAAATCTCATAGCGCGCGTGCAGACGGGTTGATTATTCTGTGCAGGTCTTTGTCACCGGTTTTTGGTTTGGTGATGGGTCTCTTTGACTATCTTTAAAGCGATAGGCATTTAGTACAGTAAAGGAAAAAGTCCTTTACTGTTAAGTCCGCGAAGTGGGCTGAAAATTTGTAACCAGATTTTCTCGTTAGGGTTGAAACCCCCGTAAATATGACATTCAAAACTGTAAAGTACGAATGAAGTGCCACCTGGGAACAGCTGAAACAAGGCTGTGGGAAGATGCTAGGACCAAAGAAGGACGTGGGTAAGCGGGTCTGGGTGAGACAGCGCTCCATCGTCTGGAGGACGTTATTAGACGATCGCCATATGGGGATTCCGCTCTGTTGGCGGAGAGATAAAGGCCGACGTACAGGCATCCCAACCTAGCGGATCCACAGGCCATGGCGAGGTAGACTAGTGACCGAGGGGCTAGGTGAAACGACTAGCGCCCCCGTGATACCGTCGGGTTGATTAACCGTGGTGGGGTAACGTAGTTCCCACCGCCGCCGAGATATCCAGACTAAGGGGAGAAAGGCTCTAGGAGCTCTCGTGAGAGTTGAACGCGGATGCTTGAGGCGAGTGGTTGCAAACCTCGGTGAGAGTGAGCTTAGTGGCACTGGCTTGCATAAGGCCAGGAAAATGGCGTCCCTTCGAGTATATCGATCGTGGTGAGCATAGGGAAATGCACCTGAATCTCCCGATTAGAGAAAACGGATTCTTAGAGACGAGAGATACAAACCTCTCGCTTCTTAGAGATATCTTAGCCCCCATTGAACCCCTGAGTGAGCCGTAATTCAGTCGACGGGAATAAGAAGATTCTGGCAGTCAGAACACGCACCACCAGGTTATAATTGGTGGTCAAGTGTGTGGGTGGTCGTAAGGAGGTTGGGAGATAACCCCTTGGTCAGATCAGCCTCTTGACGTCCCAAGCCCTCAGGGGTCCCGAAGGATACGCAAGTGATCCGGACCTTCTCCTAGAGTCGAGCTACCTAGGAGAAAAAAGAACCATCATAGAGATAGAAATATCTCTAATGGAAAGCACGGGTAATACCCGCAAAAAAGGCTATTATACGTTGTTGTTATGCCACGTCCTGAAAAGGCGCGTGGCACCGACGCATGATACACTCCGGACTTGGTGGACCCCGCCCCTCTATCGTGACAAGCTGATGCTAGCTCGGCATTGCGAGAGGCCACGTCGCAAGTCCTCTGGGTAGATAATTTTCCCCAGAGGCCGGTTTCTGTCTAACTCCGGAAAAGTTGGATTGGCGCCCAACTATGTGCGTTAGAGACGGCACTATATAGTTCGGTGGATTGTCCTGGTGAAACACCCGGGAAAAACCCCTTACAGATTTTAAAGCCGCAAGGCATGCAGCCGGATGTCCCAAGACAAGTTTCCCCACTTCTCGATTGTTACCTTCATGATATATTTATTAGTAGACTCCAGTGTATTACGTATAATCTGCACCGCTGCTTTCTTTACGTCTCTTCCACCAATTTGAGATAAATAAATAACCAAATATTGGTAGTCCGCATCCGTTGAATCCGGTGAAACCCGTCGTTCATCATATTGCGAAGCTCATGAAAATGCTGATTTCTAATATCGGCATTGGCATTTGGAATCATTTGATGGGGGTACTCCCAATACTCATTATAATAGTGGGGAGCAACATATGGATCATTCGGGTTGGGTAGGAAGTTTGCTGGGATATTTCCTGCTTGCTGAAGAACCACATTTGGGTCATTTGCAGTGGGATAGGTATTCGCTGGAGCAGCTTCTCCTTGCTGGAGAACCACATTAGGACCATTTGTGTTTGGTTGTAGGTTCACCTGAATACCTTCTGAATAGCCAGATTAGGACCCGTCTCGTTTGATAGTAGGTTATGCAGATTGTCTCCTGATTGCTGCAGAACAAGATCAGGGCCATTGACATTTCGGCCGTTCGCGTTTGGTGGGTTCACTTGCTGATGATTGAACGTCTGAGGTGAGTGGATTCCATTTACATTCTGTAATTGTATTTCACTGTCTGGATTTAGCAAACCTCCGTGAGCATTTACTGCATTCACGGCAATATTCCGTTGGATGTCGAAATCTGCAACATTTGCTTCACCTACAATTTCCGGTTGTCTGGCAACATTGGGAAATCATGGTGCATCACTTTGGGCAGGAGTATTCCTAAGCCCTCTCGTCGCTTGGTCTCGATCGAGCGGCTGTTTTCAATAGGAGGAACTAATTCTACACCCTCAGTGTTTGAGTAGGTAGAAACTGCTACAGTAGACTGAGAGTTGTACAATACATTGAATTTCCGCTGTAAATTCCGTTCCTCAATTCGCTAAAATTTTCAAAACGATTGATTATTAGTACCACTTCTATGGACAACAAATAGAAACTATGAATTTTCTGTCCAAATTCCACTAAAATTTTCCGCCCTCGGAGCCCGTTGGCTTTAACGACAATCGAATTAGTGTATGCCATATCTTTCAGACAACAGATTGCTATTACCCTTGGAGTATTGTATGTGAAAGTGGGCTATTGGAAAATATACTTGATAAGTAGAAAAATAACAAGCTATTGATTGATTGGAGTTTTAACAAGTCCTGATATCGAAAACTACATAACACCAAGGCAACTTAGAACTATCAGCGTTTGAATTCTGACCGTGAATCCACATATAACAATGATTTCCGCTGTCTAGCTCTAGGGGACAATTCACGGATTTCGACGAAGAGTGGTCATATCGTTACTGGTGCCGAGGTTACTGGATCTACTCTGTCCTTCGATACAGCAAACGAATAATTGTTGCTACCCCTACGCAGAAATCCAGCACCCTCAGAGATTTCTATAGACACTCCCGTCATAAACACCTTCGATGGCATTCGCGTTACTTTCTATCTTAGTCCACGCATATTGTAAGTCTCTTAGCATCCTCTTCTTCTCCAAGGAATATCGCAATTGAGCTGAGGAAAATTCAAATGAAGGAAAGTTCCCAATTGACTCGTTTCACCGGGGCCTGCCTCGCCACATGCACATTCTCGGTCCGGTTCTTTCCTCACATCTAAATTCTCCCAACACACTGAACAAGTGATAGTCCGCCTAAAGTCGCCGAGATCACGACTCATAATTTCCCAGAATACCGCCCTTGTTGTGGGGAACTCCGCGTTATCAAATTCCATGTTTGCTATTTCAAAAGATGCCAGCAGGGAGCTGTAGGAATGCTTGTAACCGAGAGCTTTAGCTAATTCCAGCAATAATTTCTGGAATGCTCAAATGTTGCTTTTAACTTCAAATTGTGGCCAAATTCTTCATTGTTGCCTTCAGATAACACTGCATCATCTTCTTCAGAGTCATACCATTCCCTTCAGTCCAGACTGCTTTCGTCTGAATCAAATATTACCGTGTCATCGCTTCCAACATCTTCTTCGCTAGATTCGGCGTCTTCAGCGACGGATTCATCTTCATCTTCATCTGAATTAAGAATGACAGCAACATCGTCGACATCATCCTCTAGGACAACTCCGGATTTGCAGGTTCATCCATTGCTCACTGAAAATAGAGAAGACATGATGTATAAATTGTTAGTAAATCTATATCAACTCAAAACTTGCTCAGGCTCAACCCATTCATATCAGAACATATCTTGATGTTCCTTTGTTTTGTATATTTTTCAAAGATCGAATCTAATGAGTCGCAGGAGGACTCCAATATAACACAAAATTGTTTTTCAATTCTTGCGAATATCTCTGAGGGGTAATTGTTTAGACAGAAGAAGAAAGGGCTATAACGGAATTTAGCGAGGGGTGAACAAGAGGTGGGGTAAGACTTGGAGCTTTAGACGCTGTGGCGTTTGGAAGCTCTCTCAATTCCTGAAATCTTGACGATTTAAGAATTTTTTTACAGATTTTTTATGGGTTTTTTAAACCAGATAAGGTAAATGACTGGGTTTCGGATCAGTTAAGGTCAGTCAGCTCGGTCGAAGGTTGATAACATGAGAAAGGTTAATCGACATGAAATGAAACTATTTTTTCATGAACTATAGACCTTTGGCAACAATTACACAGCCCGTTTAAAGTTATAAATATGAAATTATAATTAAAAAAGAGGTCTGAAGCCACGGCGGTCGGTGCGATAGTTTCGGATCAAAAGTGGAGGTAGTTTCGAACCGTTGTGCAGATGGAGAGCATAATAAGTTTCTCACTCGTTATTGTCTCAACATATCATATTTTTCAACTACATATATCATAATGAAATGCTTGAACCATAATAAAAATCATTTTTATTTCGTTTGAAATCTGTCCTTGGTTGGATTGTCCATAGCAACCTGCTGGAGCTCGTCCTCTGAGTAACCAATAGATTTTCCCTGTGTCCTCACTTTAGGCCTATCAAAAAGAATGAGCATTTAAGGGGTGACCCCGGTGAAACTTCGAAGTCTTCGCCCGGCCTTCGGACCCGCCAATCGCGTTTTGATATATGAAGGCATCTTCAAAAAAGTAAGAAAAATTTCGGACCCACCCCATTTTGTCCCATATACCCATAAGAAACATTGTTTTTCGTGTTTTGAGCTTCGAAGTGCTCAGAAGCTTCAAAGTCCGTGGTCCTCAATTTTCGTCCAATTTTAATTCTTAAAAAAAAAAAAAAAAAAATTCGGCATGACATTTTTTTAGAAAAAACTGTCATTTAGTCTCAATCTGTGCTACTCGATAAGATTTAAATGGTGATCCCCAACTGCCGCTACGTTAGAATTCGGGTGGTACTTTCGGATCACCATATTTATGGCTGACCAAGTAATTTTTAGTCATTTTCCACAAATCGCAGATATTTTTTGATTATTTATTTATATATATCGAAAATTGGAATAATTATTGAGTACTTACATGATTTCCAATGTGTTTTGAAAGTTCGGGTGCACTTTTACTTCATAGCCTAAGCAAACGACAAAAATGGCCGTTCCCTGCGTCTGCACAGGTTCACGATTGTTTTAAATACGTTAAAGGGACACAAATCTTGATATTGAGGTTAACCAACGGAAGAATAGATTCCATTTTTTCCGTTGCTAATATTGGTTTTCTGATAAATTCATTCCTAAATTCACATTCTACCAATATACGGCTCAGTGATCCGAAACTGCCGGATGGTCCGAAACCCTCTCACTTACCTTAAATTAAGGAAATCCCGAAAATTGTGTAAACTTTCAACTTTGTGGAAATATTCTAAATTTCGCTCCGTCGAGCTGCCCGGGCCAAGTACTCGGATCGGGACCTAATTTAGAGTCAAATTACCTGCTTTATTTCTGTGCAAACGCAAAATTCCCTGCACCTATAGTTTTCTCGGAAAATTCGAGTGTCCCGAATCGAACCCCAGGCGGGCACTCGGGATCTTCCATATGGAAGAGTGTGGAAACTTGTCCTGATTTACAAGCTAATTTTCTGTGCAAAAAAGGTAGAAAATTCCCGACTCTTCCCATAAATTATCCCTCTTCACATTTGGTCAATTTGTAAGTCCAAGTTCACGGGAGGAAAACAGTTGCGGATCGTTAACAGACATACCTGCTGTCATTTCGGCACGATTACGAATTTTCAGCAACATGGAAAAGTCGGGAAAATCCAGCCCCTCCCCCCTACACCCATATGGTCCATTTCGAAGTCCAAGATCTCGGACGCAAAACTGTTGCGGATCGTTCAGAGACTTAGACTGCTTTCATTTGGGTACGATTGCGAATTTTCTGTAACAGAAAAGTCGGGAAAACCCACCCCTCCCCCTGCATATAAACCCCATGCCGAAGACTAAGATTTCTGACGGAAAACTGTTGGGGATCGTTCAGAGAATTAGACTGCTTTGATTTGGGTATGATTATGAATTTTGAAAACCCACCCCCTCCCCCTTGCACACATGGTCCATTTCGAAGTACAAGATCTCGGACGCAAAACTGTTGGGGAATGGAAGCGTGTAATTGCCTGAACGATCCCCAACAGCTTTGTGTCAAAGATCGACACCTGGGGCCAGATGGATTTCTAATATTTTCCAAAGGATGGGCAAGATAGAAATTCTTTTCTTTCTTTCTTTTACCTCAAAAATGGACGAAAAAAACAAAACTGATCATAGGCATCTGGAGGAAATGGTGATACAGTAGAGCTCCCTTAATTTTCCGCTTCCTTTATTTTTGCTGTACTCCCCTCACGACTTGTCACCCCTCAAAAACCTTCTCTCACTCCCCGTACTTTGCCCATCCTTGTTTTCGACGTCATGCGCTCCAGACTGCGCAGCGTCTCAATAGTGGGCCCGAGCATTCATGAAACATAACCTATTTACTTTTGATACATAGTCCGTTTACTTCTGCTCTTATTTCCCCTTCCGCACCCGGCAACCTCCACCATGCCAACCAACCAGTGGGCAGAGTGGGGGGCTTCCTTAATTTTTTTCTCCACGAAATTGCTTCAAGGTCACCCCCCGAGCTCGGAAAATAAAGGGAGCTCTACTGTATGAAGAAAATTTCTTTTCTTTTATTGAGTATTTTTCCCGTTTTTAGAACAAGTGTCCATCTCGCCCAACCTTACCTTAATTGAGAACACAATTCAAGGAAACGTGACAACCGCGCTCTTCTTCGTAGATTCAGCATTAGGAGATACAGATTCAGGAATAGTTGGATTTTGGGCCTAACCCCATTATCACCCTGGCGGACGGATCGATTACGGAATCGAATTGTGCAGTATATCGATTAGTTTTTGAGTACTTTTGAGGTTGTGGTAAAGTTCATAATGATTTCTGAAGTTAGCCACTCGATATAATAAATGACAAGTCCGAGTGCGCGCTTCGCGCGCTGAATTACAATTTGATATTTGAAATACCAATATATTTTTCGAAGTTGAAGATACTATTAATCATTGACTCCGAAAAAATGAGAGCTTTCAATTTTCCAATTGAACGTTGATTTTCCAATTCAACGTTGATTTTCCAATGCAACGCAAGCATCTTTTGTTTTTTTCTGTAATTAGCGCGTACATATAAAATTTGACAATACTGGACAGACCATTTAAAACACTCGAAACTTAATAAGTTAACAGAACGTCAAAAAATATTCTGTGTATATGATTTTCAATAACTACATAAGTTATGACAACTTGTCATAACAATTGTCAAACAATTGTCATAATTTTGAAAACTAAACCGAAATCAATATCCCCAATATCGATGTTTATCGATGTAAACACGATTACCAGCCAACTTCACGATGGTAACTGACTAATCTGGTTAAATGAATAACGATTAAAAAATGAATCATGCCACGATTTTCGGGATATGTCGACTCTAACATCTTTGTGTATGCGCTTTCTTGAATACGATGCAATGTTGTCGGTTGGTTTGCATGCGATCGGGGATTAAGCGATATTGTTTTGATGATTCATCAATGAAAAATTGTTCACCGCTGATCTCAAAATGCACACATAGTTTGCATTTTATGGGCAACATGAGTTATAGAACTCATATGGAAAATTCATACGAACACTGTACGTTTTTTCTAAATTCCCCGATTCAAAATAATTGGCACTATGACTTCACGTTTTGAAAACTTGATAAGAGATAAACTCTGCGGGAGAGTACTTCGAAATTGGGCAGTGTTTCGTAAAAATGATATACTTAAAATTCTTTGAGGATTCGGTCTGCTGCACACATGTCCTCTTTCCTCGTGGTCGAAATACAGTAACGAAAAATCTCAATTAACATTGTAGGTAGAGAATAGAATTTGAGATGATGAGTAATCATTGTAGTTGTTTTTCAAACCCTCGCACTCTCAAAATAAATTGAAATTTTTCGTTGTTAGCGGGTGTTGCCAAAGAAACGGTTGCATACTTTGTCAGGAAGATATTGTTGACAACGAGTTTAGATACATACATCGTCACTCACGTACATATACGCCCATCATGTTAGAAATATATGCAACACATTCAAAGATTCTTCAAACGTAAATATTTCATGAATAAACGGGATGTGGGTCTGAGCTTTTACGGGTTGAACCAATAACTTCCCGATCGTTACTCTCTATATGTAATATATAAAATTTCGGTTGATGTCTCAAATGATGACCTTTTAAACCTTCCTAAAATTTCCAAATATTCTATACTTCTCGAAATGTGGAGCGATTCTTCAAAAATATAACCGTCCTTCCGATAGAGTTAAATAAACAATTCAATTTATGAATAACAATTAACTATCGGTGTTAGCAAAAAAATCCATGAAACACCAAATGTGTATAGTTACATGTCGAAGGACTTTCATTGGACATCATGTTTTGTATCTCTATCCGTTCTTTCGAGAGAGCGATTAAAACAATTGAATTTGTTAATAACAATTGACTATCGGTATTAGCAGAAAAGTTATAAAACATCAAATGTGTACTCTAACGTATGAAACAACTTTCATTGAATGCCTCCTTTTGTATATCTAATCGTTCTCACAACAGCGATATGCACAATCCATTTTGTTAATAACAATTAACTACGGGTGTTAGCAAAAGAAGAGATAACACCTCAAATGCATATTTTTGTTTGTAGAATAACTTTCACTAAATGATTTGCTTCGCTTCTTTAACAGCTCTCACGATGCATCGAGATATAAATAATTCAATTGGTTAACTAGAAAACCGCTGGGTCGATTATGCTGACAACCTAATCATTTCCAAAAATATAATCAACTTTGGGCCATATGTCGGTCTGAACTCCATTCCATTTAATAAAATCATTTTTCTGTTATACAACGTTTCTGAAGCTCTGGGCTTCCTTCTTCAGCTACAATTTACTAAAATTTGAAACAAAATCATATCTTAATAAAATGTCCATCAACATTTTGTAAAGTGAAAATTTGAATAAACCAACATAACCTACCGAAAATCAAGCAGAATTTTTCTCATAAATTTGTCTGACCAAAACATCCGTTAAACTCATCTCTCACTGACCATGTTTTAATAGTCTTTTCCATTTTTTCCGTTTTTTTGTAACCATGGCTTTCTGTTTATAAAACAGCTAATTTGTCAAAAAATTGGAATGAAAAAATCCTGTCACTCAAAGTTTGAAATAAAAATGGTGCTACTTGTTGATTTGACCATAAACACTCTCTAATTTTCGTTATTGCCCGTACATAATTTTTTCCACTATATTTCCAACATTGTTGTCTCAATGAAACCTATGTCTCATAATGTCCTTTTTTTCAAATTCCCATAATTTTTCTTATAACAAATTCGCATTTTGACAACAAATTCTATTACTCAATATTTCTTTTGTTTGTTGCAGGTCGCGAACATCCCCTGAAAATTTTGGGGAACTAGGAGCCTTCAACTTGTCATTAAATTGTTCATTTCTTTGATATTCAACTATCATTATGTATAAAATAAAGATCAATTCTAGAAGCGATCATCACGGGTGATGTTCCAAACTTCTATCAGTACTACAGGCTGTAGGGCTTACTATGAGCTAATTCTTTTTAGGCATTTTCGTTACTACCATCTCAACCGTGGAGACTACGGTTTTTGCAAAATATTTTAAACCGATAAAAAGATTCGGTGTTCATTATCGAGGTTCGGTTTTTTTTTCCGAATGGTACAATCGACTAGAAACAACGGATTATCGGATAGTCGCTTGCAAAAAAATATGCCGAATTAGACGAATGAAGGTCGCAATCGTCTACTCGGAAACTATTACTGCATTCTTATTTGCGAAGACAGCCTTTATCGCAGCCGTCACTTACGTTCATTTTATATGAAAACCTCATTTACATATGTGTACAATTCAACCTTCAGTTATATTCGCAAGTTCAGTTCAGTAATACCTTATAGTCAACGTTTATGTCAATTCTGTAGAAAGCAACAGTTTTGAAACATCCTCAGTTTAGTGGAAACATGATATTAAAATGAATGTACATATCGAATATCGGTTTACGTTATTTTTCCAAAATTATCTATAAAACAAATCATTTGCGTTATCATAAATATTACTAGCCTCAACGCAATATAACAATATATTCAAGAATCGTTTTACACTAAAATCCACTCGTAAAAATCCCGAAAATTGTTCCTATTATGTATCCATGAATTGAGATCAGACTCCCAAAAATTTAAGATTGAAACTTGTTTTTAGACAGTATGATCATTGAATAACACAATATGACGAATTTTTGCACGCGAAATTGCGGTATGAGGGCGACGTACTTCTTCGACTTCAGAGTTTTGCGTTGATGATGTCCGTTACGAAAAGTCTCTTATACAGATTATCTATCCTCGTACGTTTCATTAACCCCCACTTTCTGTACGGAACTAGTGAAGGTGTCTGTGGTTGCAAACCAGAATGCCAAGTATCTGAATTCCTTCATTACGTGTAGCTTCACACCATTCATCTTTGCCCAGTCTACATCCTTTCCAAAAATCCATGAGTTTGGTTTTGCCTTCGTTGATTTGTAGGTAATTTTTCTTAGAATAACCTTCCACCATTGTCAGCATACCTTGCAAATTTACGGCTTCCTCAGCAACCAGTGCTATGTAGTACGCACCCTTTAGATTCGTGATTCTCATCCCGCCTAGTACCATGCGTCTGCCCCCGTGGTCCTCTGCCCATGGAGCTAGCCTGTTCGCCATTATTTTCGTAATGACTTTCTATCCGAGATCTAGCAGCGAAAAGCCCCTGTAGTTGCTTGTTTTTTTGTGTCGCTAGCCTTAGAAATGGGGAAAATGTAGGCAGTCTGCCACCTTTGGGGTGTATACACCCTTGTGTCGAGCTATCTTCGAACGTCCAGAGTTATTCCCCTCATGACCATGCTCTATCGTCGGGTTTCGACCTCGCCTCTTTCTCTCCCTTCTGGCCGTCTTTTTTGCCGCTTCATATTGCGTGTTTCCACCGTCTTCCTGTACCCCCTTTTCCTGGTCCAAGGTACACTCGCCCCTGTCGTTGTTCTTGCCTAGAGGTCTGTCCCTTTTGCGATTTTGGAGACCACCAATGTAGTCTTTGCGGCTTTTGTTCGGCTGCTCGTATTGCGCCATCCCTTTGAGTGATTCTCTTGGACTTTTTGTTCATTATTTTGACCGTCTTTTAGCACTGCCTCGCTACTTTGCCTTGAGCCTGACATTCTAACCTCATCATCCCGGAATAAACCCATTCTCAGAGTAAAAAGTGTTTTTTTAAATTCTAAATTATACTTCTCTGTGATTCGCTCACTGCACTTAATAATATTACGCATACCGAATCAAGTTATACGACTGATAACTAGTGGAAAAGTGATAGAAAATATGTGACTTAAAGCCCGCCAATGTACATGCCAATGTTCACATAACCTGCGCCAAATTGCTACTTTTTTGAGATACACATTTGAAATTTTAGAAAGATAACAGTAGCCAATAGACAATATCTATGGACTGATAATTTGTTTGTCCAGTTCCAACAGTAACAGAGTCGCGCGAGCCACTGTGAGAAATACAATCATTTTTGGGTGCAATTCAACAATGTATCTCTGCCCTCTTTCCTAATTTTAATGTATGAAATGGCCGCGAATCGAAAGAGAGTTGAATTGTCTATTCATTGACGCCCAGTTCATCCCTTGACCTTGGAATAAAAATAACACTGTGGGAGAATAAATTTGCTCGCGTTTACCTTGTCAATTTCTTGATGATACCAAATATTACAATATTAGTTATCAGAATACCTAATCATTGTGTAGCACACCTGAAGGCGTGCATCATCAATGTGATGATGAGATTATATCCCTCACCAACCCTTGGCGGTACCTGCGACTCGTAAACGAGAACGTGGCTGGCGTTCAGTCGCGCTCCTATCCGTTTCAGTGTGAAAAGAACTGAAATTTGATTTCAATTCAATTGTTTTTTGGTTGGAATTACATAAATTACACGCAATGAATGATTTTGTTGTTGCTCAATATGCCCATTATTTACTGAAAATCTATTGATTATCTTTGTTTTTTTTACCTGGCCGATAATAATGGTAATGGTGTTATTCGGTTGTACCGCAATCTGTGAGCCACCTTTGAGTAGCTCCAAATATTTGAACGCTCCCTACCAGTGCAAATCTTATACTACGTTTTATGCTTCTTGCTTATTCTTTGCAGTCAACTAAAGCATGCCAAGTAATAAAAAAAAGTATTGGAAATGGAACAACAAAGATGCATAAAAAAGTTCTACAAATGGTATTTACAACTTGATTTTGACAAATTCACGGTAAGCAAAAGAACCTTTTGTCGCTTACCAAAATTAAATGCGGGACCTACAGAAAAAGGTGAGTATTACATCTGTTGCAGCTGTGTCGTCGCGAAATCTAGATCTAATGTATTGGAAATGTGTAGGGACTGATACAACATTATCTAACGGACGAGGAGAATCCGGCAGTAATGATTCTATTCCTTTGGTTGACTATATCCTCTAGAAAAGAGGCAAGTGTCTATTCCTTCTCTGTGGATTGGAGTCGTGATAAGACGCCATCTGTCCAATGTTTCGGGTAATACCCGTGTTCAGGACAAACTCAAATAGATGGCAGTTGTTTGATGATCAGAGCGGTGCTCCCATGGAGAATAGAAGGGAAGGAGCCCGAACGGTGGGCTTTGCGGATGGTACCAAAAAATGCGGCGTGAACCAAGCCTTACATGATGACCGCTAGTAGCGCTGATGCTCATTCTTATCATTACTTTACCGACTGTCTAATAAGGCAAATCATAGTACATGAATCGTTATTAGGTTTTAGGCATTAATTAACTATAACAACATAATACAACGCAGAAAAGGGCATTTAAAAGTTTTTATTATATCGAGACCGTTTCTATGAACACAAGATAACACAATTAGTAGAATTAACCCAAGAATTGAGTGATTGAAAATAGAGCTCTGGAAGCAATCACTACACCATGTGGACAATGTCTTCATATTTTTTCCGATTTGATGATTTTAATATTCGGTATAAACAAAATTACCAATTATACTACACATTAAAATATACTTATTTTTAACTATGAATATACAGAATTAGAATTATGTACTTCACAACGAACGAAGGAGTACGTTGCCACAATATAAGTTAAAATCTACTCGAGGAAGGCTGTACACTTGTTTATGCGCAGAATTTCACGTAAGGCTCCGGCTGGCGTACAAGACATCATGGCTGTTATCAGATCATCCACCCTTTTGCAGAACATCCTGCAAGGCAAACTGTTTTCAGCGTAAACTGCCATAGCCGCTTGAACTTGTGGGCAAAATAACTAGAAAAAATTGAAACAAACTATCATTACTATGATTGCATAAACACTATGGATGGAGGCAAAATTGAAGTTTCATAACCTGGAATGCTAGTGGTACATTCATTTTCCGAAATCCACTTGGATTTAAATGTTCCCATGACAAAACATGGGCGAGTCGTGTCGCTGGTGAATCGGGCGGTTCAGCTTTCAGAACAGTTTCCCACTTCTCCAATGAAACACCGCCGTCAGGTGTCTGAAATGTGAAGGAAGAAGGACGTAGACACTCTTAATGAATAAGAAATCGATATGAGAAGGATGTGATTCCAAAGTATGTACCATGAAAATCCTTGTTTTTGTCACCCAGTTACGTAAAGTTTTGATCAAGCGGGGAAAGTCGGAAAAGAACCATAATTTGCGGTCATCGCTCATAGGATGTTCACAACTGGGCTCATTTTCCGTTATGCCAAATTTCTTCCACATCACACGATTCCATGAAGCATCATCAGTAGTCACTGCATCGACGAAAAATCCAGCATTTTCAACGTGTGCTACTGCCTCGATAACGAGTTTGTGAAGTATTTCCTCAGAAACATATCCGTTGGATAAAAAACAGCCTAGCGTTTGAACCCAGCCACCTTGGAATGGTTGAAACATAACGACTAACGCATGATCGCCTACAGATTCTCTTCTGTTTGCTGGTGTATGTTGGCCAATATCCGTGAAGCCCTTGAATGTCATCGTCGCAGCATCAAAATGGAGATTTTCACTTAGCTTCATTTCATCGATTGATATATTACCTGTAATAATGAAATATTCTATTCAGTGAAAGCAGAAAACGTAGAAAAGACTTACCGAAATATACCTCGTCTACATGCAGGCAACATTTCTTTTGCCTTTAGCTTCAAACATTCGAATACTGATTTCTGGAATCCATATTCCCATTGAAGATTTTTCAAATAGTTGTTTAATGTATCAGGACATGGAAGAACTAGAATTTCCATTCTCCTCAAATGGTCATACAACGTTTTACTTTTTATCCGAAATAAGATGCAATTGTAGATCCACTCCGAAGTATATCGTCGTTGTCGTGGATCTGTGGTTTTCGATGAAGCAAAACAAGCACGAATAGCCTCTTGCATCCCTGATGGTAATTTTTCTATTGCTTCTTCAATTGTCTTTGCAGAAGAGGCAGCACACGCTTGTTGTGCAATTTGTAACTCTCCTTCTAGTCTGTCGAGCTTGAACACAAAAAAGAAATCGATGAATTTTTTATTGTCGAATTTTATCTTCGAATCGGAGCTATTTTAATTTCGAATCGGAAATATTCTATCTGCGAATCGGAGATACTTCAGAATTTAGTCTACCTATTTATTTTTTAATTTTTTTCAACTGACAAGAAAACTGACAAGATGAAATTTTTTAAACATTTTAATAATTTTTACATTTCTCAAAATTTCCAGACTTTCCAGAATTTTCAAAACTTTTAAAATTCTTATTATTTCCAAAATTCTCAAAATTTACAAAATGTTCAAAATATTCAGCATTTCCAAGGTTTTCTAAATTTTCAAATTTCAAAAATTTGAAAATGTTCAAAAATTTTGAAATTTTCAACATTTTTAAAATTTTAAAAAATTTGCAAAATTTTAAAAATTCCCAAAATACTCAAAATTTTCAGTATTTTTTAAAAATGTCCGAAATTATCGCAATGTTTACGAAATTATAAAAAATGAAGTACTTACCGCTCCCTCCAAACTAGAATTAATAATGCAAAATAAACGCGTATCAAACGTCTTTATATCTGATAGACGCAATTCTATCTTTGAATCGCTACATATGTGGCTCCAATGAGACGGGAGTCCATTATTTTTCACATCACACTGTAACCGAGAGAGGCTGTATGGTATTTCCATCATTAACATAAACACAAAAAACAAATCGTTTTTAGAACCAAATTTTGAAACCATGAATATAACTCGAGAAACAAATAACAGGGTAAAGCAAACGATCCTCTCCACTCAATGTTTGCGACTAAACTGAAGTGTTTTCCTACCAGTATTTTACTAGCAAACCAGGTAAAATAATCACCCCCTCAATGTTTTTATTGCACTAGGCCACCCAGAGTAGACCCTCAGAAACCAAAAGTAATATACAAAGTACAGTAGCGTTGACGAGTGTCATATAAGTCCCTTCACCACCTTCTGCAAAGGGAACTGTTTATCCTCTCGCCACGGAAATATATTCCGAAAATGAAAAAAAGTTTCGAATTTTAAAAAACTATAGTTTCCCCGGTTATTCCTTTTTCCTTTTTTTTAGGTAAAAGACTCGAAAAAATATTTTCTTTAAATTCGAAATATATTCGAATATGAAGTCTGGAAAATTGAAAACTCGAAGGCTATTAAAATTGACAAGACTGAAAGACTCAATTCGAATTACGAATCTAATATTCATTCCTATAAGTTATTTCATTTTCTGTATTATTCTCATAGATATATTTTATATCCTTCACATTCTGTAGTGGTCATTACCAAAATAAATCGATTACACGGCAAAAAAATTGATTTGGATGTAAAAACCGATTCGAAGATATTTTATTACCGAATTGAAGATATTTTATCTTCGAATCGCAGATATTTATCTCCGAATCGGAGATATTTCATCTCCGAATCGAAGTTATTTCATCTCCGAATGGGAGATATGTTATCAATGAATCGGAGATATTTCAGAATTTATTTATTGTTTTATTTTTTAATTTTTTAATTTTGGAAAACTTTGAAGATTTTGAAAACTTTAACAAAATTTCACAATATTTTCACAATTTTGAAAATTTTCAAAATTGCTAAAATTTTGAAAATTTTGAAACTTAAAAAATTGAAGAATTAAAAAATAAATACATTCTGGAATATGTCCAATTCAGCGATAAAATATCTCTCATTTCGTTATATTTTTATATATTTATATGTTCGAATCGGTTTTTGCAATATACCCAAATCGATTGTTTTTTTTTCGTGTAATGTTAGAAATTCACAATCACCGAATATACCGAACTTATTGAACTCTTAGACGAATTGTTATTGAAAATTGATTTAATATTATTTATTGCTTTGAAAAATGTCAAGTATGGGGAATCATCCAGTTTTTGAATAAAAAAAGAGGGCCAATTTAATTTCCCAATTTTCACAATTTTCAAAATTGTTAAAATTTTGAAAGTTTCAAAACTTTAAGAATTTGGAAAATTTTCAAAAATTTTCATTTTTAAAATTCAGAAAATTTTGGAAATTTTGAAAATTTGGAAATTTTTTACAGTTTTCAAAATCATAAAAATTTCTAAAAATTTAAAAATTAAACAATAAATACATTCTGGAATATCTCCGATTCCTTTATATTTTTATATATTTATATCTTCGAATCGGTTTTTGCAATAAACCCAAATAGATTGTTTTTTTTTCGCGTAATGATGAAAATCATTTCGCGTGCGTGAAATCCGCCCCCCATCCTTCGTAAGAAAAAATAGTGTTCGTAACTCAGGCGTAAACAATTTTTCTGACGATTTGGATTGCATTCCTCGGCTTCGCCTCGGATTGCAACCTCTCAATCGCCAAAAAACTCGTTACGCCCTTGTTACGAAATAGTACATTTCGACACAAGGGCATAAGCAACTTTTCTGGCGACTGTGAGTTTGCAAAACGAGTCGAAGGTGAGTTTTGCAACACAGGAGGCAGAAAAGTTACTTCTGGCCATGTGTCGAACAGGATTTTTGATACAATGTGCGGGGGCAGGTTTTCACACACGCTTCGCGTGCACATGTGCACATGGATATCAATCATCTCAAAGTACACGGATAAAATAAATCGGAAAATTTTCCGAGATCGCCGGGCTTTTTCCGATGATACGTACAAAGGCGGCCCTTCGAGTGACCACATCGGAAACAATCCGAGTTGACGCTGTTGAAAAACCGGAGATAACGGGAAAAATTTGCCATTTGACTGGCATATAATGCGAAGATATTCGGACTTCTCGCGATGTTTCATCGCCGATTTTTCACGGCGCCACATCTCGCAAAATGCTTTGCGATCCGTCGATTATCCAATGTTTCTGTTTTCTCCGTGATTGTATTTATGGCAAATTGTAATGTGAGACTAGAGCTGTCAAAATTAATTCCTTCTAGCGACGAATAAAAAAGAAAAAATACGGAAATCACTGATTTGAGTGGAATTTCTAAAAACTCTCTTACACGAAGACGTTTCCATTGTGGCATTCAGAACCTCGATCGCATAATTTGTTCGCGAGAAATCGTTCAGGGTAATTTTCGACTACATTTTCTTTGGACTAATATAGAAACGTTGAAAACACCTTGAAACTTTTTCGGGGGTAAAACAATAGCTTCGACGATCCAGAAATTTATAAAGTTATATTTTTCATATAGGTGTTTTTAGATACATGATTGCAATAAGTTCATCGCGTATTTGAAATGACTAGGGACGAAACTAAATAATGATTGCAGGCAGGTAACGCGATAGAGTAAGCAGGTGGGGGCGGTAATCCTCCACGCGTCGGACCCCCCATAAAACTTGCTCGGGTTACTCGTGGTTGACAATGCTATAAATTAAAATAATGACTGCTCTCTTTCAATGTTTTTGTACCTCTCCGTTATTTGAAAATAATATTGACAAAAAAGTGCCTTTCAATTTTTTAAAAAAATGCATCCTTCCCCATTGAAAATTCATTTTAAATTGATTTGTGCAGGAACCTAGTTATATCTTTAACTTTGTTAATAATAAAGTAGAAGACCTAAAAGTTGATATGGAATTCTTTTGTGGTGATAAAAACACGAAACAAAAATGAATACGATATAGGCCTTATGAGCTGACGGAAAGACCCATATATATTTGCGGCTTTAGGCGCACTAAACCTAAACCGCGATTCCAATGCCTTGCTTCACTCGGTTAAATCGTGTTCTTCGCGCTTAAAGCCGTAAAAATTATTCAGTCACTCCTATTTTAAATTGCATCTCATAGATGCCATTGACACGAAGATTGAAAACAAATGAAATCACTTCAGTGTAAGAGGAGATATCTACGAGAAACGATAGACATATAATTCGATATTTATGATAAAGTACTGAGCCAATTCAGCTGACATTTGAAACAGAGTACGTTATGACCAATTCAAACTATCGTATAAAAGATCCAAGGTTTTGGAATCATTATAATAGCTGAAGGGCCAGTTTTTGGTTCAGCGAATCAGGGGTTATCGTCATACATATAGAATCTTTGGATCAAGCAATTGAACATAACATTTCAGACCATTTTATCGGCGGCTCATTCAAGTGTTAAACTGACACGTTATGCAGAAGTTCAAGTCAGTATCTCAATTGATGTAACAGGAGATGAGTAGATAAGAATCCCAAGTGAAAATCAGAAAAGTTGAAGTAAATCCGATTTTCTTTGGAACACATGCTAAATCACACTGTTAGAAATATTAGATAAATTTCGTAGCCACATGGTCGTAACGCGAAGCAAGTGACCATTTAGTCCCCAAATTTAGGGGCCTGAAGGCATCGAAATTTGTCGAACGACCAACAGAGTTCGCGTGCGCTTGGTCTCAAATATTAGAGTAGTTTTCTACATTTTGTGCTTAACAGGCCTTGAACTGCAAAAATAAAAAACTGCAATTTTTATCTTCAAATTTTGTAACACTCCGAACCACTCCATTCGGCGATTAGCCCGAGAATGAGACGAAAATTGGTTCCGAAGACTGCGAAGGCGTTGTTGCAAACAAAGACAACATTATTTTACAACTCGTTCAAGAACACATGTTTTGCCTAGTAGAAATTTCTATATTGAAAAAATCGGGAGAAAGGGACAAAGTGTGCGGCGTTTACAACCCTCTGGCGGACAGGCCCATTCTTTGTCAGGCCGGAAAATTTTATTACTTTTCCTCAAAATTGCCGGGCTTGTCCGATTTAGAAAGAAAATTCAATATTCAAAAAAATGTAATATATATTTTGGTTTGTGTGGGAACTGCATATCATATGGTCTATGTATGTTGAACAAAGACTTCATCAATGCCAGCCAATTTTAATCAATTGAATCGTATGTTCATGAGAAAACACATAAAGTGGTCTCGTCCGCGTTGCTGGGCTAACTAAACCAGACCTCAGTCCTTTGTAAAGAACCGTCCATATGAATCATTTTTTTACACTAAATACTGCAATTTTCTTGTTTTACTGCAGCTGATCTAATAGCGCAGTGATGAAGCAAATACATTCCGTAGAAAATGATCACTCAAATATATTTATCAATTATTTATTTAAGTACGTTATGGAGTTGTTGATTATTAAAATGACTATTTCTCATTTCAAAACTCTCGGGGAATTCCCCATTCGTTTATGAGGCGACACTTAGAAAAGGCTTAATTATCCTTCTGCTGCAGGTCCATGAAACTTTGCGGGTACTAAGGATAAACAAGAAGGTATCCAAAGAAGGCCGTAAACACACAGGTCAAAAATGTCAATAATTTTCAAAAATTGTCAAAACTAAAATACAGAAAAAAATGTTAATTATAAAAAAAAATAATAAATCGAACAAAATTTGAATATGATTTCATCAGATGAAATAATTCAAAGATTTGAAAGAAAAATTTGAAAAATCTGAACAATTTGAGAAATTTCAAAAATTGCAAAAATTTAAAAAAAATTGGTGAATTTGAAAATTTTCAAAAATTTGGAAAATTCGAAAAATAAAAAAAAATGAAAAATTTTTCAAAAATGAAACATTTAAAAAAAGTTGAAGAAATTGAGAAGGTGAAAGCTGCAGCTACCCTATTCATTACCGAATACAGTTAGAAAATTATACGTAAAAACGTATTTTCTGATGGTATTTCATCATACAATAAAAAAAATTGTCGCTTTCCGACTGGCTCTTGCGTAAATATTGCAACTTAAGAATTGAAAAATCAAAAAGTGTATTAACAGTCGCTGCTATGATACTGGAATATGTTACTTCGAAAAGTATTTGGAAAAACAAACAAAAGCATTTTTTATTCATTCGATTCGGTTCATTTGTTCGCGAGATGGATTTATAAAGATGCAAGCGATCGTCAAAAATATTAGGCTCACGAGTAATAATAAGGTAATGAAAATTCAGATGAATTTGAGATTGATAGAGTACTTAATTATAAACATATCAATTTGCGTTAATAAAATAAACAAAAATCGGGGTTTGCATCAATTTGAGTATGCGCCAGGAATTGCCCATAAATCCTTTTGTAATTACATCTCACAATGAAGATTCCACAAAAAATGAAATAGGCTAAATATGAAGGAAGATATTTGTGAAAGAGGCAAAAAGAGAAATAGATATTTGTAAACCACTAATGATGCGATTAAGCTGAAATTCGGCAGAGGGTAAGCTGTGCCTAATATCAATTATTGAACAAATAATTTTTATACAAACAGTATAGAAAAAGTGCCTGAAGTGACCCAACCGCAGACAGGCTGATGCAAAATTTGTATTTTCACCGTTCAGACCATTCTAGATCATTTCGAATTAGAAAATGTGAGAAATCATCGAGGACAATGGTTCCATTCGAAAACAAAAAGATCCATGGAAACTTCTTCGAAAGTTACCTAAAGTAATTGTTGTGTATTCATTATCTATGAGCCTCATTCCACCGGGAGCTAAAGGAGAGGAGAGCTGAATGGAACATCGACAAAAATCTCGGTGGAAACAGCAAAATCCTAATTAAATCTTATCAAAATCCTAACTTTAACCCATTTCCACCGCACGGGAATTACAGCTCTGCTCTTGTCCAGCTCCCGGTGGAATGAGGCTCTATTTTGGCTTTTCGCCGTCAAAGGCAGCACTAGGCGATACGGTGGTTTAAAACTGTATTGTCGATAAGCCAAGCATCAGCGCTACGTGCGGATCGTTTGAGAGTCCCCGTGCACGATGTAGATTCGGTCCTCAAAAGTCTACCCCCACTTCTACCTCGTTCGAGCTCCTTCCCTTCTATTCTCCATGGGTGCTCCTACCAGTTGATCTCTACTTCCTTTTCTTTCTCCTCCTTCTGGATGGATATATCCACAATCACATTTTGCCTCCATGGTGATATTCTTCCGAAATAAATGGCAGTTTAATAAATTATGATTGGATTTAATTCTATTACATAGTGTAATAAAATTCCTAGATAATTTAGTTTTCATTTTAGTGAACCATTGTTTATTATACTTGAAATCTTTGCAATTTTCAAAATAAAATACTGCTTTTTCTGCTCTAATACTTTCAGCTTTTAAAAATTCGTTAGCATCAGAGATAAATTTTGATTTCAAATCTGTCAAAAATTCCCTCCAGAACATTCCACTTGGATCAAAAATTTCCCCATCGATTCGAGCCTCATTCGCCAATCTGTCAGCTTCTTCATTAATTTCAAGACCCTTATGGGCAGGGACGTACATGATTTCAATATTTATATTTTCTTTCTGTAAATATAAAATTTTATTTTTTAACTCAAAAATTTCGTTGTAAGCATTTGGATCTAGGGATTCTGTTTTAAGTTGATTAATTATACTAAGTGAGTCAGAACAAATCAGGTTGTAATTATAAGCTGAATCCTCAATCATTTCTATAGCTTGTTTCAAGGCAATTAATTCCGCATAGTAGCTGCTGCAAAATTTTGGTAATTTAATTTTCGATATCTTTGTTTTTCCCCTATTCAATGCTGCAGCTCCCACTGAGTTTTCATCTTTTGACCCATCAGTTGCCCAGACTTCGTATTCATTATATTTTGAATTAATCAAATTTTCAAATTCCTTATTGATATTTTCTGATACTTTCAATAATAGACCCGTATCGGTATTCAAAGTTATTTTTCTCCACTGAACCTCGGGAGGTACAAGAAAACTATAATGTGTTTCAAATTTCTTATTTTTTCCAATAAATCTTTAATTTCCAACCAATTCAAAAATAATAAGGGAAAGTAGTTTTTATTTTTTTTTTTTGCGTATTTCGGGATTTAAAAGTATTCATGAGTTGATATTTCGGTAATAATAAATTACGTTTATTACTACCTGTTTTTAGCAAAAAATTTTTAATCAAAAATTCTCTTCGATACCTAAGAGGTGGTTCAGCTGCTAGATGATGCAAAATATTTGTTGGAGTAGTAATTATACACCCTAAGGCTATTCGTAAAGCTGAATATTGAACCCGATCGATTTTTCCCAAATGTACGTTACTAGCATCATTATAAAACATACTACCCCAATCCAGTCTTGCTCGAAGCAATCCTTTATACACTGTTAATAGAGTTGAGGGATGGGCTCCCCATTTTATTGATGATATTGCTTTCATTATTTGTATCATTTTTTGAGCATTCTCTTTGGTATATTCATATGCTTTCTCCAAACCCAATTTACTATCAGATAAACACCCAAAAATTTATATTCTTGTGTACTAGCAATAATTTTATCATTAACTTGTAGTTCAAAAATTTTGTTCAAAATCCTTTTTTTCTTTGAAAAAATCATAACTTGAGATTTCTCAGCTGCTAATTTTAGACCTATTTCATTTAGCCAACTATCTATACCAATTAATGAGCTAGTCAATTCTCTGGAAGTGTCCTCGAATGTATCCATTGTTGAATATACCATAAAATCATCCGCGAATGCACCCATTCTGGTATTCCTCAGACAACTTACCGACTACATCGCTAACATAGATATTAAATAATATAGGACTAAGGATAGAACCTTGTGCTAGACCCTTGGATGATACTCTTTTATCTATTATTTGATTCTGGAACAAAAAAATTCAATTGTCTATGATCCATGATATCACCAACAAATTGAACTAGTCTTATTGGTAATTCCAATAGAAGTTAACTTGTCAATAAGAATCTGAATATTGACATTGTCATATGCCCCCTCGATATCCAAAAATCCGGCAATCAAAATTTTCTTCCTCAAAAAGGCAAAATTAACATCTGTGATAAAAACTGATAGACTATCATTACAAGATTTTGCTCTTCTGAATCCATAAAATGGTTTAGGAAAATAAAATTTCTTTCTAGGTTCCATTGAATTTTATCATTGATTATACGTTCCAAGATTTTTTGAACACATGAAGATAAAGCGATAGGGCGAAATCCTCTGTTATTAGGTTTGGAGATTAAACATACTAATGGTTCTTCCATGTATTTTGGATTTTTCCTTCTTTTAATATCAAATTGAAAATCTTTGTGAGACATCTAATAGCATTGTATGAGAGTTGTTGTATTTTATAGTAATCATGTCTTTCCTTGAGCCGATTTTAATTAGATTTTTTATTGCAGCAACAACTTCTTGGTAACCTCAATATCTTTAATCTAGTTTTTCATTTTTATTGTTGTTATAATTTATATGAAAAGTTGGACTAATGATTTGTGGAGCAATTTTTCTATTGTTGAAAGGATTTTTGATCTGTTCGAATTATTATCAATTGTTTTGTGATTCAATTTTCTGTTTTTAAAGGCTTTATATATCGCCATACTTTATCAATTGACATTCTGGATTGAGTTGGTCACAAAAATGATAAATGATTTTCTTTTGGTTCTAAGTAAAAATCTCTCCTTGTTTCTTTGCATATTTTATTGTACTCATTAAGATTGACTTGATTGACATTTTCAAATAATTGTTTGATTTTATTTTTCCCGATTTTGCACTCTCTCTTTACAGTCGCTATTCCACCATATCATAGGGGGAGGAGCTTTTGTTTTGAACTGACTATCTAATTTTTCCCTCTCGATTCTAGTAGACTTTGAACTATCATGTCAACCAAATCATCGTATTTTTCTAAAAAAATTTCCGGTGATATTTGGTCCTTAAATATCTAACTTTATTATCTAAGTTTTTCGGAATTTTTTCCAGTCCACGTTAGTTATTGATAATCTCAATTCGTCTATGTTTCTTTTGAATTTTCCTAAATGTAGATTAATTGATATAGGAAAATGGTCCGCTAGACAAAGTGTCTTTTCTAATACTCCATTTACTTATCAACAATAAGTCCGGTGAAACCAACGAAATATCTGGACAACTTTTACCCCCCTCGTGTAATCTCGTACTTTCTCCGTTATTTAGGACCGATAAATTATTTTCTAAAATCGATTGCCATAAATGTGGTCCTTCGTCATGAACTATTTCACTTCCCCAATTTGGCGAATGAGCATTTAAGTCACCACAGATTACTAAATTATTAGGAAATTTTTCTGTAAAATCTAAAAAAATTTTCCATTCCCTAGTTTTCAATTTTAAGCGACGGAGATCTATAGATATTAAATATATAAATTTTTTTTTCATTCCATTCTAATTCTACTCTAATCCATTTCACTCCATCACTAAAATTAATATTTGGTATTCTTTTATAGTTCAAATGGATCTAATATAAGTCACTATACCTCCACCATGTGTGTCATCTGGATCATTTTCTCGATATCAAAAAAGCCTTTCAAACTAAATTCACCATCATTTTTACTCTTAAAAAAAGATCATTAATACATATGATATCATACCCATTCGCCAAACCCTCGAATTCCGCTCATTTATTTACTAGACTACGCGCGTTCCACTGTAAAATGTTCAAGTGAATAGTTTTATATTGTTGTCAGGTGGAAACGAGCCTCCGCCTCCGCAATATTTTATTGAAATTTTCCTCTCCCTCAGATAGCTCCTTCAAGACTTCCACAAATCTATTCAATTCATTGATAACCGCTGGTTTGTAAATCGACCCAATATGAGTTTTTTTTTTGTTTTTTCTTTTCCCTCAATTACGGATTTTATTGTCGTATTCGATGAATTAGAATCATAAGATTCGTTCGAACTCTGCGACATGTTTATTACATTCAGGACTTCTGTAGGACTCAAGGAACAATCTTCTTCTACAATTGTAGCTTTTGCTGATCTGTAAGATTTTTTTTATCGCAATTCTCCTCAATATTTTTGTTCGAGAAAAAATTTTGGACAATTTACCGATAGAGAATCATGATTCCCGGACTTACAATGGACACATAATATCGTTTTCCTGAACAATTCACAGCAGAATGATTACCAGCACATATATGGCATCTTTCTTTGCTTCTCGAATCATCCTGATTATGTCCGAATCTTAAACAATTAAAACACCGTCTTACCTTGGAAAAAGGACGGATTTTTTTCTACTTTATTATTTTATATTATTTATCACCCCAAGAGATTGTACACGTCCATTGGGAATTACTGCAAACCATCTATATTTAGTTTTATTATCTCTGATTCTACAAAGCATTAGCATCTTGTGCTGTCTTACAAAAGATATTAATCTTATATTTGTCTGATATTTTTATTTTTCAATACGACTTTCTAAAGGTCGAAACCTCTTTGCGATCGACATTTCATGTAATTTACCTAATTTTTCATTGGGTCCCTATCTAGAATATAAACAAGGTAAGGTCCTGTATTATTTACATCATATCTATTCTCTTTCATATCCAGAAATATCTTAAGAAGCCTAGAATTCTCAGTTATATCCAGCGTTTGTTGTTTCGATTACCAATACCTTCATATCAGTCGATTTTCTTTTTTGAAGCAGCTAAAGACATCTTTCCTTCAATATATAATATTTAATTAGGTTCAATTTGTAATTTTTCTTTATCTTTCCTCTTATTTTTTTTTCCCCCTCTTCTCTAGCGAAAAATTTCAAATATAGAATTACGAAAAACGAAAAGATGATGACATATATTAAGACGACACACCTGGTAATTCCCTTTTTTCCACTTTTTGTTTCTTATTCCCGTTTCTTTTCCCGATGAGTTATCTGTTTTATTTCAATCTTCTAGGTCCAGTTGGTTTCAGCTAATTTTCTTTTACCGGAGCACCGCTCATCACGTCATCACTCTATCGTGTCTCTTTTCGAACTCCCCGGCAGTAATGATCAATCCTACTCATGTCAATCGGACATTCCATCAGGGTTACAGACTCTGGAAGGGGAAGTCGCCAAGTAGATGAGGTGGGGGCGCCAGAATGCGCCAATTGAATTTCAAAAAAACGCCACCAGTAAAAATTCAAAATAAGATTGGAAATAGTGCTGCGCTGTATTTATGACAGAATAATACTAAATAATCTATGATTGTCAATACGAACAATAGAATATATGACACATAAAATATAACATTATAGAACATATGTTTTAAAAAATGAGAAAATAGAATAGAGAGTCTAATTTCAGTCAGCTTCATCTGAAATTGTCTGCCAAAATTCGTCGTTCTCGTCTCTTTCTGTCTCTGCGATTTCATCTTTGTTCCCGACATGTTATTTGCGGTGGACAGGCTCGACATTTATTCACTAGGGACGAACGTAGAGGAACATATGTCAGTAACATTGAAGTGACCTTTAATCCTCAGCAGAGCTTCCAAGATGTTCATTTCCATCTTGTTGCGAACTCTAGTTTTAACCACATTCATTACTGAAAAAACTCGTTCTACACATGCATTACTCGTTGGTGAACCTAGGATACGTAGAACAGCCTCAGCTAATTCTCTGAAAGAGAATCTGCTCGCACCATCTGCGAAAGCATACACCATCGGCCAAAAATCAATTATGCTAGTTGGAACGACATTAGAGCAATCGATTTTCCAGTCAGTAAAAAGCAACTTTTGCCACTGTGACTCGTGCACAGCTAGTTCGACATCTGCACTCAAGAAAGATCGAAGAACCTCAATTATTGAACTGAATTTTGCTTATGAAGGGCCCTTAATTATGCACATTATGGGCAAAAGTCAATTGACATTAAATGTGCATCTTTTTCTGAGGAACAATTTATTTATATATTTTTTTCCCTAACTCCAACCGTTTACGAGATATAGCGTTATGAACAATTGAAATTGTAAACAACAATATATATTCTGAGCCAATATCTATCAAAAACTAAACAGGACTAAGTTACATGAAGACGCGTCGATTGAGACCTCGATGGCTTCGATTGGTGATCCATTCGTGAGGAATCGTTGACCAAAATGTAGGGCACATACATACAAACATACACACACACACGCAGACATTGACCCAAAACTTTCCGGGGATCATTTTGGTACCCTTAAGACACCAGTACGGGTGGAAATGCAAAGTTTAATTTCGGGGTGGTTACAATAACTTGCCTATCGGGAAGTTAAAGATCAAATGCGTACTTACTTTTACGTGTCGACAAACTTTCATTCAACACCTCATTTCGTATCTCTAATTATTCTCGCGGTCGAGCGGTTAAACAATCGATTTTGTTAATAACAATTAACTATGGGTGTTAGCCAAAAAAGTCTAAAACATCGAATGTGTATTTTTACGTGTGGAAACGACTTTCATTAACACACTGTCGCGTATCTCTAACCGTTCTGCGATATATCGATCTAAACAATTGATTTGTTAATAACAAAAAACTGTCGGTGGCAGGCAAAAAATTTATACAACATTAAATATGATTTTTGTGTGTGGAACAAAATTGATTGAATAATTTTTTTCGTATCTTCAATCGTTCTCACGACGCAGCGATATAAACAATTGATTCATTTTCGACATTGCTGCTACGTTCAGCTCGTGCCGAAAAGTACTTTTCGGCACTCGTAGAACGTAACATCACGGTCAAAAACTATCGTTCGACACACGTGCGATGGGGTGGTCACGAGTGCGAAGTTGGCGGCGCGAAGCGAAGCCGAGCGCTGCCAATCGCACGAGCTGAAATATATATATCATAATAAGTTCTATGAAAAATGATTCATAGAACCCCTTATGGGATTCTCATGGGATCCTTATAGAATTCTCATGGGATCCTTATGGGATTCTTATGGGATTCTTATGGGATCCTTATGGGATACTTATGGGATCCTTATGGGATTCTCATGGGATCCTCATGGGATTCTTACAGGATCCTCATGGGATTCTATGGGAATAACACACACACACACTGGGAGAAAACCTAACTCCCGAAAACCAAGGGTGCCAAGGGTGGGCTCCCTATAACAGCTATGAAGCAAACATGAACAGTGATGATAACACAATTGTATCCCACGCGGACAACCCCCAAAAGGGAAATTCGGCCGTCGGTTCCGATCAGGTGAAGCCCTCGTGGCCGGCGCTGGCTCCTCGGATTGTGGGAAGAGCCGACCATTACTTGATTGTCCCGGGTGGCCCACTTGGCCCCGAATGCTACAGTGGATTACAAAATACGATGAAGACGACATCGGATCAGCAGGAAAATGATCTGGCAACGCTGGTGAATTTTCTTACCGATAAAAATCGAAGAACGATCAACGAAGAGATCCGAAATCTTGCTCGGAAGATCCAAACATCCGCGAAGCGGATAAGAGCATGACGGAAGGTGGAGGATTCAAAACACCCTTGCCAGCAGCGGCATGGCTGACACTCCCAGGTGGCAGATTGTTCCAGGCAAATCAACGGAGCGGCCATGATCCCATCGAAAGACTCGGAACATTCCAAGCTACGCCAACAAGACGGGAAAGAAAGGAGAGAACGCCGCCCAATGACACAGCAGGAAAGAAGCTCAAAAGTGCTCTAACAGTACCCATGAATGTGGAGGAGCTGGCGAGTAATGAGACTTCACCAACTGGAAACAGAGCCACGGACGAAGTATCCAATCCGGAGATGGAAGATGATGAAAGTGTTTGGGAGAAGAGCAAGAGACGAAGGAAAAAACGGAGGCCGTCCCAAAACCCCCCAGGAGTTACGCAGAGTAAACTAAGCCGAAGAAGAAAACAGCTATCCGACCGGATACGCTGATTATTCGTCCGACCGGTACGGGGATGTACTCGGAAATTTTGGGCCGAATAAAGAAAGACCAGAGTGTCTATGCGGCTAGCGCATGCGTGGACAAAATACGCAAAACAGCCGCAGGAGATGTTCTGTTAATTCTTGCTAGAGGAAAGAAAGAGCAAAACCATTGAGCTGGAGAAGGCCCTGGTTGGAGCCCTCAAAAATGACGCAAAAGTCCTCAATAAAGGACCACAAGAAGAACTGGAAATAAGAGACCTCGATGAGGTCACAACCAAAGAGGATATCCTCGATGCCTTGAGAAGAGCTGACGGCGCGGATAGTGACGTCCCACTGAATGCCATCAGCAGCCTTCGGAAGTCATACAGAGGAACACAAACAGCTACAGTAATACTACCTACAGCTACGGCAAGGAACGTATTGAGCAAGGGCAGTAAAATACGAATAAGCCTAGTATATGCCCGTATTGTGACAGTGGTAAGGCCATGAAGTGCTTCAAGTGTTGGCAGTACGAGCATCTTGCCGTTAATTGCAAGAGCTCCATTGATCGATCAGACCTGTGTTATAAATGGGGCGAAAAAGGACACAGAAGCTCCGATTGAAAGCGTCTCCGAAATGCGTTCTATGCGCAGAACTGGAGCCCACGAAAGACCATGCCCATGTAACTGGTAGCATCAAATGTCCAGTCTACCAGGGTGCACTCCAGAAGATCCGTACACAGCCATAGTGCGAGTGTTACAGGTGAACCTTGCTCACTGCGCAACAGCACACGATCTGCTGACGCAGACGGTTCGAGACCTGAAGATTGATGTTGCCGTCATTTCCGAACCTTACAGGAATCTACATGCCCAAAACTGGGTGACTGATACTAGCGATAAAGCCGTCATTTGGTCCTGCGGTGGTTTACCGTTTGAAGCATACGATGGTGTCGAACAGTCTGGATTTGTTGTGGCCAAGGTGAATGGTATCTATTTCTATAGCTGCTATGCACCACCAAGCCTTTGTTATGAAGACTTCACAACATTTCTAGATAGACTCGTGATGGATGCGAAATAGCATTTCCCGGTGGCCATTGCGGGAGATTTCAATTCCTGGGCAGTTGACTGGGTAACAAGGAAACGAATCAGCGAGGACGTGCTTTACTAGAAGCCTTCTCGACTTAGATGTTGTCCTATTGAACAAGGGAAGTGAACCAACATTTCGCAGAGGACAAGCGAGCTCAATTATAGATCTCACCGTTGTCAGCAGTAGCCTGCTGAAAGGAAATTGTGCATGGGAGGTATGTGAGATCTATACTGCCAATGATCATAGAGCGGTACTCTGGGAGGTGTCTGTGACCGGAGGTCCGCGCCCACATCAGAATGAAGAAACGGAGTCGGCTGGAATGTGAGAAAATTCGACATTACCACCTTCCTTGTAGCACTGAAGACTGACCCCGTAAACGGTAGCAATACGCAGAAAAAGTAGACGGAGTCATGCGGAGAGTCACCGACGCCTGCGATGCCACTATGCCCAGAAAATTTAGTGGAAACCGACGGCCACCGGTGTATTGGTGGAGCGAGGAATCGGGACCCTCCGCAAGGAATGTTTCGCAGCGAGAAGATCCTGGCAACACGCAAGGAAGAAGTCCAATCCTGAAAGCCTGGAAGTGAAGTTTAAAGCCGCTAAGCGTAAATCACCAAGGCCATAAAGCTTCACAAACGAGACTGTTGGAACGAGCTTTTGGAGGAAGTGGATAAGGATCCTTGGGGCAGACCAATTTGACCTTGGGAAGCCAACCTCCTTCCTCACACTTCCTTCATTCTCCTTCCTCCCTTTTTGTTTAAAACTTTATTGAAAACAAACCAAAAACTTACAAATTAAAAGTACAAATACAGAAAAAAAAAACAAAAACAAGGGACAATACCCTTGGTCTACATAGTAGAAGGACACCTTCTATATCCCAGTATCCCAAATCACGACGGAACATCTGCGGAGCAATACTTCGTTGCGTAGGGGACGACAGCCGCGGCTTCCTCAGTAGCGAATCCTTTCCGGTCGTTCACGGTAAGAAGATCCTCCATTTATCTGGATTTTTCCGAAGCTGCTCCTCGCGGCGCAGCTCCTGCAGAACCTCCATTGCGAATCGCTTGTCGCGTTCCATGCTGCCTCTGATGACAGCATAACTTCCACAAGATTTCCAACATTAATGGGTTTGCCTACGCTATTTCCCATATAGACCGTTGGACGTCGAAACGCGGACATGCAAAGAGAACATGTTCCGCGTTTTCCTGAATTCCTGACACTTTGGGCAATCCGGGGAATCTCATGCTTGAATTTGTGAAGATATTCCCGAAAGCACCCGTGTCTGAGAGCATCTGGGTTAGGTAGAAATTGACTTGTCCATGTGTCGTCAAGCCAAACATCCAGCTCGGAATAAGACGATGAGTCCATCGCCCTTTGCTCGAGGCGTCCCACTGTAGCTGCCATCGCTGGATGCTGTGGTTACGTTCTTCTCTCCTCAGTTACTGGGCTCAGCTCAGTTGATTTTTGCGTGTGTAGAGTCGCCTACGCTCCTCCGCTAGAACTTCGATAGGTATCATCCCAGATGACGCACACTGCTTCGTTGGATACTGTCCGGTATGCGCCAGCCACCCTCAGGGCACTCAGCCTGTAGACTGGAACAACTTGCCGTCGTGCTGCTTGACTTCGTAGGGCATCTGTCCATATGGGGATACCATATGTTAATACCGATGTGACAACTGATGATAACAAGAGTCTTCTCCTTGTTTTGGCCCTCCAATGTTCGGCATGAGTCTTGCAAGGCAGTCCTCACTGCACCCGCCTTACTGCTTGCATGTTGGGCTTGCTGTCTAAAACTGAGTCGGGCATCAATCATAATTCCTAGGTACCGTATATAGGGCTGGGAAGTTATTTCGTAATCGCCAACTTGCAGCGTGATTGTCTCCAGTTTCTTTCGGCTCGTGATGAGTAATGCCTCAGTCTTATGCTCTGCAAGTTGTAGACCAATCGAGTCCATCCATTTCCGTATCTTGTTAAAAACATTATCGAAAATGAGCTGAAGCGTGAATAGATGTTTTTCCACGATGGTTATAGCCACGTCATCTGCAAACGCCACGAGCTTTGCCCCCGTCGGCAGTGCCAGTTTCAGCAATTCGTCGTACACGATATTCCACAGAAGGGGCCCCAACACTGAGCCTTGAGGTACACCCCAGTCACCTTATATGTTTTGGGGCCTACTTCTGTGTCATACTTGAGAACTCTGTCGGTGAAGTAGTTACCTACCATCTTTTGGAGATATGCCGGTACAGATAGCTTCGATAATGCCGCCAAAATGGAATCCCACCGTACCGAGTTGAAAGCGTTCTTGACGTCCAGAGTAACAACCAAACAGTATTGTTTCGTACCTCCTTTCCATCGTCCGCCCTCAATCGCTCTCTTCGCTGTTTTCACCACCAGGTCTATAGCATCCAACGTAGATCGTCGTCGTCTGAAGCCGTATTGGGCTTCGGCCAATAGGGGTTCCACACTGCCTCAATTCTCTGATGTATAATGCGCTCCAGGATCTTGCCCGCAGTATCCAGCATACAGAGTGGACGATATGATGACGGTTCGTCCGGAGGCTTTTTTCCCTTAGGAAGCAGTACGAGTCTGTTGCTTCCATCTGCTGGGGAAGATACCTTCCTGAATGCAAGCATTGTACATATCGAGAAAGATTCCAGGTGCTGCATTAATGGCGGCCTTCAGTGCTATGTTTGGCACACCATCGAGACCAGGGGCCTTGTTGTTGCCCACTCTACTACAGGCCTGCAATAGTTCATCAGCTGTAATCGTGACAGTCGGTGGAATTCGTCGTGATACCATTCTCACATACGTCCCAGTAATATTCGTTTGTTGAGGAAATAAGACAGCCACAATCCTCTCCAGGAGCTCAGGGCAGGTCGGTGATGGCATCGGTTGACTCTTAAGTCGCGCCATAATCACCTTGTACGGTCTGCCCCAAGGATCCTTATCCACTTCCTCAAAAGCTCGTTCCAACAGACTCGTTTGCGAAGCTTTATGGCCTTGGTGAGTTTACGCTTAGCGGCTTTAAACTTCACTTCCAGGCTTTCAGGATTGGACTTCTTCCTTGCGCGTTGCCAGGATCTTCTCGCTGCGAAACATTCCTTGCGGAGGGTCGCGATTTCATCGCTCCACCAATACACCGGTGGCCGTCGGTTTCCACTAAATTTCCTGGGCATAGTGGCATCGCAGGCGTCGGTGACTCTCCGCATGACACCGTCTACTTTTTCTGCGGTATTGCTACCGTTTAGGGTCAGTCTTCAGTGCTAAGGAAGGTGGTAATGTCGAATTTTCTAACATTCCAGCCGACTCCGTTTGTTCTTTCTGATGTGGGCGCGGACCTCCGGTCAACAGACACCTCCCAGAGTACCGCTCTATGATCACTGGCAGTATAGATATCACATACCTCCCATGCACAATTTCCTTTCAGCAGGCTACTGCTGACAAAGGTGAGATCTATAATTGACTCGCTTGTCCTCTGCGAAATGTTGGTTCACTTCCATTGTTCAATAGGACAACATCTAAAGTCGAGAAGGCTTCTAGTAAAGCGCGTCCTCGCTGATTCGTCTCCTTGCTACCCCAGTCAACTGCCCAGGAATTGAAATCCCCGCAATGGCCACCGGGAAATGCTGTTTCGCATCCATCACGAGTCTATCTAGAAATGTTGTGCAGTCTTCATAACAAAGGCTTGGTGGTGCATAGCAGCTATAGAAATAGATACCATTCACCTTGGCCACAACAAATCCAGACTGTTCGACACCATCGTATGCTTCAAACGGTAAACCACCGCAGGACCAAATGACGGCTTTATCGCTAGTATCAGTCACCCAGTTTTGGGAATGTAGATTCCTGTAAGGTTCGGAAATGACGGCAACATCAATCTTCACGTCTCGAACCGTCTGCGTCAGACAGCTTCACCTGTAACACTCGCACTATGGCTGCGCACGGATCTTCTAGAGTGCACCCTGGTAGACTGGACATTTGATACTACCAGTTACATGGCCATGGTCTTCGTGGGCTCCAGTTCTACGCATAGAACGCATTTCGGAGACGCTTTACAATCGGAGCTTCTGTGTCCTTTTTCGCCGCATTTATAACACAGGTCTGATCGGTCAATGGAGCTCTTGCAATTAACGGCAAGATGTTCGTACTGCCAACACTTGAAGCACTTCATGGGCCTTACCACTGTCACAATACGGGCATATACTAGGCTTATTCGTATTTCGCTGCCATTGCTCAATGCGTTCCTTGCCGTAGCTGTAGGAAGTATTAGTGTACCTGTTTGTGTTCCTCTGTATGACTTCCGAAGGCTCCTAAGGGCACTCAGTGGGACGTCCCTGTCCGCGCCGTCAGCTCTTCTCAAGGCATCGAGAATATCCTCTTTGCTTGTGACCTCGTCGAGGTCTCTTATTTCCAGTTCTTCTTGTGGTGCTTTATTGAGGACTGTTGCGTCATTTTGAGGGCTCCAACCAGGGCCTTCTCCAGCTCAATGGTTTGCTCTTTCTTTTCTCTAGCAAGAATTAACAGAACATCTCCTGCGGCTGTTTTGCGTATTTTGTCCACGCATGCGCCAGCCGCGTAGACACTCTGGTCTTTCTTTATTCGGCCCGAAATTTCCGAGTACATCTCCGTACCGGTCGGACGAATAATCAGCGCATCCGGTCGTATAGCTGTTCTCTTCTTCGGCTTAGGTTTACTCTGCATAACTCCTAGGGGGTTTTGGGACGCCCTCCGTTTTTTCCTTCGTCTCCTGCTCTTCTCCCAAACACTTTCATCATCTTTCATCTCCGGATTGGATACTTCGTCCGTGGCCCTGTTTCCACTTGGTGAAGTCTCATTACTCACCAGCTCCTCCACATTCATGGGTACTGTTGTTAGAGCACTTTTGAGCTTCTTTCCTGCTGTGTCATTGGGCGGCGTTCTCTCCTTTCTTTTATCCCGTCTTGTTGGCGTAGCTTGGGATGTTCCCGGTCTTTCGATGGGATCATGGCTACTCCGTTGATTTGCCTGGAACAATCTGGCACCTGGGGGTGTCAGCCATGCCGCTGCTGGGAAGGGTGTTTTGAATCCTCCGCTTTCCGTCCTGGCACTTATCCGCTTTGCAGATGTTTGGATCTTCAGAGCACGATTTCCGATCTCTTCGTTGATCGTTCTTCGATGTTTATGGGTAAGAAAATTCACCAGCGTTGCCTGATCGTTTTCCTGCTGATCCCATGTCGTCTTCATCGTAATTTGTAATCCACTTGTAGCATTGGGGGCCAAGTGGGCCACCCGAGGACAATCAAGTAATGGTCGGCTCTTCCCACAATCCGAGGAGCCAGCACCGGCCACCAGTGCTTTCACCTGATCGGAACCGACGGCGGAATTTCCCTTTTGGGGGTTGTCCGCGTGGGATACAATTGTGTTATCATCACTGTTCCTGTTTGCTTCATAGACTACACGGAGCCCACTCTTGGTACCCTTGGTTTCGGGAGTTACCTTTCTCTTGTGTCTGCGTGTGTGTGTGTGTGTCTATGTGCGTGCGTAGGCAGATACTCTACCACTACGCCAAAGCTCCGACACTTCTGTGTGTTTGTGTGTGTGTGTGTTTTTTTTTTTTAAGAAAGAAAGAGAAAGAAGGAAGTCAACCTCCTTCCTCACACTTCCTTCTTTCTCTTTCCTTCCTCTTTTTCATACTTTTCCTTTATTAACAGAGTTACAAAAAAAACTTACGAAATTAACAAATAAAATATAACGTGCAAAGGACAATACCCCTTGTCACATACAATACAGTTCGGTTTGTCCTCAGACCACGACGGAACAGCTGCTGTGCAATACTTCGTTGTGTAGGGGACGATAGCCTTGGCTTCCTCAGTAGCGAATCCTTTCCGCTCGTTCACGGTAAGAAGATCCTCCGTTTACTCTGGATTTTTCCGCAACTGCTCCTCGCGGCGCAGCTCCTGCATAACCTCCATTGCGAAGTCGCTTGTCGCGTTCCATGCCGCCTCTGATGACAGCATAACTTCCACAAGATTTCCAGCGTTGATGGGTTTGCCTGCTCTATTTTCCCATACAGCTCGTTGGACGTCGAAACGCGGCACGTAAAGAGAAATGTTCCGCGTTTTCCTGGATTCTCGGACACTTTGGCAATCCGGGGAATCCTCATGCTTAAATTTGTGAAGATATTCCCGAAAGCACCCGTGTCCTGAGAGCATCTGGGTTAGGTAGAAATTGACTTGTCCATGTGGTCGGTCAAGCCAAACATCCAGCTTCGGAATAAACGATGAGTCCATCGCCCTTTGCTCGAGGCGTCCCACTGTAGCTGCCATCGCTTGATGCTGTGGTTACGTTTTCTCTCCTCAGTTCCCTGGGCTCAGCTCAGTTGATCTTTTGCGTGTGTAGAGGCGCCTACGCTCCTCCGCTAACACTTCGATAGGTATCATCCCAGCGATGACACACACCGCTTCGCTGGATACTGTCCGGTATGCCAGCCACTCTAAGGGCACTCAGCCTGTACACTGGAATAACTTGCCGTCGTGCTGCTTGACTTCGTAGTGATTCAGTCCATATAGGGATACCATACGTTAATACCGACGTGACAACTGATGATAACAAGAGTCTTCTCCTTTGTTTTGGCCCTCCAATGTTCGGCATGAGTCTTGCAAGTGCAGTCCTCACTGCACCCGCCTTACTGCTTGCATGTTGGGCTTGCTGTCTAAAACTGAGTCGGGCATCAATCATAATTCCTAGGTACCGTATATAGGGCTGGGAAGTTATTTCGTGATCGCCAACTTGCAGCGTGATTGTCTCCAGTTTCTTTCGGCTCGTGATGAGTAATGCCTCAGTCTTATGCTCTGCAAGTTGTAGACCAATCGAGTCCATCCATTTCGTATCTTGTAAAAACATTATCGAAAATGAGCTGAAGCGTGAATAGTGTTTCCACGATGGTTATAGCCACGTCATCTGCAAACGCCACGAGCTTTGCCCCCGTCGGCATGCCAGTTTCAGCATTCGTCGTACACGATATTCCACAGAAGGGGCCCCAACACTGAGCTTGAGGTCCACCCCCAGTACCTATATGTTTTGGGCCTACTTCTGTGTCGTACTTGAACCTTCGGTGAAGTATTACCTACATCTTTTGAGATATACCGGTACTGATAGCTTCGATAATGCCGCCAAAATGGAATCCCACCGTACCGAGTTGAAAGCGTTCTTGACGTCCAGAGTAACAACCAAACAGTATTGTTTCGTACCTCCTTTCCATCGTCCGCCCTCAATCGCTCTCTCGCTGTTTCACCACGGTCTATAGCATCCAACGTAGATCGTCTCGCCTGAAACCGTATTGCTTCGGCCAATAGGGGTTCACCGCTGCCTCAATTCTCTGTGTATATGCGCTCCAGGATCTTGCCGCAGTATCCAGCATACAGAGTGGACGATATGATGATGGCTCGCCGGTGGCTTTTTCCCTTGGGAGAAGCACGAGTCTCTGTTGCTTCCATCTGCTGGGGAAATACCTTCCTGATGCATGCATTATACATTCGAGAAAGATTCCAGGTGCTGCATTAATGGCGGCCTTCACGCTATGTTTGGCACACCATCGAGACCAGGGGCCTTGTTGTTGCCCACTCTACTACAGGCCTGCAATAGTTCAGCAGCTGTAATCGGTGGAATTTCGTCGTTGATGCCATTCTTCACATACGTCCCAGTAATATTCGATTGTTGAGGAAATAAGACAGACACAATCCTCTCCAGGAGTTCACGGCAGCTCGGTGATGGCATCGGTTGACTCTTAAGTCGCGCCATAACCACCTTGTACGGTCTGCCGCAAGGATCCTTATCCACTTCCTCCAAAAGCTCGTTCCAACAGTCTCGTTTGCGAAGTTTTATGGCCTTGGTGAGTTTACGCTATGCGGCTTTATACTTCACTTCCAGGCTTTTCAGGATTGGACTTCTTCCTTCCGCATTGCCAGGATCTTCTCGTTGCGAAACATTCTTTGCGGAGGGTCGCGATTTCATCGCTCCACCAATACACCGGTGGCCGTCGGTTTCCACTAAATTTCCTGGACATAGTGGCATCGCAGACGTCGGTGACTCTCTGCATGACTCCGTCTACTTTTTCTGTGGTATTGCTACCGTTTATGGGGTCAGTCTTCAGTGCTATAAGGAAGGTGATAATGTCGAATTTTCTTACATTCCAGCCGACTCCGTTTGTTCTTTCTGATGTGGGCGCGGGCCTCCGGTCAACAGACACCTCCCACAGTACCGCTCCATGATCGCTGGCAGTGTAGATCTCAGATACCTCCCATGCACAATTTTCTTTGAGCAGGCTAGTGCTGACAAAGGTGAGATCTATAATTGAGCTCGCTTGTCCTCTGCGAAATGTTAGTTCACTTCCATCGTTCAATAGGACAACATCGAAAGTCGAGAAGGCTTCTAGTAAAGCACATCCTCGCTGATTCATCTCCTTGCTACCGCAGTCGACTGCCCAGGAATTGAAATCTCCCGGAATGGCCACCGGGAAATGCTGTTTCGCATCCATCGCGAGTCTCGCTACAAATGCTGTGAAGTCGTCATAACAAAGGCTTGGTGGTGCATAGCAGCTATAGAAATAGATACCATTCACCTTGGCCACAACAAATCCAGACTGTTCGACACCGTGTATGCTTCAAACGGTAAACCACCGCAGGACAAATGACAGCATTTTTGCTAGTATCGGTCACCCAGTTTGAGAATGTAGATTCCTGTAGGGTTCGGAAATGACGGAAACATCAATCTTCAGGTCTCGAACCGTCTGCGTCAGCAGATCGTGTGCTGTTGCGCAGTGAGCAAGGTTCACCTGTAACACTCGCACTATGGCCGTGTACGGATTTCTGGAGTGCACCCTGGTAGACTGGACATTTGATGCTACCAGTTACATGGGCATGGTCTTTCCGTGGGCTCCAGTTCTACGCATAGAACGCATTTCGAGACGCTTCACAGTCAGAGCTTTTGTGCCCCTGTTCGCTGCATTTATAGCACAGGTCTGATCGGTCAATGGGGCTCTTGCAATTAACAGCAAGATGCTCGTAGTGCCAGCACTGAAGCACTTTAGCGGCCTTACCACCGCCACGATGCGCGCATATACCAGGCTTATTCGTATTTGCTACCTTTACTCAGTATATTTCCTGCAGTAGCGGCAGAGCAGTGCCGATTGTGTCCCTCTGTAGCCTTGCGAAGAGACTTGATGGCACCCAGTGAAATATCACTGTCCGTGCCGTCAGCTTTTCTCAGGGCATCGAGTATGTCTTCTTTCGTAGCGACGTCATCGAGGTCTTTGATTTCGAGTTCCTGTTGAGGTCCCTTATTAAACACCTTAGCTTCGTTTTGGAGGGCTCCAGTGCCTTCTCTAACTCAACACCTTCGTCCTTCTTTCCTCTCGCAAGGATTAAGAGAACGTCTCCGGAAGCTGTTTTACGGATTTTTTCCACGCATGAGCTAGCCGCATAAACACCTTGGTCCTTCTTTATTCGTCCCAATATTTCCGAGTACGTATCTTTCCCCGTCGAGCGAATAATTAGCGCATCAGTCGGATTGCTGCTTTCTTTTCGACCGTGGTTGATTCTGCATAGCTCCTGGAAGATTTTGGGACGGATTCTGTTTTTTGCTCCGTCTCTTGGCTTTCTCCCAAGCATTTCCATCGTCTTCTGTAGCAGAATTCGAGGTTTGCTCTTTGGCCCTGTTTCCATCTGACCGGGTCCCATTTCTCATCAGCTCCTCCATATGAATAGGCGGTGTTGCTGATGCCTCATCTTCCTCGGTTCACCTGCGACAATCTAGGACCCGGAGGGGGGGGGGGGGGGGGGGGTGAGCCATGCCGCTGCTGGCAACGGTGAGTCCAATCTTCCGGTTTCCGTCATGGTCCTTATCCGCTTGGCCGATATTTGGATCTTTCTAGCTACACTCCGGATCTCTTCGTTGATGGTTCGCCGAGTTTTATCCGTAAGGAGGTTCACCAGCGTTGCCAGATTGTTTTCCTGCTGATGCCATGCTAATTTTCCACTACTTTGGAATCCACTGTGCGTGTGTGTGTGTGTGCGTGCGTGCGTAGGTAGGTACTCTACCACTACGCCAAAACCCCGACGCATGTGTCTGCGTGTTTTTTTTTTTTTTTTCTCTTGCTCTATTTGTATTCACCCACGTAACCGCTGTTAGGCATTACTTCATGGGCAATACTACGGATCAGAGTACCCACCCATTGCGGCTGGGGCCGACTTCGCCATTTAAGCTCATCGTATTTCTAATCACAGGGTAAACCTCCAGAAACCCCTGTGATACGATGGCGGGCGTCTACGATGGAAACCCTCCCTCCCCCCCCCCCGCGCGAACGGGTCGCGTTCGGTCCCGGCTCACGGTCTCACTTCATGGATACCGCCGATAGCACACACGGAATGTTTCCTGCCATCGGTCGGAGTTCGTGAGACAAATATTTTTGAGAAAAAATATTTGCAGTGAGCGGGAATCGAACGCGGGACCTTTAGAACAGTAGGCAGCCGACTCTACCCACTACGCCAAAGCATGTGTCTGCGTGTGTGTGTGTGTGTGTGTGCGTGGCGTTGCGCGCGTAGGCAGACACTCTACCCATATACACCAAAGCCCCGACGCATTCCCATAAGAATTCGCATCAGGACCCCATGAGAATCCCATAAGAATCCTATAAGAATCCCATAAGGATCCCATGCGAATCCCATAAATATCCCCTATGCGAAATTCCATAAGGATCCCATAAGGATCCCATCAGAACCCCATGAAGGATCCCATAAGAATCCCATAAGGATCCCATAAGAATCCCATAAGGATCCCATAAGAATCCCATAAGGATCCCATAAGAATCCCGTAAGGATCCCATAAGAATCCCATAAGGATCCCATAAGAATCCCATAAGGATCCCATAAGAATCCCATCAGGATCCCATAAGAATCCCATAAGGATCCCATAAGAATCCCATAAGGATCCCATGAGAATCCCATGAGAATTCCATAAGGATCCCATGAGAAGTCCACAAGGATCTCATAAGGAAGCCATATGAATACCATAGGGATCCCATGAGAATTCCATAAGGACTCATAACAATCCCATAAGAACCCATAAGAATCCCATAAGGACCCATAAGAATCCCATAAGAATCCCATGAGGATCCCATAAGAATCCCATGAGGATCCCATAAGAATCCCATGAGGATCCCATAAGGATCCCATAACCTATCCCATAAGGATCCCATAAGAATCCCATAAGGATCCCATAAGAATCCCATAAGGATCCCATAAGAATCCCATAAGGATCCCATAAGAATCCCATAAGAATCCCATAAGGATCCCATAAGAATCCCATAAGGATCCCATGAGAATTCCATAAGGATCCCATGAGAATCCCATAAGGGGTTCTATGAATCATTTTTCAGTTATCCGCCTACCCTCTCCCCTCCCTCGACATGCACAATAATAAGTATCAATATTATGATAATAGTTTTTTTAAATAAATATTATGATGTCACTACCATCATAAAGATTACGATAAAAATTCAATTCATGAGTCAAATGAAAATCCACAAAACCGGACTAATTTAGGCACCCCAAATTTGCGTCCAGTACGGCCCTGCTTATCTATAATCTGCAACCCTCACTGTTACCGACCAGGCAAATTATGAGATAAAGCTTTCGGATTGGCCGCAAGACACGAGGGCGTAATAATCGGTCTACCTACATTGTTGAAAAAACATATGACTTCTTTAATTGCAAAACAATTAACTACGGGTTCCGAAATATCATCGATTTGTCAAGACAATTTACTTAAATATATTACAGAGGTTATTTTACCAATTCCACGCTCTAAACGATAAAAAAATTAACCACCGATGACCCACGAACAGCCACCATTAGCCACTAGGTTCTTTAATCGCCAGGGGAGTTGGTCGTAACTGAAGTTTCAACTCTTAAGTCTTACGCAAAGTCAAGAGTTGGGTAAGAGTTGGTCGTAACGTCTGAAATCTCAACTCTTAACTCTTACGCAAAGTTAAGAGTTGGTCGTAACCTCTAAAATCTCAACCCTTAACTCTCAGGAAAAGTTAAGAGTTGGTCGTAACCTCTAAAATCTCAACTCTTCACTCTTAAGAAAAGTTAAGAGTTGGGTAAGAGCTGATGGTCGTAGTGTCTGAAATCTCAACTCTTAACTCTTACACAAAGTTAAGAGTTGGGTAAGAGCTGGTCGTAACCTAACCTCAAAGCTCATCTCGTAATTTAAAACTGTCAAAAGTTTGAAAATATTCGTTGCAAATGTTGTTCTCAGTCATTTCCCACTTGGAAGTTTTGAAAGAGACCCCAATTGCCCGAAAACCCCTCTATCAATTATTATTACATGAAATATTTCCAACTCTTACCCAACTCTTCAACTGCTCCGCTAGGGCGATTACGTTTCGAGTACAGATCAATCCAGATTTCTGGAATGATCGACCCACGATCGACAAAATACTGAGTCGGTTGCCGGTCGACTGTTCTTAATTTTTTTTTTCAAAAAAAAATCTATCTTTTTTTTTTCTTTTTTTTTGGATAATCGACTTGGTGTTAGGCGGATCGTGAGTTGATTTTGGGGAAAAAATAAATTCTAGTCGACCGGCAATCGGCCCGGCACTGAGTCGATCCTGGGTCGATTATTCCAAATCAGAATCGACTTGTACTCGAAAACGAATCGATTCACAAGTCGATTCTGTAACCGATCCGTCCGCCAGGGGTTTTGTGAAACATTTCAGATACCTTGCAATTTAGATGCAATGTCTCAAATGTTTAGAGTGGGGAGTTCATACATAGATAAAGAACTGAGAAGGTCCCTAAAATAGACCTTGAAAATTGCTATATTCAAGATTACTATATATCGGGGAATATGTCTGCAATGGACGCAAGCACAGGGTGGTTGGAATGAATTAAACTAAGTTAATTAATTTTCTCTATCACATGCTTGCATTAATTTTGGGTTGCAAGAATCGTAACAACCACCTAAAGGCACGGTTTTGGAATAAACACGTTACCGTAGTTTTTTCTATTCATATTAAAATATGAATTCATCCGAATGAAAGCACAGAGTTGAATATTTCTATCTCGGGAATCATCTCCCTTTTTTTTCTGTGTTGGTAAATACTAAATTTTTCAGACTAAAGTCTGACGTCAGAAGTAAAATCCGGCTCATTTCTGGGGCCTTTGTGTATTCACATGCTCGTAGTTCCACAAAACTTATATATATATATATATGCGAATGATTGAAACTCAATCAGTATTCGCCTATTACTAGTACGGAGCAGATGCGCGGAATTCGCAGTATAGTGAGTTGCTAACAGTGAGTATAGATAGAGTAGTGATAATAGTGAGTTGTCACGAATGATGAGCAGCTAGCTGTCCCATAAATTTATGTCTGTAAGCCTATAACTGGCTAATAATTTTTCAACAAAAAAGATGGAGCAAAGCGCATTTGAACTTTCCGCGCTATTTTCATCGATAAAATTCATATGTATAGAAAATCGTAGTTAAAACTTGGGTTTGCCCGAGCAGTAGCTGAGACTTATGCAGAGATATAAGTCAACCTTACTATACCTATATTGTGTGTTCTCTAAAAATATTCTTGTGTTTCAGAATTTTAATCAGACCGAATAATTAGTTTTATGCCATTTCACCTCAATTTCGTTGACATTCAAAAGGGGTATTGTTATAAAAACAAACTACATGATTTGCAATGAAGATATCCGATGCTAATGATTAATCTAAAATTCACCACCGGATAAATTGTTAATGAAATTTTCTAAAAAAAAATATATATATATATCACGGGAAGGTCTTCAACTTTTTCAACCGTGATTATCTTTTAATTCTCGATGAGCTCATTTATGTGTGTTTTACAACCTGACAAAATTCCACTACACTGCAACGGATATCTTATTGTTTTAAAAAATTTGGAAAAAATGGAGATCTATCACCACCAGATATTGTCAAGCTTAAAACGTGAATATAATTTTTTTCTCAATACGCTCATTATATAGTGAAATATCCTGTGGTATGAGTTTTTACCGGTTCTTCGGAGCCATGCACTTCACGTATAGATATTTTGAGGTCAACGTGATCAAATTTAGGACTCATCACGAAGAAATAAATTGATCCTGAATCATCTGAATGGTCATCCGTTCAAATGCCACCTGTGTGTTATGAGATATCGTGTAGCAAAGTTTTTCCTCAATTTGAAATCAGCTACCTTCAATGTCATAAATTTATTTTGTAGTTACTTTTTCAATGTTTAATTTTTGCTCAGAGTATTGAAGGTTTGATAGTTACTGATATAAGAAGCATTGACAATTGAGAATTCTAGTCATAAGGCACTACTATCAATTTCAGTTCTTCATTAATTGTCGATGGAGTGGTTGATATAATTACGATTCCAAATGGATTTTTACTAAAACTCTATTCAAGATAAATTGCCGATTGTCGGTGGTGGTTATTAAATTGTGAATCTATAATTTTTTTTTAGTTTTCTGAAATACTTAACGAGATTAGCGTGGATAGAAACAAGTACCTGTGGAGAACTAGAAATCTTGTGATTGAGCCTTCGACATCGTTGCGAAGAACAGTAGAGAGACAAATGGTAAAAATGACAACATCAAGAAACAATTATTCAACTTCAAAGTGGTTTAATACTCGGTTGTTTACCATCAACGGTAATCGCCTGAAATTCTACTTGAAAGGATACAGTGTGGAGGAATTCTACAGTATGGTAAAAATAATTGAGGTACGTAATTTTTGTAATTTAATCCTATAATGTAAGACATTTAATTTGAGTGAGGCATAGAATTTAATTGAGACGATTGCTGAAGATATAATGGATAACATTTGAAAATATTATAATGACATTCAGTGTTTTGGTCTCAATGATAATCATAAATATCGCCTGTATATGAAAATTCTATCATCAGGATAATAACTGAGATTTAGTGTCCAAGATGCTAAGCACAATTGACTTGTTTTATATGGTTCCTTATAGGTCTATCTATTGAACCAAAAAGACAGGCATTTCATATATGAATAAATATTGCAAAATATTAAACAGGAAATTTCAAATATTTGAACAAATTAATGAAACTTATTAAAATTTAAAATTCAAATACGTGAACAATTTCAAAATGTTATTTTCCCACCAGTTCTCTGAATCTAAACATTTTGAATATATTGAGAACCTAAAAAATGTTGAACACCGTTGAATCTGGAAAATTCGTAGTTTTCAAAAATTTTACAGCTTTTCAAAACTTGGAGCACTTCAGAAGTTTCTTCAACTTGCCGAGTTTTGAAGTACTCAGCAGTTTTTTCCAAAATTTTCGAAGAAGACAATCAAAAAATGAAAAGTAGTAACAATATCAAATATTTCAACAATAAAAATTGAGAAAAAATCATAAATGCCCTCAATGTATAAATTGTGCTATAGGACATTTCCCGAATATTGATGATGTTTAAAATTGTAATATAAATTATATGTCATAAGGTTTCACAGGAATAGTATGTTACTTGTTATTACACTGTTATTTTTTCTTAATTTAAAGATACTGGACAGTGACCTTTTTTAGCGTAATTATGCCAAATAGGGCAATGTATTTTCACGTAGCCCAGCTCTGATTAGATGTCGGTTAAAATCGACTCGGTAGCTTATCATGAAAAGAATAATTCTCAAAAAACGAGAGTTTGAGATCGGTTTTTATAAAAAAAAAATCCAATACTGTTTCTCAACACCATTTTTAAAGGAGATCTACCTATCACTTGTGTAGAAATTCTGTAACATAAGATGGACCCCCATCGGTTACACTCATTCAGCCCACCAATTCTAGGTTTCATTTCGATCATTGAAAGCGTTTTGCTACACTATTTATCTCCAATGAGCCATTCGACAAAAATTCAACCGCTAAATTTGATGTATTATTGAAATTAAAATTATACGTTGATTTAGGCTTATGGAGGAGAGTTATCAGACTGCGATGATGCTGATACCTTAATTTTTTGTGAGCCAAGTCATGCAGTCGGATCAGAAATGCACGAGCGTTACGATGTTAACTATTTTCGTGACAGTATTGCCACTCTACAGCTCCAAAATTTGAAGAATTATAAGTAAGTAGCCAATGTGAAATAATTCGACAATATATTCAAGAAGATTTTTTATATTTTCTAAAATGTTAGAATAGCCAAAACTGGACATAAAATTTACACATGTTTGAATCTTTCCTAAACTCCAACTCTTAGAAAAATGAGGAATAATTTATTCATTTGACTTGATACGTTAAAGGGAGATACAAACGAGATAGGAACTCCTTAGCTTAGATTAATGACCAATGAAATTGATATATTTTTTTCATTATATAAGTCTAGCCGGGATAATATGTCTTTTCTGTCATAAAGAGAATGCCATGGAAGTACCTTAAGACTTTTCAACTTTTAGGCTTCAGGGATCCACAGGAGTCTCAAATTCTGGAGAAGAAGATAGTGAAAACGATAACAATACTATCAAGAATGAAATCATTTGTTTGAGTGGTTCAGAATCTGATGAAGACTCTGATGTCTCCAAAAATAATATGGCAGATATACTGCAACGTGCAACGGCCACAAAACGGAAAAAACGATGGTATAATTACGCAATAGTTCATCGACACATAATGCAATTATTAATTATTCCTCGGCTTAAGGATATTCCACCTATATTGGCGAAGATGTACGAATTGCTTGAAATTTTGACATAATGTTTTTGAAGCGATAACAGATGCCTGCATGAAATTTGAGATTGATTCACAACACCGTTTTGTAGTTATTAATTATCAAACTTCTCGATTAACACGGCCTCTTATGGGAAAAATAAAAATTTCTGTAAATACAGTTCAAAATGTACAAATTTGTTGAAATTTTGAAAATTTACTATTGAAGCAGATATAAAACTATGGTAAAAATTTCATGACAATTGACTAAAATTTTTTTTCATTAATTTGTTTAAACAATATAATATTGATTCGCAAAATCAAATACAATATAATAATTTTCTATGGCTATCACTTCAACTAATTAACGCATTGAAATATTAATTGAAAATTATTGGCGATAAATATAACGAATTATAGAAAGGGTCATAAACTTTTGTTTTGACTATACCGGTTGAATATCCTTAATTGCAGGCATGGGAGACCCTGTACGGTGTTTACTGAAGTGGAAAATGGAGCAATTGTCAAATGGCTTATAAAAAAACGAATGGTGCCGCGGGAAGGACTACGAAAACCCTGGGACGCCCTCATAAAGGACAAGGTAAAACACGCTTACACTAAAGCACTTTCCAAAGAAGTACCTGTCTTTTCCACTAAATCCGAGACATTCATTGTAGTCAGAAATAAGTGGACAGATCTAAAGAAAAACTGAAGGTCAAACACTAAGTTTTACTGAATTAATCCAACAATGAAGTAACGAAAGGCTTGAAATCAGAAAATTGGACCAACCTAGGTTCTTAACCGTTTTGTAAATATTAAGAGTAATAAACAACAATTATCAAGCGATTTTCACGGACAAATTGACATTATAATTTCAAAGTTGCTGGAAGATGTTGATAAACACTTCACCTCAACAAACCGGCCAAGATTGGAACAGCCTCGTTTTATCAAGCCCTGGTACATGTTGTTTCGTTGCTTGTGCCGAGCATGATGACACTCTAGGACCACGGAAAGCAGCGGAACACCGGGATTCCGACTTAGGCCTAGTTTAGGTACAGGCCCAATCTCCAAAATTCACTGTGTGTTGTTAATTGGGTCATTACCGTGGCTTGCAGTTTGTCTTAACAATAGCCTGGTACGGCCTGAGTTTAACTAAACCTTGGATGCTATGTCCAAGATTGAATACCATAACACCCTTTATTGTTAATTGTAAATCGGAAAACTATCGAGACTTAGAGCCACGGCTGGGCATAGGCTGGTCTAGCTCTGCTGGTCGCTACACTTACACTGAGAAAAAAAATTACTAGCCATTTCAGTAAATGGATCGTTTTGCAACCAAAATCCATTTATCCAATTGCAAGTTTTCTCAAATCAAGAAAATTTTCTCAAATGAAAAAAGATTGTCTTAATTTGAGTAAACTTGCGATTGGATGAATGCATTGTGGTTGCAAAACCATTCAAATGCTGAAAGCTAGTAATTTTCTTTCTCAGCCCTGGTCCTAGAGAGGCGTTGGCACGGATACAAGCAAGGGCCAATCCACATGGGCCAAGGCCTGGTGAATCGAGAATGTTTTAACCATCGCACGTTTATCAGAGCTTGTCAATTATTACTTGGAATATGTAGGGGGCACCACTTAATTATGTGAAGTCGAACAACTTTTTTGGCGATTCTTGGTTTGAAATCCGAGGTGAAACCCACGACTACACACGCAATGATCAGAAAAGTTGTTTGTGCCGTACTGATTTGTGCTTTATCTCGTCTGGAAAAGTGTACTTATTTTCAATGCTTGTAACAATGAAAATTCAGATAAAATAGAACATGAGGAGTGTCGGGGATTTTACTCGTGTGGAATTTGCGTCCGAGGCATAGCCCAGTCTTTCACTATCCAATTTTGTGACTGTTCTAGGTATAATAATACTAGACAATGCTTCTTATGTAAAACATTCTTAATATTCGTTCGACAGGTTTTGGAACGTGATGATCTTACTGTTTGGAAGCTCATGGGACATTACGATAGAACATTGAAGCACTCTCCAGCCTTGGTATCCTATATCAAACAACTTAAAATGTCACATCAAGTTCAGAAACTGTGAGTAATTAACGTTTGATGGATAAGCATAATTTCATAGCAGGGCTTGATTTCTTCTGCAAACAATTCTCGTCCGGAAATTTCTACCTAACATTCATTTTCTAATATATCGCTGATTGCAAAAGCCTATTTCGAAATCTTTTCTTACTTTGAGTAATTATTTAACCTCAAGTTAAATTTTACGCGGAACTTAGCGTCCTTTCTGCAATAAGATTCGTGCACATGCCGAGCTCGCGACAAATAATATTTGGTTAAAACATTATCCATTGATTGTTAGTGGTGTGCATTATTAACTTCCGATTATTCGGGAAGTTAATAATGCCCCCAAAATCCAACTAGGGTTTTAAGTATACCAAAATGATCCCCATCGAATTCTAAGTTGGCGTTTGTGTGTGTGTGTGTATGTGGACAAAATTTTGCACAACGATTTCTCACGTAGGAATGAAGTTATGGAGGTTCTCAAGGTCGCGTTCGAAGCGTTTCCATATAACTTAGAACTGATTAGATTTTAGATGAAATTGGTGCAGTATATGCAATGTTATTAAAAATTGTGATTGTTTATACTGTTCCGCTGGGTAAAATCTTAAAGTTATCGGGAAAGTTCTCAGAAGAGAATTATTCCTTATATGACCTACCTAGGTGTGAATACACCTTTTATGTGCAATAGCTTTTTTCCATAATTTGCATAATTAAGGAGGTATGGTTGTCTGAGCAATGTGAAATCCGGGAGCAATGCATATCACCAGGGTTGTTCCTTATACAAAAATGTACATTCGGTATGACTTTTTTCAATATAGGTTAGAACATATCGCGAGTTGAACTAGAATATAGTTGGTGAATGAATATGTCGATGATTGCGGGAAGGATGTCAAAGAGCGGGAAAGTACAGAGGTAGAGAGGTTAACTAGGCGGACGAATTCCAGTTGAATATGTTTATGGGGCTTAAAACTCAAACTAACTCGATCGCGTGCAGTAATTATTAGTCGCAAGTGCAATTATTGATATCACTGTTGGGTTTGCTCATCAGAGTGGTTGCCTTCTTATGCCGTGCGAAATACCAAATCGGGAATAACTTTTGATTGTGCCCCGTAGGGGGCACACACATTTGCACAGCACTCGTCTTATAGATAATTTATGACCCCTTTAACAGAACATATGTGAAGATTCCCCGTGAGCTTTCTCAAAGAAGCTAGGCACAGCAAGAGGGTCAACTCATCGGCCCGAGGATATATCTGATCATCCGTGAAGTTTGGGTCCACTAAGTGAACCCTAACAGAGGCAGAATCTCCAAACATCACAATGTCTATGAAGAAATTTCGAGACAGGTTGTGAGAAAACAATTTGCAGAAGAAATTTAGCCCTAGAATCCCCTATTTTAGCTACATCTATCCAACTTTTTTTTCAACAGCCCACGATATACGGAGCAGGAGAATCAAGCTCTAATCGATTTCCTCATTAAAAAGGATGTGATTCATAGAGCAACGAGTTTGAAAGTATGGGCAAAATGTTTGAAGGAATGTAAGGTATGTTTGAACTTGATGAATTCAAAAAAATCAGTAATGTGTAAATGTAACTAAGGGAACCTTCTCAGGTCTTTTTACTGAATTCCTCACTCACTTGTAATCCGCCAATTTGCGCACAACACCCAAATCTAGAAAAGCTTAAATATGATAGAAAATCAATCAATTGCATCTGCAATTCTCTTCACCAAAGTAACACCTCATAGTAACAGTAATAGTAGCGTAACTATGAACATCTTGGACCCATGGAGAATGTCATAAATTCAAATATCTAGAAAATAGTCAGTCCATTCCCGATATATCGCTGCCATTTACACGAAATGAAGAATTAGAATAGTTAATTGCACACCATTGATTGAATTAGAATGCCTCTCATTTTCCACTTCCTGATTGACCATTTAATTTCTTTTCGATATTTTCATATTTCAGGCGTCACTAAATCCAACTAGGACACACATTGGCCTACATCATCATTTCACACGCAGACTTTATGCAAAATATTCTAAATACACAGATGACCCAGTGGCCAGGAGGAAGTTCATGGGATTTATTGCTAGACAATAGCAAGGGAAAAATCAAACGTACTAAGATCATTCATAAACGTATTATGAATCGGTTTCACAACGATTATTTCAATTATTTTCTTCCTATATTCATTTTTTTTACGTTTCTGTTCTTTTAAGTAGAACGTATGTTCATGTATCTACTTCTAAACTTCTCTAATTATTTTTCTTGCTCTTTATTCGGGGATACTTCATATCGATATTTTTTATCGCTTCATAACTTTTCGATCATTGATAGTGTACCAACTAGCTTTTGTTAAGAACATAGCATGTAGGTAAATTCTAAAGCTATTAATAAGAATATAGCTTATTAGAAATGCATACATACTTCTGGAAAACCAATTCTAAAACATCCCGAATATTTCTAAAATATTCTTGACACATTCAGAACTTGCACACATGCATGAACCATTTGAAATGTAATTCCTTAGGCATTTGAGGAATCGAACGAAATATTTTATTTCACCTGAACACATTTTTTGTGCAACTTAAATTTTTTTGTTAGTTATATTTTTTTATTATTTTATATTAGGCAATTCTAATTAACCCTAACACACACATAATCATAACATTTTATATGATTCTGAAGTATTGTCCGTTCCTATAACAATTTAGAGGCTCTTATGTGGAAAAGTCTGTATCAAAACAATAAGCTCTTCTGTTAGGATTTTAGGCGTAATTTCAATTTCCATAAAAATTTTGGCAATAGACGATGTAACTATTGCGCACACATTGAGATATTACTGATTTTTTTTTAGTTTTCTGTACGAAGAATGATCTTGATTTTTCATTTCAGCTTAAGGTACTTTCTATATAAAAAGCACGCTATGTAGAGGAACGGAATACAATTTATGAAGATATACAAAAACAGCCTCGCATTCGGTAATAGCTTCCAAAATGCGGTTATTCTGCGCTGAAAAAATCACATTAATTATGAATTTAAATTTTTTTACGATTCCAAAAATAACTGAATGCCAAGGCCTTCTATGCAACCCTGGCGATTGAACTTCCACGGAACATCCACGCTACCATTCACTGTGGGATAAACGAATCCTTGTAATGGATGATAAATGAGTGACTAATGGCTATAAAGGCCTCAAATAGTTCATTTTCAAATGTCCAGTAAGTACTAAAAGCTTATTTTTTACCTATTTTTAACAGAAAATAGACATCCACGCAACATACACGCAATACCGTGGATACTAAATCGTCAGGGAAGGATATTGCGGCCATCCGTTTGTCTATAAGTCGGGGAACCTCCTTCTTCTTCAATTAGTGGCACTAACTGTTAGAGATTCTAACTTCGTTGTCTTTTAGGGCGTAATCCCTCTGGGGGACGTTTCAGGAGGTTTTTGGGTGGGATGGTATTGGAGGAAGTTGTGTTGTTGACTGGTGTTAGGGTGGATTGGGAGATATAATTTTATATTTTATTTTTTCTTGACTAGGTATTTGTTGTTATTAATTAGTCTTTTGGTATAACTTGTTTATTAGATTGATTTATTGATGGATTTGAGGAAGTTGAAGAGTATAAAGCAGATTTTGGGGTTTGGATTTTTGAGGAGAGTGTGGATGTTGTAGGAGGTAATTTTTAATTTTTTAAGGGCTTTAATAACGTAGAACGCTCTCTCATGTATCTCGGACATGGCCAGAGGACATGTGAAATGGATTCTATCAGGCCACATTCACAGAGGGGGAAGTGTTGAGGGGTTTTTCTGTTAATGCTTTGGTTGAGATTATAGTGATTGGATCTCATCCTAGAGATTGTGGTTATTTGAGGTCTGTAGATTTTTAGGTCTTGGAACCAGGGGTGGGAGGGAAGCGTTATAATACCATTTGTAATAATGATTGCCTTTTCTGGCGCTCTGCGCCTTAAGAGATCTAGATGTTCTTTCTTTCAATCTTCCGGTGATGGACTGCTTGAAGTCGGAGTGAGGGATGAGGGTGGGTTGTAGTTCTCCAAATCTAATGGCATCTTTGGCCAGAGTGTCTACCTCTTCATTTCCCTGAATGCCCTTGTGTGAGGGAATCCAGATGAAGGATACTTCTTTGGTTTGCAAATGTAGCTCGAATATTTGGTCTAGGATCTGGTATACTATGTGTGACGTTGATTTAACGGTGGAGAAGTGACGCATAGCGCTAAGAACACTCAGGGAGTCAGTGAGGATAACTGATCTGTCAATGTTATCGGCTTGGCAAACTTTGAGAGCTTCGAGAACGGCCGGACCTTCGGCAATGAAGATGGAGGCGTAGGAGGATATTTTATGTTTAACTGCGACTTCCGTGATGGGATGGAGATAGCATACCCTACGTACGAGCCTTCTTGTTTTTTTGGCCCGTCCGTGAATACCTGTGTGTGTGTATTTAGGTTTTCTTTCTTCAATTCCTCGTTCAAAGCCTTGTCTTTGTCGGGCTCGTTCTTGATTATTAAGCCAATAGTTGTGTTGATGGATAGAGGTAGATTAATTAGTGAGAAGGGGAATTGGTAGGGAACTGGATGTAGGTGGATGTGAATTTTAGGTTTATGTTGCTCGAGTCGTATAAAGGACTCGTAGAGAGGAAAGTGTGTTTTGATGTTGTATATGTTGTTGATTTTGTTGTCGAGTATAGTTTGAAGTTTGTCAAACTTGGGTAGTAAAGGGTGCTGTGATAAGGAGAAGGTTCTGGTCAAATACCTATCGCTGAGCTGTAAGATTCGGAAGTTCAATGGGGGTTCTGAAACTTCTGCCAAAACGACATTGGTGGGGGTGGAGTTACGTAGCTCTAATGCGAGTCTAAGAGCTCCGTATTGAAGTTTGTTTAGTTGGTCAAATTTGGAATAATGGGAAATTAGGAGGATGTGGCTGTAGTATTCAAACGAGCTGCGCATAAGTCCTCTGTAAAGTAAGATGAGGTTTCTGGGGTCTGCACCAAACCAGGTTTTGCGGAGAGATTTGATGAGAGATAGTAGATTACATACCTAGGCCAGCAAAGTAAGGAATGTCTCAGATCACGTTTAGTTGTTGGCCTAGGCGAAGCCGATGTCGACAATAATGTGAGCTGAGGCTTTCTTACTTGCTGATCGAGGTGTGTATACTATTTTTCTACTCGACGAAGCCGGAAAGCGGTAACTTCGTTTAGCGCAGCGGCCCGAAAGTTACCGCTTTCTGGCCGGAGGGCAGAAAAGTTATTTTCTTTGATTTTTGTACGAGTTGGTTGATAGTCTAGGGTGAATCCTAGGAACTTGGTGGTTTCTTCGGCATATATTGTAGTATCGTTCAAAGATATCGAGTGTTCATTCGGGATGAAGCGTATGCAAGAGAAAATTATGAGTTGAGATTTTTCGGGGGATATTTCTAAGTTTTTGTCGGTAAGGTAGTCTGAGATTCGGCTGGCAGCAGATTCTACTGATTCTAGACAGGTGGAAAGATGAGGGCTCTGAGAGTAAATGACCAGGTCGTCGGCAAAGGCGAGAGCCCCTGCGTTCAAGTCGGTTAGAGGGGGGAGGTTGGAGAGATATAGATTGAAAAGAATGGGGCTCAGTACGGACCCTTGACCTGTTCCTTTATCCATAGGATAGGGGCCTTCGAGTTTGTCACCTACCACAAAGTGTAGCTGTCGGTAAACAAGGAGGAAGTATACAAAATCTGCAATTTTTTGGGGTATTCCGATGCGGGCTAGATCGTTGTAGAGTGTAAGGGGATCTACGTTATCGAAAGCCCCTTTGATATCGATGAACATGGAAGCGGTAAATTTTTTTGAGGTGAACCCTGTTAAAATTTCCGTGGAGAGGATGGCCAAGTTGTCCGTGCAGGAACGCATTTTCCTGAAGCCAAACTGTTGATTAGGGAGGATGGTGGAATTGGCCAGAGGAAAGTAATTCATTGAATATATCGAGTAGGATGTCTTTGTATTCTTGTGGAAGACGGACTACCATTTCGTAGTCAACTTTGTCCAGACCCGGGAAGGAGTTTTTCTTGACGAGAGTTAACGCTTGCCGGACCTCCTGAGGCGAAAAATCCTTTTGGAGGAATTCGTTAGCTTCGACCGGTATAGCAGGGGGGAGAGGGGGAATGTAATCTTGGGGCAGGTTTGGGCAGAAGTCTGTGATGAATTGTTTCATGTTCTGGGTTGATTGGAGATCTTGTTTCGGGATATGAAGAGGATTATAGTTGATTCGGTGCTTAAACCATTTGATTTTTAGCCAAACTTCTCCTATTGGGGTGTGTTTGTTCAGGGATTGACAATAGTTGGCCCAGCCTTTTCGTTTCTCTTCCTTGAGGGTGCGTTCGGTGATGGCGTTTTGTTTTTTCATGGCAATAAAATTCTCCATTGTGGGTCTTCCTCTTAATTTTGACGTATGTTCGGATCTGAGAGTTGTGGCTTCGTCACATTTGGGATTCCACCACGGAGCAGGAGGGATCATTCTTCTTGGGGCCTCCCTTGACTGATTGCTGAGAGGTTTTATAGTGGTATAAGCTTTATACTTTTCTTTCTCCTTCTCTGGCATAGAAGAAATAATTGCTTGAGTTGTAACTTCCATGAAGTTATCATATTTTTCTTGAGGAGAGATTTCGGGAGGAAAGTTCTGGAGCTCGAAGAGTGTTGTGAAGGATTCCCAGTTTATTTTTGATTTTTGGAATTTGTACACGAAGTTCTGATATTTTAGTGTTGGGACGTTGATTAGTGTAGCGATGGGGAAATGGTCGCTGCCCATGCAGTCGGGGAGGACTTCCCAGGTGCATTTCAGCGCCAAGTTGGAAGAAACAAGAGTGAGATCTACGCAGGACGGGGGGCTATCTGGTGGTGAGATTCTAGTAGAAGACCCGTCGTTGAGGAGGAGGAAGTTGGAGTCTGGTAAGGTTTCGGCAAGTGGTTTACCTGAAGGGTAACTGGCATTGCTGCCCCAAGTTTCTGAATGGACATTGAAGTCGCCTCCTATTATTGTACCATGAGGGGTAGTGGTGGCATCGAGTAGATAATTCCACTCATTTGCTTGAACTAGAACGTCGGGTTTTTTGTAAAGTGACAGGGCATTAATATTGCCTTGCGGGGTGGGAATAGATATACCTAGGAGATGTATGTTCGAGGAAAGTTGGGGGGGTTCGGGGAGTCGAGAGTAGGAGACTGACTGGCGAGCGGCAATGGCTTTGCCTAGGCCTACATCCTGCTCGACCACGTCCGCGCTCAGCAGTACGAACCCTGGAAGTCTGAGGGGAGGCTGGTCAGGCTTGAGCCAGGTTTCTGAGAGAAGAATCACGTCGTAGTTGTTGGCAATGTTTTGTAATTCTCCCATTTTGGGGCGAATACTTCGAGCGTTCCATTGTAGGATTCTCAGAGATGGGTTCACGGAGTTTGCTGGCGCTGTGTTATCCATTATGGGTTTCTTATTTGAGATGTGGTGGTTTGGGTACTTTCGGAGCAGTCCGATGCTGTCTCCTGGGTGGATGGAGGATGTGAGGAGATTTGGAAGGCATGTTTTGAATGGGAGTTTTGGAAATTTGTATTTGTCGGTACGTCTATGTTATTTAATAGATTGTGGATGTGAAAAAGTTGATTGGTGAGCCCGAAAGACTCCACAAGAGGTAGTAGTTTGTTGAGGAAGAGTTTCAGGAAGGATCGCATTTGCTCCATGACCATCGTTATACTTGTCGAGTTGGGGGGGAATCAGTGGGGAGGGAGGGTGAAGGGAAGGTTTATTAGTAGGAGAGTTGTCGGGAAGGTGAGATGCAGATAAGTTAGTGTAGCTGGCTCCATTTGGAGATATGAGGAGTTGTTTCTGTAGGATGGCAGTTTTTTATAGGTAATTGGATCGTATTGTTTTGGTTTGCTGATAGGGAATGGCGTTTATGCCCTGGGTCTGAGGAGGAGGGGTGCGTTTAGGCTGATACTTGTCCTGGGGGAGCGTATGTGGCTGAATGGAGAGGTGGATTGTGAGGTCTTCTCCAGAGTTTTGGGATTGGGGAGAAGTGTTCGGTGTTAGGAAGAGAGGTGATTGAGTATTGGGCCGAACGGGAGTGCTTGGTGTTTGTTGCGGTTTTGGTAGCGTTGGATTGATTGGGGGAAATTGGGTTAAATCCTAAGGAGGAGGAGGGCGAGGTCGTAGTGGAATAGTCGGAGGAGTGGGATCCGAGTTTAGGATCTGTATGGCTTCAGTGTAAGAAATCCCATGCGTAGATGCTATTTTGTGCATGTTTTTCTGCCTTTTTAGTTCGGGACAGTCATCGTGTGTCGAGAGGTGGGTTCCTTTGCAATTGATGCATCGGGGAGGATTGGATGCCTTTGGGCAAATGGAGTCTGTCTCGCGATCGTTGTGATCGCCCTTTCCACAGTGATTGCAGGTTTTGGGGCTTCTGCAGTGTTTTTTAGTGTGGCCGAAGCGCAAGCAGTTGGCGCATCTTTTAACTTGAGAGATGTAGGGAGAGACTTCGAGTTTCGTGTTGCATAATGTAACATAGGAAGGAAGGCAGTTGCCTTCGAATTTTATGAGAATTGTTTCAGAAGGGAGCATTCGCCTTGAGGCAGAGGCTTCATTGTATATGAATCTGTTACATCTGGTTACATCCAGAATCCTGTGTCCCCCTGTGAGATCTCCTTTGAGGTCTTCTGGGGAGAGCGTGAGAGGGATGCCCTTGGTAATACCTTGTCAAGTGAGGGTAAATTCTGGGACGTATGCATGGCTTGTTGTGTTGTGTGGAATGGGATTAGAATAGAGTGACCGATTTTTCTGGTGTCAGCGAAGATGTCTCCCAGCTTTTGATCTTTTAGGATTTGCACGACCGTTTTGGCCACCAAAAGACCGTTTAGGTTTGGGATTTTTGGGGATGAGTAGTCAGATTGGAAGAAAACATCAAAAGTCTTACCTGTAGCGTTGAGAGGGAAACGGTTCCTGTGAACCTCTAAAGGGATGGGACGGTAAGAAGGGTGATTGTTATTGGAAGATGATTTTGGTGGGAGATGTTTGGCTCGGGATGCTTTGTTGTTGGGTGTCGACATTGGGAGTTTGTTGGCTGTTCAGAGTTTGAGACTTTTGCTGGGTGGAAGGGGAAGTTTCATTGGAGGAGGTATTCTCGATTGGAGATAGGTTTTGTTTTTTGGATGGAGATGTTTTGGAGATTTGTGGGGTGATGATATCCCTTTTGAGTCCTCTCTTGTTTCTTTGTGTTGTGTTTTCTTCTTCTTCTGAAGTTGCACTTTCTTCTTCTTTGTTCCGGGATCTTTTGAGGCAGTTAGTTGTATCCATGAGTGAGGGAGAGGGGGAGTCAACGAGAGGTGAGGAGATTGAGGATAGGGGAGAGGGGTTATGGAAATAATTGAGGGTGTTTTGAGAGGCTTGGATGTATTTCTGAGGGTCCAGGCCTTGCATTTGGCAAAAGTTGAAATATTCGTCTTTTTTGGTTTGGTCTGAGAGAGCGTTCTCGATTGTGGATAGGTTGCCCAGTGCGAAGGATATCAGGCGGTTTGGGGAGTCGGGGGAAGCTGCTTGGGATAGGAATTGGTCATTTTGGATAATGTTATCTTGATTGAGGTTGCGGGATTGTAAGCTTTGCTCTGAGATTTCTGAGATAGTAGAGTCGTAGGCCGAAGTGTTGGTAAGGTCATCGAAGTCTGAATTTTCCTTCATTTTGTTGGAATCTTCGAGGATGGTCTTTCCCGGATTAAGAGAGGGGGAGTTTGGGACAGGCAGGCCACGCGGCCTAACCTTAGCGCGGTACGCTAACTCGCGTTTCTTAGCGAAAGATTCTACGAGGGGAATTTTATTTTGCTTATGGGGGGTAGCCGTAGGCTCCTCGCGGCTTTGTGTGCCCGAGGAAAACTTATATCTGAAATTATTTTACGGAAAACGTTAGCTAAAAGACGCGCACTACCACAAACGTCCATACGAGTCGGTGGCCGACCTCCGAGTCCTACACCAACAGTTATTTGGACCCCAAGTCGGGGAACCCCCTGGCGCATTGAGTACGACACACTAATGTTACTCCATAATACCGATCGAGTGGGCGGCTCACTCTCAACTTCACTGAGACTTGTCAATTATTAGACTGAATTTACTGAAAAATACAAATTTCAAGTAGTTCCATTTGCTGATATTACATACAATAGAAAAATATTGTAAACTATTATTCCCATCGATCTTATCGATTCAATACATATGTAATAAAAAAGAAAAATAAACTTTGTACATATCGATAAATAGCGCTCCCTCAATTGCTGAACGGTACCTCCAGCGACCTGTTTTTCCTTCTCCGAGGAAAACGGATTGATAAACTAGGTTTTGGGTGGTTTTCTTAGGAATCTAATTTTTTACGTGAATTTTTTCTCGTATCATTCAGAATGCAACATTTGAAGTTTTCAACATTGAAAATTTGCAACATATGAATTTTGGTGACACGATTCTGGGTACGATGACCAAATTCCACACTTTCATTATGAAAACGCTAGTTTGAATGCCATCATTAAAGCGAAAGGGCTATCTTGCAAAAAACATTTTTCCCGGAATATTTTGTATGAACTTCATTTTTAGTAGATTTTTGCACTGGGCCGAAATGAAATTTTCCTCGGCTTGACCACGGACTATAATAAACTCAAATAAGCAAGAAAATTAGTTTTCAGTTTAATGCCAAAGGATATTTATTGTGATTGTGTCCCTAAACAAGTCGAATGATCAGAATGGTGTGAGCAGATTATACTAATCAGTGCACTTTTGGTTCCGTCACACCAATTTTATTTTATATATAAGTAATACATATGGTGATTAAAGAAAATTACTGCTTCCAATTTAGATAAAATTCCTACTGAATTCATTGATCGCATCATTTCAAATTGCATCTCCTACGTTTTGAAAACCGACCATCTCACATAATTGATAAGCATTACTCATTAGTTTATCATCAATGCATCAAGAATTTATGTTGATTCTACAACCCTGGCGATTGAACTTCCACGCAACATCCACGCTACCATGCACTGTGGGATAAACGAATCCTTGTGATGGATGATAAATAAGTGGCTACTGACTATGAATTACTCAAATAGTTCATTTTCAAATGTTTAGTAAGTACTAAAAGGTTATTTTTCACAGAAAATAGACATACACGCAACGACGAAAACGCCGAAGCGTTACTTATGTAAATTTAGTGAGTAGCATGTGCTTACGATGAAATCGATGAATACAGATATATTGATGACCTTAGAAATGCTGCGGCCGCCTTGCGTTCATGCGAAATCGCCTTAATAGACGAATGTCCCCACCACAAAATATTTGAAACCCCGCGACACGTCCGAATGACAATTTGGAGTCATACAGCACTATATACATATGTAAACATTGCAATGTCTTCCGAGTTTGACTGAATAAGTTTTTCTTTATTCATGAAAATTTTGAGCCAACCTCACCAATAGCTCCAATGAATTTAGTTCTTATCAAATTGACACACGACAATATTGCCAACGTTTGTATTTTCATGTTTGGATATATATAGATATAGATAAACGATCGAGTTTTCAATTCATCTCAGTTGCGTACTTCGCGTGTTTACATATGGCTGAAGTGAAACCGAATATCAAAACCACTTTTTGAGACCACCATAACATTTTTGTGCGGTAATTAATATATTTCTGTATAAATTTAAAAGTTCGAGTAGTAAATGAGTTGATTAAAGATTGAAGAATTCAAGAACAAAGTAGAAAAGATCCAATTTTTTTGTATATTGATTATGGGAAAGAATGGCGCGAAAAATCTAACCCTGAAAGATAGCAGCTTAGATTTTCTACATATAGCAGTTCAAGAAATTTTCGAGACAAAATCTGAAAGATTGAGAACCGATTTATATTGCACGTTTCAGAGCGCTATTTTAGTATAGCATGCCATACGGCTCACAAAACATTTTCTGATGAATTTGAATTTGTAGGCCAAGCCGAGTCGGAGGCGAGGCCTACAATCAAATTCGCCGGAAACTTTTTTTTAAGCCGAATGACATAAAATTCATTTGAACGATTTGGACGATGAAATTTTTTTTCGACAGATCTACGTCCAGACACGACAGATTTCGACAGCTCACGATTAAAAGACCTGATTGGAATTCTGGTAGGATTTGTGTGCAATAATACCGTCATTTTCGGATTAACACATTGGACAGTTACAGCGAATCAATGAAAATTACTGGAGAATGGAAGGACCAAGGCGACAATCCCGGACTTTGAAGTGGTTCAATACTCAATTATTTACCATGAATGGAAGCTCATTAAAATTTAATTTAAATGGTTACAGTGACGATGATTTCTCGGCTATTGTCAAAATAATAAAAGTGAGTTTTTCATTTCTTTCATCTCAATTCGCATTTTCATTAATTCTCTGAGACCTTGGGCGATCCGGGGAATCCTCATGTTTGAATTTTCGAAGATATTCCCGAAAGCAACTGTATCCTAGAGCGTCTGCCTTAGATAGTAGCTGACATGTTCATGTGAGTCGTCAGGCCAAACATCTAGCTTTTGGTATTAGTCGATGAGTCCACCGGGCTTTGCTCGAAGCATCACAATTTCTATTCGAATAAGCTATCTTGTAGAGATCACATAGGATTTCTTAACTTCGCGATCTTGAGGAAAGTTATTGTTATGGATCCGAAAATCGAAATCGGAAATTTCACCTGATCCCCAAGTTTCATGACTCTTCGAAACGTTTCCGACCATTTTGAGCGATATGTTTGCCTATGTGTGTGTGTGAGCAAAATTTTGTCGAACGATTTCTCTGGAACAAATTATCCGATTTGTGTTTTCTTATACTCATTCGATAGGTTTCCGCCTAACTTAGACCTGATTAGATTTTGAACATAATCGACCCAGTGGTTTTTTAGTTATCATCAAATTAAATTGTTTATATTGCTGCATCGTGAGAACGGTTAAAGCTATGAAACAAATTATCCAATGAAAGTTGTTCCACTCACAAAAATACATATTTGATGTTATGTAACGTTTTTTACTAACAGCGATGGTTAATTGTTATTAACAAATTCATTTGTTAAGATCGCTCTATAGCAAGAAAGGTTGGAGATTCGAAACGAAGTGCCCAATGAAAGTCGTTCCACACGTAAATAAACACATTTGATGTTTTTTGACTTTTTTGCTAACACCTATAGTTAATTGTTATTAACAAAATGGATTGTTTATATCGCAGAATCGTGAGGACGGTTAAAGATACGAAACTAGTTAGTCAATGAAAGTTGTTCCACACACAAAAATTCATATTTGATGTATAATTTTTTTTGCTAACACCGATAGTTAATTGTTATTAACAAATCCAATTGTTTAGATTGCTCTATAACAAGAAGGGTTGGAGATTCGAAACGAAGTGTCCAATGAAAGTCGTTTCACACGTAAAAATACACATTTCATATTTTATGATTATTTTTCCTGTCACCTATGGTTGATTGTTACTCACAAAATGGATTGTTTATATCGTTGTATCGTGAGAACGGTGGATAATACGAAACGAAGTGTTGAATGAAAATCGTTCCACACGTAAAAATACACATTTCATGTTTTATGACCTTTGTTACTAACACCCATAGTTAATTGTTATTAAGGAATTGCATATTAATTCTATCGCAGGAAAGGTTATACTTTTAAAAAATCTTTTTACATTTGAGGGATTACACAATTTTTTGATAATTGGAAATTTTCGAAAGTTTAAAAAGTTCATAATTTGAACCATGAACCGAAATTTTGGATATAACATATACGGGGGAACGATCAGGAAGTTACGTATAACTCCTTCTCTTCATTATACCGTGTATATAGTCGACTGGTGTTAATTAAATTAAATAAATAAATAATAGAAAATAAAAACCCAAAAGTTTTCAACAGAAGATTGATAGTTAAAATTTGAGAACTCTGCTTTTTCCGTACTTGCTAAGTTTTAACCTTCATTATTCCATTTTTTCAGGCATACGGAGGAGAGTTATCAAGAACTGACGCTCCCGATACCTTTATATTTTGTGACCCAGATCATGCACTTAGGGAACAAAAATGGGATCTTTATGATATTCGATTTTTTTATGACAGTATCCTGGCATTAGAACCCCAAAATTTACAAAACTACAAGTTAGTACCTGTCTACGATTAAACATCAATAAATCATGATTAGTTATTGAATGGATTTTTTAATATTGAAAAAAACGACGTAAAAAAATTATTTCAACTATACAGCTCTTCGACGAAGTTTTGAATTGTAATTTAGTCGTTAGCAAATGAGATGTGAAATGGCAATCATTTTTCTTGCGTTCAACTATTGCCAACATATGTTATGATGAAAAAAAATTATAAGGACTTAGCAATGATCATACGTTGAATCGTTCTGTTAGTGAACATACTTTGTCATTTCTAGGCTTCCAACGGACAAGCAACCCAACGAAATCGATTTGACTGACGATGAATCTCCTACTCTAAAGAATGAAGACCAAATAGTTAATGAACTAGAAGAGTCATTAGATTTCAAGTAACATCATGGAAAATAATGATTTCAGGTGCTTCCACATTCGTTTCATGAAGAAAAAATTGAAAAATTGCGGAATGATTCAAGGTTACCATTGTTAATTGTTAATTGTTAATTGTTATTTCTTCATAAAGACAACGCTGCGTAACGTATAAAGAATGAAGAAAAGTTGCAATTGTCAGGAATCAGTAACTTTGTAAGAAAATTTGAATAAATTTCTAATCTTGTAGAGATACAAGTTTAGATAGTTGGGTATATTGCAAACCAATCCTATTATGTGAGATACCTTCACCATGTTGCGTTTGCAATATGAAGTCCTAAAAATAAAAGTTTTCGTGTCTGCTCATATTCTAAAATTGGATCAAAAATAATATGTTAAAGATACTTCGAATCTTGAAATAAGCTCTGTAATATGGCTAGTCATATGTCAAATAAGTTTTGTGTTTTTACCATATTTAGCCACTTTGTGAAATTTTTCGTTTTTACGCAGTCGAGTACTTCAAAGTGCTTCCGCAGCGTTGTCTTCGTGATAATATGGAATTTTGAGTATGCTCCTTTGGAAATGATTAAAATCAATTGCTACAATTTTCACGCCCACTCTTCCAATATCCATAATTACACATTGTCAATAAGTAATCAAGGGAATTTGTTAACATGATATATCCTCTAAAGTGCCATGACAAATTACTTCCAAAATTTGAGAAGCGGTTTGAGATATCCCCAAGAATATGTCATCTAAATTTGGTGGCTTCGAATCATCGTGCAGGTCATCCACTTTTTCTTCTCGAAAGAGATGCTGAGGAAGTCCCTTAATACACTTTCTCATTGACTCTTTCACGAACGAAGATATAAAAACTCCACAATGTGATATGTTTCGATTATACAATCGAGATTTGATGAGATTGGGATATTTTTTACATATCTTTCTTCATGCAGCGAATGCTGAGGAAGTACTTTCACATTTTGTAGAATATATCAGCTGTCGTTTCATTTCTAGGCTTCGGATATCCACAGATGAAGATTCTAGTTTCGTGAACGATGGTCCACTGTCAGAAGTGAAAGACAAGGGTGGTAATGATGAATTACAACAAATGATAGATCGCTTAAGTGATCATAAACTAGTAGATTCGGACAATAATGTAACTTCTCATGAACAAAGTAATTTTGAAGACAACGTTCCTGTTAAGTCAAGACCATCAGGTCCTGAATGCCTTATGAAATTGATGGAGAAGAATACAGCAGCCAGAATGAGAACTAGTTCTCGTTTAAGAGAAAAAGCTCAAATTGTTCATGTTGATAGTTTGAACGACCATGAAGAGCCAATTATGAATATAAACATCTGGACCAACAAGAATTCTAATATTGGTGGTGATAGGACTGGTGATCATAATGTGATTCCTGCGTCGAGCTTAGCGAGTCTGATAGAAGAGAATGGAAATGTGGTTGATTCAAAAGTGTCCCGAATCACTCGAAACTCTAAAGCCCAATCGAATAATAAAAAATATGCTCTACGAAATATTGGTTGCTCCTCGACAGCAATTGACAATAGGCAAAGACGGTATGGAAGGTCTCATTAGACCTTAATAGAATATTCATAAGATTACTATTTAATAATAGTAGAAAGTATTATAGTTATAATGATCAAAGTAATGACACCCCAGTTTATAAATTCGTTCTCAGAATTTTCAGTTTTGCTAAAAACACAAACAGTTTTTAACACTTTTTGGAATACACTTTGCAGTATTTTAGCCATGAAATATTGTCCTTCTCAGCCTTCATCATGCACGGTTACGATATCATCATGATCTAACTTTTCATTGAAAAATAATAAGACACTTGGACCATGTATTGAATTTAAGTAAATAAGAAATTATTCCTTACGTTTTTGTATGCTCCATGGTACAAAATTACGAATTTCCGAATTGTTAGACTGAGCGTTTTAGAGAACTCTGGTGCTGACACAGCTAATCAATCCACGATTAGTACTTCTCTACAATGTTTTGGCTTTATCGTATGATCTTCCGCAAAATTATCGGTATCGGAATTAAAATACTTCATTCAACTATCAAAATATAAAAAAAAAATCAAAATTCGCCACGTCTGCTCATGAGTTGAAAGTTAAATATAATAGTTCTAGGAGTTGAAAAAAGTTGTGGAGCCTCACCTTACGAATAGTTCTCTATACTTTCTCGTCGGCCATAGGAAGGAAATACATTTCAGAATTTCAGAAAATCCAGACGTCCCCATTTGACCCCATCTTCCTTTAAATCCAAAATAGACATCATCGATCAGACTCTATTCTGACGTTCATCAGGGAATTTTGATCCCACGTTGCTTATAAATACAAAAAAATTTTAAAATTGCACATTGAAAAGTAATTATCCTTAATATTTAGATAAATCATTGCTTCATAGCGCACAACGATAAATACATGTATAACATCGAGGGTTCACAAGGATTTTTCTGTTCTAGTGCTGGGCGTCCAAAAACTACTCTCAGCGAAGATGAGAACGAAGCAATAATCAACTGGTTGATAAATAATGAAATAGTTCCTTCACTTAGTGGCAGGAAAATCTGGCAGCAGTTCATCGAAGAAGGGGTAATCCTGAACATATACAATTTTGTCGACATTTTGGACTAGAGGAAGGAATTCTCGAAAGAAAAATCATATGTTTATGTCTTTTTAAAAATATTCTTCCTGGTGAACGTGATTTTTGGGAATGCTGAGTATTTGAGGCGTCACGGTTTAGCGGGGTTGTCATTTTCCTTTTAAAAATAGGCAAAAATGCCCTTGTAGAAATCTGGAAACCAATCGTTATAGTATTTTATAGCTATTAATTGTTCTTTTATCATCGAGTAAAAGGATTTGATCATCCCACAATGTACAGCACTGTGGATGTTCAGTGAACCTCAATCGCTACAGAAAACAAAAAATTTAGAATTCGGAAATGTGAGCTCTTATATTCAGAACAACGTCGTAAATCACACAAGACTTAGGATACTCCAAAGTTATCTCTAAAATACAATACTACGTGTCAAATAAATGCCGTGATATCTTTACTTTGATGTTAACTACAAAGCAATTTTCTTACTAAAACTAGGTAAATACATGAATAAAATCGTGGGCGCGAACCCAACCTTTTAAAAATAAAAATCTCGTCTAATCATGAGGGACTAAATTGATAGAATAAAAAATTTATAAGTTGTCACTTCCTCACCTAAGACTTCTAGTGCGCTTACTCTTTATGGGATTCAATTCTTCTACGAATCAATAATATTTTCAGAAGCATACAACATATTTACAGAGCTCTATATATCCGTCAAATTAGAAGGAAACTTTTACGTTTGATCAAATTGATTCATCAAATAAACTCCCAATTCATTAAAAATAAATTGATTACAAATTTTAACTAGTGGGTGGGATGTATTTGTGCCCTCAGTGAGGACACAATGCTTCCCGATTTGGGAACTCGAGTTTTCGAGATTATGTCTGTTTAAAAAATTTACGAGACTTCTCACTTCAGTATTTACTGATTTTTTTTTTTCATTTCTCTACATGTCGCTCCCTTTTATGGCTTTTTTCATAATCAAGAGATAACTCCCTCTTCCACGTGAAGGCCATTTACTTCTCATTGAATCCTTTCAGTCTCACTGAAGCATTTTAAAACCACGAATATACAACAACTACGTTGAAGAAGTTCAATAAATCCATATCTCCGGCTTCACTCGACTTCACGTTCCTGGCAGCATTGATATACAAACATGATATACAAGTATTATATTCTGAGGCGGTCCATGTATGTTGTACCGAGCAACTTTTGCGATCGCCGATCCCATCTAGTCTCCATTCATAAACTCATCACATGAATTATTTTTTTTTAACGGCTCTATAACCTTAATTATGCACATTATGGGAAAAAGTCAATAGACATTAAATGTGGATCTTTGTATGAGGAACAACTTATATTCACAAATTTTTTCCCTAACTCCAACCGTTTACAAGATATAGCGTTATGAACAATTAAAATTGTGAATAACAATATATATTCTGAGCCAATATCCATCAAAAACTAACCAGGGCTGAGTTACAAGAAGACGCGTCGATTGAGACCTCGATGGCTTCGATTGGTGTAACCATTCGTGAAAAATCGTTGACCAAAATTTAGGGCACATACATACAAACATACACACACACACAGACATTGACTCAGAATTTTTCGGGGATCATTTTGGTACCCTTAAAACACCAGTTACAGATCGAAATAAAAAAGTTCGATTTCGGGGTGATTACAATAACTTCCCTATCGGCAAGTTAAAAATTTCGATGCATCGTCCTAAATGGTCATTATATAGTAATACATGATCAGGTACGGGAACATCTATCCCAATAAATACTTCAAAAATTATTATTTTTAGATTCTGCCGTCAATACCACAACGTAATATCACAGCTGGACTGCTTGTAAGACACTTCAACAAAGAATTGAGGAAACACCCGGCTTTCGTTAAATACGTCGAGAATTTAAGAGCTTCAAAACGCGCCAAACTTCCGCGCGAACCGTTAGTAATTCCGTTTATTATGCAGTTCTAATTTTTGTATCATTGTTTTATTTTGTTTTGTACAATTGGTTACAGATATACACAGAAAGAAAACCGACTTCTTGTTAAGTATCTGATCGATAACGATGTTATTCACCGAGCGACTGGTACCACAGTATGGAAAGAATGTTTGGAAAAAAACAAGGTATGTAAAAAGCAAGGATAATTTTCAGTGTGAATTTTTCTTGAAATCCATCGGAAAGTAAACAATTCGTGATTAAGTAAAGGATACTATAGAAGTTTACTTCCGTATTTGTTCGTTGTCATAATTCGTTTTTGCTTAAAAACTCACACTTAAAACTGAAATGAAGCTTGTTCTACTTAAAACAATTCGACCATTAAATTTCCCTTGTGATAATGGTGATCTGAATAGTCACACATATCGAATCAAATAAAAATAGTTCGAACAGTATTCAATTAAACTTACAATAATTTTAACAAAATCACTCGACATAATCCTTCATATTTTAGGCGTTGCTGAATCCACGAAGGACGGCCTATAACTTAGCCTTGCATTTTAGACAAGTATTACGACACAGTTATGTGACATATACTGATGAGCCCGAAGCATTGAGGAAGTTCGAAGAAATAGAAGAATACGAGGAGAAATCTTCAAGTGTTGAGGAGCCAGATACTGAGTGATCATGACCTATTTTTTAGTTTTTTTTTAGAAACAACTGAGTTACATTACTTCAACCATTCAAGATAGTCCCACAGTGGCGCCTTCAGCAAGTCATAAGGATTTAAAGTCATAAAATGTTAAACATATTTTCTTGGGTATGGCTGAACACATTTCTCTAAACTTCAAGACACTTTTCCGCGAGCATTCTCTAGGTATATACGGCCTCAAATATTCTCAATATGAAACGAGATTTTGACATTAGATACTTTACAAATGACGTGGAAAAGCACCTCCAAATTTTGAAACTCGTTTTAAGGTATGCCCAAGAATATATAATCCAAAGTTTATGGCTTGGAAACTCGGTGGACTTATTTAAACACTGAGGGAAAAATATACTTCGGCCCAACATTTTCATTTTTCAGAGTAATAGCCATGCCTAAAAAATGAAATTTTGTCGTTGCATTTAATCTCTGACAATTACAATTAGATGTAATCATGTGAATCGCTTAACTCCAAACAATTATGACAACTGACCTGTGTTGAACATTATTTTTATTAATTTGAAAATCAAAAATTAATGAATTCGGGATTCTTAATTATTACTGTACAAATTCACCTAAGATCTTCTGTCTCATAAGTATCACGTAGAGTTATATGATTAACATCATTGGTAGTTAATTAATGTCACTTGGGTTTTACTAAAACAATAAAATTCATTTTTTTATAAATATCTGTTTCTCTGAAACATGGTAATATTGGGCCGAAGTATATTTTTCCCTCAGTGAATCTTTCTTCATGAAGCTGGCTGCGGAAGTATCTTAATCCGGAATATGTCTTGACGTCTTCATCGGTTATTGTGATAAACTACCTGGCGCCAAGTAACTGCAACGAAATACCATATTTCCAAACAAAAATAATTATTCCAGGACAATAGTTGAGCTATCTGGTTCGCGGATAAATTATATTTAAGTTTCTGTTTCCCCCTTATGCTACCTTTGACAAAGTTTCACAGTTGATGAATATCTTTCTATTATTTGCTTGTTCATGAAGAGACATCTGATGCCAGACATGGAAGTGAGAGTTAGATATTTGAATCCTGTATGAAATTGATATTGAAGTATTAATATATTGCATATGAACTAATTGAGCGCAAGTTGTCGATTAATCAATTATACGTTGATACATTCTCGACCATGTTAAACAAAAATATTCATTATGTATCAAGCCTGGTACATACTCATCGCATCTGATCGCTGAGCTAAAGGCCTGTTAGGTTCTTGCATGTACTAGTAAAATGATTTGTGTGAATAATGTCTAAATTGCACATAAGGCCAACTAAGCAATTTGGCTTTCGCTCAAAGCACTCGACCTACTATCGGCTAATCAAAATAATCAACTATACAAATTCCGTCAACGACAGAAAGGAAAGGAGCGTGCTTCTTCTGCGGGCCAGCGAGAAAGATTTTCACTCAATGTGAACCACAGATCTCATCGATACACTTAGTTTCGGTCCAACTCCAAACATTTCTACCTCAAATACAAGAGGAGATCGATGGTCGATGGAATACGCTCATTCGACATCTAATATTCTGAACCCTATAAAAAAAATGGAACAACAATCGTCTAGAAGCACTAGCACAATCGAACAATTTCAAATCACATTTACTCTTCGACTCCACATTGAACGCGTTTTTCATATGACGTAAACTACACTGTAAATGATATTTTTGAATATCAAGGATAGTGACCTCACTATGTACCAAGATTTCGGACAACGAGCCATTTCTCTACATAGGCTCAAGTCTGAGGTACTTTCGGAGCAGCGACCGATTATCTCTATTTTTTTACACTGTCACCGCATTTGAGCCTCTGGGAAAAAGTCAATAAAAATTAAATGTGGATCTTTGTATGAGGAACAACTTATGTCAATAAATTGTTTCCCTAACTCCAACCGTTCACGAGCTATAGCGTTATGAACAATTGAAATTGTTAATAACAATATATATTCTGAACCAATATCCATCAAAAACTAATCAGGACTGAGTTACATGAAAACGCGTCGATTGACACCTTGATGGCTTCGATTCGCATATCCATTCGTGAGAAATCGTTGACCAAAATTTAGGGCACATACATACAAAAATCCACACACACACACACACAGTCGGGGCTGTTTTAATTTTTAAAAATGAAGTTTAAGACGCCATCAATGAGTAACAATAACCAACTATTTTTCCATATCATTAATATTGTTTATTGTGTACAGTATTTGACTCAAGAACATTTCAAACAGCTATAAACATAATCTCCTGTCATTGACTATCACCAATCTTCAACATTTTGTTATGAAAATATCTCGAAAATGCGTCAATTTTGGGAAAAGAAAAAAAAATATCTTTTTAGATTGCAGCCAAAATTAATAACTAATTCGCTTCTTGGAAAAAATACGATTCCTTAACACCTTGGCATTACGAGATAATCAAAACAAGGAACATACATTGAAATTTCGTTTACATGTCAAAAGATAAGTGTAGTTATATTATTTAATTTTATAATCTTCTATTAATTGTTTTATTGTCGGCGGCTTTACTACTATCTGACTATTCTCCTTTGGTGGCATTATTATCTCGAACACTCGATAGTACTCCAAAATTTTCTCTGGAAAAAATAAAATGATTAGTCACATTTTTGCGTCCTTGCGATCTGGTGGTGACGCTGTATGAACAGAATTGCATAAACGTGTGTGGATGTTAATTTTAGGCCTAAAAGCCAAGGCAATGATGAAATTTTTTTCCGAAATTGTACAGTATACACACAGTTTAAACCAAGGATCACAATGCCCCATGGTCATTATATTCCGTGATTTACCCAATAATTGAAGGGAAACCATGAGAACCCTTAATTAGTACAGCCGCTTCTTTTAGTTACCATTTTAACCGTCCGGTCAGTAACCACAGTGGATACCTACGTATAGTGGATACCCGGGTACTCGGTCGCTGACTGGACAGTTAAGTAGTCGTTGACTAGAAAAATTAAATAGAAAAATACTTAAAAACTACGGAAAACAAAATTAATTCGTTTCCCAAATTATAAATTATTGAAAAAAAAAACAGGAAAACACAAATCTTACGGAAATTGTAATAATCTTCTAAACCTCCAATCCCCCATGAATTAGACGATTTGACACAAATATCGAATACGAAAAGAAAGTCAGAAAGTTCAAAAACAAATGAAATATTGAAAATTTTGAACCGTTAAAAACGTTGAAACTTGAAATAATTTGAGAAAGGTTGAAAATTAGAACAAAATTTTTTGGAAATTCTTAGAATCCCAAAGTTGTCCAAACATTCCTGTAGGAAAGTCGTAAACTAGGATGAGTGAACTCATTTTCAGGGTTAGTTTTTGAGGAAGGTCCTAATCTATTCGCCATCAACTCTCCAACTCCAAAGGAAAAGCAGGTGAAAAATACGAATGCACTGATTCTAAAGTATCATTCTCCTCTAGAATGAACTCACGGACTTACCAACATCATTTTTATGTAATTTGTATTGTTCGGCTATTTTTTCAACAGAATTGGTCTTAGAATCCGTCACATGAGCACCCATGAATTTCAATGCATCCTGCAAAAGCACATATCCCGGACGGGCCCTGTCGGGTTGCCAAAATCCGTAATCCCACTCGGGCGATCCCGTCGTATTCGTCGGTAATATTTTTTCAGATTTCCCTTCCGGTTCAGTCTGTAATAAAAGTTAGCAAAAGATTGAAAAATTTTCAGACATTTTGGAAAAAAAAAATCCAAAATAATTTCCCTTGAACATTTTCAGAATCATAAACTTCAGCTATATTTTAAGACAATTTTTTGAAATTTGATATGAAGTCTCAGGTACACATCAGAGGAGTCCGAATTTTCATGGCTTTCAATAGTTGTTATGGATTTACAAATATACGGAGATTTTTGGTTTCATGAAAAAAGTTAGGACTTTAGTGTAACCCAGTAGCTGTTCTGAGCCTTCCGCTTTTCGTGAAATATGAAGTTTAACGTACGGCACTCAAAGTACCGTGAATTTATGAATTTAGTAAAAGTTCTGGCACTAACGTGTCGAAATTTTTAAAAATCAAATTTTCTGTGGCTCTCGAAGAGTATAAAATTTTGGCCTTTGCATATTTTCAAATTGGAGATGAATGCAACGTTCACTCCAAAGTTTTACAAAATTTTATTGAAATTCTTATTATCCTGTTTTTTTCTGGTGTTCTTGGTTGTTTGGTCAAATTATCTGGAAGACTAACAATTGATTAAATATCAAGTGAATTCCACGCATGGACATTTGAAAGTATAAAATAATTACGGGATCTTGCTTACTATTGCTTGCATAAACAATGATAGATAATGCCTATAGTTATGATTATAGGTGTGAAGAATGGGCACGTTATTGGTCAGAAAGGAATACGTTCGTTCATGTCATCTTCGATTATTTTAATATCAATTAATGATTTACAATCGGAGAAGCTATTATGTTCAAATTCGCAACAATGAAAGATGGAAAATAATTGGTTTATAATGGAATCTATGAAGCCACGTGACCCAGTATTTCATTTCGACTCTCCAATCTATTCTACTGACAAATACTATTCTAATTGGTTCCACGTATCATCGTTTATTTAAGGTCATTTGAATTCAAAGATGCCATTGTGAACAAGCCCACACAGCCAGTTTCAGGAAGTGCAGAAGCCAAAGCAAATTCATGGTGTTCCAAAAGAGAAGATTCCCCACAGCATTCAGCACACCACTCATCAACATGCCTGCTATTCAAGTGTCCACAAGCATTAAAGTTCTCACGAGGGATATACAATTCCTCCAAATCCCAAATTCCTCTAAGCTGCCATTTGCAACCTGACCAGGCCGACCTACGCTTCCTCCTTCCCTATCACGAAATCTCAAGTTAACGACCCCTGAGACACCCACCCCACAACTCATGTTCGCTAAACGGATTTAAATACCACCCAAAATTATATTTCTGGAGCTGAACAAATACTTGACCAGCTGAAAACTCTCAATATTCTCCAAATCCTCACAGAGATAAAAGCCTTAATTACGGAATTGGAAAAAGCAAACACGAACGTGGAAGATCTCACGATTCTTGCCTTCTGCGAAGACCTGTTCACCACCACCATTGGTAAACCTTATAAATATCTTAGCATTCGATATTTTAGTTCCTTGACTGAAAATAAAACTTGAAGAAAAACAACATCAATTCGGTCCATCCGCTCACTAGAAACCCTGAGCCCACAAATCAGTCACGTACATACACATACACACAAAAAGCTCATCATAAGGGTGTCAGAATGATGTTAAACGTCGAAGAAAGGAACAAAAAATTATTTTTGACACTTTTCATATTAGAGGTCATTGCAATGACTGCTCTAGATAAGGAAGTTGAATAAGTTGACATTCCAGACTTCTCGCTGATCAGGGAAGACAGACCAGCTAACTCGGATGGTTGCGTCGCTGTGGCTATACATAAAACCCTTGAATTCAAAGTTTTTCCGGACGACCTCTCTTCCCTCACCACATACATGGGAGATCCAAGTAAATAATGAAATAACAAGAATCTAATCCTCATACAATCCGTCTGATGTCTCACGAGATACAATTCTGGTAAGTTATCTATCGTTTCGAAATACTCCAACAATTATTGCTTTGTATTGAGAAGCCAATACAAAGTACACCGCTTGGACTTGCGCTAAGCCAAAAGAATCAGATAAATGGCATACTCATTTCTTCACTGGATGGAAGAACAATCTGCTCTTTCCAAATGTTCCAATATACTATCCTTGCAAGTCGAACATTCCTACATCTTAACAAACAATATCTGCATCATACACCGCTTCCGTACTCTTTCCGAATCTCCTCCATTGATCTGTCATTGCTTTCCTCCCATTTGGTAGGCTTGCCTTACATACTCGCTCGGAAATATTGAATCATGTGAAGGCTGACTGGAAGCAATTCGAAGAAGTCATAAATGATGAAATATCTGTTCTAAACTCTCCTTGTAATAACCAAAAAGCAATAGATATGCATAAAATAAACTTCACGCATATGATTCAAAAAATTCTGGATTCCTCTACCACTATCAACTCCTCTCAATCTACTCATACCCTACTTCCCCCTGACATAGTCTCTTTAATCAAAATCGAAGCACCATGCTAGGTAAGAATGGCCAAAAAAACTCGTAACCCCTACCTAAAATCCAACCTGAATGGTGCAGTACGAAATATTTTAATAAGTTCGATAAAAACTTGCTTCTCACACTCAACTCCAATAAGCAGATATACACAGAGGTCTATGACGAGGCAAAGACACTCTGGGAATCAAATCTTTTGAGTAGCAAACGATAGTAAATGTTGAAACAATCCACTAATCAAAACGCCTATTAAATTGTTCTCACATTTCTGTCAGCCAAACACTAAGCAAACAGGTCGGCCCCTAGTGTCGATGATATTCCCAATAGTCAAAACCTTCCCATTGAAGCAATAAGCCTACTCACAAAACTATCCAATGCATGCCTCCATCAATATTTCCCGGGACTTAGGACAAGAGCAGTGGGCATTCCAATTCTCCAATAACCAAGCCTGGTAAGCCCCATCATATGTTATAAGTAAGCTACAAGCCTATGGGCTTCCTACCCGTACTAGCTAAGCTCGTTGAGCGAACAATTTCATTTTACCATAGAAGATCTATGATCTAGATAGAGGAACTAAATGCCATGCTAAACGATCAATTCGGTTTTCACTCAAACCACTCGACCTGCCACCCTGCCCCTAGGCGGGGGTGAGAGGGAGGGGGTCAGCATAAATGTCCTCGGGTACGATAGAGGTTTCTGGAGATTTACCCTGTGGTTAGAGAAAAGACTGCTTGAATGGCGACAGTAGCCCCAGGCCGTACGGGTGGGTGTCCAATACTCCCTTCGGAAGAAATGCTCAAGAATAGCTACCGTGGAGAGTACGAACGAGTGGAACGGAGACAACAAGAAAAAATAAGTCATGATTGTATGACTGTGAATGCACAAATAAAGTCAACACAAGCACTGGTTCTTTCTAAAGAAAGTGTTAATTTCAATATTTTAAAAGTGAGTCGATCAAAAGAATTTCAGGCTTTTTAAATTAGGAAATTATTTTTTTTCTCAAAAATCTTTCTTTCATCCCAAAATTTGCCGGGTTTGCGATTTGGAAGTGTTTCGAATGCTTTTTTTACATTAAAAATTAGAAAGATCTAATTCTTGCGCGAAAAAAAAAAATATAAAAATCGAATTATTCCCAAAGAACATTATTAAAAATTCTAAACTTCGACACATTGAAAAGTTGCAAAATTTGAAATTTAGAAAAAAAAAATGGATTTTGAATGTGTAATTTTAGATGTAATATTTTAAATCTGCAATTCCGAACTTTTAAGTCAAAATTTTAGATAGTACTTTTTTGATTTTAAGTGTGTTGAATATATCAAGTGTTGAAGGAGCAATATGGTGTCATTGATGTATGATGACAATGTCTGCGTACGAAAAATCATGTTTTGATACTCTGTGGTGTACGCAGTTTGCATCGTGGACAATAGTCCTCCTACCAGATTCTCACAAAAGAATGATCGGGGATTAATAGCTGGAACAATCATAAAACAATTCCAAAAACGGGGACACTACACTGATGCATTAACAAAGATTAATGCTCAATTATCGTTTTACCCAAAGTACTCAGGTCAACGATGAAAATTTTTTCAATTCATTGGAGAATTATGATGGAATTGTTTAGGTGTAACTTAAACTTACAATTTTCACATTTGATGTCACAAAAACTTGTTTCAATCGTTCGTGAAGCTGCGTATCTTGCTTACTTTGCGTCTCCATGAAATTAGGATTAGCTGTAACCCCAAAAGACCATTATTCAGAACAGAAAAAGTGAAATTATTGCAAATAATTAGGGAGGAAACTATGTAATTTTTACAATTTTTAAAATGTTCGACATGTTCAATTTTCAGGTTGAAAGTATTCTCCGTCCTTCTTTAGTTTTTAAATTTGGGATGATTTATACGGTTTTAGAGTAATTTCTCCCATTCGAACAACATACCATGTAGGTATGAAAACCTCGAACATTTTACGAAATCTTTATGAAATTTGCAAAATTATGTAACCCTGAAAAGTTTCAAGAATCTCCAAGCATCAATCATGTAATTCTTTCAGTTAAAAAAAAAATTAAAATTAAAAACAATGATTCATTTTGGGGAAAAAACTTGATTTTGGAAAAAAAAGAGTTTTCACATCTCTAATTTTAAAAACCATAAAAAAAATCTGAAAAACCGTCAATGTTACGGTAGCAAAACTTCTTGAAAGTCTAAAAATTTCATGAATTTTGTTCCCCAATGTTGTAACGTTAAATGATTTTTTTTTAAGATATCAAAAATTAATCATTCGAATAAAAAGAAATATTGCCAAAAAATTTGAAAGCGTGAAAAAAAGCAAATTGAAAATTTAAAATGATATAAAAGTCATTTTTCAAAAAATACGTTTCGAATTATTACAAAGAATTGAAAAATCCATAAGTTTTTATAAAAATTTCCAAACATCAGAAAATGTGGAATTTGAAGAATTCAAATTACCAAAATTTCAAAGTTTGGAACGGTTTCAAGAACGACCCAAAATCACGAATTTTTCAAAATTGAAAGATGACAAAAAAACAATAGCTTTGGTGAACTAAGCACTACGGATATTAATGGCATTGTGGAGTTTTTCCGAACTTAAAAAGGGCAAAAGTTTCCAGTTTGAAGAAAATTGAAAATTCCCAATTAAAATAAATTTGCAAATTTCCAAAATTCGGTGAATTTGCCATTTCAATACTCTTACATTTTAAGGGACAAAAAATCAGAAATTTCAACAATCCCCTCTAGTTGGTAAAGAATTGCAATTCAGTTGTCAAAACCATTTACCAAATCATTAGGCGCTTACAAATTGAAGACTTTGGATTATAAACATTTTTGTAACCTTTTTTTAAAAAAATGCAAACATTGAAATTGCAATTTCTTTGAAAATGGGTGCAAAAAAGTCTACTCTGTCTATAGAGATTTTGTTTCAGAATGAATACTACCTTTTTTAGCAATTTTTATTTGTTGTGCAGTGGACGGATAACTTGGAGCAGGTGTCGGTTTTTCCTTACTAAGGACTTTTTCGGCCCTTTCAACAATGTTATAATTTTTGAAAGGAGTTTTTACCTTCGAAGGTATGCCACCCATCTTCTGAATCTAATAATTAATTGATTAGCGATTTCTTAAAATCTTCCTGTGTCGCTTACGTCTACTCTTCATAGGTTAAGACGTGGTGGCCCGTAAACTCTGTAAAAACACAAAATTATGATTTTTGGGCTCTGCAAAATTTTAGAGTTACTCAAGATGAGCTAAACTGGCAAATTGTGTTTTTTTTTCAATCAATCGAACTCACAAAAAAGAGGCGATTCCCAACAATTGCAAAACAATTACCCTGGCGATTGAGTTTTCGCCGGATCAAATGGTTGTTCGGTGTTTGAAAGTGGTTACTTTTATTTTTGTAAAAACTATTGAAAAATCGCAGTATTGTTCGTAGATATACGAATATTAATCATTTCGGGGCTTATTGTGTAAACACTGAACGTAATTATGATAAACAATTAGTTTCTATTCATGAAAATTAACTGTAACCAAATAATTTGGCGGGGGGGAGGGCAATGCGAAGAAGATAGAGGCGCTATCTAGCGATGGTACACTACCATATTATGTCAGTAAAAATGAATGTGAGTACATAAGGCTGATATCCGAAACCCCAATGTGTCTCCAGTACAAAAAAAATTGAAAGAAATATGTTCTGTTTTAAATGAAAGGCCTTAAAAATAATATAGAGTATATTTTACTTCGGAATCATTGTAGATTTAATCCAAAATACAGAAAAATGAATGAAAAGCGGGGGACTATCGAGGTGTATGTACATTACCGACAGTTAAGTCGGTTTTTCAGGGTTGAGGTCACGAAACCCAGATCGGAATTACCAACTGTTGCATAGAAAGAACTGGAACTAGTTGGATTCAAAGAACATTGTACGAAAGGCATAACATCAGATAACATATGCGACAATTATGTAAAGGGGAATTATTGAAAAATAACGTACTTGATCGATTGGCATGTGCAAATAATTCATTCGTAATCAAGTACGATATATATAGGGATACCTGTCACGAAAAACGCCTTCACAGTCCCGATCAATCCCGAATTACGGATGTGTGGAAATCAGCAAGTTTATGGGCAGTGTCTTTCAATAGAACAGACATTACGTTACAACATTATCATCGCAGTATAGCTCCGGGCAAAATTTATTTGATGGGAGATGCGTATAGTAGATTGGTTTATGAATACACTGAATATGAGTGCCGTAATTGATTTAGCACATCAGCTCCGTTTTTGCACTTGAAAGACAACATGAAACTTGTCGTCTCCTCCGTTATACATATTCCCTTCTAACAATTTTCCCCAATATACATTATGCCTGTCATTTGATCTCCAATGACAATAGAATATTAAACAGTACTATAAGCAAAATAATTTTTCTTTACGTCCCTATAATAAAGAAATACGAACACAAAGAAGCAATCCACGATGGAATCGAAATTGCATGATCGTATGGGCGTGTTCGACATTACCACAATCCGAATGCAAATAACCCCCACCCGCAAATGTTCGGTGCTTTGGTCGATATATAGCACTTCATGTAATTGGATCAGAGATTCCTTATAATCTCTGATTGGGTATCAAATGAAACGGTCATGGCAGACTCAGATTAATGATATTTGACAAAATTGAAAAAATTAACTAGTGTCATTTATACGGGCGTACATATTTCCGACAGCATGGGGAGTAGACGATAATTTTATTATCAAATACGCTATTCATTAAAGGATCTCATGCGTCGTTCACGATGTTAACACAGAATTTCCTCTGCAGTACTATGCATGAAAAATGCAATTTATGCCAAAATGGCGCCCACGGATACCTTACCGACGGTATATCGAAAACGGTTTTTTTCAGACAAAGTGGAATTAGTATGCATATGCAGTATGTACAACCAAGTACTTCAAAAGCGCAAATGCGCTTGAAATCAATTCAACCCATTCTGACAGACAGTATCACTTTTTTTTGCCTCTTGCCAATTCAGGTACAATTTCTATATTTATTAATAGTTTTCTTCAATCTGATTGAGTAGTCAAGATCATTTTTCAATCAACGACTTGTTCGCATGCAAACTCTTTCGGAACGCTATTTAAAACTACCCCCTACGATTAGACAGTCTTTGATATTTATCAAGACAATAAGGCGCACAAGGAAAGTAACTTCAATCCTTCCATACTTATACCCGTACACATTGATAACAGTCTCTTGTGCTCATTTGTTTTGACCGCGTGATGCGCCGAGGCGAATCTCTGTGTCCCAAAGATGGGCCCTTGCGGTTATGATGGCCTGCGAATTAAGTCTTCCGCGTTCGATGAAATGTTGTAATCAATAAAGCTGGATTACTCGAATCAAATTCTTATGAGTCTTGGGTGCATATCTTACTGATGAGATATTCCTTGCCACAACAAAACTATTGTCTTCCAAAGTACAGTCATTCTCAATTTTACGGTCGTTGTAAGCTTCTAGCGCAAGCTAGAAGAGTCATACTCACACATCTTCTCTAATTCATTCCATAATAAATCATCTCTTTATACATTTACAGCATGCGATGTCAAGAAGGATCACGCGTTATAGGGATCAGCCATTATTCGGATGATGATTAAGTGTCTTTAATTGGCAAAGTACTTAAAACAAATCGGAATTCTTTACCAGGTGTTTGTAGTAAATACCGTCGCGATCAACCAAAGAGATTCATAATTCATCCATTATCATTGAAGTCACATAATCCAAATCAAACATGGCTTATAAATATGATAGGGATTTTCAATTTCGCAAGTTACGGTGTTTCCATGTTAAAATCTGGGTGCCGTGACATCAACCCCTCGGGTGTCAAGGGGCTGGTTCAGAGTTAAACCTTTCGGTTATGAATAACTCTTTCTCAACTCTTAAGCGAGTAAGAGCTCAGAGTTGAACTTTGGGGATATGACCAATACTTTGGCAACTCTTAAGCGAGTAAGGGTTCAGAGTTGAACTTTTGGGGTTCTGACTACACTTTGACAACTCTTAAGCGGGGCAGAGTTAAGAGTTGGGCTTCGCGGTTATGACCAGCTCTTTTTCAACTCTTAACCAGTTAAGAGTTGGACGTTGGCTTTATGGCCTACTCTTGGGCGGATCAGAGTTAAGAGTTGAACTTTGGGGTTATGACCAACTCTTTGGCCACTCTTAGACGGTCAAGAGCTAAGAGTTGTAATTTTAAATTTTAACCTTAAATCACTGGAATTGGGGGGAGCTAATTGAGATCTGAGATCGCTGGTTCAAGTCCGGCATGGGCGCTATTTGTTTTTTTTTCAGGCTTTAACTCACACGACACAACCGAGCGGGAGTTTCGTAAAAGAACCGAGCTGTACAAATCCGAGGTTTTTTCCAATGGTTTTCCCTCGATTCCAGTGATAAACTGAGAAAATGCTGTACAGTGGGGTTAAAGGGGGGTGGGATGAGAACAAATCGTAAAGGCCCGAAAGGGTATACGAATAGAGTGGAATGGAATTTAGAAAAGACTAAAGGATATATTTACGGTGATAAAATTTCGAGAGTGAATAAATAATAATGCTAGGGACAAATCGTACATTTTTTCCCGCCAATGAAACCGAAAATTTGGGGTAAATCGTCAACAATTTGGAAAAAATGAGGAATAGGGGTCGAACATCCTTAAGCAGAGATTGAACACTGGCTTTCATTATCCCTCACCATGCTAGGGGATAATAAAATACAATAAATGAGGTGTGAGTGTGACCCTCGACGGGTCGCATCTACAACTTCCCGATAGTGTGTGTGTGTGTGTGAATATACACGTATGAAGTCAAGTTGCATATCAGTTACGCAAATTCAACTATTAATCGATTACTACGATTTTTTATCGATATCTCGTAAAATATGATGCCTAGCAAAAAAAGGAATACAATATGAAATATGTTGTTTCACGAGCGGGACAACTTTTGTTTGATACTTTTTCTCGTATCTGTCATCGTTGTCGAAATACAGCGTTATAAACAATTAAAATTGTTAATTAAGCGATATCTCTTAAATTAGCGCAATTATGGAAAAAAAAGTAATTAAACATAAAATATGTATCTTCATGTGGGGAATAACATTCGTTGGAAACTTTTGCCCCTCTCTCCCTCTTGCACTCACGCTATGGCAATTGAGAACGCACCTATAAAAACTGGTGCATATAGGGAATTACCCGCCTCGTGGTAGTTCAAAAAAAATTGGAAATATCGTCAAAAGTCATTATTGATATCCAAAGACGTAAAATGTTCCCGGCTAACGCTGTTTTTGCAGTTTTTTAAACTCTCTATAGTGTGGAAATCGATATGCTGAGAACCGCTGTTGAGTTATCACCGAAATTCTCGAGGCGAGTTGCAATACCGATAATTTCAACCGTTACACCATAGTTCCGCGGCCGCCGCTAAGTATCGGAGGACTGCTCATGGCAACACTTTTAGCATAGGACCTGCTGATCTTTCAATCTCTGGAGATATCTTATGAAGTTCCCCGATTATCATGTGGTCGGTTATATGGAAAAAATGATAAAGTTCTGGATGTCCCAAATAGCCACGTGGATCAACTGTAATAGGAACATACTCGGCCCAGGTTCAGCTCTGGCGATTGAGTTTCCACGCAACATCCACTCTGATGCCATCCATTATGAGATAAACAAGTTCTTGTAATTGATGATAAATAACTAATGGCTATAAATTACCGCAAATGGGGGATGCAGATTAAGTTCATTTTCAAATTAAATCATAATTCTTGAAGAACATAAGTGTATTTAATACAGGAAAAAGTTGGGTTTAATGTCATCTCCATCTATGTTGCTACATATCTAAGCATTTGTTAATGAACTAATTGAGACCACCAATCCAGGATTTGGAACAAGTGGGTACTCTAATCTAAGGAACTGTTTTTTTTGCAAAATTGAGGTTTAACTCACTTGGAACGCATACGGAATTGCTACCAAGTGGCTATATTTGCCCCTGACTTAAAAATTTCTCCCATGTATTTGTTGCTTTGGGAAGTACATAACATTTTCGTTAAGGCAAACCAGGTAGAACAGCCGAAGGCATTCCCAAACATTATGATACACTAATTCCGGACCATGACATTGAATTTACTTTGACACAGAAGCACTGAGAAGTTGGATAAATGGAAATTGAAACGCCACCAGAGAGCCCAAAATTATAGGCGAAGCAATCACAATAAGATGACTAGGTCCAGCAGATCAACAATTGAAGTAGACGAAACATTTTTTAATGTATAATTAATCTCATTTAATTAATCTTATATTCTCAAGTACTCAACACTGGGTTTTACGTCCAGTGAATATTACAAATAATTTATACACTTTATACACATAATCGAGGAAAATCAAAAGCAATTCCCCTTTATATACAAAAAATTGTCTCATTTGACTGTGGAGATGATTTTTCTTCCATAGAAAAAAATGCAAAAAACAGATCAATTATAATTCATGAATTATAATGTGTAACGAAGATGATTCGTTGACTATTCATTAATATAATGAATCATTTCCAGCTAGTTTTCATAATACATGAAAAAGAATTATGTAGTCGTAGCAGTAGACATCTGTGAGCTTTGTGGTAAGAATTTGACGTTGATCATTGATAAGTCAATCATTTTGCGCTGGTATTTTTTATGGAAAACCATGGCAGCCGAGTGAGTTTTGAAAACAACTGTTGCTGTTCCCTCTCCCATTACAATGCTCTGTAACATTAATTATAAACACAAAAGGTTAATTGATTAATTGAGTATTTGCATGATTTTTAGATTCATAAACTTTGGATATTTTTCCATTCTATATAATTTTAAAAATTTTTCGAAAAAAAAACGATTTTGTTCCTAAAAATTTTACTAATTTAACGAACAAAAGTGGTCATAAATGACATAAAAGTCCCGTGATGTGATTGGCGTGGCGTCATTGTGCTGTTTGTAGCGCGTATATTTGAATGAACAATAAGTCATGTATAATATTTTATAGTGCTGAACGAATTAAAATTAATTTGTTTTTAATTTTAAGTTTTATACATCATATTCTTAATGTCAGATTTTACTGAAAATAATTAAAATTGAAATGCATTTTTGTGAAATGTTTTTCTAATTTTAAAGTGAATGTGTTTGGAGGTTCTGAATATGTCAGTGTTGTTATACTAGGCTTTTGAGGGGTATCAGTTTGACAGTTTAGTTAGTGATTATCAACAAATCAATAAAAATGTCTAACCAATTGTTCCGTTTCACAGAATTCAATGGAACATTAATAAACAATTTTTTCTGGTGTAGCCTTACCAATATTTCTAGACGTTGGAACTACACACCAACAAAACTCGTTTTTTGACGACATTTCGAGTAATTAAATAATTTTATTTTAGTATAAAGAACACTATCAGATGTATTGTTAATCAAGCATAACTCAACACAACAATTGTTTACACTTGCTACGTGCTTACGAGATTTGCGCTGACAATTTCAAATGAAGTAAGCATCGTGACGTCACATTCGCGAGATGGAGCTACTTATTCATTTAAATATTGTTTTTTTTTTTCATTTATTAAATTATTTAAATTGGTATGAACAAAATCGAATTTTTTTTTCAAAAATTTTTAAAAATTATATCGAATGTAAAAATATCCAATGGTTATGAATATGAAAATCATGCACATACCCAATTGCATGATTATAATTTGCATAGAAATGTAGGCATTATTTACACTGAATAGGTAAGCAAAATGTGAAATGTGATACATAGAACTAAGAAAAGATATCTCATGCAAGTTTTCAAACTATCAATTGTAGTTGAGTGAATCAATCAATATGACTATACAATTTCGTTAGGTACTGATTATCATATACATCAACTGCTGAGGGTAATAGATCTAAGTTGGCCTCTAAAATGGTAACTAAATGAGAATTAAGTAAATGAAATTGAAAATGAGTGATTACCAGTCGTCAACAACAAATCGGAATATTTTGGCATATAACAGGAATTGAATTAGATGGGAGACTGCGTAAATATTATAAATGGAAAAAAAAAATTATTTCCACTCAACAAGTTGTATTCAATTAATGAATTAATAAATATGTAATAGACAATCACCTCCAGAGTTCCGATTCCTTGGCACATTCGGCGAATGTATACTTCTGAAGTGCTTGCTGCTAGATTTTCGATTAAAATTGTAGTAGATTTTCCCTCAGCAAGCCTTTTCATTTGCACCTGCTTTTGGAGGACAACTCTATTGGCTGGAACAGTTGCAGCAGGTTTTTTTATAACTCCTGGTATCACATCACCGACGACAACTTTCCTCAACGTATTCGGCTTATCTTTGATAACAGTTCGCCCACCTACGCTCTTCTGAAGTTGAAGTGGTCCTTTAGTTGATCCTTCGGCTGATTGGACTTTGATCAATGGATTCTCGACGTTTGTTTGCGCTTTCTGAAGATTCGAGACCGTTTTTTGGATCGACGTTGCCACTCGAGTATTTGGCAATTGCTTTTGAATAACCACTCTACGTGTTACTAATGGTTTTTTCGCAATTTCTTGCGAATTCACTGACTCTGCCGGTTTCTCAGGTGGTTGGACTGTTCTCACAATTCGCGCAGGCTTCTCCACCTAAAAATAAAATTTACTATAAAAATGAGGATTTTTCAAGTGACAACTATAAACATCCATAAAAAATCGGTTGATTTTGTGAACAAATGTGAATGCATTTTTATTTTTACTTTTTGTTCATTCAATTGCACTTAATTAGGCGTAATTAAAAACGCAGAGAACAGTTTAGCCAGAATTGCAATTTTTAAAACATTTGCATTACAATCTAATAAAAAATTTGTTTTCTATAGATCTAGGACTTTAGCTATTAATTGAATAATCGTTTTCTCGTTCATCAATCTACAATTTTGATCATTATCCTCGTAACGAATATTGAGATTTTCAGCTACTTCATTTGGGATTTTTTTAGGAGAATTAAAGATTAACCTACCTCCGTAACTTGGGTAGGTGCAACGCGCATTCTCGGTCTAGCACTCGGTGCAGTAGTTTCTAGCCGATCTTTCAAGAGAGGTGGGATAGGTTCGCTTTCCGGCTGATTATCTGAAATAATTTATTAATCAAACTCATTATTATGCCATTTTTGTTGGAGTCCTTATTGGTTGATAAAAATGGTGATTCTTTTTGTGATTTACATATTCAAATATCAAGATTAAACTATGTAAACAAATTTCCGTTCGAATGGGGAACTTACCATTGGGTTTAAGCTCCTTGGAATCATCTTGCTTTTCCATCGCAGCTTGCTTCCTTCGATTCTCTTTTTCCTGGAGAATTTTCTCGCGGAGGCGCTTTTGTTCCTCCATCTTCTTTCTGTATTCACGCTCATCAGGATCCATCTCCGGCTCCTGTAATTAAATAGAATGGTTAATAATCTATACATTAGATATTTGGAGATAAAAATAAAAAAATTCTCTTATTATTATTTATTATTTTTCAAAAACGCGGTATTTATTTTTAAAAATTATCCCAGTGAGCGGGTGTTTAACGTGTTACTTGAAGAATTACTACTATTTCCTTCCATCAAGTTGGCATAATGATGCCCTAAAAATTACTTACATACTATTTAATTACTATTAACTTACATAGACGTTTAGATTAAATTACAGGTATGAAATTTGGCAAATCAAAAAATAATTCGAGCTCCATATATAATTGTACAGTTAAATGATTCCTTAAAAAAAACTATGTGTGAAACCAATTCATTTAGGAACAATGAGTATTTCTCAAACTACGTAAGAGAAAATATATAAGGCGATAGGAATGAATTAAGGAGATAAAATTGGATTTAATCATTACCTGAACATCTTTATGGCGATCATTGGATTCAGTACGTGGTTCATTTAAGTTTCTATATGGCTTTAATCGCTTAGGACTAACATCACGTCCTCTCTCGTGGGGCTCTGGAGTACGTTTTTGGCCAGGTCTCGTTGTACGACTCGATGAATTTGGCGGCCTTCTTTGATCGTAAGAATCATTATGATAGTTATTACTGGGAGGCGGGAGTCGAGACCTTGGTGGGGGGTCCCTCGATCGTGGAGGAGGACTTCTGTCTCTGTATCTTTGATCCTGAAATTAAGAAAATAAGAATGAAAGATTATTAAGTTTTCATGAACCAATTCTTCGATGATTGTGAAATTTGTACCCAGGTGGGATAATTGCCCTACCCTTTGAAAATAACAATTGTTTCATACAATTTTGGTTCTGATAACATTGACCTGTTTTATAAAACGGTCTTCAATATATGATATATTTTCTTTTCTACATTTATTTCTACAATTAATTCAAAAATTTTAATTTAAAAATAAAATTCTAAAATTTGCATTTAGAATGTTTATCAAACAACGAAAACAACGAATCTGATTTTTGTAAAAATTGCAAATATTAATCCTGTATTAGGTCAAGCAATAACATTGATGGACTACATCGTATTCGAAATTCCTTCAAATAAACATTGTAAATTTTGACTGCGACAACCTTCCCACTTTACCAGTTGAGTCTCTCAAATTTCTCTCATTTTTACTATAAGTATCAATGCATTCAGTTTCTACTGAAAATATCAGTCCGTCAATTCTCCGGGAAATGTGTCACTTCAGAGGAAAAACTTTGATGAAATTTTTTAGTTTGATTATCGCTTTCATGAAGCCTTTTCATATTTTTCTAGAGTATCTCTGTAATCACGGATTTCAAAACACAACGAATAGAGACATATGGAACTTACGTCTGGATAGGGATCTCTGCTATCAGATTTGTATTTATCGTAATCCCTATAGCTGCTATCACGTCCATAACTGCTCTCCGCGGAATAGCTTCTTACAGGGCTTAAGCTTCTTGGTTTTGCTTTATTCTCTTGCCAGACGTCAGAGAAATATGCATATGGATCCTAAACAAATAGAATAATCGATAATTATAATTAATGTTACTAATATATAGTATGTTAGTTACTTAGTTATGTTCGTTTACTTCTATTTATTCATTGAATTTTTTTTACTCAATTATCTTATTTAAATTCAATTACACTAATTGTAATGACAATTAATAAATATAATTGAAGGATTGATGTAAAAACTTACATCAGTTTTGTTCGCAGGATGATTTTTCTGATGATTTGAGTTTTCTGCATTCGGCGATGTATTAAATGGTGGCTGGCCAGGGTAAGAGCCCGCATTCGGTCTAAATTGTTCATTGGGATGGGGATGTACCGGAGACTGCTGAGCATTGTCCCAAGCTGGCCTTGCTGTAAAAAAAAAGAAAAAAAAATCAAATTAATTAAGAAACGAGGAGCGCAACTTGCCGATCAGTAATTTGGCGAAGATTCTATTGAGACTTGAAAAAATGACGTTAACAAATGTTTCTAGGCAAATTTTTTAGGAATAAAGTTTTTTAAAAATATTAAGTTGATTATCAATGTAATAACAAATGGATCAGCTGAGTTGGGTCGATTTTCGTTCAACTTCAGTGTTCAATGAATAACTCACAATCTAAGGAAGATAGTAGCATGTTTTTTTCGGATGTTTTCTGAAAGCAATTCGATGATTTACAAGTTCACAGCTAATGAAAGATATATTACCTTCACTCGTCGTTTGTGGATTGCCCCGGAAGTGCGGATTAATGAGTATCTTCTGAGGAATCTGAACATTGGGAACGGGTGGTTGATGCTGGGGTGGACACGGTGGAAATTGATTAACCGGGTTATACGGCGGTCTAACATCGTAACCAATTCTGTGTTCCCAGGCTGGCTCCTGGAGCGGTGGACGAGGTTCGAAGTTCGGTCCACCCATGGGTGGACCCTGGTGTTGATGGGGTGGTCCGTGAAGCATTTGAATCGGCACTGGGCCCGGCCTGAATCCAGGCATTGGACCGTCAGGCTGCCCTTGGACCATTCCTGGATGTGGTGGGTGCATAGGTGGGCCTTGATTCCCACCCATGGGTGGTCCAGGTTGTATGGCAGGCATCATAGGACCTGGTGCCATCATTGGCTCATGTTGGGGCCTTGCAAATTGCTGGTTTGGCATGAATCCTGGATTCATTGGTCCATTGAATCTTGGAGCAGGTCCCATTGGCATGGGACCACGTGGTCTGAAGTCCATTGGTAGATTTTGGTGGTGTGGTGGGCCCTGAAATTGACCTGGGGAAAATTGACGCGGTTCGGTGAAGGGTGGACGTGGACCTCGGGGCGGGCCACCTTGGGGAAACTGTTGGAATTGGTTCTCCTGGTGGTAAGGTGCTGGCGGACTTATTATGTTTGTGGGTCCGTTCTGAAAGTGACGGGGCTCCTGCATTGGAGGTCGGTATGGCGAGTTATCGTCAAAGGATTGTCGAGGCACGAATCTGCAAATTACAATTATTATTAGATGTTATTACAAGTGTCAACAATAGCGACTTCGTTGCGTGACTTTAATACGCGACTTTTTTGCGTACTTCGAGGAGGTGATTTACAAATGCACGTCTAGAGATTTTTTTTTAAATATCAGAATTAGGATAACATTTTTGTTGAAGTTCCTTTGGATCTAAAGAATTAAAATATTGTAATAATCAGAAGAAAGCATCAACATTGTAGGATTTTCCAAAATTTCACGAAGGCACAAGGAATATTTAAACAATTTTTAAATTGTTTAACAGTTCAATATTTTTTTAATGGTAGCAGGGAATATCAGGAGTGCAAAAACAATAATCAAACAGAATTGAATGATGAAAAAAAATCCACCCACCTTGAATTGTAATTCCCCATGTTAGATGGATACCTGCCGACCCGGGTGCCTCTCATCCCCATCGCTGTGCCGCGCCCCCTTCCCCGCCATCGGAAATTGGGCCGACTCTGCTCAACAGTGACAACACTCTCCAAAGAGTCCGGAATATCGTGATTCATTTTTGGCGGAATCATGATCCTCTCAGTCTCAAATCTATTTCGTCTCTCTTTGGCCTCCTCGCCCTCGTCCTCTTCCATGTGTTGTCCATTTCCCCCGATGTCCCTCTTCTGCAACTTCTGACGTAAATCCCCCATTCCCGAGTGTGCCACGTTAATTTGCTCATCGTATTCTCCACGATGATCATCATAATAATTTGCACGATTATCAATACGTTCATCATTATAATGACTTTGGTTATTAGTCTCGTTCCTATACTCGACATTATCATCTTCACCCTCTAAATCGTCGAGGGCATCGGTCACTCCTAAATCCAATACATCGTCGGGTTCCTCTTCTGCCTTATAGCTATTCTGCTGCTCGAGAATTAAATAGGCCAAATTTTTTTTATGAAATACACAGTTGATTTTTTTTTTACTTAATTTAATTAATTAATCCAGTTGTTGGATATGAACTTATCACTAAGTTTGCTTCAATTTTTTTTACTTAATCTACTTATACTATATCATCAGTTGCAATAATTTTGAGGAACAAATTGATACCAATTGAAATAAGGTAGTGTTCTATAATCGTTTTTCAGTTGCATTTGCTTATTTTCACATTTTCAATTTTTGGAGGGGGACGAAATTCAGTGGTAATTGTTTTTTTTTCTGTTTTTGGGATTGTATCCATCTTTTTTTCTTTTTTTGTTCATCGTGGAGGGGTATATAATGCAATACAGTTATGTGCAAAAAAATGTGTCAGACACACAGAATCATTTTTCTGATTTGACACTCGTCGGGGTGTTGTGAAATTTATAATTGAATCCATTTTAGAGTTATGGAAGTTGATCTTAAATTGCATTCGATATTTGTACAGCTGGTTGTTTATATCTATAACTGTTTTGTAGCATTACGCATTTTTGTGAAAGCATGTTCTATGATTAGAATTTGATGATTGATTATTATCATTAGAAAAATTTCTTTTCGTTAGAATGATTACTCTCGGCGATTGAATTAAGACTAAGTTATACTCTGAAAAACTGGAAAGTAAATTTGATAATACGTAATGCTACAATGTACTAAAACATCGCAAATTACATTCATCGTGAGCATACAATATCAGACAGACCCGTGCACACTTTACTAAATTCCAAAAAATGAAAAGATGTCTTTTCATAACGTTGTGAACTTTAAAATTCCCTTTAGGAAGTTGCAAATCCTGTTTCTATATCATTCAGTGATGAAACAATTAAGAGTTTTCCGACAATGGAGAGAGTTCATTGACGAGGAAAAAGCATGAATTAAAATTGGTGGATCTGATTAAGGCCTTTAAAGTAGTATGGGCAAAAATGGCGCTAGTTGAACAGTGTAAGCACCAAAAGGATCAATATTATGTAACTAAAAAAACAGTTCATACTGAAATATTATCAATTTAAGATGTAGATACACTACTACGAAGTTTGTTAAATATACATGGGACATTCCATATCAAATCGGCGACCTTGGTTATCAACGAATACCATTTTAATACTCTATGTAGAACAAGTCACAAAAATATGTATACAATTTTTATATTAAAAATTTATATATCTATTTATACAAATCTATGTATACAAAATTTATACAGATCTATGTATACAAAAATATAAAAATTTCAATTTTCAACTGGAGAATTGGAAAATTTAAAAGTGGCTTAATAATCGATGCTACAATACTGCAATATTTTTATTTGAGAAGTATTCGAAAAAGCGAATGAAATTCTTTTTTAGTCGGTTTCTTTAGTCACGAAATAGATTTTTGAAAATTTCAGGTTTCATCAAGAACACCAGGCGAACGAGTTATTATAGGATCACCAAAATCTACAAGATTTTTTCACTTTCATATTTAGTTTTGAATATATAAGTCCATTTATAAAATCCAAAATGATTCGGGTGGCCGAGTTAACATGAAATGACCCATATTTTTATTAAATTAATTTAGTGGTTCTCGTTTCGAATGATGGGCGAATTTTATGGTCATTGATTGCTGCGATTTTCTCTTAAGATGGTTGATTTAATTGATTGATTGGGGCATAGTCTTTCGTGTGAATACGATATCCTACTATCACTAAGATATTACGAAAAGTGGATAATAATAGTAGAAACAGTAATATATGAATAATTAATATTAAATTCCTCAATCAATGGTTTCCTCTTTCCTGCGCATTTTTCACTTCTTAGTTTGTCACTTTTCCAAGATTTTTAACGAAAATTATCATCTTTCGTCGAATGTGAAAACTCCAAATATTACAGAATATTGCTGTATGATCATTTGATCACGAATAGCAGAAAAATATGTGTATTAAACATTTCCTAAAAACATGATTGGGATTATAATTTTTGAACTTTCTCTGTGCCCATACTACTTCAATACTCGTTGTCAATAGATCTACATTTTATGCACTTCGGGAATACTTAAGGAGTAATTAAATATAATTAGTACAAAGAACTATTGTGAACAGAGGAAAAGAATTAATGTAAATACTTTTGACATTTCATCTTTTAATCGTTCTTTTCCTTTGCGTTTTTCTAATTCCGCTTTTAATATACTGCTTTAATTTTTCTTTTCGAGTATACTGTGAATGAATTAAAAATTTTACAGTCGAGAAAGAAATCGGTTTTCAAAAAATGAGTTTTAGGTGTCTTGAATGAGTAATTGATAACACAATTGTTTTAAAAGGCGGATTTTTCTTTCTTTCTCTTGCATCGCTCCCTGTTCTTGTTTTTACAGAATCAATAGAGATTATTGATCGAGAGGAGAACATTCATACACGTACAGATGACAAGAAAGGCTATTACAGAAAAACGAGATGTCTTAAAGGTAGGCATAAAGTGGCTCTTTCACACAAATCAAACATTTCTCAGACTGCGATTATCCTTCTGTCTTATCTGATACATAGGTAGAGGTATTTTCAGCTGCGAATGGTAAGGGTCAGCCTTAAAAACAGTAAAATCCTATTTATCGTAAAACAATTTGTAATGATAAAGATGCAATAACATGGAACTGAATGCGCGATATCGATGCGAAAAGACTGGGCCTTACATATTGGGCTTCTATTTTGTTCTCATTTTTTGTCGGTCTTGATAGTTACTTTTAATTAAAATTCAGTCCTTTGAAGAGGACAATTAAATAGTCTAGCTCACCCTGTCGAGTTCATAGTCGTCAGCCAAGAGGGCATCCTCCTCGTCATTTCCCAGGTCATACTCTTCGTCACCCAAATCTTCGTCCAATAGTGTATCATCCCTGAAGAAAAATTTAAGAGATTAATTGACGTTATTGATTTATTATTTTGGTGAGAAATTTACGAAATATTGAAAGGTATTTCTAATAGAAAACTCTGTAGCCTCCTAATTTTTTTTAAAGAATAATTTCTCCAGATATAGTTTCATTTTTCAAATGCTGTTGCTGTAGCGACATGACATTGACAAAGTTTCCTTTTGACCAATCAGAAATTAGTTTTTTTCTAATTTTATTTAGAGAATTTGAATTGGAGCAAACATCATTTTTTATAGAAACTTTTGTACAGATTTCTCGACATTCCGTCATTCACATAAAAAAAATTCGTTGAGTCTAATTCCTGGCACTGGAATTTTTATAAATTTTCTAGGTTACGAGTGAGCCTAAGAAGATCAGTTAATTAACACATTGTGCAGAGAACTTTCTCCCTTTGAGGAAAGGTAATTGGACATTTCTCTCAATGAAGTAGTTCCCTGCGCCGATAATCTAAGACTTCAGCTGATCCCCAAGCACGTCACTTCAATCCTTACGATAAGACTAAAATTTCGCACAATCAACAATTTTATAAATAAATTCTCAGAGAAATGGATTTCAATTCACTGACAGATACTGCGAATACCCAAACAACACTTGCCACTGCGTCATTATCGCTAATCTCCGAAAAATCTAACCTCAAATTTCGTTATCCACCATTTTGAAGTTTTCTGACATTCAGGGTAAGACAATTGAGTGAATAGAATTTGAATTGATTTATTTGACATTGTTAGAATAGAATTCAATTCAAAAAATGTTCGAAGAATGATTTTTCAATAGAATAATGTGAATCAATGAACTTACTGATCTGACATGGTCTTCCCTTAATGAACGCTTTCGTTAAATCGACTATTCCTTTTAGCGCTTCGAGGTTGTATGTAGTTATATGATGCATTTACAGAACTGTACTGTACTGAGTCATACCAAAGAATACCGTTGGCCTCGAAGCCGAAGTACCCCCACCACCCTCACATTCGTATCTAATAGCGTGGGAGTGGGGAGCGTTCGGGTCAAACCCGAACGGAATTCCGTGCTAACATTTGATATACAATATCGAATGCCACACCACTCGACCATCATCGAATTGCGCCGTTCGATTATTCTCGAATCGTGCCCGGTAAAGTCCACATGGACTAACCAATCTGTGAAATTATGTTTTCAATTTTAGTGGATAAAAAAATTAATTTGTGGGTTTTTATTGAAAATGTGGAGTAATTATTAACGATTTTTGAATTTTTTTTTAAGTGAATGTTTTTGGTAATAAAAAGTGAGAAAATGTATGGAATAGCCATCATTAGACAAAGTCGTTTGCTAAGAAGACAATGTTTATTTGATAATTTATCACGTGGAAATAAACGGTGTTTTCGTGACGAGGCAGTAAAAATTCTGGGAATTGAAACCAGCTGCGATGACACTGGAATCGCAATTGTTGATGGGGGCGGGAAAATTTTAGGGGAGGCATTGCATTCTCAACAGTTGACGCATTTACAGTGAGTTTACATAATTGTAATTTATAGAGATTATTGGAAATGACAATTTAGTGGGTATGGAAAATAATTATTTTTTTTTAGTTATTGTCAAAAATCAAACAATTTTTATTTTTGAACAAAACTATAATTATAATGTAATTCATGAACTGCTGCAAGTAGGGACTACAGAGCGAGTTTGCAAACATATATATACATGCACTGTATATAAAAACATATTACGTATGATTACAAAATAATCAATTAGTGAAAACGACAAATTTTGAGATTTTCCGAAAAAAGGAAAAAACCACGCAAACTAAAAAATCATTTTCTCACGATGTAAAGCAAATAGGACAAAGCGGATACTTAACTTTGTTCTCTAGAGTATGACGAACATTTTCACAGAAAAAAAAATTAAAATTGGACCGAAATTGCGGACCGAGGAGCACAGTGAAGCTCAAAACACGAAAGACAATGTTTTGTACGGGTATATGGGGCAGAATGGGTTGGGTCCGGCATTTTCCTTACTTTTTAGATATGCCTTTATATATCAAAACCCGATTGGTGGGTCTGCAGGCCGGGCTAGGACTTCGAAGTTTCACCGGGGTGACCCCTTAAGGTAGTTTCTAAGCCTTGTCACTCACGTTCTACATATCGTTTCTTTGTATGCTTTGCAAAGAGCAACCGTTGGCACGTCTGCTCAAACTTTTTCAGAATTTTTTTCCTACTATTTAAAAAGATATCAGTACATAAAGAAGTACATGATTGGAGAAAGTGGACCTTGAAACTATGAATATACCTGAAACATACATATTTAAAAATCGATTTGAAATTTCGGACCCAGAAAATTTATTTATTTGAGGAATTGAAGATAAAAATAAAACATTGTTGACAAAGTCGTTTTTAATGGTTTCCTTGAAGATATGGGGTCTTCCCAATAAAAAACGTATACATCAATTTGATGAAAAATGTTTCCCTCGTCATTGAAAATTAATTATAAGTTTGTGTTTGTTTTTACTTTTCTGGCCTCATGATCATCATCGTCAAACTCATCGTATTTCCGTTTCAGTCCGCATAATTCTTTCCAAAAGGCTTTCTTATTCCTCATCTTATCAGGGATTTTCCCTGTAGCTCTTTGGGAAATTTGATTGTGAGAGTTATTTTTCGAAACAGATGCCATATAATACGTGTCGATAGATTCCGTCGGAAAAATTCAGACAATGACCTTAGCGATTTGTTCGTAAGGTTGATTCTTCCATCTATAGATACGTAGCAAATACATAAGTATTAATCACCAAATCAAGATCTTCGCTTCCGGCGGAAGCACTGGGTTTATCTTCGAAGAAAATGAAAATTGAAATGAAAGAATCGTATTGAAAATTCCAATGGGAAAGTTCACTCAAAAATTCAAATAGTTCAATAAACAATTAAAATTAAAAACTTAGATGGTATATATAGATTTTATTTATATTGAATAAATCCTGCACGATTAACTAATGTTGGTGAGGAAAATGATGAACTTTAGATCAAATTTCTTAAATTTGAACTGTTTCAAATTTCAAGTTTTTGAAATTTAGAATTTTCTAAATTTCAAATTTTTGAAATTTTGTAATGTCTGCATTCACGAAATATGAATTTTCGAAATTTAAAAACCTTTGATATTTGACATGTGTAAAATTTGGGAAAATGTGTTCAATTTAGCTTTTCATCCTGTTTCAGCTGTTTCATCCAAAATACATAATAAACATACTGGAACGAGATATTCAGTAAATCACAGACATTCACATTAACGATGATATTGCTGTGTTGGTCACTTAATTCCTGTGTTCTCCCGTAATTTTTCAGAATAGTCCTGGTATTGAAATACCTGCCTAGAATTTTCTGAATTTCCTGGTTCGTTATGAATGCAAAAAGTGAATTGAGAAATGCAACCGAGTTGGTGGTCAGCCCTTCTCGTCCATGCTGAAAAAGATAATACAGAGTCAATTAACTCGTATGATATTGTGAACTGTGTTTAACCCTTAAGAGGCCATGTTACTTCGATAGCAGTTCCCATCCGAGTTGAAATTTTCAATCCAATTGTTTATAACGGTGAAACGATTATGTTGGAAATACCGACTTCACACATCCTGTAGAACATGGCAATGGAGCGAGAATGAATTTGCATTTTTTTAAATAATCACTTCACCCTAAAAAATAATTGATTTGAAAATTTTTACTCGGATGGTGACTGCTATCGAAGTAACACGACCTCTTAAAGATACCATGGATGAATACTTAAAATATTAGAATAATGTGTTCTTTTCTATATAATACTAGTCGTAAATATTTTCTAAAGAATGTATTTATATAGCAGCTGGGACTCTAAAGTTATGAAATGCAAAAAATTCGGCTATTTAGCATAACCCTTATAGGGTTCGCCGGGCGTATAGTGAAGTAGGTAAGGTTCCCGCCACGGATCTAGAGGACCTGGGTTCAAGCCCAGGTACCGGTGGATTTTTTATGGATTAGTTGATTTAGTCAAATAATGGGCACCACAAAAGTAAAAAGCAGTTCACCTCCAAAAGTTCCAAAACGAGTACCAACAACTGTTTACAACTGAATGTTCCTACCCTCATAGTGAACGAATAACATCCGTAACTGTGTTACAGAGGAAAAGTCGTGAGCGTCTAACGACTCTAATAAGTCCAGAGCCGGAGTTAAGAACCATTGTAGTTGATGCGTCGATAACAACAAAACCAATCAATCAACCTTATAGGGTTCAAATGGTTCTTTACATTCAAAACGGGGAAACAATGCATTCCTTGCGTGTGTACCGTCGTTTCGTCCTCAAAAACGCATCGATTACAAATTAGAGGAGTGCTATTGAACCACCATATTTTAAGATTGAACCATTATCTCTAGGTTCCCCACAGGACTAATTACCTTTACTGCAAACTCGATCCACTTATCCAAGAACTGCAGTCGCTTCGGTACGTCGGTGAGAATAGACTCAGCCAGAGACTCCCTCATACCAATCAGTGTGAGTTTGTCAACGATGTCGTAGGCTAAAGAAATTTTTAATAATGCAATTATACGACGGTGATCTATTTCATAAAGCCCGATCCAAATATATGATAAATGCAGGTATTCGACGAATGGTACACTGTGGTAGTCGAAATAATAGTTATCCGGGCATCGGCGTTACTATAGGTACCGTGAAGGGTACCAAGTGTTTCCCGATATGGCGCGCATACTATTTTCCTGGGACGTTGATGCCTAATTTGAACTTAGGTCCCGCGTGCTTCAGAGTTGTTGAAATTTTTTCCGAAGTCTTATTCCATTGCAACAAGGAAGGCAACTTTGACAGCTTAAAAAACTTTTTTTGTCAAACTCGCATGACTCGTTACTGTGGAACAGTTCAAAAATTCAGTATTAAAATTTTGCAACATTTCCACTGTTAAACTTTTGATGGTTGTGGGCATTTCTACAACTTCAAAATTTCTAATTTTTTACAGATTTCGAAGATTTTCAATTTTTGGCGTATTTTAATTGTCTACTTGTTAAAATGTACCAATTTTTTAACATTGGCGACATTTGTAATATTTACAAAATTCTAAAACCCCTGACAACATCGGCTTCCGCAACGGTAGAATTTTACCCATAGTAAAGAAATTCTCTAAAAACTCTTCGATAATTCCCGAATTTTTGAAGATTTTCAAAATTCTGCATTATTCCAAAATCAGATATATTGTGGAACTTCAAAAAATTATAACAATATCAGCGATGTTTGGAATTTTCCAACTTGAAGTTACACATTTCTCCAACATGTAGGTTGAAAGTTTTCTAAAAATATTAAAAATTTCGAAAATGATTGGAACAGCTCAACTCAAAAAAATATCGAATTTGTTTCAATAATTTCAACACATTGCAATTCTGCCATAGTTTCAACTTTCCAGATGTTTTGAGAATTGTGAAAATGTAAAATTGGAAATTGTTAAAATTTATTGCATGTTTGAAGATCATATGGAGCTTTGCCTTTTGTACTACCGCTAATTTAGCATGGTTTACTTTTTGCTCATTTTGTTTTTCAATTTGAAATCAGGTGTTCGAGAAAATTAAAATTCAAGTATATTATTTTCGTCATTTGGCTGTCGCTTATGCCGTAATAGACACCAATGTTATTCTACATTCATAGACTTTTCAACATATTCGAGTAACCATTCATTTTTTATGCAGATTTTCAATTTCCAATTTCACGTAACTTTACAATCATGACCATTGAAATTCAAATTGAAAATCGAAATTGAAAACGGAAATTGATAATTGAAGTGGAAAATTGCCTTTTGCCTAGATTTTAGAGGCTCCCAAGACGCCTCTACGAGTAATCACAGCGTATGTTCCATTCCCAAAATGTGTGTTAACAATTCTTGAAGCAGAGAGTGTCGTTTAAGCATGCACTAGCAATAATAGTGGAGAAATGCAAATTCTGTATATAATCGGCCGAAGGCCCCCGGGCAATGGCAAATTGTAAGAATTCGTACAATAAAGACCGTAAAAAATCAAAGTTAAGTCAAGTTAATAAATGGATGGCTGTGTTCATGTACATGAGGAGGGTTGATCATTCTAATTTATACCCCCATGTTATAATTATGAAGATTGTAAAAAAAAAAGTAAGAAAAAGTGGCGGGCTGAATGCCCTTTCAAAGCCAAATCCTATCTCAAATCTAATCCAACTCCCGTCCCAAATCTCATCCGAAATTCCATCCAGAATCTTATCTGGTATTCTCTTGAGACAACTCGTTTGTATATTTCACACTAGTACTTGTATAGTCGCTCACGAGCGTCCGAAAGATTCGATGGAGAATCCATTTTGGTCATTGTAAGAGGCATTTCCTCTATTAAATATCAGAATATCACTGTCTCAACTATTATAAATTTGGAATCATCACGCGCGTTATTCAATAGCGACATTACTGCTCCCAATTGAAATGGTATGAATTACATGCAACATCATAGTTGTTAGTTCAAACTAGCCATGATGTTGACATTATGTCTACATTATCTGCGCAGAATGTAATGGTTGTTACATTTACTAATTCTACGAAGAAATCATAAGTTTCAATTGACAATAATTCAGGATTTCATTTTTTCCACTGAACTACATAATCTCTTGAGCGAAGAAAATTAGTTTTGAAACTATACATCTTTCTCTCAAGATATTTTGCTATCAGAACAATTACTTATTTTCTTGATCCAAGAAATTCCGATCCAAAACATTATGCTCTTGATCCAAGAAATTCCGATCCAAAACATTATGCCCTTGTCCCAATAAACTATTCTGTTCGTGTCACATATTTTTTTATCAGTGTACGTCCAGTACGTTTTTGATGATAACCCAATTCGTTTCTTGATAATTTATTTTAAATTTTAAAATAAATTATAAGGTGGCCAGATTAGTACCTGTTTAAATTGATATAATGGAATTATTAACTCATGTAAAAGTACTCAATTCCAATTGATTAATTCCAATCAATGCCAATTGATTCGCAGGCTTGGAGGAATTATACCACCGGTGGCGCGTGAGCTGCATCGAAAGAATATCACGGATGTCTGTGAGCGAGCTCTGAGGGCAGCAAACTTGAGGGTGAGAGATGTCGATGCCATTGCAGTGACTGTTAAACCTGGGCTATCCCTTTCCCTCATGATTGGAAGGAGGTTTGGGCAGTATCTATCGAAAATTGGGAATAAACCGTTAATCCCGATTCACCACATGGAGGCACATGCTCTGACCGCTAGAATGACGGAAAAGGTAGAGAACGAGGTTCCAAATTGGGAAAAAATGTGCTTCGCATGGCACAAAGTATTTTAACGGAATCACTTTTATTGGAGGACCGTATCCGAACATCTGTTGAGTTTTAGACGTCAATATTGGTCAGAATTCGGTTTATTGTGGAGTATTTTTTGGTTGAAAACAATATAAAGTTCTCTAAAACGTGCACACAATTAGATTGTAGCGTTCTTGTCTTTCGCACTTTTCCTGGTTCTTAATCACGAAAATTAATGAAGAGAGGGATAAATAATGATAGAAAATAAATGTAATATTCTGGTGGGGAGTGGACATTAGTTCATGCTGTTTCTGTATTGAATTTCAGTAGAATCGGGTGATAAGAGATAATGATTTGAGCTTGGAGTCTTTTATTAAAAGTATAGAGACGTAGGGGCATCATTAGATTCCATGTACATTTGATTTTTCAACGCTTCATATCGATATCATTTTTCACACCATCGCGTGCAGTTTAGGTTTGAAATTAGTGGCATCGTATATAATTTTATAATGGTAACATTTGATTGATATATGGCTATGTAGACCATACACGGTTCGAGGGTTGATACCATGAAAAATAATCCATACAGTGCTATCCCAAGTAACATGAAGATATGCCACTATTTGTTTCGCTGTTAGAGCAGGTTGAATTTCCCTTCCTGGTTCTGCTCGTCTCGGGAGGACACTGCCTTCTAGCCCTGGTGAAAAGTGCCACGGATTTTTGCCTGCTTGGAACGACTCTCGATGATGCTCCAGGCGAAGCTTTTGATAAGGTGATCAAGTAATAATTAATCTTTCCTAAAGGATGAAATTTTCACTATTGAGGGAATTCCCAAGCTACAAAATATGGAAGATTTTTTCGGATTTTGGTCTTATTTGCACAACTTTCAACTCTCAAAAACCTAGTGTTGAGAAATGAAATGCGCTATTTTGCTTGTTATCGACATGAACTAAGTCTGACAACGATTGGGTATCAGTAGGATAAGTTTACTTCTGAGTAGTAAACCTGGTGCTCATGCAAAAAAATGCATAATTCTCATAACTATTTTTTGACTTTACAATATTTTTTAGTATTGAAAAATTCAATTTGTACTGATAGGAAATGAAATATTACTTCTCTTAGGTGAGATTAGTGAAATTAGTATTTTCTGAACATGTAATCGTTACTTCTTAAAACATAAAAAAATGTTATTGGTCTGGACGATTGTTACTATATTCGCAGGTGCTCTTCAATTATCCAATTTTGTAAATTGTTCAACATTCCAACAAACTTTGAGTAGTGCTAAAATTTTGATTTCAATTGCTTTAGAAAGAATCAAACAATTAACAAAACTCAATATTCTTGAAATTCCAGAAATCTTGACTCATTCAAGAATGGTAAAAAATAAAAAAAATGGTGAAAGGCAAACAAAGTAAAAAAATGGAAATTTAGGAAATCCAAAAATTTTTCCAACACTGTCAAATTTTTCGAAAATTGTAAAAATAGAATTGGATAATCAAATTATTTGATTAATCTGAAATGACAAATTTGATATCAATCATAGAATTTCTTATGTGACGTTTGAAGTGAAACTTTCAAATCTAATTGTTATTTCGTGAATTTTTTTTCAAAATTCGGGTTCCAGTCCTGTGTCCAATGTAAACATTTGCACTTTTAAAAATCTCAATGCAATGATAAAGATTAGTAACATTTGCCAAAACAAACATAGAGTAATTCTCTAGTACCTAAGACAAATGCACGGATCATTTTCAAAAACACTACTATTAGTTACCAGTAAGGAGCATTCACTCTACCAAAGGAGCTAAGAGAAACTAATACAGCTAAAATAAATTCATCCCATGCAATGAGACTAATCACGACTAAAATGTTATTTAATCTGCCTAGGTATCAAGAAGGTTAAAGATGAGGAACATCCCCGAGTACGTTAACAAAAATGGGGGAGCAGCGATAGAGTTGGCTGCAAGTAAAGCCACAGATCCCCTTCAGTTCACATTTGCAACACCAATGCCGCATTACCGAGACTGCAATTTTAGTTTTTCGGGTTTAAAGCATAGTGTGGAAAGACAGATAATGATATTGGAGAAAGAGCACGATGTGATTGGAGACAGGGTCATTCCACATCTAGAAAATTTCTGCGCCGCATTTCAACTTGCTGTTACTAAACACATTGGCCATAAAATGAAGAGAGCTATGATGTTCTTAGATATGAAAGGTCTAATTCCCCACGACAGAAGGAATTTGGTAATTTCATTTCGCCTTCCTATTTTTACATTTTTACATCGAAATTATCTAATCGTGAAAAACTAAAAGATTTTTCAAAAATTGATTTTGAAGAAATGGTTGGGAACGCCAATTGAATTTTCCGTCATTGATCTTTCCATGGTTCATGAATTATGAGGATGAATCAGTATTAATTATGATCATTGAGCTGCTTTTGTACTGAAAAATGGTGGAAACTCGTGATGGAAATAAACCGCATTTTCTTTCGGACAAAATTTTTTATTTTCAACGGCACCGATATGAGTAGATTAAAGTCTGATATTCTCGTTCTGCAGAACGAGAAACTGAAATGAAATGATTGATGCTCAGTGTGTATTCATCATGACAGTACAATTTTATGTATTCAAGAAACGTAATTCCACCGTAATTCTGTAGATTGTTTTAAGAGATTAATTTTTTTTCTCCGGAGTTAAAATCAACTCGGTCAGAAGTAATACTTCAGAGGGATATACGAAGTTCGTCTTTTTATATGCACAATTTGTTTCACAAAAAACGTATTCAATTCCGTGTAATTCCGTTTTTCGGGCATAAGATCATTTTAGTTAATTATGCTATCTCATTTCGATCCAAATATTTGAGCGAGTATGTTTACGTTTGGAAAAATTGTAAATAATCAATTTTGTGTTCTTCCTTCCAACAAAAAGTTCCGAAATCGGTAATTAAAATAAATTCAATTTTTAGTTTATCTCATCTCTACAATGAGTAATGAAATACAATTGTTATGAATTTTAGAATCATTATTGATGACTGGTTGATCCAACCAGTTATCTTCATTTATGAGTCAATGAGTAAAGAAAACAAAATGTAATTAAGTTTATGATTCTACAATAGAACAATTAAAGTTTCCATGTCATATCAATGAAAAAGGCACAATTACGATTGTCATCAGTTTTCTCCTCAACAATGTAACGAATTTAATCTCTCAATCTCATAGAAATGGATAGATAGAAAAAAAAACAATCTATTACATGTTCTTTAAACATTAGGATGGAATTATCTTGTCCAGAAGTATTTGAATGGATTTTCGATTTTGGGTGTATATGCAAGATTCGATATCGTCCAGTGCATTTTTATCGCCAAACTCCCTAAATTTTGTGCCTACTAGTATTGTCCAAAGAAAGAGAGCAATTGAATCCTAAATTACAAGTTGACGTTTTTTTTAAATTTATTATTTCAGGTGGTATCAGGTGGAGTTGCCTGCAACAATTTTATGGCAAAAAGTCTTACAAGAGTTTGCGATCAGATGGGCTATCGTTTTGTACGGCCACCTCCGCAATTCTGTATGGACAATGGAATAATGATCGCTTGGAATGGAGTAGAACGATGGAAAGCCGATGCGGGAGTTATTAGAGATCCCAAGGAAATCGCAGATGTTACGTGTCAGTCCAGGGCTCCTCTGGGCGAGAACTGGATTGATCTCGTGCGACAAGAAGACATACAGTGTAGAACCGTCAAATCCAAAGAGTTGTATCCCTAACGATAAATCTTGTTGATAGGTAAATTTACAAGAAATTATTTAAAAACAGACTTTGACGAAGAACGTAATTTTTTGCACGAAGTTATTTTATACGTTTTTGCAAAACTATTTTGTTGAATGATCACGTTCGACAAAAAATATCAATTACCTCATGCATTTAACAAATGTTTGTTGAACTATGCAATTGTAAATTAAAAATGTCTCAAAAACGCTGGCTCCTTCCAGAACAACTTTTTAATAAAAGAGATGATCTATTTACAAGATTTCCGCATAATTACTAGAAAAATTTGGACTGTTAATGGTCAATTAATTTTAGTGGGTCTTCAGATGTTCGGTAGACTGCGACTTCGTCAAGTAATTTCATTAAGTTCCTCCTTAGCTTGGTTGTCAAGATCGGGCCTTGTCTTTTCTCTAAGAGTGTTTGGCAAGTTTAGCTCTGAGAAAGGACGGTTTCATTTTGCTAAGTTAGGTATGTTCTTTGCTAGGCATTTTCCATAGCAGTAATTTGTGGATGGAATTCGTGTGCAGCTGAGCTGTAATCAAGGGTGGAAGTTGGGATATATAACGGCCGAGGATCATGCCGGAAAATTGTTTCGGGGAAGAACGGTCGGAAAAAACTTGATTGGAATGAGAAACGTATTAATGAGAAACATTATAGTCAGAAAAAAAGTTGAGTGAAAGCCGGAAAAATAAGTCGGAACGTTCATAATCTCAAGGACATTTCGAACCTATTTGAAAAATTTCGTTTTTTATACAAAAATGAAAATATTCTGATATATCCAACTCCATAGGTTAAACATGGCCGTTATGATAAAATCTTAATATACATTATTGGTAATTAAAAAAAAAAGAGAAAAGCGATTGACACAAATTTACACTCGTTTTTTAAAATCACAATTCAAATGTTTGATGCACGCAATCTCAAATTATTCTTGAAGCATTCGTTAGTACAAGAAGGTTCTTCACTATATATTTTCTTTCCATTTTATGTCATTTTTCTCTGTTGTGCAAAATAAAATTATCTCTAGGAGAGTTTTAATCTAAACATATTGCGTTTTGAGATTTGAAATTGCCGCATGTGTGTCACGTGACTACGGCGTTGCCATATGCACCAAGACTGAATTTTTTTGAAACTAGAGGAAACTATAATGAAATCATTTACTTAAAAATGAAAACAGCTCTCAAGTATTTGCTGAAATCGATCTAAAAACAAATTAAATTATCAAATTGATATATTTTTCATAAATGCTATTGGACTCTTCCCAAAATTCACTGTATTGTTTTTCGGAGTAAACTCTGCAATGTTTCTTTCGAGATCCCTATCACACTTTTTTATCTAGTGGACAAACATTCTTAAAACGAAGGTATCTGGATATTAATTCGAAAACTATTTAATTTTTCGAAAAATCTTTACTCAATTGTTAAGTAATTTCTGTAATGAATGAACTCGACGAAACCATGTAAATACCCTTGCACATTCAGCATAGGTCTTTCTCAATTTTTCGATGATCATTAACCCAAAATATTTGTTTCTAAATTACAAATAACTCGAAAGCGGTATTACTTATAAAACTAGTTTTTATTGAAAGAAATGATCTATTTACAATATTTTCACATCGCATCCAGGATAATTCAGACCGTCAATGGTATATGAATCCTGGACTGTCTTTTGAGGTTTTCGTACACTTCGGCTTCGTTCGGTAATTGTTCATTCCTCTTAAGCTCCGCCTCGGCTTGTTTATCGAGATTGGCTCTTATTCTCTCTTTGACGCGCTCGATCTCGTCAGGTTTTTGTAGGCCAAGGGATAGTGGAAGAACTTCGTTGAAACGCAAAGGAACTTCAGGTCGGATTTCCTCGGGAACTTGGGCAAAAGCTGTTTGGAGATCATGCAATACTGGCTCGATCTCTTTGAATTTTTTTTCGGCGTCAGGAGTGTCCATTTTGTTGACTATAAGCATGGAGTGCATGCTCAGAAGGTCGGGCTTGTAAAGCTCAAGTTCCTTGTTGAGGAGAATTACTGTCTCAAGACAATTTCGGAAAGTTCGTTGGACCGATAGGCGAAAGCCCTGAATGTCAACGATGAACACCAGAACTTTGCAACGATCTAAGTGCTTCAAGAATTTGTGGCCCATACCAACATTTTGGTGGGCACCTTCGATAAGACCTGGAAGATCAGCTAATGTTATCTCTCGTAAGTCGGGATACTGCACTATTCCCAGGTTCGGTCTCACTGTTGTAACTGAAAGATTGGAAAGTTGAGTTTAGAGTTTTTATCTCACGCATACCGAGATGAAATTGGAAGCTCCCACATGATTGAATTTAAGACAAGGAACCTTGTACATTACACTGACTCGTTGTAGGGAAAAATCTATACTTCTCCGGTAAAATGTTAGTTTTTGGTTTTAATATTCTTCTATTTAAAAATCAGCTTTCTTTTTCTAACAAAACGATTCTCTAAAAAATCCCATACAAAAAAAAGAATATTCTCTTTTTTCATAGTGGATATTTTGTTTCATATTATCATATCAAATACGAATATGTAAAATTAATTGAGTCTTTATTCAGATATCAACCGCACGCTGCTCACAACAGCAAAAGTTAGTTAGAAAATGATTTATACTTTGTTTATACGTAACTCAAGACAGAACAGACCATAGTACTAAATTTTAACCACTCTGTGGATAAATGAAATACTGAGAGGTGAAATAATTTCGAAGATGACCAGGCAAAATATGGTTTGAAATTCGCAGAGAATATAGAAAGCAAAGATGAAACTACTTTGTGATGAAAAAACAAAAGTTGTTTCCCCTGGATGGCATTTTCAGAAAATCCCTTTTCGTAAAAAAAAATTCTTTCTTGTAATAGAAAAGAGTGGAAACAGAACATTGATCTCTCATCTGAAAATTTCTGCACTTTTATTACAAAAAGTGTTTACATTGATGGCATGTGGAAAGTATTCGCAGTATTCGACTGAAGATAATGCCTCGAACAAAAACGTATGTAAGAGGTTTTTAGAGGATGTACAAATTCATAAAAATGGTAAATTAATAAGAAAAATTAACTCTTATGGCAGACCGATAATGGGAGTGTGCCATAAAATAAGAAAATGGAATATGCGATCTCTTCACATTATGGCAATGATCTTTGTAATTATTCTAGAAACCGAAGGGGTTTTCTCCATGAAGATCTAAGCTTGCTACACTTTGCTTCCACAGAGGTTCATTTACTGAGCTTTATATACTTAGTGCCGTATAGAAATAATTACATGGATACTCAGCAATTTTGGGTTTTGCTCTTGAAACACTCTTCAACAGGGTACTTTTTCCAGCATTTGGGAAGCCCACGAGAGCAGCATCAGCTATCAATTTGAGGTCCAAAGTCACTATTCTATGTTGCCCTCTTTGGCCACTAAATCCAGTGGCTTCACAGCCTCCAATTCCTCCATTAGCTACGATGACCTTTGAGTCGGGCTTATCAAGTTCTCCTGTGGGTAACAAATATAACATTCAGATTTATTTCAAATGAATTGGTAATGGACGTGGTGTATACATAGTCCCATCGGAGCCCTAAACAAAATTTTCAAGATTCAAGATTTGTGGAACATCGATGAAAGTTTCTTGTGTTGGAAATCAAAATCTCTACAAAAAATGTAATGTTCTCATGAAAGCCACACGGCAACGATCTAATCCTATTTCTCAAGAAAATCTTGAAGGGAAATAATTTTAAATTTCCAATTTTTTATCGCATAAAATAATGTTTTAAGTTCACTTTTGACTTTCAATAGGTTATATTCTCAGAAATCTCGCAAATGGCCTTCGCTCGGTGGTCTTCAGCCAGATATATACAATATTTATATCGAATCGTAAAAGTTATTAAAATGGGCATTGAAAGAATAAAATATCTTGTATTAGTTTTTTTTTTGATTATGAAGATAACTAACAGAATATTAAACCTACAATCGTCCCTAATTGTCATCACAGGATGAGCGAAAAATGGATATGTTTAAACCACCAAGAACAAATGATAAATATTGCACGTGGTCACAGTGCCAAATTCGGAAAAAGCTAACTAGTTTATTTACCAATAATGGCTCCATTGCGATCAATGATAGTTACCCCCCTGGGCACCTTAATTTCCACATCTTGCCCATTGACACCCATGAGTCCTTTTGACGTACTCTCCTCCCCATTTCCAGCGACAATTTTTTTATTTCTGTATTTCCTTTCGACGTCGTACAATGAGTGGCCCTCAGTGGCAATGGCATAAACGTGACCTCCCCGACCTCCAACACCCCCATAACGTGGTAATCCCATTCCCCCAGTGCCTCCACGCGCGTAAATCTGGGTGGAATCAAGAAAACCTTTGCGCAAGTATTTCCTCGGTTTCTAAAAATAATAAAAGGTTCACTATTAATTTTTGTCTGAAACGAGGCTTATTTTGTATTCCTTTTACATTCTGACGCCAAACTTTGTGTGATTATTGCTGTTTACTTAAAAGGAGGTATCAGTTTTGGGGAGATCTTGCAGATATTCTCATGCTATACGATTTGCAATAAGTTAATTACAAGAATGATTGTTCTCTTAAAAATGTGCGCGCAATTTTCTCTCGTATGATTCCAGAGGACCCCTCAACCTGTCGATCAAATGCAGAAAACAATTGTATAGACTTATCAAATTATGAACTCTGTTCTCCACTTCTCAATTGTTTTTTTCCTCCCTTTCAAATGCTTAAAAATCCTATGGGATTTCTATGTTAATGTCATAAAAATTCAATAGAAATCCTATAAATCTTTTCTATTTTATATTCCATATTTTCTATAAATAATTCCACACGAATTCCATAAGATTTTTTTCATATGTGCGAACATGTGTTTTTGTAATTACCTTTGCATGGTACGCGGCATAACCTAGGAAACGCGACAAAAACACCATTTTTGGGGAATTACTTGAAACTTTTCACTATTTTGAAGCACATAACATGTGGGAAGTACTGATTACTACAAGGGATTGTAATTTTCAAAAATTGCCATTCAGTTCATTTTTGGGAAAAGAAATATCGCGTTTGAACCATTATTTATCACTGATTATGCTCATGCTTGGATAGTGGCGCCGCCAACGGCGCCTGTTGGAAACTGACAAATTTAGGCGGGACTTGTAGGCTAAGTTAGTTTCTTAATTCAACGGGATTGCGGTGGATAACTTTATTAATAATTTGACAAGTTTAATGACTACTCCTGATGATACACCTGACATATTGTACACATTCACTAATTGGAACGAAGTAGTGAATTTTAGTTTTGGTTAAAGTTTTTCAGAATGGTAATTTCAAACTAACAGCGCTCATATAGTAATGGCCATATTAGACGCAGCCGTTGCTCAATTTATTGTGTAAATATAACAGCAAATTATCTTGATTTTGAAGCGTCTGAATAATTGACGTATCTGGAATTGAAGTGGTTGGTATTTGAGCAGTTTTTCTTCCTCTCCAGCAGATGCATTAACGTCAGCCGGAGTTGAGCACTCGATGATGTAGATAATTTTATCATCGAAATCGAAGAAAACGATGTCTGTTTCGTGGTATGCAGAAACCTGGTAGTCGCGAACGAGACGTTCCAACACATCTTGCACTTCAAATTTCTGTCATTGCTAATATTGGAAAATTGTTTTATTGATTAGGAACCGCCTCCCTATGACCCCCTGCAATTAATCAGCCATCACCCTTTACGCTGAACCTTAGAAGATTTAGAGAATGCCAAAGGGATCAAAATCATTTCGAAGATAAAATTAGTAAGAATATTTTCAAGTCCATATCGGAAAAAGAACCTGAAAGTTGCGTAATTTTTTCGGAAAATGTAAAATGTATTGGAGACTTCCTGACGAATTCCAGAGCGGGAGGGCTAAATTGTTGAACGCTCGTCAATTTTTCTAAAAGTTTGATGTGACAATTTACGAATCGGTGTTCCGTAAAATTTCGAATACGAAGCGCGCGCCGCATTCCCCCCCCCCCCTTTCGTGGAACGCCGGTTACTGTCGCAATTAGCAATGTCCCAACGGATGAAATGGAAAAGTTTTTCTATACGTGCATAAGTCAAATAAAATAACGAGTGGTGTGTGCATGTGTGTGTCCCACTCGGGGCACAAACAAAACTTCCTGATTTGGTATTTCAGCACAGCGTACTAAATTTATTCTTCTCCAATATACCCCGGTTGATTAGTAATGTCATACTGAAAACTTGCAGATTTGAGAATTCTAAACTGAGTCATTAATGAAGCAGATAATGATGAATATTTGAGGAGATGCATCCCTGGCGATTGAATATCCACGCAACATCCACGCTACCATTCACTGTGGGATAAACGAATCCTTGTAATGGACGATAAATGAGTGACTAATGGCTATGAATTACTCAAATAGTGCATTTTCAAATGTGTAGTAAATACTAAAAGGTTATTTTTTACCTATTTTTAACAGAAAATAGACATACACGCAATACCGTGGATCCCAAATCGTCAGGGATGGTGAGCATGAGGATAAGACTTATGGGCGTTACTTGAGTGGGAGTGAGACGCCAATTGGAGTGCGGCCTCAATAAAGACGATAACTTTAAGATTTTACCCAGTGAAGCAGTATACTGCACGAATGCCATCCAAAATATAAACCGCTCGATTCTGGACGAAAATGTGTCGATTGAGACCTTCATGACAGCGCTGAATTCATTCATTCACTCATTATATACATAACTGTTGAGACTGCAATACCTCCTTAATTTCGCGAATTATCGAAAAAAGGCATTCCACATAAAATACGTATACGAAACTTTTCTTATATAAATGTTGCGCTCCCTCTAATAGGTAATGCAGTAGAACATTATAAACGATTGAAATTGTTAATAACAATATAAGTACTGGACCAATTCCATCCAAAGTCTAATCCGGTCTAAGTTACATGAAGCTCTTCCGTTTGAGTCATCAACAACTTCGATTTTGACCCCATACATACACCGCCACACACACACACACACACACATATATATATATATATATATATATATATATATATATATATATATATATATATATATATATATATATATATGTTCTACTGCATGAACTATTAGAGTTAGCACAAAAGTCATATGAGAAAAGTTGTTCCCCATACAAAAATACGTATTTTATATAGAATGACTTTTTTCGATAATTTGCATAATTAAAGAGCTATGGCCGTCTCAACAATTATGTATGTAATAAGTGAATGAATGAACCCAGCGGTGTCATGAACCCCTCAATCGAAGCATTTTCGTGCAGAATCGAGTGGATTAGATTTTGGATGGTATTCGTGCAGTATATGCAATGCGATTACGAATTGCAATTGTTTATACTGTTCCGCTGGGTACAATATTAAAGTCATCATTTGTATTGCGGCTGCATCTCTATAGGCGACTCACTCCCACTCAAGTGACGCGCATAAGTCGCATCCTCATGCTCACCATGCGTCTACCCAAATATTCATAATTCTCTGCTTCATAAAATGAGTCAGTTTAGAATTGTCGAATCTGCAACTGTTCATTATGACACCAAGAGGGGTCACACTGATTAACCAGGGTATATTGGAGAAGAATAAAGTTAGTACGCTGTGCCCCGAATGGGGCTCACACCGCTAGTTTTTCTCGGTTTTCCGAGGTTGAATACTACAGAACAACAGTATCAAACTTTGGCGCCAAAGTTATCGTAGTCATGTCAAAGAATTGAACAAGAATGAATAAAAAAATCTTCTCTAAAGGCGGGTATAGAAATAAAAATGTTCTTGTTTTATTCATTGAAATCGATCAAGTTAATTACGTTTTCAATTGAGTTATAATTAAAATCGTCCCTTTCATTAAAAACTTTAAAAAATCATATTTTAATAGACGAACAGTTTAAAAATATGAAAAGAAAATCAGGGAATGCATATTTGTAGCGCAGAAGTACTGAAACAGTCGTGAGATTTTGCTGAGGAGCAAGGGTTTATCAATGGTTGAGTTGGCGTGGAATTGTCCACATATATTTTCTCTATATTGATAATCCACGACGTTGCTCTGAGGGTATACCAATTTGAATCCATATTCACACTCATTTCAATTCATATTCATTCATATAATTTCAAAGAAGTTGATTAACACCGTCTGAAAACCTCAATTTTCACTTTTATTTTGGCCATAAGCCAAAGTTTCTACTCGAAAAAACATTTCTGCTTGACAAATTAGAAAAAATATATTTTTGTTATCTGATGTCTCTCAAGAATCTTTGAAAAATAAAAAATAAAAAATTTGCACTTTGCCAATTCCAATTTTTAATGATTTTTTTTCCAAGCAAAAATTCTAAAAAAAAAACTTCGAAAACAATTGTCTTCGATCAATCAACTACAAACATTTTTCCTACAAATACCTACGCAAAACACTTGGCCGAAGTGAAGAAATGAATGAAGAATGTACAGCTAAATGTTCGCGATGTGTTGCGTCAGTCTCAACAACTGTTTTGATGTTTTGAATAAATCGCGCTCAATGAAAAAGAAAAAAAAACTAGAATTAAACGCTATTCCACGCAATAGTAATAACGGGGTGAAATCAATTGCACTAAACAAGTGCAGATCAATTGATTCGCTCCTTGAAACAAACCCTCCTTCAATACTTGTAAACTAGTGCAGGCACTTGTTATGTGTCTCGGTAAAAACGGGAGGCTCGTCATGACGACGATGTAGACGTAGAGACGCGTTAAAATTAAATCTAGCATCGGCGATGCTAGATCAAATGTGACTACGTCTTTGGTCTATCACCGACGGTGAAGTCGCGTCCTCTGCTTCAGTCTCAAGAGCATATCGACTTAGTGCGGTTTACTTGTTCTTTTGCGCTCGGTTTTAACAGTTTTTATTTTTTTTATCCGGAATATTTTGTACTGTTACGTGTTGGCGTGGACCAAGTTACGAACTGGGTGATTATTTTTAGAAGTCAGAATATAACGACGAAGTGCTGGTCAATATCACCAGAGACGTGCTGATTCCCTGCATCCACGAGGTAATTCCCCATGGGGCTTTATGGGGATTTTGTTGAGCAAAAGTGAAGTGGGCTCATGAAAATGAGGAAAAAAATGCGAGGGGGAGGGGTGGAAAAATATGTCTTTCAGAAAAAAAAGATTTTTGTAGTACACCGATGTGACATTTCGAATGAAGTTCATTTTTTTAAAATTTCTTCCGAATGGAGAGGAGATTGGAAAATTTTTGTAAATTATTTTTTCTAGTTGCGGATTTTTCCTACAATGTGTTCTTCTAGAAAAAAAGGTTCTATCTTGGCAAAAGAGTCAATTAAAAACGGTTTAATGACTTGACAGTTGTCGCACATGCAATTACGGTGCAAATGACGTCTTCAGAGAATCACACATGGATCGGTAAAGTCAAGGGTGCGATTGAAGCCTGGATGGCATCTGATAAGTGTCATCTTAATTAAATCTGCAAGCCCGTTATAAATGAAAAAAAAAATATTAAAGATTGGTTATTGTTATAAATAGCTGTATTCGTTCATGATACATACAATAGAGGAATTGAAAAATTGTTACGTGATTCTGAATGGAGTGCGTAATCACTCGCTAATTTTAAGAATTCTCGAGGCGCCTCTCGTATGTTCCACCTCTTGAGATTGAAATAACGGAGCAAAGAGTTCTGCTCAGATTTGAACTATGAAAATGAGGAAATTGGAATGAAAAGAAAATACAACAAAAATATACACTACAGACATTCTCATCAAATGAAAAGGAAGATAATTTCATAAGGTAGCAGACGCGTGACGAAAACCCCACGCGTCATAATTGCTGGTTCATTAAGCATACAACTGTGTGTCTATTGGCGAACAACATTAATTTGCAATGTTTTAGAACATACCGTTAAAAAAATTCAGGAAAATTGAAGAAATACTGGGATCATATTTGAAAAATATTAAGCATAGAGGTAATTTTTTTGATGCGGTTAATAGTACTGAGGGGTGCCAAAACAAGTTGATACTAATATTTTTGGCAAGATCATGTATACCAAATGTACTGCAAATTAAAACTGTAATTCACGATCTCGGAATGATGACTTACGATCTTGAATTTTTTCTTCGACTCGTCAGATGTGATTTACAATTCTGTAATTGACATTGACGTTTCAAGCATCAATTAAGGAAGTATAATTTTTTATTTTCACTCATTGTGTCAATAGATAAATGAATTGTAGGCCGAAGGGCCTCGGGTGATCGGCAATTGTAAGGCTTTCCTTGCAGTAAAGACCGTTGAAAGTCCTATAGTCCTATAGTAAAAAGGAGAGACGAACGAAACTATCGATAAATATCGAAATTATCGAAAGTCGTAAAACCGAAACTAACGCCACACCAGTCAGTGCGGTGGAAAAAGGAAATGCGCATGCGGAGCACGCGCTACCGGACTCGTAGAAAGAAATTATCGAAAACCGTCAGACCGAAACCGACGCGCCACCAGCCATTGCGGAGGAAGAAGGAAATGCCCGTATTTCACAGAATTTTCTGTTTCGTGAGAAAATAATAATAATTTTTTATTTATCTCATTCCTATTTTTAAATAGAGAAATCTCTAGTTTGTTTGTATGCCCGTAAATAGACTTGCATATAGCAAACTATTGTAGTGGCCCGGTTGGCTGCGATTGGAATTACTAAAGCAGTTACTTATTTCTTTCATGACTTATTTTATTTCATAACTTTCAAGCCAATGATGAGACGGATAGGAATCGATATTTTTCTTGTTGTGGATCTCGGGTTTTATAGCTTGCGCAGATTGTCGCCTTGTCGACGGCGCGAACTAAAAATTCTCAGATTGGCCGAATTTTTATTTTTATTTATGACGAATGAACACTCACGATGATTAGGAGAACAATACAAAATGTGGTATCTGAAGGTTCAAGCCATAGTAAGGAGTTTCGTTTCATACTTTTTAGATATTTCACCGTTGAAAGAAACCATTAAAGTTTCACTATATATGATTGTTGTATTCCAAATTTGATTTTTCTAAATCGTTTGTTATTTGCAAAGAAAAAAAATTGGCGTCTAGTTCCTGACGCGCCAGAGAAGTGAAACTTCAGAAGAGGAATATGAATTTTTTCTTATCCATTTGAAATAATACTTTTCATAAAACGATGACGGTGTAGAATGGTAAAACATTTGTGGGACAGGAGGAGATTTGAACATTTGATTTTATTTTATCATTTATTTTAAAAAACCACCGCGCTGTTCCGCTGTCAATCCCCGATGTTGGGGCCCCGCCACCCCCACACTCAACCCTTTTCCTCCCGCATTCGACCCTCGCCCACCCTCTGCGTACAGCCCTTCCCCCCCCCCCCCCCCCCACTTTCAACCCTCATATCCCTTCACATTCAACCCCCCCTCATATCCCCGTATTCAACCCTTACCCCCTCGACCCCCCCCCCCCCCCCCGTAAGTGTCCGGACAACGTAACACCTTCATAGCGTCTCATACGAAGTTTCACTTCAAAAATTAAATCTGTGAGAGCAATGCTGAAGCTGTGTTATTCAAATTCGTATTATAATTTCGATAATCGCCAAATTGTGAAAATTAGAGGAGCTAAAGTGTTTTTTCTGATGTCGAAATTAGGGTCGATCGCATGGAGAGACACCTGTAGGGCGGTTTATTGGGGCGTTATATAGTCGGACTGGCGAAAGGGGTTCCTTCGGTTCTAATTGTCCAATTGCACCGGGCAATAGTGGGGCGTACGGTTCCGAAAATGCCCGACAGAAATCATTTCCTAATTTTTAGGGGTTAAGAAAGATGAGAACAAAGAATTGAAATCTGCAGGCAAATGTGTCGCGAAACACGCGTGAAGTATCAACTATGGAAATTTTAGTAGATGACGAGGATATAAACTTGGTGTAATACTGAAACATGTACCTATGTTTCAATATATTGCCAAAAACAGTGAATTCACTGAGGCTGGTATGACGTCGCCGTCACGTGAAAACATCTGCCTTCAGTTGGCTTTTTCTCTTTGGCGTAACATACCAATAGATACTTCAACAAAAAAAATGTGATTCATACAAGAGCACACGTATATTTCTTTTGATTATATATATGGGCCATTCCACGCCGAATATACCACTTTGAGAACTGACCTAGTCTAATTCAGTTCATATATTTTTTTCTCGGTGCTAGATGATGTAAAACGAAACCTAGGTTTTTTTAGATTTTTTTGTTAATTAACATTTTTTTAATAATTTTTTTATACTCATTTTCCACCTGCCTGAAAATTTGAAAAACATCATATAAATAGGGAATTTTAAACCAAAATATTAATCAAAAAACAGTTTTGTAAATATTTACTGCCAAGGACTGCCGTGTACATTATTAAGTTCATACAAAGATGTGATATTTTTTGGGTCTTTGATGAGAAATATCTGATTCAGTTATTCCTGAAAAGTCGTTTCGCGCACGGCACAACGATTTCAGGAACACAAAAAGTGCATTCAGTAATGCCTAATGTAGATGGTCGTCTACGTGTCAAACGTTTTTTGAATTCTAATGATTGTACCTCCCAAGTATTGTGAAGAAAATGAGATGGTAAATTTGGGCTGGAATATCCCATATATAATATATATTATGAATAAAAACATTGTAATTATATATATTATTGACAAATTATATATGAAGTTTTTGAGTGGTGGAAAATTGCCGAAACAAAGGGTAGATTAGGTGCTATGCATTATTGATCATTTTTGAACTCGGAAAGCAGCCATTTCACGAACAAAGAAAAATAAAAATATTTTGTTGTTGAGAAATTTAGTTTCTCAAAATAGTCTCACAATGTTCTCATAATAGGCGATGAAGCTATGTTTTCAGGATTAGAAAAGTGATTTATTGGTGTATATGTTCAGAGAAGTTTTATAAACTACTCTCTTCAAAGAACCTTTTTCCCATGACAAAAAATGTCTTGGTATTTTACTGTGGAACCACTCAGTTCCCAATTATTCGAAAGAACCAGGAAAAAATAATTGGCGTTAATTACTGGGTTATTGTATTTCTTACAAATTATATTAGGCGAAAGTAATTCGATCGAGAACAGTTATAGAACAATGTAATTAAAAATTCTGGGTCTGATAAAGTAGCTTGGGCTGCTATTGACATGCATTTAATGGCTTTCAAAAACTTTGGAACAGACGAGAGTAATTAATTAAATAAGCAAGTTTGATAGAAACTTCTTCAGGACACAACACATTTTTACGGTTTAGATGATACTGAATTATCTGAACATACTGTCTCGGGGCATTTCTTCTCTACGTGATCATGTGATATTTGAATAAGACAATTTGATTACAAGAAGTTGTCAATACAATTATATAGAGCAAGATAGTTATCACTTTCCGATAATCCTTAAGTACCACATAAATTTAAATCAACTATTGCATACAGAAATTTCATATAAATGGAAGGTAATTACAGGTATTTCGGGCGTGATATGAGCGTAATGAAGTTCAGCAGCCAATTTTTTGAAATTTTTTATATTCATTCTGTAACTTATTTTAAAGTTGCGTGCAAATTTTCAGAGTCCTGGGGAGCATAGTTATTTTCTTTGTGCATTTTTGCAAAATAGGTCATTTAACTCGTGTTCTTATGGGAATCGAGGAAAAGGGTGATAATACAAAAAATCCAGCAGCCAAGCTGACGAAATTTTTTCCCCACTTTCACTGATTAGAAATAATTTTTTAGCATAAAAAACCATTTCGCTTTAGAGCTCGGTTTATGAACAATTATTGAAAAACTAAAAAAAAATAGGATTTCGGCGCGCACCGCCCGAATTCGCGGCAACGTCGCAGCTACCTACGGCTCGAGTGAGGAGTTCGCTGGTGATTCAAATGGCTCTGGAGGTAACCGGATCCACAAATTCATATATATCTAAAACAAAAGACCATTACATATATTTAAATATAAAACCAACTCAATATTTATTTATCGAACAACAAATTTACCTAGTAATCCAGAAATTATATGAGTTGAATGTTCGAATTTTTCTGCCTAGTATATGCAGAGATTATTGAACCGACCTGTACTGTGCATCCACCTAGTCCGAAATAAATGAACTCGTTGAAACATAAACAAATAAAGGAAATTAATGCAAATCTAGAAATAAATCTGGAAATAAATAAATGAATTCATTAATAGGCATTTTCTACATCAGCCAACACAACTTCCAAATATTTTAGGTTAACTTTAACTTGAGATCATTTTTTACGAACGATTCCACTTAAGCTTCTTCTCAGGTTATGTCACACTGTTGGGATTGTGTCACGCCGAACGTTCAAAAAATCGCGGTTGAGGGTACAAGTTCCCAACTCTGTGAACCAGCGTAGTTGCTGCGTTTTCTTCAAAAATTTTTCAACTTCATTAATTCTTAAAAAATGTATTGCAAAATTATTCGCTACATATACTATATCTCGATGAATTCGTTGATCTTTAATATGTTTTTTAGAATCGCAAGGTGCAGAAATAGCATCCACCCTGGCGCCCGGATCGATTATACAAAATCGACTCGTGCACTATGTCCATTAGTTTTCGAGTACAAGTCGATTCTGACTTGCAGTAATTGACCCTGGATCGATCAAGTACCGGGTCGATTGCCGGTCGACTACAATTTATTTTTCCTCCAAACCAACTCACTATCTACCTAACACCTTGATCCAAGTTGTCCAAAAAAAAAGGAAAAAAACGATACATTTTTTTTGGAAAACGACATTAAGACCAGGCGACCGGCAACATACCGCACAAGTCGAGTCCACAAACGACCGAGGCTCGAATGGCAATCGAGCGGTCCGCCAGGGCAATTAGGAATTTTGTAAAAATTGACATTAATTGTTCAGGGATTGGATTTTTCAGGAAAACCATTGTGCCCTCTCCCGTTCCACCTTAAAAGAATCATTACAATAACTTCCTCAAAAATCGGCAAGTTAAAAATTATCTGGATATAAGTGGGGTGAAATAATCCAGAATTTTCTCGGGAGCTTCAAATGAATATTTTCAGATGTATTACAGTAGAGCTCCCTTAATTTTCCGCTTCCTTTATTTTCGCTGTACTCCTCTCACGACTTGTCTCCCCTCAAAAACCTTCTCCCACTCCCCGTACTTTGTCTATCCTTGTTTTCGACGTCATGCGCTCCAGACTGCGCAGCGTCTCAATAGTGGGACCGAGCGTCGTATGAAAAATATACTCACTTCTTCGCGTAGTATCAAAATTTCATGTTTCAAATTATTTGAACTCATTTAACCCTTCCGACTCAAGTCCTTTTCATACTAAACGAGTATAGCCGCGCGTGAGTCGCGCATTTCCGTTTTTCGCCGCGGTGATCACTTTTCATTAATTTCGATATATATCGATATATCTGTTGGTCTCCCCTTTTCCTTAGATAATAATTGAGAGCTTCGATCAGGAAAATAAATCGATTACCGAATTCGAAAGCTCGAAAGTCGAAGAAAAAATCTCGATTATCGATGACACAATCGAAATCGAACGAGAATGCAGATAAGTAAAGGCCTGTAGCCGCGTAGCGGCCACCGGCAAGGAACGAGTCCTTACATATCATTAAAAATGTCGCCAGGAATCGAATCGAAGTCGAATGAAAAATCGATTATTGGAGAAACCGGACAATGCAAAGAACTAGTTACTATGGAACGAGTACAGCCGCGCGTGCTTCGTACCTGCATTCTCTTCTTTCGCCGCGGTGCATGGTGTCGCGGCCGTTCCGGTCGTACGCTTTTCGATAACTCCGGTATATCGATATTTTTTTTGGTGTCTCCTTTTATAGGGAAATTTATAGGATTAATCCATTTTTGGACTGCCTTGAAAATTTTTGACTTTCATCTCAATTTGGAATTATCTGAACTCAACTTTTTGAGGCCATTCTTTCCAACCTATAAAGAGGGATTTTTGTTAATATTTACAAAATTGAAGGAACAGGTTGTACCGACACTTTTTCCCTTTTCCTGATTATGAAGAGCCCTTAACAAACTTGGGCGAAAAATTTGATATCCTCTGAAGAAGTGTCGCACAAGGTTTGATTATGATTTTAACTTCATTTTAAACACAGAAGATTGAGGATCCGACGAAACGTAAAGATTTATTATTGTATGTTCCTGTTCTATGTTATACTTATCACTTCATGCGATTGAAATGCTAGGGCAATTATATCTATGCTTCAACTGATAAAGATCATGAGGAAACTAGTTTGCTCGAAACGATGCGTATTAGCTATACAGGGTGTCCGTAAACTGCGGATTTTCCTTTGGGGTGTGAGTAGGGGATGAAATTTGGAGTCGAAAGTTCCTTTGCGATTTTGCCGTCCGACGCCCCCCCCGCGGAGTTATTCAACTTTTTTTGTCGGCCAACCAGAGCATTAATGCCTGACACACACACACACGCACGTAGACATACTTTCGACTCCAAATATCATCCCCTATGCATCCCCACTGAATCCTAAACTGTGGACTTTCCTTTCGAACAAACACACACACACACCCATTCCCGCGCGTTAATATGCACACATACACAGACTAACCTCTTCATAATGAAGAACAAGCAGGCGGTCCTCGGGTCCCCCCATTCGAATGTGTCAAATATGCCACCGTTTTTTTTATTTCCCCCAATTTCATTGGTGGTAAGTTTCCGAATGGTCCGATTGCACACAAAATGAAAATGTTCCAGTATCGAACAACCTTTTTCCAGGCGAACGGAAGGAAAAATAGCAATGTCTCACATTACCCAAAGTAATTGTCTCAATGTTGTTCAACCAGTTCATAGATGTCGTTAAGACTCATATTTTGGAAAAAAAATCGGATGAATACGTTTCGAGAAATGAAGTAATGAAAAAACCCTAAAAATTGAAAAAATTGAAATGTAGAAACTTAATGATGCGATTGAATCGCCATTCAATAGGGCTGTAACAAAAGTAACAAAAGGAACCTCTGTTCCAAATTTCAAGTTTTTATCACAATTTTTGCGGACGCTAGAGTCGAACAAACATAAAAAGTAAAACCAAAGTCAAAAGTGAAAAAATAGGAATATCTCATATTACCCAAACTAATAGAGTCAATGTTTTTCAACCATATCATAGATCTCATCAAAGCACACCTTTCGAAAAAAACAACAAAATCGATTGAATAATTATCGAGAAATAAAATAAAAACCGTGAAAACAAAAAATTGAAATCTAGAAAACTACTGATGCGATCAAATCGTCATTCAATAGGGTTCTTCATCATAACACAAGGACCCTTTGTTTCAAATTTCAAGTTTTTATCTCAATTTTCGCGGACGCTAGCGTGCGTACAAAAGCAAAAAGCGAAGGAAACTGTAAAAAGCAGAAAAATTGAAACATCTCCAATTTCTTGTGAGCAACCTACTAGATGTTCTTCAACCATTCCCTGGATCTCGCTGAGACGCGCATTTTAATAAAGAAGAACTTAAAAAATATCCATTAGTTTCTGGGATATGAGCGATGGAAGAAAAAACAGAAAAACTCGATTTCTAAGAAACTTACCGACAGATTTCACTGAAATTGGGCCCACAGCTACATGTACTCAATACCAATGAATTATATTTTTTCAGATTTTATTCTTAAAATTTAGTCCTTTTATGTTGAATTTTGTGAGTGAAGATTTTTGAAAATAATTGATACATACAGACGCTATGCTCAAACTCCGTATTTTTACATTTCAAACCATTATATATCGTTTACAAGCATAATTAGCGAACGTGAAAATTGACCGATTGCAATGCTTCCATTCGGAAGCAAAAACACACTCACATGCGCCCAAAGTGGAAGCAACGCTCTGGTTGGCCGACAAAAAAAGTTGAATAACTCCGCGGGGGGGGGGGGCGTCGAACGGCAACACCGCAAAGGAACTTTCGACTCCAAATTTCATCCCCCCAAAGGAAAGTCCGCAGTTTACGGACACCCTGTATAAGCGAATGATTGACTATTAGCATGATATCAATTTACCTGCTCCCTAATTGGATCAATTCGACTCTGAGTTCAATAAATCCGTTCGACAAATCGGGCGCCACCAAAGCTGGAGTGATGCAGTCGATCGGTATCCGAGTCAAGTTTTTGACCCTCATTCTTGCCCAAGGTGGCTCATACTGAGGCCGATGACGCTGAAATGAGACTGATGGGTAGGAAAATAAATTGCATGTGACTCTCAAATGAACCTCCAAATGGTAGTGATTTCCGATTTGACAGTCAAGAGGCTGAAATCGGAGTCTGTACAACCTCAAACCAGCCTCATAGGCTTCAAATCCCGATGAGAAATGAATCTCAATTGAGCCTAAACTCAAATTGAGGGTAAACGGAGAATATTGAAATTCGCATGAGGTTCAAAAACTCGACTCGGGTAGCGACCTAAATCACTTACATTCACGGATTGATTCAAGTTCATTTGGTAAAAGGCACTGTTAAGTCGGCTTTTCGTTCAGTGCAGTCAATGAAGTTCTACTAAGGTTTTTTCTTCACCTGCTTGTAGATTTATCAGTCAAATGTATTTCTAGGCCTGCCCTCACTTATTCCCCTTGGAGAACACGATCTAGAGGTTTCGCTAATGACTCACACGTCGGGAGGGAATCAAAGTAGGTATACTTTAGGTAATCAATGGGTGTATTAGTAGAAGAATATGTTTTCCTGTGAAAATAATTCCACATGCGATATTCGTTAACACTATTTCGTTAGCAGGATTTCGCGAGCACCATTTCCCAATTTTCAGTATCTTTGGTACATACTTTTATTACTATGCCATAGACTGGATTTTAATCTCCGGTCCATCTTTATGAGAATATATAAATTATAAAAAAAATCAATATAAAAATTGAAATGATCGAGGACTCTTATATATATGTATATATTTATCGAAAATGTATACGGCATTTTATGTTCATCAATTATCTTCGTCAGAGTGAAACAAGGTAGGCTCTCAGTGGAATAAAAGTATCTACTGAAAATGGGAAAAAAATTCAAAAATGGAGTTCAACTTGTGTTACACGTTTGAGTGGAATGCCCCAAAAATATTCGCCAAGCCCACATCTTTTGCGTTTGTACTTTCTTCCTTTTTACGTTTGAAGTCTCTCCCTAGAGGTTGTAGACACTTGGACTACGTGAAACTTGACATAATTGTCACTGCATGAACTGAAAGTTGAAATAACAACAATCGGTGGCTTTGTAAAGTACGATCAAATACTCTCAGCCTCCAATGATTACATGCGGAGCGAGAAAAATGTCAATCCGCATGCACTTGGTGTGTTGTACCATTCTAGCCTTGATACTACGCCAAAATAAACTGTCAGGAGGGGAAAGGTACCTAGTGGCCATCAACCATGGACTAATTCCCAATCTTGCATAATCAACTGCGCATGATGAGTGGATGGAATGCCTTTTTCTTTGTTAAGAATGTAATGGATAGTGTGTGAAAATAAAATTGAGATTTTTTTCAATGGACCTGGCGTTCACGGAAATATGTGTGGAAGCAATGAAGCAATTTTTCCCATTTACCCATTTTCCCAATATATAATGAAGCAAAAGACGAATTTAATCATTTCATTAAAACTAATTTAATGAGTTGACGTAAATTGCATAGAAATTCGAGGACTGACATCGAATCGAATGCGTGCATGACATTGGAAGATTATTAACCAAATAGACTTAATCCGTTCGGACAGGGAGTGAGCCAGTTCGAAAATGGGCGGAATCAGTTCGGAAATGAACTGAATCAGTTCGGAAACGGGCGGAATCAGTTCGAAAGCGGACTGAATCAGTGAAGACAGGGACTGAGTCAGTTTGGAAACGGACTGAATCAGTTTGGAAATGGACTGAATCAGTTTGGGAACGGACTGAATCAGTTTGGGAATGGACTGAATCAGTTCGGAAGCGGACTAAATCAGTTTGGGAATGGATTGAATCGGTTTGGGAATGGACTGAATTAGTTTGGCATGGGACTGAATCGGTTTGAGAATCGACTGAATCAGTTTGAAAATGAACTCAATTAGTTCGAAAATGGACTGAAAGAAAGTAAACGAACTAAACTAGTTTGGAATAAGACTATATCAATTCGGAAGCGGAGTGGAATAGTTTGGAAATGGGGTGGATTCCCCTATTTCGTTGTGAACCACTCGGATTGTGCAGCTAATTTTTCGGCATCCCTATTTTTGACCTAAACAAATGTTTCGTTAACGCAATCTGTTCCATTCACAAACTCTTGTCAGCACAGTCATTATTCAAATCACTACTCTGGTAATCACAATGTATTGATGCAATACACAGAGAAAAATGTTTCATAAAAATTATGATTCCGTTTCGGAAAGCTGCAGTATTTGCCGCACAAATAATCTTCAATTTTTGTTTCAATTTCTCCCACTTTTAATGAGGATAAAACGCGTAGTGCATTTTATACAAAAGAAACAGTATTGTTTCTTGAATATATATAATATATTGCATTAATTATTCCGGTATGTAAAGAACTTAAGTAAGAGGGGTAGATCGGTGTATATATATGGAGTTGATAGTTGGCCTTTCCGTAAAGAACTTATAATTCAGATGTCTATGATAGAGTAAGCAATATCCATTAATGAATTTGTCAATCGCGGAATAATGTTTGCTTATTTATGAAGGATATTTGCTCTACCGCGGTATGATTTGCTCTACCGCGGTATGAAAAACATTCGAAATGGCAAATGCTACAGCGTCACCAAACGAAAGGATATATTATCAAACTCTTCTCTTCGTGCTTGCGAAGACATTGACACCATGAATACGACTTTAACGAAATTGCAGTCAGCTTTCAGCTAGTCGCAATGGACCGCGATGACGACGATTTCGGCGAAGGTTTCATCGCCGAGTCTCATCCCTTGCGGCCCACCCTCGGGTCGCAACTCTCAGTACCGCTGGGGAGAAATGATTCACGGGCTCCAAGCATAAGCAGCAGTGTCAGTGACCTGGACGCACCAATCTACACTCGAGAAACTACTGTACCCGTTCGCCGGGGGGTGAGTACATATTTTATATTTCTTGAAATTTGCAACAGAATTTATTGCAAAATATGAAAGTAATTTTGCAATTGGCCAGTACCCTAGGGAGGTCACTCGCAATATTCTATATTTTATAAAATAACGAAATCTGGAGAGTCGGTTTGCACTGAAGGGGCGAATTCTCTGTTTTTGTTTTATCTGAAGCATTCAAAGCATGATTGTTTATTTTGCTAATACAATGAGTACAGAAGAAGACAAGCAGGAGGTCGTCGGGTCCCCCCAGTCGAATGTGTCAAATACGTCACGGTTTTTTTTATTTCCCCCAATTTCATCGGTGGCAAGCTTCCGAATGGTTCGGTTGCACATAAAATGAAAATGTTCCAATATTGGAAAACCATATCATAGATCTCGTTAAGGCACACATTTTGAAAAAAAAAAATAACAAAATCGTGAAAACGAAAAAATTGAAAGCTAGAAAACTAATGATACGATCAAATCGCCATTCAATAGGGTTCTTCAACGCGACAAACGGAACCTTTGTTCCAAATTTCAAGTTTTTGTCACAATTTTTGTTTTTTTTTTATTTAAAGCATTCAAACCTATAGGTCTATTCCGCTAAAAAAAAAATAGTTGAAGATACAAAAGAAAAAATATTTCAAAGATACATAGATCCATACATATGAATACATAGATACATATACCTATATATATGAATAAGATATAATTATATATGTTTTCGTACGAAATTTTCTTACGCATAATAATCAGATTTTCAGTCTAAACATTAAGCCCTGAGGAGGTTAGAAAGGAATCCATGAGCAATAATACTTTTTTATTCAACTTTTTCAAGAAAAAACTTATTTCGTAGGGGGGTGAGAAACCTAACTTTCGCAGACCAGCTAGGAGTTTGACTCGATTTCGTTCGTGTAGGGGACAGTGCCAGAAAACATGATCAAGATCTTCGTTGATATCGTCATATTCACAAGAAGCTGACGCAATGAAACCTATTCTTTTCAACGAACCAGCGAGACTATAGTGGTTTGTTCTGGCCCGGTTCACCCAAACGATAGTTCTTCGCGGCAGATTCTTGTGAAATGCATACTATGGTTTTTTATTACTTCTGTAGTATGATTCAAAGTATTGTGTTCCGTTCTGTGCACTCATTTCAAACATTCTGACTTCAGTAGCCGTAGATGATTCGTTTTTAAAACCCTCTTTGAGGTCTGAAAACGGAAGCATTACAGTTGCATCGAATGGCTGAGCCGTTGCTTCTCCCGCCAATCGGTCTGCTTCATCATTACCAATGATACCTGTATGGGATGGAACCCACGTGAATTGTAATGAATTAGGTCTGCCATTGTGCTTAATAATGTTTCTACATTCTTCCTTAACATCAACGATATATTCGTTTGCTCTTATGTTCATTATCGGTTTCGCCAAGTACTATAAGGCACTGAGTGAGTCGCTGACAATAAGAAAGTCTTGCTCAGGATGAGCAGTCACTATTTTTAGAGCTTGGTTAATTGCTAGGCATTCCGCAGTATAGATTGACGCAAGAGGATTAATACTCATACTAATATTGATATTCGAATCCGGGCAGTGGCGCTTGCACCAACCGAAATCCCATCGTCTTTCTTGCTACCATCGGTGTAAATCCTGATAGTTCCAGGAGACTGCTCTAGAATGACTGGGTTAGGGTTCAATCCAGCTTTTGCCACAGTCCTCACATCGTGTCCCACTACATCATCAAGAGACGGAGAGTTGATTAACGCATCAAAGCTGACATTATAGATATTATAACGTTTCTCAGAGTGAAGTATTGATAACATTTCGGATACATCTTGTATACATTGTTTATCAGTCCAGGTCTTGTAATTAGCCTATCTGAATATAAATTGGTGATAGTGGATGAGACTTGAAGGTCACTGTTGGAGAGATATTTAGCTAGATAATTTTTGCCAAGGAAGGAAGCACGAGAACGAATGGTTGGGAGCTTGCTCTCACCCAGAAGCACAGATCTCGGCGTCGAGTTCCTATAGCCCAGTGCCAGTCGAATAGCCGAATATTGGATTCTTTCCAATTTGTCCAAGTGGCTATTCGCTGAGGGAATGTAAATGAAGAGGCCATACTCAATTATTGATCTTACGAAAGCTTTATAAATCATGGTAAGAGTCAGGGGATTAGCACCCCACCATGTACCTCGAATGTATTTAACCATATAAAGGGTTCTTAGGGATAACCGGAGGACTTTCTCCAATTGAGGTTTGAAGGTTAGTTTTTGATCAAAAATCAATCCGAGAAAGCGCGTCGTGGGACTGCATTTCACTTCGTGACCATTTATCTGGATTGTAGTATTAGTTGGAGATATCCTCCTTTTGTTGAAGTGTATCAATTCTGTTTTATGGGGAGCGAGGGAAAGTCCAAGTTTTTGAAGATTTTGATTGATTTTTTTTAACGGAATGTTCTATGACTCTAAGACTATTTGGGATTGATGGACTTCTGTAATACAGAGCCATGTCGTCAGCAAACTGTGAATTCACCACCCCTTTTGGGAGACCTTTGGCAATTTGAGAAACATAGATAATACACAGAACGGGAGAGAGAACACCACCTTGTGGAACACCTTTATATACTTCCCTGGGGATGTCGTCATGAGACGATGTAACATACCTCTCAGGCGATCGAGATTTAACAAATTCCACCGTATTACGAGGACAACCAATTGAAGCTAGTTTTTGAAGCAAAATCGTAATGTCAACATTATCGAATGCAGATTTGACGTCTAGGAAAACTGCAATGGTTTCTCGATTTCTCGCTAACTCAAAATCCGCTTGTAAAAATAAGTTACTCAAGTTATCATAACACGATCTTCCTTTGCGGAATCCACTCTGAGAGTTTGGAAGAACGTCATGATTTTCAACCCACCATTGAAGGCGGTTTTTGACTAGGGTCTTGAAAAGTTTGCAGACGCAGGAGGAGAGTGCTATTGGTCGTACGTCAAGCCCATTTGGTTTGGGAATGAAATGGACATATTGTTTCTTCCAATCTAGAGGATACTCGGAATTGTGATACATTTCGTTGAATATGTCTAACAAAAGTAATTTGTATTGGGGCGAGACATTTTTCAGAATTTCATAATTGATTCCATCAATTCCCGGAGAAGATTTGGAACTTCGAAAACTCAGAGCCAAATTGAATTCTGCAAAGTTGAATGCAGAGCTCAGCATGGCATTTTCCTGACATGTTGGCAAATAATCAGGATTAGTAGAGCACCGAGGTGGGCTTAGTGTATCAAGAGCCGTAAGTATCTTATTTTCGAATTGAAGGTGACTTTGTTTATTCAAAGTGTCGTTATTGACCCAAGCATTTTTGGGAATTTTGCATGTATTCCATGCATAGGAAATATTTTTCCTAATGTCAATAGTTGAGGTAAATTCTCGGAAATTTACTGTCCTTTTTTTCTTTGAATAATTTTCGCGCTTGAATAACTACCTCTTTGTATCAAGCAAAATCATTTTCATCCTTCGTGAATGACCACCTTTTGAAAGCAGCTTTTCTCAAACGTTTAGCTCTATCACATTCTGAATCCCACCATGAAACAGGATTCCTATGTCTGAGAAGAGAGACTTTCCCTCTCTTAGGTGTGTGCTTTCTAATTTTATTTGTTATATGTTCGATAAAAAACTCATATTTCTTAGAAGGTGTTAAATTATCATACTCCGGAGCCAGAAATAGGGTATAATCTTCTTTCAAATCTTTAGCTAGACTCGCCCAGTTCATTCTCACTGATGTAAGTTTGAAGCTCGCTCTATGATAAATACGTTTTTCAGTACTAACGTGGATGAACAAGGGAAAATGATCTGACCCCCAAGTCTCATCCCCAACACGAACAAAAATTTTATCCGCTAAAGACGAGGTGGACAGAACCAAATCAATATTAGAAGGGCGACTATGCTCATCCTGACGAGTTATTGTATCTGTATTCTACAGTATCAGGTCATGATCAGTTATAGCGTTATAGAGACGAACGCCGTCTGTTTTGTTGTGTGGACAGTTCCACAGTCTATGGTGGGCATTCAAATGGCCGATGATCATCGTTTTATTACTTGAATTTGAGAGAGAAGCGATTTTATTCCACTCGTCTTGCGACAGAATTCTGTTAGGCGGTCTATAGAACGCAAATAACGTGAGTGAAGGGATGGTATTGGTAATATTCACGCCAAGAAATTCCAAACCCTCTACATCAATTATATTGTCATCAATTCGAGTGAATGCTAATTTATTTCTGATGACTATTAAAAGACCTCCTCCAACTGTACCAATTCTATCTTTTCGGATAATATTAAACCCAGGGAGTCTAATGAGCCTGGTGTCACGGGGATCGAGCAGTGTCTCTGAGCAGACGATGATGTCTAAATTTTTTCATTCAACTATTAAATCATGAAAACGGAGGTGGAAACTTCGACAGTTCCAATGCATTATGCGTAAATTTTGTGAAATTTGTTGACTGACGCGATTCATTTAGATTGCTACACAGGGATAATCGAAATTAATGGGGAATGCAAAAAAAATAATAATAATAATTATAATACAATTTTTAGTTATTCTTCATATCCGATAACCCATATTTATTCAGATGGCTCTGGGGTTGAGGAAGGGAAACTGGGAAAGTCATCGATAGGCATCGATGTACCGGGAAGGGCTTTGGGAGAGATTCCGGAGATTTTTGGAAGAGAATCATCGTCTGGAGTCAGTTGCTGTGAAACCCTGGTCGATACTTGAGACATGTTGTCAACAGAACAATCGTTGACAATGTGCTCAAGTTTTTTCACAATTCGTGCACTCCTATTTTTCAGGCTTTTGGACATCGTGTACATCCGTCAATAAAGTAATCAACCCTTTAAGATCGTCGAACCATTTCAGGGCAATGTCTTTGATATTCGAAACACCGTGGGTAGAATCAAAAAAGCTTTGTAGCTGACTAAGGTTTAGAGGATAAATATCAGGAAAATCCATTAAATTTTTAACTTCGTCCCAATTCAACTCTTGCACTGTCACTGATTCGTTCAATTGCTTATCGTGTTTCACCTTCTTCTTCTTGGGTTTCTCGTTCTCCGTGGATAAAACAGCTTGGCTGGTTGTGCTGGTATTGGATTCGGTATCAGACAGACCCTCATCCATCCTGTCTTCGGTTGATTCCAGGTCATCACATTGAGGTTTCGAGGGGGCCGATGAAGAGCCGGAGGGGGAATGACGTTGCTTAGACGGTTTGCAAAAGAGGGGGTAAAAGCCATTTTTGTCTAGACTTGGGGTCTTTGGCTTTTGCACGATCGTTTGAGTCCGTGGAATAGGCAGCGATGGGTAATCCTTCCCAGAGAGAGGGGGGAAGCAGTGTTGACATTTTTCGCGGCATTGCTGTAGGTCATATTTTCAGATTTGCTAGGACAATGTTTGGCAATATGGCCTTCAAGTTTACACTCGAAGCAAGTTACTTTGTCGGAAGAAAAGAAAATCCAATGTGGCTTTTCCCGACGAATAACCTGTTCTCTTGGTGGTAGTTTCCTTGCATCCTTGGGTGTAACGTATACTTGTCTTCTAAAACTTCCGACATGACTCAAATCTTTATCCCGGAACCCAGCACGAATGCTTTTACATTATGGTTTTACATTATATTTTTGGAAGATGAGTCCTAAAACCCGATCTGTGATGAAAGGCTGACATGATATGATGACGCGTTTGTTCCTCGTGACAAAGGGCCTTATTGGTATTTTAACATTAGAAATGGTAACATATTTTCGACTTTCGACAAGTTCGTCAACCGCAGTAACGTTATCTAAATAAATACATATGCGATCGTTTGATATCTTAGCAGATTCGTAGATTTTGGAAGGTCCAATAACTTGTTCCATGGCTACAATATACTCCTCCACGGTTGCATCAGTTAGGATTTCAAGGATAATTGCTTGTTCTGGAATAATATCGTCGTCTTCTGTTTGGGTGATCGTAGATGGATTAATACTTTGGCTTTTCTGTGATCTTGGATTGAACATTTTCAGTGAATTTGATGTTGAATTTCTATATACAAAAATCAACTGCAGGGGCAGAGCCCACTATCCATCCAAAAAATGCACTTTTCAAAGTCAACTATTTTACTATTAAGTCACATTATTATTTCACTGTAGTTCTAATACACTGTATCACTAGAAAATTTCTCGCGATTATACGTTACGTTACGTAAACACTATTGGTTGCGGAGCTCCGGCCCAAACACGTCTGCTCTGTTCGAGTGTCAACAACGGAATCGAAAACACAAAAAGTAAAACCAAAGTCAAAGTTAAAAATAGGAATATCTCATATTACCCGAACTAATTGACTCAATGTTTTTCAACCATATAGATCTCGTTATGGCACACATTTTGAAAAAAAAACAACAACATCGGTTGAATAATTATCGAGAAATAAAATAAAAACGGCGAAAACGAAAAAATTCAAATCTAAAAACTAATGATACGGTAAAATCGCCATTCAATAGGGTTCTACCTATTGAACCTTTGTTTCAAATTTCAAGTTTTTATCTCAATTTTTGCGGACCCGAGAGTGCGTACAAAAGTAAAAAGCAAAGAAAACTGTAAAAAACAGAAAAATTGAAATATCTCCTATTTCTTGTGAGCAACCTACTAGAAGTTGTTCAACCATTCCCTGGATCTCGTTGAGACGCATATTTTGATGAAAAAAAATTAAAAAATATCCATTAGTTTCTGAGATATGAACTCAATACCAATGATTGATCATTTTTTCAGATTTTATTCTCAAAATTTAATCCGTTTTATGTTAAATTTTGTAAGTGAACATTTTCATTGATGAACACAAAATTGATACATACAGACACTATGGTCAAACTTCGTATTTTTACGTTGCAAACCATTGTATATCGTTTACGAGCACAATTTAGCGAAAGTGAAAATTTAACGATTACAATGCTTCCATTCGGAACCAAAAAGATGAAAAAAAAACAGACAAGTTATCCAAGTTAAATGCGTCATTAGTAAGTGGATGTATGAATGAATGTTAGTGGCCTTCATAGACGAGTTGGAACATGGATAAGAATTTTTCCCAAGGTTGTTTTCTCCGATGTATTATCCAGAAAAGCCGGAATTGCCAGTTTTTGGGGATGTTTCAAAAGAAATAAAAATAAAACAATGTACCATCAACGTGGCCTTAACCGAAATATAATCACATCTCAGTTACGTAAAGAAACACATTGGGCACTTTGAAAATTTAACGGTTTCTAAAATTTTGAAGAATTTCAAAATTTTGAAAATTAAACAAATGTCACAATTTTGTTCAATGTAACGAATTTATCACATTTTCTTCATAAATAAAAATTATTGACTATAAATTTAACCTGGAATGTTGAATTTCAAATAAAGGTATTGAAATGTACAGAAAATTAAAAATTTTATTTAACTTTTCTTAAACTCCTCAAAATTATAAAGATTTCAACAATTTTCCGAATTTCAAAAATTTGAAAAATTCAAAAATTTTGGCATTTAAAAAAGTTGAAAAATGTCGCAAATAAAAAAAAATATATTTCAAAAATTTCCAAGATTTCCAATAATATTAGAATTCGAGAATTTGTTTTCCCTCTTAACAGCTGCTATATATCGTGCCTCTGTGCCACGTGCTGTCGTGACACATGTAATGTCTGCACTCAGGTGCAAGGGCGCATGATTGGCTCGTCCGTGTAGGTGTGTCCAATGTATTTTTGCCTTCAGATGCAGACGAGTTCATTTCAAATGTCCGCGACGTCCGTCGCAATTCACTATCTAATCAAAGATTTCTGTGGAATGTCATATGTTGCAGTCAACTTTACACGCGGAACTGACTTTTCACCTTCACGACCGAGGAAGTTATTGATTTGTACCTAGCAATGGCGATTTATCGTCGGATCTCCGCGTTTATAAGAAAAATTGAAATTAGTTCCTTTCGATTTTGGCCAAATTTAACAATGGGGCTTACGGGCGGAGGGGGGGGGGGGGCAAACTCAAATTTTTCAAAATTAAATTTTTGGCCCCTACGGCGTGGGTACTATCGAATTGGAACACCAGGAAGACATTTCCGTCGATTTTGAGTCAAAAAATTGAAATTAATTTTTTTCGATTTTGGCCAAAGTTAACTTACCGGGGGGGGGGGGGATCTACCAATTTTCAACTCCCTGATCTATCGGGTAGTTATTGTAATCACTTATCGTATCACTTATTGTATCATGTTTCTAATGCATGAATATTTTTTTTGTAGTGTAAAATCCTTCCATTACTTACTGGTACTTTTGCCTTGTTGCCCGTACTCCACCAAAAAATTAGGGTCTTTTCATAATTATCTATCCATGCCCTCTGGCAAATGGTCGCGGATCCGGGGACATCTTGAAGAGCTTGACGATATCTACAAAATAATGCCTTTTGTATATATTACTCAACATAAAACATCGAGTGATATGATTTACCAAAAAGAAGTCTTTATGATTTTAGTACTATGGCTAAATAATATCCGAGGTATGATCATATAGCTTAGATATTTTAGAAAATGCATTAAAGAAGCGACAAGTAGATGTTCCTTCGGCTTAATTACTTATTTTTCCTTAACGTTATGATAATTCGACTACTTTTTTCGATTATCCTTCATAAATTATAACTTGACATTTCAAGTACTAGCGTTGGTATGTGTCCCATCATCGACGTACCTCCGTTCCTCTGGTTTGTACTTCCTACAGTAGCTGCCTGAGAACTCCTTCAGGGGGAGTACTGGAGACTTACCCATGGGGCTGGGGCCAACTTTCGCCATTTTAGGCCATCGTATCTCTAAACACAGGGTAAACCTCCAGAAACCGCTGTGCTACGATGGCGAATGCCTATGATGAACCCCCCCCCCCCTCCCCCTCGCATCGGGTTTGTGATTTCAAACTGGTGTTCGCCTCTTTGAGATTATTTCAGGGAGGTTCTGGCTGAGTTGGACTATGATCTAATATCAAGCTATTCGCCTGTAATCATTATCATCACAGTTTGGTCAAGCCCCCGATTTCAAATGAAATCCATCCGCAGTTACTTTGATCATAATCAGGTGCAAAATATTAAGTCTTATGCATCTATTTAGTTACTTATGTTTTATTTAAGTAAGCCTGGTTCTGGTAAACCTGATCAAGTTTGGACCTATCTGGTCTGATCAAGGACGGATTAATCTGGCCTAATCGAGTTCTGATTTTTTTGGCCTGATCAAGTTTTGATCTACCTGGCTTGATCAAGTTGAATTGTCCTTAGCTTGATCAATGGAAGGCGTTACATACTTGATTAAATCTTGATCAAGTCGTAGAATCAGTACTTGATGCAAACATCATGTCTGACTTGATCAAACCCGTACCTGAGCTGAATTTCCACTCGGGTATTGACAGGAATATGTGAAAAATGATAGGGTTGATATGTAATCTATAATCATTTAGTAAATACTATATGTTTTTATGCTACAAGCATAAGCTAGTTTTTCTTTAATGGGACCAATAATTTTGATATTATAAAAGTTGTTGTGCTTAGTGAGAGGAATACAATGGTATGACACATGATGTATTTTTTTAATGTTTTAGGGTTAATATCACAAAAAAATCGAGAATAATGAAAGGAAAGTCTAAAGAAAAATCTTCGCCCGTGATGTGTGTGTGTGTGTTTGTGCACGATCTGCAAAGGCGTATTATTAATGCCGTCGACAACATTCCTTGTAATGTGCTTCTATCTGTCGTAGGAAATTTTCAGAAGAGACTGCAGTTGTGTTTGGAAGTAAATGGCGGGAACATTGAACAGCTTTTGTAATGCCTGACATACAGACACCCCCCCCCCCCCACAGACATACACACACACACACATCATGGGCGAATATTTTTCTTTGGACTTTCCTTTCATTATTCTCGATTTTTGTGATATTAACCCTAAAACATTAAAAAAAACTACATCATGTATCATATCATTGTATTCCTCGCACTGAGCACAACAACTTTTGTAAGATCAAAATTATTGGCCCCATTAAAGAAAAACTAACGTATGCTTGCAGCATAAAAACATAAACACTTATGCTCAAAAAATCATTCTCATTATTTTTTCCCTTCGAAGCCCTACAACTTTGGTCTGAAACTTTTTCGCGTTCAGCTACTTTTTAACCACTTATTCAGGTGTACAAATAATCTTGGGAGACCCTGTATATTGAACAATTATATTTCAATATATATACTTCAATATATATACATACATCAATAAATATATACATCAATATATATATATATACATCAATATATATATATATACATCAATATATATATATATATATATATATATATCAATATACTGAATATTGAAATATAGTTTGCCATAAATACGATAAACGACTTTTGTTGCTCGAATGATATTCTCTACAACCAAAAAGTTGAATAATGTTTTTTTTTCTCAAAATTATGCAATTAGGAAATTATGAAAAATCGGAGTTTTAGCGGAAATTTCAGGAAAGATGGTAATTCTATAGCAAAATGCGAAGTTGGAAAGTGATTGGTGCGGTCCAGCCGGGTCACAGTTACTATGCCCGTTAATTTTTTTATTATTTACGGTGAGGGAGCATTCGCGAATACCTCCAACGAGACCACGATACTGGAGATAATTGAACTGTTTTTTTATGTAGTCACGTGCCTGAACGACTTATGATCAGTTTCTGCATTAACGATTGCCACTGCTTGGGCTTCGCATGCAGTGACACTGACATTCTTATTCTGGTAAATCGAAGATTTGTAGGAATAGACTCATAGGCTTAAGAGGAAAATTTGTAAATTCTGCGAAATATTTATGCTCACAATATTTGCCAAATATTGCATATTCCCTTTTTGGTCACTAAGTGAATTCTCTATAAGCAAATCTTCTAACATTCTCTCTAACTAACTGCATTTTGTGACTGCCCTCAATATTGCCAAAATATCTATAAGGAAAAAGTTATTTATCACTCAAAAATTTTCCGCTTAAAACCATCAATGAACACTGGTTTTCCCCTAGTGTCTGTCGCCAGGTTCATCAATAACAGAAGTAGGAGAGACGTCAGTGTTCTAGTGCCTTGCATGAGAGCACTTGTTCATCGCGTTTAATAAATTGACGTTATGTTGGACAGTGTTGTGTAACCGCGTAAATACGGCCAATGCCGCTGACAGGCCTCCTAATAGAAAGAAAAAAAAGATAAATTCGATTTGATGCAATCGCTCTGAATAATAGACACTGGTTAATAATTGAGGATTTTTTTTTGCCATTTAGTTGGATATCCTTTTCAGACTTCTAGTGACTCATCTTATTTTTAGTAATGAAATATTTGTCTAAGCAGCGGGCTGAATGAATGTGACCCATCGAGGGCCACCCAAAACTTTTCTCTACTTGTAATTCCCTCCGAATTTTTTTTGTAAATTTTTTTGGATAAGCCATATCTCGTTAAAGTAATGATTTTTTAATTTAAACGACTTATAAATATATTTAGGCATACTAAAACGGCCCTGAACATTCGAGAAATCCCCGATGTGTAGGAATGAATGAGAAGAAAAAATGTTAATATGGTGATCATTGTGACTTATATAAACAAAACTTCCTGAAAGAAATTACAGAATTTGTCATTTCTGTTTCCCATCCCTAGATTTTCCGACACGCCAATTAAATGTTCAAAGACTGGTTTCAAGGAAAAAATAGGAATCATGAAATTTTGAATACTGAAATACAACAGGTGTCGCTACCTGCGACTATGTCAGGTGACGCACTGACCAATCACACTGCGCATCGCGCACTCAGACTCTCCTGTGCAAATGCGGGTAAAAACGCATGCGCCGGCGGTAGTCGAACAACTTCGGATCTAGACAGAATATGAACGGTTGAATAGTCATTAAAATTTCGCAGCACTCAAAAACAATCAATAACTAATCAATCACTATATGAAAAAGAGTCAAATTTTGATCGAAGCTAAGGTACATCGAGACACTCCGATTGCGATATTGATTAGCTTCATCACAACTTTTCTTTGTAAATAATGATTCATTAAAAACTTTTGGCGATTTTTAAGCTTCATATTTAAAAAAAAAACCGGAAACTAGCGCATGAATTTCTTTCGAAATCTAATCAGGTCTCAGCTGCGTGAAGACGCGTCGATTAAAAAAAATATCAAATCGGGTGATTCGTTTGGAAGAAATCGTTGTCCAAAAATTGTGGACACATATATACGCGTAAACACACACATACAAGCCGACATTTTGTTTAAAAAAATTTGGTGTGGCATATCCTATTCAAGAAAGCGCATACACATGAATGAACAACGTTAGAGTCGAAATATCTCGAAAACCGTAACATGGTTTATTTTTCAATCGTCATTCATTCATTGCTTGATCAGATTAGTCAGAAAACATTGTGAAGTCGGTTGGTAATCACGTTTGTATCGATAAACATCGATATTGGGAATATCGATTCGCGTTTAGTTTTCAAAAGTATGACAATTGTTCAAGTTGTCATAGCTTATGTACTTATTGAAAATCATATACACAGAATATTTTTTGACGTTCTGTTAAGTTATTAAGTTCCGAGAGCTTTACATATTCTGTTCAGTGTTGAAAATTTTACATGGACGCGATAATTACAGAAAAAAACAAAAAATGCTTGCACCAAATTGAAAAATTGAAAGCTCTCATTGTCTTGGAGTCAATGGTTGACAGTAGCTTCAACTTCCGGGAATATATTGTTATTTCAAATATCAAATTGTAATTCAGCGCGCAAAGCGCGGCCGCAAGCTTACATATATGAAAATGTGTTGCACACGAATGACTTCAAATATCCAGAAATATGGACATGTCGCAAAAACATTGCTTTTCATTTTCAGGGTGATTACAATAACCTAATAAACGGGATGTGGGTCTGACCCTCTACGGGCCGAATCTATAACTTCCCGATATTTGTGTGTGCCTGTGTTAGAGCGTGATATTATGCCATTGAGCACATCGAATTAATTAAGCGCTATCGTCTTCATTATGCGTGTTACGAAAAAAATCATACAACACAAAATGTTTGTTTTTACATGAGGAACAACTTGCATTGATAACTTTTTCCTATAACCCTTACCGTTCATGTAATAGAGCGTTATAAACTATTACAATTGTGTTTTTTTTGTTAATTACTAAAAAACTACCTGGCTGATCAAAAGAAAACTCCTTGCAGAACACCGCCTCGGCGAGACGTAATTTTTGAAAAAAAAAAATGAAAAAATAAAATCGGTCCAGCCGTTTACGAGAAACCGTTCGCCACAGATTTGCTCACATACGTACACACACACATACACACACACACACAAGTCGGGGCTTTGGCGTAGTGGTAGAGTATCTGCCTACTACTCCGAAGGTCCTAGGTTCGCGCCCGGCCGCCGGAGAATATTTTTTCGAAATATTTTCTCATGGACTCCGACCGATGCAGGAACTTCCGTGTGTGCTATTGGCGGTACCCATAAAATGAGACCGTCCGGCCGAGCGGGAACCTAACCCGACGCAGGGGGGGGGGGGTCCATCATAGGTGCCGGCCATCGTAGCACAGGGGTTTCTGGAGGTTTACCCTGTGTTTAGAAATACGATGGCCTAAAAAAAAAATGGCGAAAGTCGGCCCCAGCCGCATGGGTGGGTGTCCGGCACGCCCCCTGAAGGAATGCTTACACGGCCGCTACCGAGGGCGTACAAATGAGAGGGACGGGGGAAAAACACACACACACACACACACCCGAACATCTCATTGGAAACGTGTCAGGATGATGCCAACCGCCGAGAAAAGTGAAAATTTCATCGATCTGACACTTTTCATTTTCGGGGTCATTACAATAACTTCCTATCGGAAAGTTAATAAGTTAAGACCACAAAACAAAAAAAGTACGAGATTTATAATTAGTAAGAGACCATTTAAATAATCCATAATATATGAATTAAAATAGAAAAAAGGTCATCAGTAAATGATCATATGAGAAGAATTTTTTTTTGCTATTTGGAGAATGTGGGAAATACTGACGTAACTCCGTGAAAATTTCAGAGTGGGAATGACGCAAAGATGACGTTGAAAGTCACCGTTGACCTCTGGACAATAATTGGCATCTCATCGTGACAAAGTTTGAAGTCCGTTGTAGAATGTTAGCCAAAATTCAGTAAGGTTTTTTGTGAACAATTTCATTAGCTATTGATATAATTTTTTTTATATCATGTATGTTCTCCAAAGTGCAGTCGTTTATGCGATATTGCTGAATTTTATGAGGAGAATTTCTCCACATTTTCTATCATTAAACCTGGAATATCTCACTGAGGGAGTTGGATGAAGGGGAAAAAGATTTTTGTATACTCGATGAGTTAACTTGAATCATTTTTTTCTGGAGTAACCTCTCCCCTGAGAGGAACAAAAGGTTCCCTCGAATAGCGGTTCCTTGTGAGAAGGCATTTGGTTCTAGATTATGTTCAAGTGTGGAATGCTTTGTGCTGAATATTAGATGAGTGAAGAGTAAACAGAACACTATTCCTTCCAGAAGTTGTTCCAAGTAACTGAATAGTTCTAAGAAATGAACTTTAATCAGGAACGCTTCCTGGAACGACTGCCGGAACTGAAGTTTCACCTGGAGCAGCTCCCAGAATGGATCCTTCACGGGAAACATCTCTTGGACCTGTTCGTTTACTTGCAACAGTTCTCGGAGCTGAAACTCCACGCAGTCGGATATCTACGCAGGTGGTGTCTTAATAGAAAATTGAGAGTTTTTTTTTGGTATATCTTGATTTGCAAACTATATTCTAATTCGTTCCCCAGACGGGCTACCAAGATCCGCGCCGAATGATGCCAAGAAATTGTTCAATTTTCCTTATTCAATTAAATATTTATGCAATTCGACGCAGACCCCCGACAATACCAGGAAAAATCTTATTTGTTATTAGTGCCAATCCAGACTTTCCGTCTTTCTGCATAATGTTAAACAGTTGGTTCGTTGACCTCACGATTACATAAAATCATCGCAACTTTCCTGTAAAATAATCGAAACAATTGTTGCGTCAGCTGTTTTGTTTGCGTCACACATTTGCCTCCAACAGGTACAAGGGTACTTTATCTGGCTGACGTCATGAGACGTTTTATCGACGAGTGCTCGGGGCTGGAGAACGTGGCGGGCGGCTGATTGGCCGAGGCGAAGGGCGTGTTTGGGGCTCGACACTCGCGGGCTTCACCGCTATGATGTAACCACGTGGAATTATTAAGCTTTCTATATATATGTGGGCTTAGGATCGTGTGAAATGCCTTCGAGGCATTGTACTGGTATCTACGCCTCTGGCAGTGTTCTTGGATATCTTTCATATTCGAATGTTGACCGATGGACATAGACCTCAATTGATAAAAATTTTGATAATGTGAAACTAATATAATTCATTATTATTTTTCTATTGACTTCCAAGATATTTTTAAAACAGGTTTTTAGTACGTCATTGGTTTTCGAAAATTTCAATTGTTAAATGGTCCCAAATCTGCTCGTTAAGGGCCCTAACAAAATTTAGCTTGGTCATCCACAGCTTATTTAATCCATTTATAGTAATTCCTGTACCAAATTTCGAAATATTGGAGTTTTTTTCTCCCGCATAAATAATCACCTCTATCATTTACTTCCGAATCATTGTAATTTTAGCCGATCATGAAAATGCTGGACGATCTATTTTCAGGCACTCTCCACTTTATAACTCCAACTCAAACATTAGCTTTGTGATAAAAGTGGTAATTACGGGATTCTGCGGATTAGATATTGAGCTCTCGAGCATCCGAGACAGCCATCAAACGCCCACGCAACTCCCACTATCAACAAGGAAATCCTGATTTGGACAAACAAACAAATAAGTGAAAGTGAAGAAATTGCTCTACTCTGAAAGAGAATTGCAAAAGACAAAGTTGTTCTCTCACAGTGACACACTGTTAATAATGTTTGTCAATTTACCACACTTTTACGATACAATGGTAGTTTTTGTAGTAAAAAGGAGAGACCAAAGGAAATATCGATATGTATCGCATTTATCGAAACGCGTTAGACGGACACCGACGCGACACCAGTCAGTGTGGCGCAAAAAGGAAATGCGTGTGCGAAGTACGGTCACCTGACCCGGATAGTAAGAAGTCGAGCTGAAAGGAACCATTGATGTACACGTATATCGAAATTATCGAAACCGACGCGACACCAGTCAGTGCGGCGGAAAAAGGACATGGGCGTGCCACCGGACTCGTATTGTAAAAATTGAAACTTGGAAGGGTATCCCGTATAACATTGCTTTTTCTGCCCGTGTAATTTACCTGACACAAACTGATTATTTTACCGAAAATTGGAGAACAAATTATGTGTAATCAATGTCGTTCAAAGAATATTTGATATTCTCATTTGATAATCAGTTATCTTTATATAATATATGGGGGATTTTCTGTCAATTCAGACAACCACTTCTATCGAGATTTAAACAAAAACTGAAAGAAATTTTAGCTGGCTACTATCTCATAATTTTTTTCCAGTTTTTTTTTTAATGACTTGGCACTGCGGTATATGCTCTAAAAATCCTGGTGATTGAATGTTATTAAAAGTAAAATATGCATTTCACATTGATGTCTATTGATTCGTATTCCACCTTCGTAAATGCGAATCGCCAGAGGAAAATTTCTCCATTAGCCTCAAATTTTGATACATTTTTCCCGATATCTAGAGGAAGTGCATGCTCCACTGAAATGTTTCTAATTATTTTTATCGTTGAGATGCGATTCTTTGAAGTATTCTGATTCTTGAATTCAGATTTCATTAGAATGTCTCACTCCGGCCCTAAAAGTGCTAAAAACATCATAGAGTGTTCTCTGTTGAAAAAATTCTGAGCTTTCCACTAACAATATCGATTTAAGCTTCTGATTATTTTCTCAAAGCTTTCAAAATAGTTCGGCTGAAAAATTATATTGTAATGAATTCCCATATGTAAGTGCGCGAAACTTGCATTGAAAGGTTCGGAGAGTTTTCACTATTAGCCTGAATGTTTAATGAGCCTATTTCAATATTTTATCCTCCTAATTTCAAAAACTGACTCGTTTCAATGTGAGAAAAATATACCTCCAATACCGTGAACGGAAAAAGAATATTCTAAAACATGTCCAATGATTCAACTTCTCCTTGAACTAACAAATTTTACATCCCTTACACGGAAGAAAATGTTTAATAATGATGCCATTTGCGTTTGGTAAAGTTGTAGTCCGAAGCACTATTGACGTTTTTGCTTCTAAATGGAAGCCTTACAATGCTTCTGTAGCCATTCTGGTATCTGAAAGTGAGGTAACATAGCAATTATTCAAAATATAGATTGTTTCGTGTGATTTTACTTTTACTAAACTTTATTTGCTATACCTCGTGATTTGCTCCAACAATTGACTCATCCTCAAGTAGTTATTGGCTTCAATACTAGACGAAAAGGGTTTGGATTAAGATTGAATCCGACGTTCATTCCTGTATAAATCATTGTCTTCCTTAAATGTGAAATTAATATTTGAATGTCAATAATAGAATCCCATCTCTACTTTTGACCATGAAGATACCATTTTTTACCATTTCTGACATAACAATAGTTCTAAACTTGGTGCTGAAAATTCAGGACACATGAAAAATTTACATGAATGAATAATTGCTTCGAGAGAATCGTACAAAAAAGTTCGATTTGTGATGCGTAATTTTAGCAAAATATTCATTACATCGTTAATGAACTGGAAATTTTCATTGAAATTTCGTCATGCCGGGGGAGGTCCAGAGGCTGACGAAACAATTTCTCTTCGAAAGCTGATGAAAGGCCGCTGGAAGTTTGATTTCATCCAAAAGCTAGCGGTGAGGGTTCATGTTGGCATCACCCCTAACTCACCCGCATGCGCATTTGCACAAGTAATGGGGTTGGTAAGGGAAACTGGGGGTATATCCACCGGGTATCGAACTAGCCTCTCCTCAGATAAGCTGTTTCGCGGATACGTGACGCAAGTGTTAGCAAGGTGAGTATTAGTTGTCAATGTGCGTGAAAATTCTCTTCAATAAAGTCAAAATTATCACTTAAAGTGGATAATAAATAACACGTGACTGGATTACGAAATACGAGGAAAAAAAAACAAACACACTTTCTTTTAATTTCGTGAAAAGTCAAGTGAAGAAAAAAAATATTATTTATTTGGTAATTGTGACAAATAATCAAGTAAATGTGATTGTAACTGTGGTAGATTGCATAATAAATAATCTATCCCAATTTTTCATAAAGAAGTGAAAAAAAATCAATATTTTTTATTTTGAATCCAATAACAAACTAGTAACAGTTTATATTTATAGAAAGCCAACGATGTTCCCTCACCTTCTCCCCGCCCCACTTCCTCATTATAAAATTTTTAATTATAAAAAACATTGGCTATTTAATTAATTATGGATAGGTTACGTTTTCGCCCGGTTATGTAAGCGCCCCCGACTTGATTACGAAAACATCGGAACACTGATAGAAAAAATTTAAAACCTGGATAAATAGTTATGATTAATTTATAGTAATTTCTGAGATAAATCCTGTGCTAATATCTGACGTCATGGCCATCGGGTGTGACTCCAAGGTCCCTCCTTCCCGGAAACCAACAAAATCTTATTGTTAATTAAAAAAGCTACATTAAAAATTTAAAAATCACTACTTTTACCATTACCGTTAACATTAACATTAATATGCACAATGAGTCCGTTCTCTTGACCTCAAAGTTTATTTAAGTTTCATGACGCCGTGCATTGACCGTCATTTCCGCAGTCAATGTCACGTGAATGATTAAAGCAGACGTCCACACATTTGCACTTCGCATTTTTCTATAAATTAATTCTACTTTGTTATCAATTTAAAAAATTTATTTAATTTATTTAACACCTTGTTGAATTGTCTAATTTATTTTCTATGGTAAATGATAAATCATTTAACGACTTATTGTATCATAAATTATGATAATTTGTTAATTGATTTAATTTATTTACTATACAATCTCAATGTTAACGATGTAATGGAAATATTGAAGGTATTTTTTTTACCGTAGCCGCTCATTTTCGCGATTAAAAGGTTTCAGTGGTTGAAAAAGGAGGAGAATATAGTTATTGCGAGTTTCTTAACAATTCCCGACAGATCGGGATTGATAAAATAATTTTGTTTGTGTAAAATTCGACAATTTTGATTATGCAAAATGTAGTACGAGATATTTTCTAGATCAGTGATCGTTACTTGTCCCATGTTATCATTGTTATTATCGTGTAAAATTATTCGAAGGTCAATCTGAACTAATTATCGCGTCATATATAGTGATGGTTTATCAATTTTACTCATAATTCTGGTTAAACTGGATTGTTTGACTTTTGCTTTGGGGTCTTCCCCTGTTCCCATTTTTCCGCACTTTGTACCTCTAACCTTGTGACCTTTGCACAATAGGCCCTGAGGTTTTCCCCACTTCTTTCATGAGCTTTTCCATGGTATCAATATATATTAAAATTTTTACATTGAGAAAAAAACTATTTCGCCATATATTTTGTAAACGGGAACTTCATATATATCTATATATTTTATATATTTTTTTTTTGAACCTTATATACTTCCAATAATATGCGTGAAAATGAAATTTGAAAAGATTAATTAGCCATTTGTTATGAATTACTGAAATTTGAGTATAATCTCACGTGGGTTGCTGATCAGTATATATAGGTATACAGATGCTGCAACTGGTAACGCCTCTACGTCACTTTGGATCAAATCCCTTAAAAAATTCAGTACTCTTCAATTACGTAATTGAAATTATAAAACATCATTTCCGTGGGGTTTTCGCATTGATTATTTGTCGTTAATGCCAGGGAATGAAATGAAAAAAAAATGGAAATTAGAAAATGTTGTCTATTGCGATTATCGTGTCTTCGGATCGGATTCATCCCCCCAAGTCAGATATTTTTCGTGCGCATGAGCGACGTCAGAGCTAATTCTATAGAAAAAATAGGGTAGAGACTTAAACAAATTATTTCAAAAAATATGTCCTGAAATATTTTTCCGTCCATGTATGGTGGATTTCGTTTTTCTCGGATTGTTTTATTCATGTTGATGACGACTGAGCCGGAGGGAGGGGAAGCCCTTGGCGCACCGCCAGGTCAGGCTTCGATCTCCTGTAACCTTCGTTGCTGAGTTGAAGTTAATTTTCGGCGGCTCATTCAGAGGAATGCGAGAGGGTTAGATGACTCAATCAGATCAACAGTTTAAATTATAAGATACAATTGCAGGAAAATTTCTCCCGATTGCTTTTTATTACTTTCTTTTAACAAAAATTCTCTCCAAAAAATTCCTCTTTGTTTTTTAATTTTTTGTTTTTAAAATTAAAAATTAGTGTACCACACCCGAGTGTGAGGGCTCGAAGGAGGAGAGAGTCCGAGATCACCACACTAAAATGTGTACTATTGCACCGGACTAGGAGGCCCACAATTTTAATTTAGAGAAGTTTTAGGCGGTGACATTTTATTTGAGAAAATAAATTTAGCCCTAGTACGGTCAAAGTCGACATGTCAAATTCCATGTTTTCAAAATTTTAGGAATTAAATCAAATTGTGACCATTAAAAAATTCGACACTTCAGAATGTGTATTTTTGTAATACAGTAGAGCTTCCTTAATTTTCCGCTTCCTTTATTTTCGCTGTACTCCCCTCACGACTTGTCTCCCCTCAAAAACCTTCTCCCACTCCCCGTACTTTGTCTATCCTTGTTTTCGACGTCATGCGCTCCAGACTGCGGAGCGTCTCAATAGTGGGACCGAGCATTCATGAAACATAACCTATTTACTTTTGATACATAGTCCGTTTACTTCTGCTCTTATTTTCCCTTCCGCTCCCGACAACCCCCACCACGCCAACCAACCAGTGGGCAGAGTGGGGGGCTTCCTTAATTTTTTTCTCCACGAAATTTCTTCCTGGAAATGGAATTAATCCAGGATATCCAGGATATTAAAGGTCACCCCCCGAGCTCGGAAAATAAAGGGAGCTCTACTGTACCGAAAAATCGTGAAAATTTGGCAAATTGAAAATTCGAGAAATTTGGAAAATGGCGAATACGACAGGTGGACGTAAATTTCCGAGACCATTGCGCAGTAGCAAATGATGTCAATAAAGAACAAAATAATCCGCTTTAGTTTCCTGAAATATCTGTAATCATACATATAATTGACGGGCAGCAAAAAATGAGCATTACAATTTTTCTATATACAGACTGGTTTAGGAGTTATCTATTTGAAAACCGAGAATTATGTCCTTATCTGTTTATCGTGTTTATTTGTTAATGTAATCTAGATGGCGGATTATCTAATTGTGACAACGATTAGGCGAAACATTTCCACTTCGTGATAACATTAATGTCTAATAACCTTTAATTTTTCAATAAATACTCTTGCACAATGTCGTTAATTCTATATTAGACGTTGGATTAATTTTTAAACATTGTTTTCATGCTGCTCGAGGATGGAGATATCGAAAGTGAGTAACAACTGAGAAAATTTTATGGGGGGGGGGGGGGGGGGGGGAGAGACAAAATTAAAAGTAATTAATGTAACGGCTGCAATGTGCCGTTACATTAGAATTTGCCAACTAACATTTTCTCTATTTTTAATCAGTCCAAAGAGGAAGTTCAGGAGCTGCCGTCAACGCCGACGGCATTGGCACCATCGACGAAGGTAATCCCGTCAGAAATTACTCATTAGTAATTAACGAAACAATTTCCCGTAGCTGTAAATGCATCAAACAGGAAATGTTACATTATAGCATTCATTTGTAAAATTGAATGAGTTGCGTAGAAAATGGAAACATTTTTTGCTTTGAAAAAATTGAAAAGCCTTTAATCATTCATGGAAAAAGTAATCTGCACGCAAACTAAATTTTGGTATACCCAAAATTTTGTAAAAATTTTCCCTCGCTTTTTCTCCTGGAAAAATGAATTACGGAGATATTCCTGAATGAACTTTTTGTTATCTCGAGTGGAGGTGGTCTAGTCTACTTGATGAATGAAGGTGCCCTTTCAGAGAGCTGTAGAATCAGAAGAATCTATAATCATCTGAAACATCTGGCTAGGTGTCAGAAAATTATAGAATATATAGAACAAATATATCTCGTATATGTCAGGAGAGTATGAGATGCTCCAAAAAAATCCAACCGGGCGGGAACCTAACCCGATGCAAGGGAGGGGGGGTCCATCATAGGCGCAAGATGGCAAGACTAGGTGTCCAGGTTACCACGCCCGTTTATGATTTCCTCGAACGTCCAGAATGGTATTTGAATTTTACAGTCAACCTTGGTTAGTTGCCACACGCTTCCGACAGTAGGGGAGGTAAAGCTTGGAGCGTTGCAACTAAAAAGTGACTCCCACTCTTTCGAGACGCTCGGCATTAGTTCCAGGAAATTGAAAGAGATAAATAATATTTTACCTTTAATCCTTACATAATTCACACGACCCACGAATGAAACACAACTGACGGTAGCCCACACATGTCTCGGTGAATTTGACGCGGAGAATGAGGCCAGTCGCTGCGGCGCTGGAAAAAAATAAGCAAATGTTGCAACTAACGCATGTTGCAACTAACGGATGTTGCAAGTAACGAATGCCCACTTGAATTTTAGCTACAATAAAATTGAGTACTTTTGGTAAAGACTCCAAATTTATTTCACTTTTCGTCATTATCGCTAGCCCCAATTGGGATACAAAATCAAGTTAAAATATACATTACATTACATTACATAACATTGCATTACATTACATTACATTACATTACATTACATTACATTACATTACATTACATAAACAAACAAGACATAAAATTGCAAGCTAAGATTAGGTACATTTAAGATGACACATTTTTTTAAATATTAAAAATCGAAGAATAAACAGTAGTTTCATAGTAACATTTTTTTTTTGTCTTTTTATCCATAAATGAAAAATACGACTTTAGAGTTGTCGAGCTTTACACCTCATTGCTTCCACACAGACAGTTTCGACGGACAAACAATAAATTATTGCTTCATATTTCTCTGACATATCTATTTTTAAAATGACAAAATCATCAAAACTCCATTCTTCTAATCCTTCCGTATGACACAAATTACCGAAGGCTATATTTAACAATACATCCCAGGGGGTCTATTTGCAAAATTTCCTCTCGTGTCTATTCTGTTATAATAAATGAGTTATTCAAAAAACATGTAGATGAATTAATGTCGATTATGATGAATTACAATTACGTACAATTTTACAAAAAATAATGAAGGGGGTAAGTCTATTACCCCAATAATTAGAAAAAATTACCACACAGTGCATTTTTTTGCTGGGTTCATTTTGCTACCCAAAGGACATTTAAAGTCACTCGAAAATTCTGGTGTATTGGACAATGGGCCTAAGATACGGAATTCTGAGGGGCTGTGGAATGCAGTGACAATTTCCGATCTGAGGATTTCCGGTCGCAGAACTGAACACATCATAGTAGCCGCACTTATCCAGAACATTTGTTGTGGATTATACGGAAGTCCAGGGAGCATTTGCTCTTGTCCATTGATGTTTGCCCAATTTTTGTATGCTAAGTAAGCTGCCTTGATACCTCCATTGTCCGCTATATTCTCACCTTGGGTATTGACTCCATTTAACTGTGAATCAAAACAGCAAAGTCTAATTTTATCAAAATACTGCTTAGTGCGAATTAACTATAGGGGAATTATACAAGGAGCCAGTGCAGAGATACCCATATGATAGTCTTGCAGTGTAAATTGTGCTACGAATTATAAAATGTGATAACCTGATAACAGTTGATTATATACATAATGTTTGTATGTAGACACTATCAACTTTCAGGGTGACATTTGACACATTTATTCGTAGTCATTAGATTTGCCAAATTGTGGCACAATTCGGACTATATATTCATCAAGTTGAGCGCGTGAGGAAACTAGAATAATCAGGGAACCATTGCACTGAAATAATTTCATGGATATTCCAAATTGATTTATGCTAATATCTTCGGAAAACCCATCTACTTATATTAATGTCCAAAATCGTATTTGTTACCAAGATACATGGTAGTGTATCGGGCCAAGTCACGTTTAAATTCAAATCTCGCGCCCTCTTGCCCCTCCACAGCTGGCCCGTTTATTAGTTATGTGGTGCACTTCCCGGGACTCACCAGCTTGTGGGCTGCGGTTTCCGCGTATAGGGAGTTACAGATTGCCCCTTCCACGCTCGCAATAGGCGTGGCCACAGAGCGAAAGGGATAGTGTGATGACTCGAGTGAGCACGATCGCCCATAAGCGGACGCGCGACGGTATATAACGAACCGAGTGTACCCCTCAAGCGCATTTCCTAACGTTCCGTGGAGTGGGGACGTACCCCCCTGTTCTCGCTTTCGCTGAAAGACGTATGGGAAGTCCACTGTACATGGGAGTTTAGACCCCTAGGGCCGCTGTTTCACGCGTTGTAATTCCCATGACAGTCAAGACAGGAACATTCGTGAGAAGTCAAAGAACATATTTATCATCCCCTCAACCGTAATGGGAAAATTGTTGCTGCTATGATTAGAGGACACTAAAACAGCTGCTAGTAGCTATAAAACGTTGAATTTGAATATTTTCTTATCTAGGGCATGTTTTGGGGTCGATGGGGAAAAAAAGAATTGGTTATTTCATCAGCTTACATGCAACCTTACTGCTTTCACTGTGTAGTTTCCGTACTGATTAATAATACATTGAGCCTTTTCGAGGTATTTTTCTGCAGTGGCAGTTGCCCACCAGTCCAAGAGATTTCCATCTTTATCAAACTGTCTTCCTTGATCGTCGAATCCGTGGGTAATCTCATGTCCAACTATGTAACCAATAGCACCATAGTTCATGTAACTTGGACTATCGCTGCTGAAGAGAACGCCTTGTAGGATACTTGCTGGTAATTCTGCAAACGGAAGTTCCGGTCATTTAAATTCGTTTAATACACTATTTCATCTATCTAAAAAGAGCTTACAGAATATAAATGTACATAATTGGCGAAGTCGCAATGAAGATTGAAATTATTGCAGGGCATTGTAATACTCACGTAAACTATTTTCCTTCGATGAATAGAAAGCATTCACGACAGCAGGGTTGGCATAGTTCACCCATCCACCTTCGACGGGTTTCTTCAGTAACCCGAATGAAATCTTGGTCGCAAACACATGAGTATTGAGAATTGACTGCAGATAACCATTATCATTGAGGTCCAGGCCTTCATAGACCTCGTCAATTTTCTCATCATCGAGAATTTCATCAGGATAACCAACGTGATTTGCCATGGAGACAACCTTGTCCAGAGCATTTCGCTTCGTTACATCGTCCATCCAGTCAGTTCGCTGTATAACTTGATAAAATTGTTTCCGGATGTTATCGACCATCTCCATTGCATGGTTTTTAGTTTCTTTATGGAAATATTTTCTAACGTAGATTGCTCCAATGCTTACGGATAGTTTTGTGGAGACTATACTGAGGCATTCCCTCCACCGGGGAATTCTTTCTGTGTTACCATTCAACACAGCTAAGTACTGATGGTGTTGTTTTGATATTACCTCATTTAGATATACCACTGATGATGATACAGCTCGCCACATGGCGTAGTTAGCTTGAACTCTTTTTGGAGTGTTTCGTATTAGTACCTCAAGATCGGCAATGTAGCTTGGTGCACTCAAAATGATTACTTCGCTGCGATCGACTTTAACGTGGGGTGGTAAGAGACGGTTGAAGTACTTCTTCCAAGGGATGCTGGAGAATGTCTTTGAGAGTTGCGCGATTGTTATGGGGTTGTAGAGCAGGGTAGAATCACGGCGGCTTTCATGTGGTGAAGTTATCTGTAAGAATTCAATTTGAATTTGAATTGAATGACTGGTGTGAATAAGAAATAACCACCAACGTCTTAAGCATTGGCGATTTAAGAAGGATTGTTACATTTCAGTTCTTCCATGACTACGTATTAGTTTCGAAGTGTAATGGATGTATTAGTGCTGAAGGACATTGGTGTGATAACGATGATTCACCTACTTACATTAGCTAGCGCGATCTCAAATTTGAGAGCACTCAACAGTTGCTGCTCAGCAATCGTCCGTTCAGCTCCCAGGATAACTGCAATATCTACCATATAATTGTAATACGCCTTCACTGTTTCATCTTCTAGGCCCATGGATAAGTATTCACGGGCCAGTCCGAAATATGGTTGATCTACCTGAAAGTTTCAAACGTTTTGTTATTACCGACGAACTCCTTGCAAACCATTGGTACAGTTGAGGAGGAGTGAGCAACAAGCATCGAATTTATCCATCCTGAGAGAAAATACGATAATTAGCCATTTTACAAGAGCCGACTCTGGGGTAACCGTTTCGGGGACCGTTCTTCAGTTCCGGCGGGCGCAAAGTAAGATTTTCCACCCCGCGTGGCGGGAGGAAAACGATGTTTCGACACATTTGGTTGGACAGATCCCTGTTCGTTTACAATTTTTTGGCACGTTTTCGTTTACGAAATCGTCTATTCGTTTACAACAGCTGACTTTCTATTTATAAGTCGAGTTTCGCTTGGATGCCACCGCATGGCAGGCGGCGCAGTTGTACGTTGCCGACCAATCGAGTTACGTTATTCCTGTGATTACGTGGGGCAGAGACGCCTCAACTGAGTTGTATCCATTTATTTCGTTTCTGATTTAATTCGTGTCGAAGACACTCTTAACTTTGAGTAATTTCTTTTGTAGCATACACTTTTGTCAAAAAATAGTATACCTTACACGTCTATAAAAGTGGGAGCATCAACCCCTCGACGACTGCTTTCTCCATTTGCATTGTCGAGTCTAGCACGCAGATGCGCGTGGCCTATGCCTGTTCCTAAAAATATTGGCCCACTCGCTTTGATATTACCTCTGTTACACACTTGTAACGTAATTCTCTGGTAAAAAGGAGAATCGAAGAAAAATCTCGAAATACAATCGAATAACCGTAAATTTGATATCGCGAAAATATATCGTGTATTACCGATCTCGTATACTATTAACCCTTAAGAGGTCGTGTGGTGTGCATTTCGCAGCAGTTATTCTTGTTCTTCGAATGAATGCTAAACTGTTGTAAGTAATGGAACGCCAATTTAATTATTCCTCACTGGATAAGTAATCATGTCCTTGATCACCATTTTGCCTTGTTCAATTTGCCAAATTAATTGTAATGAATTTTCAAATGGAGAAAAATCAGGGAATTACTGCGAAACGCTCACCATGTAGAAAATTTTCATGTGACGTTGCCGGCTTTGGTTTAGGGTACCAGCTGACATGTGAGAAAGGGCGGCCAGTGAGCTGTGATAGTGTTTAGATGTTCCTTTTAAATCGGTAAACAAGGAAGAGTCATAAAAAATGAGCAATAATATCGTAAATATCATTAGAACTGTTCACTAGAAATTCAAATGTTCATTTCAGTTAATGTCATATGTATTATTTCCCCGTTCAATTTGTTAAATAAAAAAATCATCCGTCGATTTCATATTTATATCAAGTTTCAGTACATTGATTCATGTGCGGTTTTTTTCATATTTTCAGAAATAAATAAACAAAATCAGTCAATTGTTATTTACTTTTCTTTTTTATCAAATCGTATTACACGGAACCTTGGACTAACAAGGCTCCTTGTTAGAGCAAACAGGGATCCGGCAACGCCGCACTCAGAAATATAGGGCTGCGCGGCGCTCGCACCATGCGACCTATTACGTTCGGTGGAGAGGCGCGACCTCTTAAGGGTTAAACCATGGGCGGCAAAATAAAGGACATTCAGATATTGGAAACAAGGACTTACATATAGGGCACGTTTGCTGCTGTTCCTAAAGTCTACATCGACATGAGTGTCAAAGAAGTAGAGAGAATATCCCATATCTTTGAATTTAAAAGTCGATTGAATCCAGTCGAAGCCGTCCTCATTCCATAGGTTTCCCTCAAGCACCGGCCAGCCACCAAGTTTCTTCAATACACCGAGAATTGGATCCAGACCCTGAGCTTCAATTGTAGCTGAAAAATGAAAATCTGGTGTGTCCTGGCCAATATGCTAATCAAAATAATACTGTACGGCTCCAAAGAAACTCATTCAGCACGTTTCTTGAAGAATTAATCATCTATTGATCCGTATTTCTATAATTGCTTTTACACTCACTTGTATTCATACAGGACTTATACAGCATCTTAGGAAATTTGAATGTTTTCGGCTCGCCCGGAAAACTCGGCTCGTCGAGACTCATTTTCAGTTGATCAGAAACCTTGTCATTGATGGCGATGAAGTTATTGACTTCCACTCGATCCTCTGGGATTATTGTGCTATTCAGGAATCTACCACAGGCGAATTGGTAGAAGTCGTCGCAGGGATCCACCGTTTTATCCATGCTTTTCAACACATTGGAAGCTATATGAACAAAAATTAATGGGTTTCGTGCAGAAAATTAGTAGACATTCTGTAATTGAATGCACGATCTCAAACATAATTACGTAATCACCTCACTATAACTCGTTGTATTAAGATGAGAAAAAAAACCGTGGTTTACTCACCGATATGAATGCAAGCTTGCGTTGTGCAGACATCGCCCCCTCCGCCGCCAACCGCTGTTTCGGTGCATTTAGGAAATTGCAAGAAAAAGGCAGATATTAGTTTATACTGATAAAATAATTCTGATAATGACATATCTATAAGTACGTATAGTTATAAGCTATCCCGCTGCAAGGAAATCTATTACGATAATCAGTCATCTATTTACATAACGGGATAGACAAGATGTTTTCTTCAATGCATCTGTCCAGAAAGACAGTCACCAGATGCAGTGATAGAACGGTTTGCTTATCGAATAAATTTGATTGACAGCTTGGAGTAATTGAGGTGGAAAGAAAAACGAAGATGAATGGAATTGCGACGGAAAAACCCGATGGCCCCGGTCGGGATTCGAACTCGGGACTCGCAGTTTCCCGGCAGGCACTTTTATAGCTCTCATAGCGACTTTCCATTTTCAAATTCCATAACTGTCACTGTCCACCATAGTTAGCGGATGTGAAGTTAGTCAATTATCAGTATGAATAATGTTAGTCAATGATGAAGCATGTATTCATTAACTATTAACAAGTCACTTTGCTATTTATTGACTACGAGGTTGGTAACGCGTGCTGCGCACGCGTATTTTCTTCTTCCGCCACAGTGACTGCCCAGGTGGGAATTGACCATGCGATGAAGCTTGATCAAAGGTTGGACGAGGCTTGACTAAGCTTCGCCAAAGCTATGTTTCGGAGCCCCGGTCAATCTGTGTAGAACATGCGAACGTAACACCAATCCTAGTTTAGAGAACAAGCTTCATCCTAGCTCGGTTACGTAGGTTAGTACAAGGTTTGAACTTTCAAGCTTCGGACTTTATATTGGAGAAAAGCCTCAAAATTCATTTTCGTCCAAGTTCCAAAGTTCCTCGTGGTCGAAGCATCGAAATTAATCTTGATCCAAGCTACAAAATTTATTTTGGTTCAAACTTCGAAGATAGGAACATTGAGGTTGGGCCAGGCTTAGTTGAACATTTGTTTCCAAGTTTGGGTTTAGGTGGTGCAGCACTCCTGGATTTATATACGAATGCAATATGAAGCAGAATTTCGCTGGAGCCGGTAAATCGAAACCAGCAAAAATATGCTTTAATTCAGCTTAGGCCAACCTTAATTCAGAAGCTTCGGGTTTGGATGAGCAATCCGGGATTCATGCTTGATTAAGCTAAGATTCAAAGCTATCGAAGCTGAGCTCAAACCAAGCTTAGCACAGCATGGTTTCTGAAGCTTGGGGTTGGATGATTCAAGTAAGCTCGCATGTATGTATATATCCAATATTAGGTGTAGACTGGATTGTGTCTGTGGACCAACGCTAGGGACGCTAAGATTGAGCCAAACTTGGCACAAGCTGGGCCAACAAAGCTTGGATTTCTTTGATATAACTAAGCTTGGTTTGTGTGTGTCTGGGGGGGGGGGGGGGGGGGGGTAGGTGTGTGCGTGAGCGGGTATGTGAGCCCCAATATCCCTATATGTTCCTTATTTTTAAATTGACAGACAATTATGCCGTAGCTTCTGCCAAAATCTGGAACACTGACACCCACATATACACCTTTTGTTGAAAATAGTCTTCTATTGAAAATAGTTGAACAGTTGAAAATAGAAATCTTTTGATCTTCTTGAAACGCCAAGATCCACTGAAAACATTATTTTTTTCCTTTCTGGGATTAAACCAATTTCCCTTACCGGAAAGTTCGGGAACAGAATGAGTATAATGCTTCTATTCGGATGTAACATATAATTGTGGTGATAATTCGGACTTACACGCTTCATTGTGAGAAATATGCCACTTATTTACTGTGAAGATACTGATTGCTAGGATCGTGCATACGAGAAAAAGGGATGCTGTTATGATTGTTAGTCCACGCTCCCTCGCTGATCGCCACGTGTACCATTTTGGATTACTGAAAAAAAAATGACGAGTTAATCATAGTGTGAGTTAAAAACTCTTTGGCGAGAACTAGACGGAATGCCTGATAAAAAATATATCAAAGGAAATAAACGGGATGTACGTGTGGCCCTCCACAGGTGGTATCATGAACTTTCCGATGCGGTAGTCTGTGTGTGTGTTTTTTTTTTTTTTTTTAAAGAAAAAAAGAGGAAGAAGGAAGCCAACCGCCTTCCTCACGTTTCCTTCTTTCTCTTTCCTTCCTCTTTTTCATACTTTTCCTTTATTAAACAAACTTACAAAATTAACAAATAAAAATATTAAGTGCAAAGGACAATCCCCGTTGTCACATACAATACAGTTCCATTTGTCTCCACACCACGACGGAACATCTGCTGAGCAATACTTCGTTGTGCAGGGGACGATAGCCGTGGCTTCTTCAGTAGAGAATCCTTTCCGGTCTTCTACGGCAAGAACATCCTCCGTTTACTCTGTTTTTTTCCGTAGCTGCTCCTCGCGGCACAACTCCGTCAGAACCTCCATTGCAAACACGCTGGTCGCGTTCCATGCTACCTCTGATGACTGCATGACTTCCACAAGATTTCCAACGTTTATGGATTTGCCTGCTTTAGTTTCCCATATACATCGTTGCACATCGAAACGTGGACATGCCAAGAAAACATGTTCCGCATTCTCCTGAATGCTCTGACACGTTGGGCAATCCGGGGAATCTTCATGCTTAAATTTGTGAAGATATTCCCGAAAGCATCCGTGGCCTGAGAGCATCTGGGTTAGATAATAATTGATTTATCCATGCGATCGGTCAAGCCAAACATCCACCTTCGTGATAAGCTGATGAGTCCACCGACCTTTGCTCGAGGCATCCCACTGTACCTGGCACCGCTTAATGCTGAGGTTTCGTTCTTCTCTCCTCAGTTCCACCGAGCTCAGCTTAGTTGATTTTCTGCGGGTGTAGAGGTACCTACGCTCCTCCGCTAAAACTTCGATAGGTAGCATCCCAGCAATGACACACACAGCATCGTTAGACACTGTCCGGTATGCGCTGGCCACTCTAAGGGCACTCAGCCTGTAGACTGGAACAATTTGCCGTCGTGCTGTTTGACTTCGTAATGCGTCAGTCCAGATAGGGATACCATATGTTAATACAGACGTAACAACTGACAATAACAAGAACCTTGCTACCCCAGTCGACTGCCCAGGAATTGAAATCTCCCGCAATGGCCACCGGGAAATGCTGTTTCGCATCCATCACGAGTCTATCTAGAAATGCTGTGAAGTCATTATAACAAAGGCTTGGTGGTGCTTAGCAGCTATAGAAATAGATACCATTCACCTTGGCCACACCAAATCCGGACTGTTCGACACCATCGTATGCTACAAACGGTAAACCACCGCAGGACCAAATGACGGTTTTATTGGTAGTATCGGTCACCCAGTGTTGGGAATGTAGATTCCTGTAAGGTTCGGAAATGACGGCAACATCAATCTTGAGGTCTCGAACCGTCTGCGTCAGCAGATCGTGTGCTGTTGCGTAGTGAACAAGCTTCACCTGTAACACTCGCACTATAGCTGTGTACGGATCTTCTGGAGTGCACCCTGGTAGACTGGACTTTTGACGCTACCAGTTACATGGGCATGGTCTTTCGTGGGCTCCAGTTCTACGCATGAAACGCATTTCGGAGACGCTTTACAATCGGAGCTTCTGTGTCCTTTTTCGCCGCATTTATAACACAGGTCTGATCGGTCAATGGAGCTCTTGCAATTAACGGCAAGATGCTCGTCCTGCCAACACTTGAAGCACTCCATGGGCCTTACCACTGTCACAATACGGGCATATACTAGGCTTATTCGTATTTTACTGCCCTTGCTCAATACGTTCCTTGTCGTAGCTGTAGGAAGTATTACTGTAGCTGTTTGTGTTTCTCTGTATGACTTCCGAAGGCTCCTGATGGCAGTCAGTGGGACGTCACTGTCCGCGCCGTCAGCTCTTCTCAAGGCATCGAGAATATCCTCTTTGGTTGTGACCTCATCGAGGTCTCTTATTTCCATTTCTTCTTGTGGTCCTTTATTGAGGACTGTTGCGTCATTTTTGAGGGCTCCAACCAGGGCCTTCTCCAGCTCAATGGTTTGCTCTTTCTTTCCTTTGGCAAGAGTTAACAGAGAATCTCCTGTGGTTATTTTGCGTATTTTATCCACGCATGCGCCAGCCGCATAGACATTCTGGTCTTTCTTTATTCGGCCCAAAATTTCCGAGTACATCTCCGTACCGGTCGGACGAATAATCAGCGCATCCGGTCGGATAGCTGTTTTCTTCTTCGGCTTAGGTTTACTCTGCGTAACTCCTGGGGGGGGGGGGGGGGCTTTGGGACGGTCTCGGTTTTTTCCTTCGTCTCTTCCTCTTCTCCCAAACACTTTCATCGTCTTCCATCTCCGGATTGGATATTTCGTCCGTGGCCCTGTTTCCACTTGGTGAAGTCTCATTACTCACCAGCTCCTCCACATTCATGGGTACTGTTGTTAGAGCACTTTTGAGTTTCTTTCCTGCTGTGCCATTGGGCGACGTTCTCTCCTTTCTTTTATCCCGTCTTGTTGGCGTGGCTTGGGATGTTCCCGGTGTTTCGATGGGATCATGGCCGCTCCGTTGATTTGCCTGGAACAATCTGGCACCTGGGCGTGTCAGCCATGCCGCTGCTGGCAAGGGTGTTTTGAATCCTCCGCTTTCCGTCATGGCTCCTATCCGCTTTGCGGATGTTTGGATCTTCCGAGCAAGATTTCGGATCTCTTCGTTGATCGTGCTTCGATTTTTATCGGTAAGAAAATTCACCAGCGTTGCCCGATCATTTTCCTGCTGATCCCATGTCGTCTTCATCGTAGTTTGTAATCCACTTGTAGCATTTGATGCCAAGTGGGCCACTCGGGGACAATCAAGTAATGGTCGGCTATTGCCACAATCCGAGGAGCCAGCGCCGGCCACCAGGGCTTTCAGCTGATCGGAACCGACGGCGGAATTTCCCTTTTGGGGGTTGTCCGCGTGGGATACAATTGTGTTATCATCACTGTTCATGTTTGCTTCATAGGCTGTTATAGGGAGCCCACCCTTGGCACCCTTGGTTTCGGGTGTTAGGATTCTCCCATGTGTGTGTGTGTGTGTGATGAAAATTTGGGATGAATTAAACGCTGTCGCCTTAATTATGAGTGTTACAGAAAAATTCATGAAACTAAAAATGTTTGTTTCTCCATAGGGAACAACTTTTATCGAGAACTTTTCCATCTAACTCTTACTGTTCGTGTAATAGAGCGATATAAACAATTGAAATTGTTAGTAAACAGTGATATGTCTTCAGCTATGAACGTTATGAAAAACAGTCATAAAACATTATGTACGTATTTCTCTATGAGGAATGAGACTCATTATACACTTTTCCTCCTATCTTTAATGGTGATCGCTATAGAGCGCTTTAAATAATTGAAATTGTTATAACGATTGAAAGAATTGTTCTTCAACATTGACACTCTTTCCTGCACTCCCAATCAGTCGAGCCATTTATCGGGAACCATGGGCTAAATAATCACTCACATACCCACACACACACACACAGAACCCTTATCTAAAACTTGTCAGATTGATGTAAAACGTCGAGAAAAGTGAAAGTTTTCGATTTCTGAGACACTTCATGGTCAGCCAAGGCGACAAAAAAAATTCGAAAACGATGTGCAAAGATACGGAAACCAACGTAGTTTCGCCAAACTCGGTTTAAGAATTGGAAAAAAAAATCAGGGAGTGATTTGTAGTACATTTGTAGTGCAAAATTAGCCGAATAATCGTAAGACTTTTTTTGCGAATCCGGGAAGTTTTTGTATTCACGTTCTGGTCGTAAACGTGGTATACATTGCTCGAGTTAGGATGGAATTGTCCATATATTATTCTACATATAAACGGCGCTGATTTAAGGAAGATGGGGCATAATGGGATATGAGCGCAGAATAGAGCACGTGCTCCATTATGCCCTACATGACGTTGAACACTCTTCATTCAGAAAACGGTCTTCATTTCAAGAAAACTGTTATAAATGGCTATTACACTTCAGCCACATATATATAATGTTATAGGAAGAAATAGCAATTCTACTGGTACAATATATATCTGGCGAAATATTCGTAATATCTATAAAACTCAGTCCTTAACCACATACTTCCTAAACATCCATAAAACTTACCTTGGCTCCTCCATCAATAGATAATCAATCAACCCTTGCTTGGAAAATTCACTGAATTATTTTTTTCGCACAATACGGGTGACAAGGGAAACCTTTTGCAATAGACGTTAACACCTTGGAAGTTGTACTTCAACTAATTTTCAACCAAAACATCGGAAGAGGCGCTTGAAATTTCAGTTTACACCGAGCCATTGAAGTACTACATTACATGATTGGCTACATTCGTGAATACAAAACAAAAAAAAATTTATCGAGATCTAACGGCGTTCAGAGGAATGTATATAGGAATTGCTGAATTGGGTGAACTATCAACAAGAGATTAGCTCAGTTTCGTGAATACTATTTAAGACAGTCTTCAATTTTAATATTGAAAAGTTTAAAGAGGGCCGAAGGTGTGGATACAAATTTTCCAGACAAATAGTTTGGAATCATTTTCAAATATACGTACCCGAAGATTCAGAGATGAATCCATAGATATCTCAGGAACAAATGGTTTGGCGGGAAAGTAATATTCAACACGTGATACATAACATTTTATTTTAGACAAGCAGGATGTGTGAACTTTGATGGTATTCATCCCTAGCGGAATTTTGAAACATTGATTCCTGGGGGTTGCTTTGAAGCATAATTACTTCGTTAACAAGTGGATTGGCACAAATATGTTAGAGGATATTTTTTATAGAGAATTTGAATTCCAGTGAACAACATTTCATATAATTTTTGCGAAAAAATTGAAACAAAATTCTGTAATTTAATAACTGAACGCATGTTCAGGTACATCCACGCCCATCCACCCACCCACACCGATATCCATCCACTCACCCACACCGACATCCACCCACGCACCCAAACACCGACACCCACTCGCCCACCCACCCACCTACTCACCCACACCGACACCCCCCCCCCCCCCCCCCCCCACCTATCCACACCGACACCTACCCACTCACCCACACCTACGCAGACACGCAATGTTTCACTTGAAATTCTATGAACGCATGGAAAAAGAGTTTCGGTTACGCATTACATGACCAATACCACATTTTCTCTCTGTATAGGAGACCTTCATACATTTTGGTGTAGATCCTGTAAAAACCACGAAAAAACCTGCGCTTTTAGTGTTATTTGAAAAAATGGTGATTTACCATCAGGTTTCACATCCCAAGTCTGCAAGCCTCAAGGAGTATTGAAATGTGAATTGTCAACAAAAAAAACCTGTTGATATTTCTCACGAAGTGGCTTTCGTAATGAGTCCAGATCTCGCGATACGTACCTACAAATTCGATTTCACCAAATGCTTCTCACCAAAAATACAGAAATCACCCTAGCGTAAAAATTATGTGGATTATTATATCCGACATATATGACATATATTTTTTTTTATTTGATCACATATATATATGACATATCTTTGAGACACATGCAGAATATAGAGGTATGCATCTATCTGCCATATATCTCAAATATCGTAGCCTTGGTGTATATATATGTATATAATTAACATATACGCCACCTATATATTGTCCTCCATGCGGGCAATCTCGTCTCGATTTTTAATAATCATTCACTGTTTTATGTTTCACGCAGACAAGTGCGCATAAGGAGGCGGTAAGTAAATAATTTTGTCGGTCCAATTACCATGATTAAATTTACGTATCTAAATGGCCAGAGATCGAATGTCAAAGATCTTACACGACGGCTACAATACTTTGCGTTCTGAGATAAAAATTGATTTGATAAATTTTGTATTATGAAGGAACTCAATGAAAGTTGTCTGTTATAATGAATTTTGATGGCATTCAAAGGCGGACACTACTCATGTTATCGATTTTATATATTGCGCGGTTGCTCCTTCTTTCATTTGGGAACACCCTCATTCTGTTCCTATAGTTGCGTCGGGTAAACAAATTAGTCGTGTTGTCACGTAGAAAACGTACACGTGTGGTTGAACGGAATGAGTTGAATTTGGAGTTTTTAAATCAATGGACATACGAAAATGTATTATTTATTATTTTATTATGATCTGTACGACAAATTCTATCATAGTTTCTGGATATTGACTGGGCAAATTTATTTAAACAACAAGAAAATAAAAGACCAGGGTGGTTTTCTCAGAGGATCACCCTGGGGCGGAGGGGGGGGGGGGGGGGGGTTCCAGGAAGGTTACGCGAAGAAGCGTTACCTTTTTAAAGAACTGTACACTTTTACATCTTACCATATAACTCTCCATTGTAATTGCACCTCATCCAGGGAGGGACTCATCCAGGTTTACCGTCAATTATACAAAAAGGGTGCATGTACTGGAATAATCGACATCCATCAACATGGAATGACATCTCCGCGAAACCAAATGTTTGAATGTGGGATGTTTCTTGTAGATACTTTTGAGGCGTTTAGTACTTTAGTACATACGTGAACTTCTGTCCATTTGGTAAATGGAGGAATTCAAACATTTCGAAACATCTGAACAATGAAACATCTGAAATGCAAACACTTGTTTTCGCTGGGAGGTAGTTGCGCCCGGAATCACGGGGTCATATATGACTTATTATCGAGTGCGACTCGTCGATCAACTCAATCGATCACCTTTCCTTTAATATCTACGAGAGCGGTAGCGCATGCTTCGCACGCGCATTGCCTTTTTCCGCCACACTGACTGGTGTGGCGTTAGTTTCGGTCTTACGGTTTTCGAGACATTTCGTCTTACACGATTTCGAGATATTTCGAGATTTTTCTTCGCTTCTCCTTTTTACCATAGGAACAAGAGCGGTAGCGCGTGCTTCGCACGCGCATTTCCTTTTTCCGCCGCACTGACTGGTGTGGCGTTAGTTTCGGTCTTACGGTTTTCGAGTCATTTCGTCTTACACGATTTCGAGATATTTCGAGATTTTTCTTCGCTTCTCCTTTTTACCATAGGACTAGTGCCTTACCGGTGGCCGCTACGCGGACACATGCCTTTACTTATCTGTGTTCTCATTCGATTTCGATTATGTCATCAATGATCGAGATTTTTTTTTCGACTTTCGAGTTTTCGGATTCGATAATCGATTTGTTTGCTGGTCGAAGCTCTTAATTATTTATATAGATCGATTATCGAGATTTTTTCTTCGACTTTCGAGTTTTCGAATTCGATAATCGATTTATTTTCCTGGTCGAAGCTATCAATTATGTATATAGATCGATAATCGAGACTTTTTCTTCGACTTTCGAGTTTTTGAATTCGATAATCGATCCATTTTCCTGGTCGAAGCTATCAATTACTTATATAGATCGATCATCGAGGTTTTTTCTTCGACTTTCGAGTTTTCGAATTCGATAATCGATTTATTTTCCTGCTCGATGCTATCAATTATTTATACAGATCGATAATCGAGATTTTTTCTTCGACTTTCGAGTTTTCGAATTCGATAATCGATCCATTTTCCTGGTCGAAGCTATCAATTACTTATATAGATCGATAATCGAGATTTTTTCTTCGACTTTTGAGTTTTCGAATTCGATAATCGATTTATTTTCCTGCTCGAAGCTCTCAATTGCTTATATAGGCTAGTACCTTGCCGGTGGCCGCTACGCGGCCACATGCCTTTACTACTCTCCATTCTCGTTCGATTTCGATTGTCATCGATAATCGAGATTTTTTCTTCGACTTTCGAGTTTTCGAATTCGATAATCGATTTATTTTCCTGGTCGAAGCTCTCAATTATTTATATAGACCGATAATCGTGATTTTTTCTTCGACTTTCGAGTCTTCGAATTCGATAATCGATTTATTGTCCTGGTCGAAGCTCTCAATTATTCATATAGATCGATAATCGTGATTTTTTCTTCGGCTTTCCAGTTTTCGAATTCGATAATCGATTTATTTTCCTGGTCGAAGCTCTCAATTATATATATAGACTCAAGCTAGAGCTTGTTTAATTTGCACACCACATTAGCACTCATGTCTTCCTCCAAGCGTTCTGTATTCAGGTTGTGGGAGGAAGCACGTTACTTTGCTTTACATCACCATTTTGGGTGGTACCCAAGTCCGTGCATAGCAATTGTTTCGTTTATAAAAAATGTGTCGAAAGAACAAACTTCGTTCTTTGCTCAAAAATGCTCGTTTTAGGTTTACTATTTCTGTTTTTATCATTGACAAGTTGGGAGTAAATGTGGCGCCATCGGACGGCATGTGCACGACCTGCGCAAACTTCGCAGCATTTTCGAGGGAAGGAGTAGGTGTAGAGGGAAAAAAGCGAATGAGCACCCTGACCGACATTCAACCCCCCATTTTTTTCAGGAAGTACCGCCGATGGTGGTGTAATTAATAGAGCCTGACCTATTTCACATTAACCAAAGAATCTTCAATATGTAGAGGCTTTTCCTCTATCTCCATTATTTCATCAAATTGAGTCCGGTCAAAATTACAAATTGCGACGTTTATTGTAAGGCTACCTCCCACCCCCCTGCCAAGTCGCTTATTAATTTTTTTCCATCCTAGAACTATTTTCAACCTTGCCAAATTTAGATGCAGTCCTTTTGTAATATCTTAAAACGCATAAAAATTCAAATTTCAAAATGCATTTATTCCATATACATATAATCAAAATTCTCTCTGATCACACTTTTGCACCAGCTTTTATTACTTTAAAAGTATATGAAAGTTTAGACAGATTATCTGCTTAAATGCCAATTTTTCTACCTCTTTTGCGCTGTTAGACCATGTGACCAATATTTTCTCAAGCTGCCAGACGCCGCGCAGACGTTGTTCACCAATGGTGCCCCATCAGTTCTCGAGTCCTAAGAAAAAAAAAGAAGGCGGGGGAAAGGGTAAAAACTGAAAGTAGTTCAGGAGGAAGCAACGGAAACTTGTGGAAATTAGCTAGTTTTCTTATGTAACGCCTTCTCATCCTCATGTTCCGTCTCATCGCATATTTAGAGCTTGTCGCCATTAGCATATTTACATAACCATCGGTTTGCGTTGGGCATTCAACAGATTCACGATTCAATTTATGAAATTATCTAGCGAATTATTCGATTGATCTATTATGCGGTGTTTGACTAATTGTGTATTAGATGCATTATGTTGCAAAACACTCAGTTGCAATGGCATTGGAGAGAATCAAAATTCAGTGGTGAAATGTGGTAAACTGAAAGCTAAACAAGATAACAAAATTTGTATTCCAATGAATTAGTTGGTCTCACTGGATACAAAAGTGCTATATGAAGATACAGCCATTAGTGTCGCATTTTGTGATACGAGTCCGGTGGCGCGTGCTGCGCACGCGCATTTCCTTTTTTCGCCGCACTGACTGGTGTCGCGTCGATTTCGATCTTACGGTTTTCGATAATCTCGATATATATCGATAGTTTCTTTCCTATCTCCTTTTTACTGTAGGGTTGGATGGAAGATGATTTGGCTCAAGATTGGACCAGTCTGAACACCAAGCCTTGAGTCAATCTCGGCTAAACTTGGTGCTGATCTGGGTCAAATTTGGGGCTTTCATTATGTTGGCATATCTGAGCATAGTAGCATCGCAGACATCGGTTAGGGCCTGCATCATGTGTTCGGCTCATGCCAGCGCCCTTCTATCGTCTTTAGGACGCGTTTTTGCAGGATCCGGAAGCGTTGCCATCATGCCAACAAACTGAAACTGTGTATTGTTAAGCGCATCAACTTTCAATGGAAACCCAACGACAATCTTAAAACAATTCGTTCAGGAGAGACACTCAATACAGTGTGAAATACAAATTTATTTCGAGTTGAGTATTGCCGTCAGGCTTAGGTATTGAAGAAGGATGGAAGCACTGGAGACAACCCTGAAAAAAAACAGTTGTTCGGTGACGAACAAAAAAAATTGGGCAATGCCGACATATAAAATTGGTGAATTGTGCAGTAGGGTCGGGGTCTAATCTTGATTAGAGTCTCGTATTAATCAAGTTCTGAGTTTTTTAGCGTTATATTTCAATTAGAAAGTCCAGCTATAAAATGTAGCGATTGTGGTTTGTCCGTTTTTTGATACCGAATCATTTTTTTATGTCACCACATGTCATTGCCCTGTGGTGATAAGAAGTCGGAGAGACTGATTCACATTATTCAGTTTTTCACGACTACAATGATGCAAGATTATTGCGATCGCATCAATCACATACAGGACAAAACACATTGAGAAAAAAAGAAGGCTGCTAAATGGTACAAATCTTATCTTGTTCTTCTGAGATTTCCCCACTTCAAGTCGCCACAAATGTTACATGTTTTATAGATTATGTTAGTGTATTTCTTTTAATGATGAGGTTGAAAGAGTATTCCTTCGTGTATGAAAGAAACATTAAAAGTTCCCATGAAATGTTTCCTCGGACTTTATGAAAAAGGGTGGTCTCCTCAATGAGTTAAGTCAAAACTTTGTGAATGAATACGGGAATTGAAAAGTGGAGAACATTGTTTACACGAGTCCGGCCGCGCGTGCTTCGCACGCGCACTTCCTTCTTTCACCGCTCTGGCTAACGGCGCGGTGGTCCCGGTGTTACGTGTTTCGATAATTCCGATATATAGCGATATTTCCTTTCGTTTCTCCTTTTCACTATAGACCTTGCCTTATCGGTGGCTGCCACGCGGCCACACGCCTTTCCTTGTCAGTATTCTCGTTCGATTTCGATTCTGTGATCGATAATCGAGATTTTTTCTTCGACTTTCGAGTTTTCAAATTCGATAATCGATTTATTTTCGTGGTCGAAGGTCTCCATTATTTATATAGATACACCCACACATACAGCGACCCATAAATTTGATTAATAATGGTCTAGGTATGTATTGAATGCCTTGAAGCGTAAAAACGTAAATGATGACCGAATTTTTTTTTATTGAGGGGGTCCAAACAATAACTTCCCCTGTCGGGCAGTTGCAACTGGCAATGGAAGTATTATAAACTCGGAGGTGACGTTCTCACGTTTTCTAAGCACGTGACACCTCCGGACTAGTCATTTTTTGTTCAATATACATCATTTAGAAGCGCGGTGTAGGCGTCAATTTTTTTAGCCTCGTGACGCACTATTCACCTTCTTCTTTCCAATTTTTACGCATGACAACTTGGAAAACATTTGCCCCAATTCGCGTTTGGAGGATTCTTTAAATAGACCCAAAGAGACGCCGGAAGTTTTGCCGTATTTCTTCCTAAAATTCCTCACAAAATCCATAAAAATGGAGTAAAAAAAGGGATAAGAAATACTGGTCATCTAATTAACATTCGATAATTGTGCCTAACTGGACTAGTCACATTGGACACTGCCACACTTGTTACCCACCTAAGTCTAATGGCCGTTAACCACTTAGATATGAGGAAAAAATAGTGAAACACTTCCTTGTTCACAATTGTTTCTCAACAATTCCCCACGTCGCCAGCGACAAAAGACGCCACTGAGCTCTATATTGTCCCCCGATGCTCCTCTGCAAGTTCTCAGTTACAAAAAGCCGAGGGCAAACTCTAAAGTCTTGCAGAGCAAATGGAAAAGTCAGGCATTGTGAATTGCGGTTATCAGTGAAGTGGTACATTGCGATGCGTTATTTGATGAATATCTCGAAATCTAGAGATGAAGTCCCATTTTTATGGGGAATTTTTGGGAGGGGCACAATGGGTCCCTACGGAAGAATTAATATTTTCTAGATTTCGAGATATTCGATCAAGAAAATCCGGTAAATTTTGTAGTGAAGTCAAATGGATGAATTATTTTTTCAATTTTTTGATTTCTATATTTCTTTAATGCAAAAAAAAAAATATTTTTTTTTTTATTTTCGTTCATCCTTATAAATTAATCATAATATTTTTTTAATCTTCATTTAGTCTGTGGCCATAAATTTGCATAATACTAATTCAAAATATTAAATTTGTTTGTAAAATAAACAACATAAAATTGTGGATTTTTCTCGACTCACTAAATACGGGACTAGAGGGCATTATAAGATTTTCTGAATGGGTTTAACGAGGTGTCATTTCAACTACATGCATTTGGTAGAAATTCGGATTCGGTAATAGTTGGCGCATGGTCAGTCGCAACACTTTCCCTTCATTCACTTTCTTCAATTGAGTCACTTAACACTTGCTATCGAACATCGATATATCTCATTCAACTGCGCCATTAGCTCATTAGGACGGCTTTTGTACCATTTCCCGAAATTATTACCCCAATGTTGTACAAAATTTTATCCCTGAATAAAATTTATGGGAAATTTCAAAATTTTTGGCGCCAACAGATTTATTTCAAATTGTCCGGAAATTGGAAAATATCGACAAGTCATTAATGGATCTAACTATTCCGTTTTACCATATATATATATATATAAAATTTTCGTGTCACAATGTTTGTTCGCGATAAACTCTGAAACTACCGAACCGATTTCGATCCAACTTCGTAACCATCTGTCATTTAGTCCAACTTAAGAGATAGGGTAGTTTTTATCTCGATTATTTATTTAAATATTTCTTATTGCAAATTAGATGTTTATTATACGACAATAGTGTGTATTTATTGGTTAGTTCTCTGAAATTCTAATAAATCGCGGTTTCTTAAATGAAAATTCAAGACGTATATATTGGTTCGTACTTAATTTCAACATTTTGATACTTTACCTATCACTTTCAATTTAACCGATCACTATTATAATTACTGAGCCACAGCAACGCGTGGCTGGGTCAGCTAGTATATATATATACATATATATATATTAGAGTGACCCATTTGAATAATATTTTTTAATTGTACTTTTGCCATGGTTCAATCTGATAGTTCACCACATAAAAATACGTTGCTTTTTTTTCGCTTAAAAAAGACTAATTATAATATATTCAAATGCTTGAACTTCAATAGTGAATGCTGAGAATTATAAAGTCTTGTTATCCTCCATAAATTTCAAGGTAGTAAAAAAAACCGAACAGTTAGATTTTCCAGAAGAGATTGTAATTTATCTCAAAGGGAAAAGTGCAAAAGATTATTGTGTAAAGTTACAAAAAAAAAAACAAGTATCACAATGTTTTACAATGCAGTAACTTGGAACCGATGACAACCCTCACACCCTTCAAACAGTTCACAAGTCAAAAATCAATGAAAATACCGGAAGGCGGAAATTTGTAACAATTTCAAAAAACCTACTATCAGAATTCTGAATAAAAATTCCAAAAATTTAATGTCTGCAAAATTTTCGAAAATATAAAAAAAAAAATGTTTTTGGACATTCAGAAACGTGGAAACATTTTATTCAGATACATAAATATAAAAGAACAACAAAAAATTTTACACTTAGTTTTCCTTTAAAGCGTAAATAAAAAAAAAAATTATTTATTTTTATCCTTCGTTGCCATTATCTCCATTCACTTTCATTTAACATTACATGTCAGTGTCTGCAGGTCATCTCAGTTGAATCGCAGGCTCGTTTAACCTACTCACGTCCAATAATTTAAATTGAAAAATTGGATAGTCGTGACAGTTTTGGTTATTGACGGTTCAAGAGGTAGTTTGCGGCAGGAGGGGGGGGGGGCTCGTCCAGTTTTGAATGAGTTTTGCCGAGGGCGGGACAGGGGGGGACAGGGGATTTTTCGAACTGGAGGGGATAGTTGTGAGTCGTTTTCAGTTGTACCTCTCACTCGATGGTTTACCCGGGTCTTCCACACTTGCCGCCTGAACCTCGAGTTAGTGTGCAACTCTACATCACCTGGTCCCTTTTCATTAGTCGCAGAAATAAGGTCCCCCATTTTAGCTCCAAAAATTGGAGTAACGCCTACAAACATCAGATTTTTGTGAATTTTGTGTTACGTGATTGGAATTTCGCGGGAGCACGAGTTTCCGGTTTTCCCGAGAGGAACATTTGACACGTGATCATGGGAATCAAAATACCACAGGTAATTTGTTTGATTTTTATTATTGATTCCTGTTAGTTATTTTTTTTTATGTGTATTTAGCACGATGGTAGTGGACGGTTGAAGTCAGCTTAGCTTGTCATAATTTCCGCGTCCGATATTTGGTTACTGAAGGATCCTAGAGGAATTTGTGTGTTAACCTTTTTTGTAGAGGAAGGCTAGAGCTACCATTTTACTTTAGAGCATATTTTTGTACCATTCGTAGTTGTCGAGATATTCAACGAAAATGGATGCGAGACGATAACTCAGTTGGGCCGTTTAACCGCTTTCCTACTGTACTGAGTTGATGATTTCGTTCGTTACTTTATTAATTAATTTTACTGAATGGAAATGAATATTGGAGGGTGCTGGTAGGTCAATAACCATCGGCTTATGCATTGTATCTTTTTCTGTTGTTTTGTTTTTAACATTTCAATGGATCTCGATGATTAGGGAAATTGTTTAATTTGGAGGGGCATTTTGCAGCTGGACAAACGGGGCAAAGAGCGATGTTCGAGAACTGTAGACAATGAAATTTAATCGTTTGGAGAGCATTATTTGAGGGTGATAAGGCTGATAAATTGACGCGGCGCTCGATTAAAAGGGACACTACGTCTATATAATTATAAAACACTGTGCAGTAGGGTGAGAGAAGCCAAATAAGATGATGGTTCTCCAATCATAAAATTTTAGTCATTATTTTTCTGGGTTTTGCCCATTTTTGCAAGTCAAGAGTTTCAAGGTCACGTGGACCATCCAATCAAAAATTATTGGAGATGTGTAAAAGTAAACGTCCTTGACCTTGGCAACCAATTATTATTTTAGCAGAATGCAAAACAAACAGAAAAAAATTGGAAACTTTTTTTTTCGTTATCTTCAGACTTGAAAAAAAAAAATGATGAATTGTTTGGTTGAACAATCTAAGAGTGATCAATAGCAAAAAAAATTCTCGTCACATTTGTGAACAAATTAATCGCTCCCGAGATAATTGAATGATTATCTATATAAAAAGAGGTCATTTCAGGCTTATCAGTGCAATACCAGTGTTATCGCTACTCATTTTCAAACCCTAAATTTCAAACATTCTCTTTCTCAACTCTCCCTGATAAAACAACAACGCAAATGTGAAAGGTCGTTGTTGAAGCTTAGTGATAAAATCAATTACAGACATTCAATAGTATTTTCTTAATATGTAATGAATGGATGTTCCTTATCAGAAACTTAATTATTGTAGCTTTAAAAATTATATTTACACGTTGTAGCTTTCAAAATTACGGATATATATATGCTTCCATTCCAAATTTTCTGTCAGTTTTTTCGCCGTCAATTTCATCACACTGATATTTTTCAAACTTGCGGATAAGGCTTATCAGGTGATAACACTCCGTCCAAAATTTACTCGAGATTGACCGTTGAAATCTGCTTCAGATTGAGTCTGCTATTTTTTTTTCTATAAAATTCTTCGACCGGAAGAACAAAAAGGCCCCTCGTCACCAGCACAATTGACATGCAAACGACGCTGACTGCATTGACAATGGTCCATATGCGCACGTGACATTTTACGTGAGAGGTGTCGGGAGCTATTAAATTAATTTGCCATTTGAATAATTCCCGCGCATTTGCCCGCATTGGACCTAACCGCGCGATTCTCCTCTCTCGTCAGATTTGTCTCGCGAGATTATGATCGTAACGTAGGCGTGTGTGCAGCCGCCGGTTGAGGAAATATTTTTGAAACTATTGCAACGTAGAATCCACGGCATGTGGGTATTACCCTCGTCGGCTTGACGCCGTTTTTTTTGTCATTCTAACCGGTATCATGTAAACGACTATGGGCCAAAAAGTTGATCTTGTTGATAAGAGGCGCTGACCGGAAATTTTCTAAATGTTTTTTGTAAAAAATGTTGTCGAAGAGATTTTTGACGAAAACATCTTTTATGTCGTTTTTGTACGAGACCGGTGGCGCGTGCTTTGCATGCGCACTTCCTTTTTTATCCGCACGGACTGGTGGCGCGTCGGTTTCGGTCTTACGGTTTTCGATAATTGCGTATGCATCGATAGTTTCTTTCGTCTCTCCTTTTTTCTTATAGGAAATTGTTCTGTTCACGAGATATCTTATAAACAACATTGATCGCAGCTTCGGGGTAATAACTTAACGAATCGTTTTACGACGAAGCTATAATTGATCTTTATACACCGCAACTAAACGCCAGCTCGTAAGTCAAGCGGACATCTAAACACAGAGGACGCTTTGATTTTCGGATAAGACGAATGATCGGTTCTTCGAGTTCAAATGGCGTCAGATGTCGTATATGGAGCGGATATCGGACGAATCTTGTTATACTCCGTAGAATTTGAGACATAAAAGTAAACTGGCATATTCTCCATATGTATACGTCAACGTCGCTGAAAGGAAATCAATTATGCTGATCCAGAAAAGAGAAAATCAATTTGAGAAATCTCCGCATCTCGACGATGACTTCCCAGTAGCTTTTTCCCACAAATATATTTTTTCCTCAAATCGAAACTCGTAACATTGCTGAACAAATAATCGAAACAGAGAATAGAACTCGGTTATTTGTGTGACCCCTATGGGTTATCCTACTCCGGCAACTAGTGTCATACATCAAATTAGCCCGAATTAAAAATAACTTATGGTTTCCGAAATTGATGACGGAAGTGTAGTATAAAATAGAAAAGACTTGGCTGTTAGCAGTACATTATTAGTAGAACAATTTTCTCAGAAAGTGAGATAGCAGTAGTTCTTAATACCTCAGTCCCGGCCTCACGCAGTTCCTCTTTTCCCACCTAAAATTTTACGTCTGATTGATTCACTCACTTTATGCTACAGTAAAAAGCAGAGACGAAAGAAACTATCGATATATATCGAAATTATCAAAAAGCGTAAGACCGAAACCGACGCGACACCAGTCACTGCGGCGGAAAGAGGAAGTGCGCATGCGCAGCACGCGCCACCGGACTCGTGTAGTAAATAATTCAAAAGACTGGATAAGACTAAATTGTTCTACAATTTTTAAGCAAGTCGAGTAACACAAATGTTCTCTAGCGTAAGGTCGAACTCTGCATATCAAAACCCGGATATTCCTTCAGTCCCTCACCTGAGTAATCCTCAGTCGTCACTCGAGTATCTTGGGCCCCATCTGTTCAAGGGGAAGGGCGTCTTAAGCATCCGTAATCAACTGTGCTCCCTCGGCAGCTATCATTGTTCCTTAGTTTTATGTTCATTTAAAATTCTTCACCGCTTCATTTATTATATATACAGGATGTCCCAAGATGATTTGTACACCTGAATAAGTGATTAAAAAGTAGTTGAACGCGAAAAAGTTTCAGACCAAAGTTGTAGGGCTTCGAAGGGGAAAAATAAAGAGAATGATTTTTTGAGCATAAGTGTTTATGTTTTTATGCTACAAGCATAAGTTAGTTTTTCTTTAATGGAACCAATAATTTTAATTTATAGGGTTAATATGACGAAAAATCGAGAATAATGGAAGGAAAGTCTAAAGAAAAATCTTCGCCCATGATGTGTGTGGGGTGTGTGTGTGTGTGTGTGTGTGGGGGGGGGGTCTGTATATCAGGTATTGCAAAAGCTGACACACACACATCATGGGCGAACATTTTTATTTGGACTTTCCTTTCATTATTCTCGATTTTTTGTGATATTAACCCTAAAACATTAAAAAAACTACATCATGTATCATACCATTGTATTCCTCTCACTGAGCACGACAACTTTTGTGAGATCAAAATTATTGGTCCCATCAAAGAAAAACTAATTTATGCTTGTAGTATAAAAATATAAACACTTATGCTCAAAAAATCTTTCTCATTATTTTTCCCTTTCGAAGCCCTACAACTTTGGTCTGAAACTTTTTCGCGTTCAATTACTTTTTAACCACTTATTCAGGCGTACAAATTTTGTATCCCCAGAAGTCGATTTCGAATTTTTATAATATAGTGAGCTTTTTATATATGTATATACATATATATATATATGTAGTGGCCATCAGTAGAGATCCAGACAAAAATCTGTAGTGTCTTTGGCCCCGCCCTTGCCACGAAAGGGCACCTTGAGGATTCCTCGAAACCTGTTTCCACCGCAGGTACATTTCCCGAAAGTTTTTACCCTCCAAACGTGCTATCCCACCCAAGGGGAAACTTAGCCGATATAAAGATGAAAATTTTTAATTCTTGGAAGCCAGGTATCCCACCTAGACCCCAACCCGCCATAAAGTCCCGTGGGAACCCCTCGGAGTTCTCTACCTGGCAGTTGCATCGTAAGATTAAAATCGTAAGTCAATATAATTGCTTGGAATTCCAACGGAAATCTAATCGTTTGCTCCCTCGGTCCCCAGGAAATCGATTGCATAACATCGATTTCATTAAGGGGAAAAAATCGCTCAAACGGGTTGGCTGTTCCTCCCATTTTTTCGAGGGCCCAATTGATGGGAGCCTGGAGAAATTTTATTATCTTCGAAACATCTGCGTCTATCTACAATCGCTCGCCTATCTATTACTAGATACTCCAATTTCTGTGCGTCACGACCTTGAACGACCGCAAATGAAACCGGCACATGATACCTACGGACTTTTATGAAAAATCTATGCTCCAGAGACCTAGAGTCTAGAGACCCATGCAGGTCGTCGCTAACAAAGCGGCCCGACCCTAATAAAATGTTGTCGGTCATTTCTGAAGGTTTATAGGGCTCTGGTGGTCCCTCTAATGAGTGGTTCTACAGAAAAAAAATGTCAACTGATCTTTCTGTAGTTTTCTGGATTTTTCCATGGGGGTCACTTATTATCGAGATATTTTGGTGTTGATAAACAGAACTTTAGGACATCAGGAAAAATAGTGTTGGTCTGAATGTCTCTCAGTTGATGAAGTTTGGGGGGAAATACTTATTTAGAATTCTGGGTGATTATGGACGTGTACAATTATTTTCTATATTTTTTATAAATCTATGTTATTGGTGTAACTAATCTCATTGGGAAAATATGCGGGGACCATTATATTTAGAGGGTATAGCATATAGCGTTCAGCTGATTCCACACTTATGCAACATTGGAGACATAGGGAACATATATGCAAGATGTATGTGTACACCATGATTTTGTTAGTCAATTTTTTTCGAAACATCTGGCTGTGTTATAATTGATTTACATGGTACCTATATATATTTTTTGTGTGGAAAGTGGTTACCTCTACGTTTTACGAATTTTTTTTTCATTGCTGAATATGATTCCCAGTTTTAAAAAGGATTTAAAAAAACGACAAAAAAATCAGATATATCAAAACCCTCACTAACTTTAAGATATTAAATATATATAAATAAATATTATTATATATTTAATTTAATATTTAACAATATACAATAATTAAATAATATAAAATAATATAATATATAATTATTGTTATTTTTATATTATTCGAATATAAATAAATGTTTTATATTCGAATAAAATTGAGAAGTGACGAGAATTACAAAATATAAAATCATTGGCTGAAGACCCTTTTTGATGCTTCTCATTGGATGATGGCCAATTTTTTTGTTTTTTTTTTCTTGCAATAAAGACCGTTAAAACTTAACTGATAAAATCGTCGATGACCATTTGATTTTTTGTATGCGATACAGTTCATAATCAGCAGCATATACTATGTTCTCTCTACGTTTTTTCTACTTAGTCTTTAAATTTTTTTTTACCATAATTGACCATAATTTATGGTACAAAGTATCAAAAAACAGAGGGCCAATTCAATAAGAAAGCCATATTTTTTATATCGATATTTTTTTATTTTCTTATATCTTTCAATTTTTGTATTTTTATATATTTTCTTTTGTATTTTCCTATTTTTCCATTTTTCTATTTTTCCATTTTTCTATTTTTCTATTTTTCTATTTTTCTATTTTTCTATTTTTCTATTTTGTAATCTGAATCGTTTGAAAGTATTTTGGGACTTTCTTTTGGAAGTGATTTTTTTCGAAATTTCTTTTTTTTCCAAATAATCTCTTCATCGAGCAACTAAAAAATCAGATGAAAATTGCACAGAAATTCTCAGTGACCGTCATGGCCATGACGGAATCAGATGTCCAGTTTATCTTCTGATCCCTCAGAGGCGGAAATTTAAATAAAACGTTTTTTCGACGTTCTTGCTCACAGTTGTTTAGCGTTGTTTGTTCACTACAAAAAAAAAAGTGATAAAAATCTGAAAAAAATGCACATGTGAGTAGTTCGCACCTTGAACATATCAGCAAAATGCCAAAGCGATTTAGACTCTTTTGCACCAGCTAATCCATATCTAAAAAAAAAGTAGAATTTAAATGAATTTCTGATAAAAAAAAAACAAAACCGAAATAACTTTGTGAGAAAGATATACAGTAAACGAGTTCTTATCTGGACTTTACCAGCAAAAATTCAATTTGAGTGAAAAAATTTATCAATTTTTTTTCGTTTTATTCTGTCAATTAATTATCACTTCGAACGTACATAATGTGAATACTTGACGGGAGAAGCTTGAGCAATGGTCATTTGCAAGACATCTTACAGTAAAAATCCTTGGAACCTCCTTAAACTTCGTAGCAATAGATTGGAAAATGCCCGTAGTATTAAGGATTAAAGTGCATGCCAGGTAGTATCATAAAACTACAAGTTCTTTAAAAGTTTCAGGCACGCTGAAATGGAATTCCAAATATGAATATTAATTTTCCTCCCGGGGCGAAAGGACAAGCTCACTGCTCCCAATGTCCAACTTGATTTCGGCTTACCCAAGACGTGACAGACCGGCCCTTGCTGGGCTTAATCCCTTAATCTATTCAATTTTCGTCAAAATGTTAGAAAACCTTTTATGTTCCGATGAAAATTTCCTACAAAAAGTCTTTCTTGAGGTTTTCCCCTAAACCCCTTTTTTCCAGAGATATTTCCTTACAAACACTTTAACTCCCCCCCCCCCTTCCGCGGACCCCAACAAGTGAAAGTGTCCCATGCTTACCTAAAATTAGCATTCGAATCCCATAAAGTACAGACAAACCCACACGCTTATCCACTGAAAAAGGAATAAAATAAATAACGAAAAACGTGTCTCGGTATTATTAGCGTCACTACCTGGCTTCGCGCGTATGAGCGCGCAACGGAGGCTCGACACTGGACTCGGCCAATCGGATGGCCCGTAGTATCGGCACACCTTTCCATTAGCCAATGGGCGTTGCGCAGCCATCTGGGCGCTTTGATACCAACTCTACCAACACTTTGCCGGTCTCAAAGTGGTGGGGCCGATAAAAAAAATGAGCAAAAAAAAGTGTCCACAAACCGGGTGGAAGACCGTAGAGGCCTGGAGTTGGAGTTAGTCGTCACACGCGATCATTTTTCGAACGAGATTAATTGTTCGCTCTTACAACTGCCCCGCGGAAGGACCAAAAATGTTCAGCAAGATCAAGGTTCGTTGGTATCATTATTGCCTCGCATTTGGTAGCGTTGAACTCGCAAAGTTTAATTTCGGCGTATTTACGTGTTTTTGCCAAGTCACATGGCCCATACGTCATCACATGTGAATTGAGGTATTTTTAGATGAGGGGGACATTTGTGGATTGAATTTTTGGTGATGCGAGTTTGATGTGTGGGCCATGGTCACACCAGGACTAGGACTTTATGGGATTTTGTTGGGTCGAGGTCGATGGTTTAATACAGTATATCAAGGCTAATTAATTGATTGCCCTCGGTAGAGGCGGAGGGCACTGAAATCACTAACGGGAGTATGTTAATTTTACCTTACACTGCGGAAATTGACTAAAATCAACCGATTTTTTTATCACGAAATTCTCGAACAAAATTTTACTGATTTTTTTACTCATACATTTTTCTGTGCTATTAGCTATTCTGATAATGAACATATCCAAAAATTGCATAACAAATTTTGTTTCGATATTCACAACCGTGAGGCGTTTTTGATATGAGCAAAAATGTAAAAAATATCATCGATGCATCGTCATCCGAAATATCTTTTACTACCTAGCGGTTATCTGAAAAAAAAAGGATCAAGGAAATATAGATCTGTCGTGATCGAAAATGTTCCGTTTGTCGAAATAGTCCTATTACATTCCGGCCTACATTTACACATTTTCAAGATAGTGAACAAAATATTCAACTTTTTCCTGTCATGTAAAATTTCCTTAATTTCAATGAAGAAAATTACATAATGTTATTTTTACCCGTCACAGTCTCATTTAATATGCTCAATTACGATAACATACGTCGGGACAGATAATCCCGTAGACGCTATATTGTTATCAGTGGAGTTTTCAGTGGCAAATGCACTCGGAGGCTCGACACGAGGAGTGACCAATGATTGAATTATCGATTATGGTTATGGCTATTAATGTACAATCTATATATATATATACACTTTTGAGGTGTTGCGTGATCAGAAATGTTCATTGCGTCAGCCAAAGTTGTCTTCAGCTAAGCCAGTAAAGTTCACATGTACTCACTCATTATTATTCATCAATTTGACGAAGTAATTAAACTGTGTAATTGAATGATAGGAAAATTTTTCTCAATTATTCTCACCACAATATTCAAAGTTTATTGAGTTGGAGACTTCAAAAATTCCGTAAACAAAGCATTTAAGGTAGCATAATTGTTTCATAAGTTCAAAGAGCTTCAAGAACTGGTTCTTATTACTCGGGAAGTCTATTACATTTGCGATTGCCATGCCAGTATGCATGTTGCGTCGATTACATTGAAAATTTTTTTTTTTCAAACTTTTTGTAGGATTTGGGTGTAATCTCGAAAACGAAGCGAGATACTGAAATTTGTGTAAAAACCAATTTTGTTCGTATTCAAATTATCTACAATAAAGTTTTTTTTGACATTGTTCGATAAAACTACTTGTACCGAAGATGTCGGTAACCGAAGGATTGTGTAGATATTCTGCTGCAGATGTGATTATTGAATTGTCATATCTTGCAATTTATTTAGAGGCACTCATTGCATTTACGAGCCTCCAGCTGATGTCTCAGTTTTTTCGGCTGACTGCAGCATATTTTTTCCACACGGGCTCTTCCACGTCATCTCACTTTGTTCATTTACTTATCCTTTTTTTCGTCTGCTCGGAGCACGTGGCGTCAGATGTGAACGGCTTATGATGCTTGTTTGAGGTATTAGAGCTATAGGGTTGGGCTGCAGAGGAGACTACGTGATCTTGAGCAGGCAGTGGTCTTGTCATCGGAAATAGTCGCCGTAGGAACCATTAAAACGGGTCAATCTCCCGCATCTTGGATTAAAATAGTCCCACAGCATTTAAAGGTTTCGGAACACTCAGAAGGGCCTCATTAATTATTGCTTGATCTAATTCTCGTCCCATTTCTCAATGAATCGAACAAGATCTTGATCCGGCATTTTTAGTGGAAAATTGAAAATTTGTTGCAAAAATTATTTCAAAATTTTATTAACAAATTATTGAAAAAAATATCAAAAAAATTATTCAAAAAATTATTCAAAAAATTATTTTAAAAATTATTAAATTTTTTTTTAAGTTTATTAAAAAAATTATTTCAGATAATATTCAAAGAATCATTGAAAAATTTAATTACAAAATTATTTAAAAATTCATCAGAAAATTTATTGAAAAAATTATTTGAAAAAATTATTAAACATTTTTTTGAAACTTTTATTTAAAGAATTATTTAAAAAATGATTAAAACATTTATTTCAGAAATTATTTGAAAAATTATTTAAACTTTTTAAAAATTTTATCGATAAGAATTAAAAGAAAAATTTTGCATAACGATTAAATGTATTGCAAATGATAAAATTACTCTTCGTTAAGTACTCGTGCTTACAATATTGACGGATCTATTAGCGTAGCCCTGAGTGGTACATTTGTTTAGCATATGAGTAGCAGTTTACATTTACTCTGTAGAGTCAATTCGTGACGTAAATTTGCATTATCGTGAGCGTCTGAGAATTGAGAAGGCCCCGCGGGATAATTTGTTCGCATGTGTGCTTCAGTTTTTCCCAAATGCTGTGGATCAACCAACGACAATGTTATTTTTAAGTGGCTTGCGATGTTTGTTTATTGATAGCGATATCAACGCCGCTTTCCGCACGTAAATCACGAACTCCGTGACCGTTTTTTTTAATAATACGCCTCCAAATCACATCACAAAGTGCTTTTCAGCGATTATGTGAAGGAAAACTATCCAAGAATTGGAAACAAATTTATTGAACAAATTTTGTTGGTAACTGGGAAATTATTGCAATGATTTCGGCGATTAAGGGTCAATTTGAGATAACATGACGAAATGATTCCATGAAAAACATGATACTCATGCTGAGCTCATGTAATAACTGTCATTATCTAGATGGGTCGAACAATGAGTAAAAATGCGTTTTCCTTCGTGGTATTTTCTTATTAGAGAGTCGCTGGTACCGCTTTATTGGACTTGAAATAGATTCAATGGAGAAATTGGCCTTTTCGGTCGATGTAATGAAGTATTACATCTCTGGTATTGTAAAATAAAGTAAAAACTCAAGTTGCAAAGCCCAACGCTTCGAACACCCTATGCGGCGTCATCTTCAGGGGCAATTTATGTTTGCGACAAAGGAGAGAGAAAAACTGGTGATATAAAGGCCAATTGACGGACATAATCAAATAATTAAAGTAAATAAATGAATAAACATTTTTCAAACAAATTATAGATCAATATAAATTAACAGAGTCTTTGAAAATATTACCTTGTAGAAGAGAGAGAAAAATTAATTCGATTTATATCGAAAAATCGAAAAAAAAACTTAAACTAAATATTCGATATCTATCTTTTCACTTCGCTTCCTAGATTGAATCTATAGCATGTGAATTTGTGTGCACCTAATTTTATCGGCTGTAGTAAGTTACTGAACACATTTATGGGAGCGCTAAAAGAGGTATTGAACATGAGCGTTTTCTCTTTCCGCGATCTTGACAAAATTTATATAACACTTCCCTGAACATTGTAATGAAGTTATTATTAGTCTACCTTAATATTGTAATTTTTTTCTGCCATACCGAGACTTTCTTAACGGTTTACGTTTTTTTTCAATGGATATTTTCGATCTTTCAGTATATGCGCAATGGCTGAGGAACTTATATCCGGGAAATTCCCAATTCAAGAATTAAATGCCCCATTCGAAGATTTTTTTCCAATTTTGCAATTCTTTTTTTCTGAACAGACTTAATTTTTACAACTTCTATCTGAGCCTGAAATAAGTTTCTGACGATGTCTATAATGCGAAAATCGAGTTATTTTTTTTCCGTAAAAATTCTATTAGCAATCAGGTTTTGATAAATCAGCATTTCCATGCTCGTCGAATTGAGAGTCTCATGTTCCGTATGCGTAATTTTCATATAGATGAAAAAGTCACATTTGCTTATGTATATTTCTCGAGAACCATATATTCCATATAGTTACAATGTTTCGCGGCACATGCGCATGCGCCCAACCTCCCCGCCTCTTTTTTTTTTAAAGCACATACACGTGCTCTTCTCGACTGGAAGGAATAGTGTTTTATGTGTTGTCTCGGTTATTCAGTTATGCTTGTGTGCGATATTGCGATTGAGATGTGAATGTCCGTGTGGTTGCAACTACTGGACACTATAATATAAGAGACTGGATGGGGTGTCGACCCGGCAGTCTGAAGCACGTGGTGTCTCGTGCTCATCAAAAGCAATTAAAAATCTGCCCAAAGTTTGCAATTGTATTTTTTCCATTATTTGTGCTTAACCATTAAAGTTCAAATAATTTTTCACTCGATTGAACACTCCAAATTTTCCGACTTCAATATGCCGTATATCAAACGAAGGGTGAGACCGCTCTCTTATGTTAGTTGTCATCAAGATAGAATTAATCCACCATTTAAATCATATTTGTGCTATGTAAAAGAATAAGCGATGCTCAAATAATTCGACGAAGCATGTGGAGAATGTGATCTATAATCGATACTTAGAATGAACCGAGATTGCCCCCTGAGCAAGTGCCTTCGATTACAAAATATCTCGCGATGATTTCCTTATTTTCGTTTACGGCATGTCATTCGCCACTCATGCGCTTCGAATTTCAATCAGGATTACGTTGGCTCAAAGTTTCCATAATTTTCACCCTCCCATTTAACTTTCAAATTATGCGATAACTACGAAGAAAAAAAAATTTGTTGTGAATAGAAAAGTAAAAGGTTGGAGTTATTTCTATAGGATCCTGAAGTTGTTGATTGAGAAAAATCAGGGGGACATTGGAATGATAATGAATTCAATTTGGAACTGTAAAGATTGCATGCCGGTTAGAACGGTTTATGATATTCCATTCATACTCAACTGTGGCAGATAATCTGAAATAAGTGGGACGCGATACAGCGTTTTGTTCCGTTTGCAATAAATGGAGCATGATAAATTAATAAATCACGATGACATGAGTAGATGTCAGTGGAAACTGACATCAATCAATCGACCTATTGCCATTTCTCAACTTGAAGTAAATTCCGTTGAATTAATCGAGATGTCTGGAAAAATTATAGCAATTGCTTCACATAGATTTTTGACAAAGCGGAGAAGCTCTTCCATTCTCCAAAATTGTGAGGACCTTGTGTGAAATTTTTTACTGCGATAAATTGAGCTACACATCAGCCGCATTATGCGGGGTAAAAGAATATGAATCGAAAATTCTGTCGTGCCATCAATTTTGTGATGATCTCTATTTCTCAGTGACATTCCACTGTAATCAGCGTCTGAATGATGGCCCATCACCTTTGACAATTGCCGGCCTTTAATCGATCCTCCAGCGCCCTTATTAGCCTCCATTTCTATATTAAGAAGCCCGGGATCGTAGATTAGCATCAATGAGATCAATTGCTAGATCTTACCATTATGAATCGAGCGTCGTCATCTTGATTGAATAATCGGAGGGGGCTCGTCCGCTAGAGCCACGCGCGCTCCGCTTATGAATGACGAACACAAGGATCATAACATATTTGATTAGGCAGATGAATCAACTTATTCTCATGCCAAAATTTTCTACTTTGATTTCAGGGTCTCAATGGGCGACTGCTGTTTGCCATTGCTGCTGCTGCACTGGGATCATCATTCCAGCATGGTTACAACACCGGTGTTGTCAATGCACCACAAAAGGTCAGCACCTAGAACGACTTGAGGGACATCCATATATGGAGAGAAAAGTTCAATAAAAATTACCAGAAAAGTCCCGCAAAATTACGGTCCGAAACGCAACGCGCGAGTGAAATGAAATTCTTTAAAAATTACGAAACGATCCGGAATTTTCACATTTCGACGCGTAAATTGTACGAACCGTTCTGTAAAATTTCCCCTGAAACGAAAAAATCAGAATGGAACAAATTTTCATGAATACTTTCCTCATTTTTCACTGTCACTCATTCATGTAGAATTAAAAAAAAAAGACGACATAAAAAAATAAAACTCGAACACGAAGAAAAGAAAGTAAAGATTATCTGGGGATAAGAAAAAGCATAACACAGATTTGTTCATCATTTTTTGCGGTTCTGCACCGGTGAGATGGCAACGTGGTCTCAAACTAAACATTTCACTTTAGAACAATGTTTTCTTATTTTATAAAATGGGAATCACTGTTTTCAAATGTAGTTATGGTACGTTCACAAAATCGTCTAATCCCCTGTTATAGGCAAAATCCTCAGCGACGTTTCCACGATAAACGTTGGAGCGGCGTCACCTCCGACCAACCACGCTTTTCCCTTTGCCGAAATCCCCCGACGATGATGAAGGCTCTGGTGAATGCTCAATTTTTACTAAATTTACGAAACAAGAAATCGTAAAAATTACTATGACAAAATTACTATACAGATTTTTTGATGAAATTTTCGGTAAACTTTCCACTTTCCAGATAAATTACGGAACTTTTCCACACTTTGTCCATAACGAGCTTGACAATTGACGAACCGTTCCGTAGTTTTTCACTTGAACTTTCGTAAAGACTGCCGAGATATGATTTTCACTCGCGCATCACGTGACTTGTTCCGTAATTTTCATTGAACTTTTCTCTCCGTGCAGTAAATATATCGTGTACTAGGCATCGAAACAAAATACGCGATTCATGTATTTTAGTCCACAACTCTTGGCACCTCCATAACTTACCATCAATCTTTCATTTTCAGTTGATAGAAGAATGGATTAGATCGGTAAAAGGTAACCGAACAGGTGAATTTATTTCCGAGGGCACGGTAACAACGATCTGGTCAATAGCAGTGGCAATATTCTGCGTGGGTGGTATGATCGGTGGTGCCCTGGTAGGAACGGTATCTGACAGATTTGGCAGAAAACGTGGTCTCTTATTGGTGAACATTCTCGTTGTTATCACCACTATTTTAGAAGGATGTTCTAAGATGGCAGCGAGCTACGAAATGTTGATAATTGGTCGTCTGATCATTGGTATCAATTCTGGTCTTAATGCTGGTCTTGCGCCCATGTACTTAGCTGAGATATCTCCAATGCACCTTCGTGGAGCTGTTGGTACCGTCTATCAGTTGGTCATTACTATTTCAATTCTGGTTGCCCAGATTCTTGGAATGAATCAACTTCTCGGTACTGCGGAGCATTGGCCACTTCTTCTGTCACTTACCATCGTACCTGCTGTCTTCCAATGCTTGACATTGCCCCTTTGCCCTGAAAGTCCCAAATACCTTCTCATTTGCCGAGGAAAAGATGTAGATGCCCAGAGATCGTTGAGCTGGCTTCGCTCTACCAATGATGTCTATGAAGAAATGGAAGAGATGAGAGCTGAGTATGAAGCTGCGAAATTGGTGCCAACTGTTGGCATGAAAGATCTTCTTATCAATCCAACACTGAGAATTCCAATGATCATTGCTGTTGTCATTATGCTGGCCCAACAACTCTCCGGTATCAATGCTGTCATGTTCTTCTCGACGACAATATTCAAGATGACCGGACTCGATCAAGAATCATCCCAGTATGCTACCATGGGTGTTGGAGCTATGAATGTTATCATGACTATTGTGTCTTTAGTTCTTGTGGAGAAGTACGGGCGCAAAACCTTGCTGCTGTTTGGATTCGGAGGAATGGTCATTGTTACATCCTTGCTGACAATTTGCATCAGTTTTGCTGTAAGTATCGGTTTAACCCAGAATCACGTGAAGTATTTGACCAAATCTATAACCATGATACCTATGAGCTTGACACAGCAGTACCTTTTATCGTTTCCCCAGTTGATAAGACTCTCCCTTAGATTTTATCAGATGAATTACATAATTTATTGTTTTTTCCGCAGAATGGACAAAATGCCGCTTCCTACCTAGCCATCATCTTCGTCATCTGCTATGTTGTGCTATTTGCAACTGGCCCTGGCAGCATTCCCTGGTTCTTGGTCTCCGAACTATTCAATCAATCAGCAAGACCAGCAGCAACATCAGTGGCCATTGCCATCAATTGGTCCGCAAATTTTGTTGTTGGCGTATCATTCTTACCACTCCGCGAGCTCATGGACTCTAATGTCTTCATCATCTACGTTGTCATTCAGGCACTAGCCACTCTATTCATCTGGAGGAAAGTGCCAGAAACGAAGAACAAGACAATCGAAGAAATTAGCAGTATGTTCAGGCAGCAATCTTATCAGTGAAGTAATCTACTTCATCAATAATGATACTAAAATTAATTGGAAGACGAATAAGCGAGAGTAAGGGATACAGTCCTTCAGTTATCTTGCAGTTCGATGCATTTTTTTTACATCAATTGACAATCACTTCCTTGATAGATAAACGATTTTTTTTCGAAGCGTTTATTCATCAATGAACTGATTTATTTTTTCTATATTCTCGTTTACCAATGGAAAGATTACGTCGAACTGATAAAGGGACATCACCTGATTTACATATATATTATTCAATCTAGTTCCTATGCTAGCGTGCTGGCACAACGGACACAGATCAAAATGAAACGGGAGAAAACCAACACAATGATACTAAAATCATGGATAGACTAAGAGTTTCATATTGGAATGATCGCGTCTTTCTTTGATAACAATTTTATGTTTTTTCTTTTGTCATGCCGAAAAACAAAGTGTGTGGAATCTTTGGATTTCAACTCTAGTCACAAATGAGCTCTTTTTAAATTTTCAACACCATCTTTTATTCGCATTGGTTTGAATCTGTTGCACTCTGAGGTATTTTTTTCTGTGCATGAATGGTTACCAATAGTTCCACAGAGTATTCAATAAAATGGGAATTGAGGGAAAGCAGAAGATGGAGGTGGTAAACAAATGTGGTTGCTAAGAAATTACAAACTCCCCTTCTGCTATTAATTTCCCGACAATTCAATAGCCTGTGATGATGCATTACCTGTTTTTGAGCTAAACAACGAAAGAGCGTTATTTATGTTATAACCAATTTTTAATCATCCACAAATAACTGTAAAGTCTCATGATAGACAGGCTTCATTAAACTACTATACAGAGAATGTAAACTATTGTACTGAGGCCTTCGTGAACTCAGTGATTTTTTCTGTTCCCGTCATGTTTCCCCCATTGCATGATGCAAATGATAGGTGTATACCATTTAGTGGAAGCTGTAGGTGAATTTTCGATAGGTGAGATATGTGTTATCATGTTTGGCAGGGCGAATTATTCAATTTATGTATCGAGAATTTATTGTGTAGCAATATTGGCCAAGTGCACAATGCTCATCGATGATTTATTTTTATTGAAGCCGAGGCCAAGTTTTATTATTATTTTCTTTTATTTTTTTTTCTTCATTTTTATCGAATAGGCCGTTGGGAATGATTATCGCGGGCCCTTTGACGTGACTGTAGTTGCTAATTAGCAATTTAATTCGATATGATTGTCCCTTGATATACGTATTTTATTCTTTAATTTTTTTTTTTTTTTAATGAACACAATACTCATACATTAGTCGTTGATGGATCATCGAGATTCTATCATACGTCTTTAGATGGAATATTAAATATTATATTGGGCATTGTTCTGGAATTTTGAATGTTTTGGTAATTGAACAGTAAGTTATGTTTGTGGTGTAATAGATTTGTGGAGACTGAAACAATAATTGTGCACAAAATATAACAATTGCCCAGTATAGATTATAAATATAACGAATGCTGTAAAGTTTTTATTTACATCAAAGATTAAAAAACAATTACACAACACTTGTAGAAATATAGATATCAGCCTTGAAATTGTCATTGTTTATATGTAAGTTTAATCAATCAATATTATTGAATTAATTTAGAGATGATAATGTGCAAGTTTAAGACTTAGTTTTTTAGCCGTGTTCTTTTGTATATGAAATAAAAAATAGAAAAAAAATCAACAACAAGGAAAAATAATAACAGTATCGATGTAAAAGTAAATACATGTTAGATGTGTAAACAAAAATATAAGTCATATCGCAGTATAATGTAAACGAGGGAACCATTCTCATTTTGTAATTGTTATTGTGCACAATGTGGAGGGATTTTTAGTTTTGGTACTTGTGAAATTATATTCCGATGATATACCATCACTATGTTATGATTGGATACAATATGATTGCGATATACGTATTTTTGATGCTGATATATTTACTGTTGTCCAAAATAAAGAAATTATTGAAGTAATCATTGCAATTTTTTGTTATTATTCTTTTCTATATGGTATACTTATTTTTTATAACTTATGACAGCAACTGGGCCCTTATCGAATGCCCACCTGGTATACTCTAATTTTGGGTGTTTAATTCCATGATGTTTAGTTATATTTTTTGCTAAACAAGTAATTTAACTTGGCTGGTTCTATTTGAGATTTTCTTCATTCACCTTCGTCATTTCATATTTTCTCTTTCAATTGCAAATCTACTTGTTATTTCTATATCCATAGAAACAAAATTCACAAGAAGAGTACATAAATATGTCTGTACTGCATCATATCGACATTCAGTGACAGTAATGCAAGTCGGGAATTCAGGCAAACACAGGCATCAATCACATTCAAGCCATCAACAGTTAGATCTACATATTTGGATGAACTTGGATTACATTTTTGGATGAACTTATCAATAAGTAACAAAGGTATTAAGGCTTTGACCATCAACAATACAGATACAGAAAATAGTGCATTTGAGCCTAATCAAATTTTTAACCAGCTCATTTCTGAGCTCCTTTGAGTATCGAGGACAAGCCCAGAGAACGTGATCATTGTTCCTCCACCTCAACTCCGCAACTGCATTGATGAGAGGGTGCTATGTTTATGCAATACAGGGATTTATTCAGATGATAGTGTCCAGAACGAGCACGGTTGACCCGAAGCACAACCCTTGAGACAAATTCTTTCCATAGTACCAAGGGCGCGCAGAGTTCCGCCAGAAGTGCTGGAAGTAGTAACTGCCCTTAGAATTGGTGGTATGGTCAGCCTGACACTTGATTGTTCCTTGGGTGTCTAAGAATTCTTCAAGTTTAAATCGAGCTCTATAATCAGTAACGGGGACCAGGAATTGCTCCCAGCGTGCAACTTCTGCATCTCTCGCAAGCGCCTCCACTCAAGAGAAAGGTAAGAAGAAACAGAAAAGGTATTTTATATTGATTTTACGTAGTGATCTATGAGGCGGAAATGATCCAGTGAGCGATGATGCAGTACAGTAGAACCCTGGTTATCCGGCCCTCCGCGTCATCCGGGCTACTGAATAGGTTCGGATAATACGGAAGGAGACGAATATGCCTGTCACAACATGTTTTTTGCGGGAATATGCTTGTTTTTCGCGTTTTTCTTTTGTTTCGAACTCCAAATTGACAGTTCGACTTCAACAATCAATGAGAGAACATCGCCATGTCACAAAAAAGGGAAACAACCGTAGTGAGTCTAGAAAAAAAACTGGAAGCATTAAGGAGGTTGGATAAAGGAGAGATTATTCGACATGTCGCGGCTGATTATGGTGTTGGAGAATCGACAGTTAGCGACTGGCGAAAAAATCGATCGAATCTAGAACAATTTTTGTCAAAGTCTGGTGATGCAGGGTCAAGTCATAAAACAATGGAGTGCGCGGAGTTTGATAAAATTGATTAGGGTTTATTCCTCTGGTTTACCCAAATGAGAGAAAAGGGACTGCCGGTATCAGGTACGTACGATTGTTTTTCATTAGAATTTTATGGTCAAATCGAAGATTGATGGAAAATTTGACAAAGTTTGAAATATAAATTTTCTGAAATTTTTTTTTTCTACTCTCTCTCTCTCTTTCAGGACCCATTTTACAAGCACAAGCTATGGTGCTTGCAAAACAATTCCCCGATGAATGCGAGATTTTCACAGCAAGTACCGGATGGCTGGACCGGTGGAAAAAAGACACGGTATTCGCCAGTTGAAAATCGGCGGGGAAAAAATGTCAGCTGATGAGGATGGATTAACTAAATTTAAGAATGAATTTAAGAAACTTGTCGCTGAAGAAAAATACTCGCGAGACCAAGTTTATAACTGTGACGAAACAGGTCTAAATTTTAGAATGATGCCCTCTAAGACACTAGCAGCACGAGAAGAGGCGGCAGCGCCAGGATACAAGAAGAATAAAGACAGGGTTACCATTTTAGCATGCAGTAACGCCTCTGGAACACACAAACGTCCGCTAATGTGTATCGGAAAATCAGCGAAACCCATAGCAATTAAGCACATCAAACCTGAGGCTTTACCAGTGTACTACGGACATCAAAAAAGTGCGTGGATGAGTCGTGAATTATTTGAACAATGGTTTTTCAAACAATTCATACTTTCGATCGATAGGTTTTTAAAAGAAAAGGGTCTCCCGAGAAAAGCCATTCTGTTACTTGACAATGCTCCATCGCATCCAAATGAATCCATTCTCAGAAGTGAAGACATCATTGTCAAATTTTTTCCACCAAACGTGACTTCTATTGGACAACCAATTGATCAAGGAGTACTCGAAACACTCAAACGTCATTATCGACGTTTTTTGCTTCAAGAAATTCTGGAGAAAAGTACTACCGGAAGTAGCCTTAAGGAGTGTTTACTGGCGGTTAATATGAAAAGTGTCATTTACTGGTCGGCACAAGCTTGGGATGCCGTTACTAGTTGCAATCTCGAGAGATCATGGGCAAAAATCTTATATCTTCAACAAATGAACCAGTCGATGCTGCAGGTAATGTAGATTTGTACAGCTTTATCACGCAAATTCCTGCTTGCGAGGACGTCAATCAAAACGATGTTGATGAATGGGTTGGTGGTGATGATCGCGAAGAAGAATTGACTGACGATGAGATCGGCCATCTCGTGAATTTTGAAGAAGAAATTGAGGAGGACGTAGAAGACGAGGAAACTAGAGAATCGCCGCGAGTCAGCCATGAACAAGGACTAAATGGGCTTGAATTAGTCCTTAAGTATGTTGAGGGGCAGCCAGGAAGCACTGCAACTGATCTCTTAAGCAAGCGATGGCGAGATATTGCAGCTAAAAAGCGAATAAGCAATTTGAGGCAGAGGTGAATTACAGATTTTCTTAAACCTCATCAGTGACCTGCACTTTATATTCAGCCATGTTTCGTATACCAAATATTAGACTATGTCAATATATTTCCTATTTTGTATACCTCTACGACTAAATATGATTTCACCTTTCAAAATATGTAGAAAACAATTGAAGTTTTTGAAATCCTTTATGTCTTCCGTGGTATCCGAATTTTCGATTATCCGACGCACCCCTTCTCCACATTACCTCGGATAAACGGGGTTCTACTGTACCTTGACTTTTGGGACATACCAAACTACTCGGTATAGAGTCCCCGACTACTCATTACATGATAACAACGGAATCGGTTATCCTCAAGTGAACGGCTACCGAGCTTCCATAATTTAGCGCTGGTAGGTAAGTTCAATATTTTTCGACCTGTAGATGGTATGAGTGAGCTCATTTGCAGGTATCACACTTCGAATATTCGTAATATTACAGAAATGGACAACAATAAAATACCGGATGAAATTTTATCCTCTTTATCAAATGAAATTACAAATTGTAATGTGCAATCCATCACTTCTGCAAAATTTCATCACTCTTGGAATTTAAGGAAATGCTATATTCTATTATTGTAGCACTGAAAAAATGTGTATTCTATCAACGTCAAATGGTGAGTGGGTCCTTGGGTTGAACTATACATTTAATTAATATATTAAAGAAAAATTCAAAGAAACGGCAGAAATTTCGCTGAATTTATTCTTCAATTTTCAATTTTCGAAAAATTCAGGCTACTTTGATACTGGAAACTCACATATGAAAAAAAAAATTGACGACATATTACCGGATATTCTTAGAGAGCTTTAGCGGAGTATTAGTGGCATTTTATCGACAATTCAGCAACAGAACTTCGGATTCAATGTCGACAATTATTCGACGAATTGTCAATTCATACTGCTTGGAAAAATGAATCGAGTGATGGAATTTCCGTACTCTCTCTGATTACTATGGGTTTACTATATACTTGAATCCTACATGAAATCGGAAATTCCAACAGATTTTTCCGATGAAATAATTGAGTTCATATTCACTCTTCTAAAGATTTAATCCGAAATTATATTGTTGGAAATTCTGTGATCCGCTAAGAAATTCAATTTTTAAATTTGGTGGAAAATTAATAACTTCTCCAACTAGGAAGTGAAAAACGTTAAAAATTGGAGATATGGTGAAAATTCTCGTCAACTACAGGTGAAACACATTCAAGGCACGTGGGAGTTCTCCCTGAAGATCATAAAAATTGCAGGTGCATACTCACAATACACAATGCTCTACGGTCTGTTCGCGAACCGCCGTTTCGGATTTCCGTTGCACGAAACTTCACTTTCCTTTTCAAAACTCACAAGATTGGAGAGCAAAGACCGAAGCCCCAACGGTCTCCACATGTCCTCTAAATAAATCATATTCCATCTCGAATGTGCGTAAAAATAACTTTGGCGAAAAATTCGAGATGGTTTTTTTTCTCTCTAAAAATACATAAAAAATTTTTACTAGATGAAGAGTTTAGGTGGTGAAGTTGGGTAATTTAATTCCTAAGCTTATGGTCGTTGAGAAACAGTCTTTAGAAATATGGAAAATTGATTTATGTAGTATGGTTTTGCCTATGCGATTTTCATGCAGATTTAGCATTTTCTTGCTGACATGCTCGGAAATAATCATGAGAAGCCAGAAATATATCAGTGGTAGATTTTGAATAGAACTCCTCCTCAATGCCTTCAACTTCAAAAAAATCATAAAAAATTCGATTAGCTTAGGAACCGGTGCACACCCCCGCCACCCATATACCATACCATCACTACAGTGCTGATGATCGACGTAATCAAATTCCGCCTTCTGTAGCGGATGTATTGAGCATAAGGCGTTCGTCAATAATATCCGAAGACTTGCAAATGCCCCTTGGGTAATCGCGCGTGGAGGCTTTAGGAATTCGTTAGAATTCGATATAGGTGATTCGACGAAGGTTTCCGTAAGTGTTGGCGTAAGACGCGAGTGAGGCTATATGGGGCCATATGGTACACGCGTGCCCCCAGCATGGAACTAATGGGCCAGCGTTACATGCGTCCAAGGAAATTGGACCTACAAGTGTGGAAGGATTGCTCCTCAAAAAAACACTTCCCCTTTACGCAGTCTTCTTCCTCGCTGTCTTCCGGGTGGTAACTTTTTACGAAATTCGATGGGGCGGCCTTATTTCACTAGGGGTAAGTCCCCAGCAAGCAATTGATGGAGCGAGGCCGTTGAAGCCTCAAGATTATTACAATGGTAATGAATGTTATGGACAACCAAGCGTGGAATGATTTCTTGATCAGCTGTTCAATTGAGTTGTTGAGTGGACGAAGAACTTTATGATCCAAGTTTTTTTATGGCAACCGTTATGGTTGGTCACGGTATCTTCAGAGGAAAAACGTCATAAATTTGAGGAATTATGGTGTTTTGTAATTTGTAGTGGATGCCACTGGGAGCACTCGTAATGAGAATTCGGGTAGGGAGTTATTAAGGATAAGCGAGTGTCTCTCGTGAAATGTATATTTATTGACACCCCAATAAGATAGTAACATAACTGCTAAAAACTACAATTCACTATACGTTGACATAATGAATGCAGATTTGGAATGAAAGGATAATTATGGACGAAATAATGAGAATTATTATAAGACAACGGTTCCCGAAAAAAATTCGAAATTTTCAGAAATTGGTATGTTTGCATCTCTGTTGCGACTGAAAACAGTAGATGGAAAAAAAATAAACGAATTGATCGTTCAGGGAACAATTTACGTGGGTAGCGTATTATGAATATTGAGGGTACAACGGATTTTTTCCGAAGCCCATATGTCATATGGACCGCGGTTGGAACAGCAGGCGTCAGGGTCCATACGAACCTCGTATTTGGGGGAGGGAGGGGGGTGAGAACACTCAACTGAGATAAAAAAAATGTGGCGCCTGAAAATTTATATCCTCGCGGGCAATAGGTATTTTAACAAAATACGTTTTATTGTATCAATGAAATCCAGGTGGTCTCGATTAAGGGTCAATTTTGTTGATCGTATCATTCTACACGATGTATTATAAATGATCTTTCATGAATTCGCCCAAGAATGATAAACTCATCCATGCGGCTGGAACCGTCGGGTTAGGTCCCTGACCGGCCGTGCGATCTACTCTTATGGGTACCGCCGGTAGCACCTACGGAATGACCCCACTTTCGCTCAGAACTCATCAAGAAATATTTATAATCCTTCCGACCACTCGCTCTTTCTCTGTCATACCAGGTATACCTATATATTTCTCACAGAAATATTTCAAACTTTTGTATTATGCACATGCAGAACGAATTCAATATTAACGCAATAGTCATAATACGGCGCGAAGAACATGAATGCGAGTCTTCTACGGGGCATAAATTTCAAGCAGTTGCAACCGCGGGAAAGTTGGTTCGTTACAAACTCAAAAGGAAATGCAGACCGCATCTCAGTTGCAGGTGAAGTTTTTACCTCAACTTCTCTGAACACTTGGATACGATTGACCGATCACCACTCGTGGGACGCTGGGTTTGCAATGGCCTATGACTTACACGTGTATAGTCCAGTTGGGGTGTGGTAAGTACCGGAAAAATATTGGCTTGAAGCGTCTGGTACGGTTCATGTGGGGTAGCCGACTATAACTTGATCTGCAAATGTATTTCATACATATTTATGGGGGAAGTGTCTATGCTAATTACTTGCCATTCACAATCCTGGGAATATTGTTTGGGGAGAATAATATTAACACATTTTTGGAAATTTTTTTTTAGTAGAATCTGGTAAATTGATGACAATCAGATCATTTCCATATGTGGATAATTGAAATTTAGGAAAGCTTGGCAAAGTTAGAATAAAAATTAAGTGCAAAAGTTTGTGTGTTGGATTTAGACAGCACCATTTAAGAAGTTTGTTTGGGAAATCAATCATTTACTATCAATTTCGAAAATTCATGAAAAGAAACAGCGGGGATCCCGAGTCATGTTTAGTTTCCTGATAATGTTTTACACCACTACTAAGACTACTACTATCACGGCTACTCCTACTACTACTATGGCTACTCCTACTACTATTAGTGCCACAACTATTACTACTCCTGTTCCTACTACTCCTATTCCTACTACTCCTATTCCTACTACTCCTATTTCCACTACTCATATTCTCACTACTCCTGTTCCTACTAGTCCTATTCCTACTACTCCTATTCCTCCTACTCCTATTCTACCTATTCCCACTACTTCTATTCCTACTACTCCTATTCATACTACTACTACTACTCCCATTCCTACCACTACTAAGACTACTACCGTCACTGCTACTCCTACTACTGCGGATAGAACAAAAAATACAAATGGTTTTTTGTTATATAATAAGTTGAGTAAACAAACGAAGAGTGCCGAAACGATAATGATTTTTAAAAGAATGCTAAGAGAAGAAGTGAAGAACGGTGCAATTTGAAAGAAATGTATTTTTATTTTTGTAATGTATTCAAATGTAGCCGTTGGCTAATTAATAAATTAATAATAAACTACTACCATCACCACTTCTACTGCTACTATTACTACTATTATTACTACTACTACTACTACTATTACTACTACCACTACTACTACTACCCCTTCTTATTCAGGACTTTGCTAAAAAACTATTGTTGGTTCTGTATTAGGTTGATTATGAATATGGGGTGGTTCTTCGGCAATAAATACATAGAATATTTGGAGAATAGGAACGTCTATTTTCAGAAACAAAGTACCTAAATGTTATAGTATAATTTTATCACTGAGAAAAAATACCTTTTCTATCAAAATCTTTCTGCCACATTTCTATGCAATTCTAGTTTGACAGTCAGGTTCGCATCACACCTATTTCATGTGTTTCATCATAAAACGTGACGATAGAGTTTTCATATTCAAGAGGAAACATATATATATATATAGAAACATATTTTTTGGCGAGTTTGGAACATTTAATTTACCGATTTTGAAAAAAAAATTGGGATTCAAAATGAGTGCAAAAAAAGTTAACCTGAGAAACTGGATAACCAAGAAAAACACATTCAAAACGGAGCTTTTCAATTTTGCCTACTTGGTACCGGAAAAGCCTTCTCTCAGGTGTGGCTTTCGCTTGCCGATATGTCAAACTGTGGAACATGAAACAACCGCCAATGGGCTCGGACAAAAATTGCAGGATTGATTCGATAAAAATGATAATTCAAGATTTGCATTTGGTGTATGTAACCCGAGAGTGACCGCCAATATACCACTATAATTTTTAAGGACCCCACTGAAGTACTTCCGGAGTCCCGGGGTAGTTTGACGGGGGTAGAGAAAGGAAGAGGAAGGATGCTCGACTTCACACAACCTAGAATGATATAAATTTCCATATTTATAAGTCAGGTGAAATCCCCTGTGGACAACCCCTTTGTACAACATCACCCACCCCATTTCAATTTCTATCCACGGTGAGGTTTCTCAAATTTAACATGCACAAGTGTGTTACAAGTGGAAGTTCAGTAAAGCGTGCAACCCCCGAATATGTTGCATGGTCACGGCTTGAAAAATTCCACATCCGTGAATGTATTTGCGTATCGTTGATGATCACCTGCAATCAGCACGAATTATGGAGGGTTTTTGGGCAGGATTCGTCACTGGTTGTCATTTATTTATTTTTAGTAATTGCAGGACATGATGTGTACAAAAAATAACATGAGGTTGAAATAGCTCGTAAATTCAAGGGTTATTGAATATTCATAAAAAAATGTTTTACATTACTTTCTTTCATGCCAAATTCACCATTCATCCCACCCATGCACCCACCCACCCATGCACCCATCAACCCATTCATCTACCCATCTACCCACACACACATTCCCCACCTATTCACTCACTCACCCACCTATTCACTTACCCACCCACTCATTCACCCACCCGCTCATTCACCCACCCACTCATTCACCCACCCACCCACTCATTCACCCACCCGCCCACCCACTCATTCACCCACCCAGCCATCCACCCACACACCCACCCACCCATCCTGACACACACACACATTTTCATCTAATCCTTCCCATTCATCTACATTGCGCCCACCCCCCCAGCACATTTTCATCTATTGAGATTTATGATACAAACAATCATCTTATGTGCAACACGGGTTCGAATGCGCTGCAAAAATGTATTTCCCCCGGATAACGGAATGTTCATTCTCATTACACGCCCTTTTGCACCCATTTATGAGAACTCAAGCATTTCAATCCCACAATTCACTCCCGACCTTAACCAGCCGATATCACTCCTTCCCAAAACAGAATTAAGAAAATACTTGGCACTTCTTGGAGCGTTACATCAGTCAGTTGCTAGCAAACATGCGTATCGCAATTTGGCGGCCAAAAGTGAAATAAATAATTCATACCCCTCGTTTCTGTATATTTTAAAAAAATTATTGAGGGTGCAGGCGTTCTAGTTCAGGGGTTTTTTTTTCAGGATTTCTGTGGAGAAATCGTCATGAGGACACATGTGTCACGCACTAGGGGCTTTTCAGCATTTATAATCAAATCACATCCGGCCGAAAACTGCCACGGGAAACGCGTGTATATTTGAAATTTAAAATAATAATCGTGAAATTTTTTGGGGAGGGCAACAACCCTTGGATTTTCCAACACATGTGACGTAATTAATTCGGAAACAAACAAATGGATTTGTGGTTTTGTGGGGGAGTTTGATTAACGGAAAAATGATGTTTCCGGGCCACATGCCTGTCATTCACAAGAGTATTGCATATTTGGACAAGTCATTAATTAGATTCTTCAGGTATCCTGGGCGAGAAATAAATTTCTGGGTCGCACCATTTTTGGCAAATTTAAAACAAAAACAGATTTTGCACACGAACAATTTCATAATTTGTTTGCCCGTTTCCGATCTGGGAATTGTCTTCATAATCAGCTTTGGAACCAATTTCAATTTGCCTATCCCGTATTTCATAGTTTTCGCGATAAATTTTGTTTGTACAGCAAAAACAAGTGTATGAATTTGCAATTTTTTTTGTGAATGTCATGAAATGTTTTTCTAGAAGAAGGAGTTTAAGCATTGAGAAACATTTGAAAAATCAGCATCTTGCATTAAGACACTTGTTTTTCCCGTGTAGCTGGCATGGAGAAGTTGTTGGTTCGACCCATCGAGGGCGCCATCCCGTTAATTTTTTTTACTTGCCTGTACCGGAAATCATCTGAATTTATAGAATTATGTCCACCTCGTTTTTATTCTCTTGCAGCCCATTCAAACTGTTATTCCACCTTGACAAGTCTACGCATTTTGATAAATGCGTCTGTATTATCATTTACATTGAGCCATGCTCAAGCAATATTGATGGATATTGAAAAACCGAACGAATTTCTTTTTAACCCTATAAAAGAGATAAATCGAATTTGTATTATAATTAATCGCCATATGGCTTGATGAACAATATTGCTATTGTGAGTCACAATAAGTGACGTGATGCTGGTGTATTGAGAAATATATTTTAAATGGGTAACACGATATCGATGATCCCTCGATCGTTTCAAGATGAACATACGATGAGCAGATGACACACTGAGAAATTTGATCGCGATTGGAACTTGTATCACGAGATACGCATGGTGAGTTCTCGTGTGTCAAAAAAAAAAAAAATAGACGAAATTTCCAGAGGAGCAACAGCCTGCTCACAACATTGGTGCTATCAAAAATGAAAAATCGATTTTAGGTGGTTTTGCTACTTCTCGATATGGGGAAATTATTGTTTTGCCCTTGAAAATGGAAAATCAATTTTTAACTTCCCGATTATTCGGGAAGTTATTGTAATGACCCCGAAATCGATATTTTTCCTTTCATCCTGTGACTGGGGTTTTAAGTATACCAAAATGATGCCCAACAAATTTTGAATCGATGTGTATGTGTGTATGTCTGTATGCATGTGTGTTTCTGAAATTTTGATCCTAGGTTTATCACGAACGAATCGAGCTATCCAGACCGTCAATATTGGAATCGAAGCGTTTTCATGTAACTTAGAGGGGATTCGATTTTGGGTGAAATTGGTGCAGTATGTATATTGTTATTAACAATTTTAATTGTTTATCACGTTCTATTGCATAAACTATTAGAGTTAGCACAAAATTTACATGAGAAAAGTGGTTCCCATAAAAATATGGGGGAAAAAATCCCATAAAAAAAAAGAAAAAAAAAATAAAAAAATGCGTAATTTCTGTAGAACGGTTTTTTTCGCAAATTTGCATTATGAAGGAGGTATGACCGTCTCAACAATTATGTCTGTAGTGAGTGAACGAATGAACACAGCGCTGTCATGAAGGTCTCAATCGAAGCATTTCCGTTCAGAATCGAGCGGATTGCATTTTGGATGACATTCGTGGAGTATATATGCAATGTTATTAACAATTGCAATTGTTTATAGGGTTCCACTGGGTAAAATATTAAAGTTAGCGGGAAACTTATCTAAAGAAAACTATTCCTTATATGAAAGTACACATTTTATGTAGAATGACTTTTTTCCATAATTTGCATAATTAAGGGGGTATGGCCGTCTCAACAATTATGTATGTAACAAGTAAATGAATGAACCTAGCGCTGTCATGGCATTCAATCGAAACCTTTCCGTTCAGAATGGAGCGGTTTACATTTTGGATGGCCTTCGTGCAGTACATGCAATGTTATTAACAATTGCAGTTGTTTATACTATTCTACAGGGTAAAATATTAAAGTTATCTGAAGAAAACTATCTCTTATATGAAAATACATCTTTTACGTGGAATTACTTTTTTCCATAATTTGCATAATTAAGGAGGTATGGGCATCCGAGCAATTTGAAATACGGGAACAATGCATATCACCAGAGTCGTTCCCTATACAAAAATGCACATTCAGTATGACTTTTTTCAATATAGGTTAAAACATATCGCGAGTTGAACTATAATATACTTGGTGAATGAATATGTCGGCAATTGCGACAAGGATGTCAGAGAGCGGGACAATTAGTAACGTACAGAGGTAGAGAGGGTAACTAGGCGGACGAATTCCAGTTGAATATTTTTATGCGGCTTAAAAATCAAACTAAATCGATGGCGTGCAGTAATTATTAGTCACAAGTTCAATTATTGATATCACTGTTGAGTTTGCTCATCACCATGGTTGCATGCTTATGCTGTGCTGAAATACCAAATCGGGAAGTTTTGTTTGTGGCCCGTATGGGGCACACTCATTTGCACACCACTAGTTCATATTATATCTCCACGTTCCAAGGGGTTCCTAACCTTTCTACACAGTTAATCATAAAATATCTCTGTGTGTGTATGTGCATGGGTGGGTGGGTGTATATGGGTATGGGTGGCTGAGTAGGTGGCTGGGTGTGGGTATGGGTGGGCCGGTATGGGTGGGTGTGGGTATATGTTTGGTGTGGGTGTGTGTATGGTGGGTGGGTGGGTGTGTCTATGAGTGGATGGCTGTGTGTATGGGTGGCTGGGTGTGAAGGTGTGTGTGTGTATGGGTGGGTAGGTGGCTCTGTATATGGGTGGGTGTGTGTATGCAGGCACCTACATGGTTTTTTAAAGTCGTATGTCACATATAGCATGAAAATGTGCGATTTCGCATATGCAAAAAAAATATGGGGCAAAACTCAATGGTATGTGCACGAATATCATTTTTCGGAAGTTCTAAGAATTGTCCAATGGTTTACCACACTATTCGGTAACTTAGACATTGCAGGACGGTACCCCCTTAATCTTTCATCGAATTACTTTAACATTTTTAGATCAATCAATTAGTCCTTGAATGGGAGTCTCTGATGGCATCAAAATGTTACGAAAAACATGTTCCATAACTTGACCTCATTCTTTCTTCTTTTTTTTACATTTGCATTACAATGTAAATTACATTAGTGTATTCATACGACGAAGGGAAGAAACCGTTGGCTTTTTTTTAACCATCGAGCCTTGCATTGCAATCAAAGCTCTATTGTTATTTTCAAATTTCGATGACTTACGTGATAAGCTTAGCCAAGTGCGCGTGCCCATATTACCCCCAGCAATCACCACAGTATTACTTATATATACACGTGAAAACGTTAGCGTCATTGTGGCTAACCACTGGTCTGTGAAAGGGGTTGCCCATAATCTTTATTATGGATTCAAGCAGATGGCCGATCAAGCAATAATGATTCTCCGAATCTATCAGTGAAAAATAAATCTGTTTGATCTACGATGAGATTGCTATCATAGCCATTGTTCATGGCACAACTGGTGTTATTTCATTTGTAACTAAAAACAGACTAAGTGTGCACAAATGTTTCTGGATGAGCGTTCACTCTGAAAGTCGAATTTAATGATCAACGAACTTGGCAACAGAAACATCTGCTTGGGTCAGAAATTGGAGTCACATCGTTGAAGCGCTCCACAAAAGTGATGACACAGAAGTGAGAGATGTTAGATTTTTCCGGGAAAATGTTGAATCTTTCAGCAAATGTGAGAATTATTAGTTGAGACTAATGAGATTCCCCGCGAAGAGAACATCCATAAAGTGTGTAAAGCCATATTATTTGAATGCTATACAAACTTGCGAGCCCTGCAAGCTCTGTTCCCCGATTTTCTGTTACGTTATATAGGTATATCCATGAAGCGCTTCAGTTTTCATTAGGTGCTTTTAATAAGTGGAGTTTCAGTTAAGTTTTACCGATGAAGTATCAGCACCACGGTTTATCTTTTCTGCCAATTCTCGGACAGGATGCTCATGGTCATTGAGGGCTCACCAAGAAGCAGCTGTGTTTCCCTGGGTCACCATTGTTCAGCCGCATAAATCCTTTCCTCGAAAATGTGAGCACCAGTCATCGGAAACCCCCTCGCATCATGTAGAACTTGTCACAATTGCAAGAAATTGAATAAATCTTATCTGCAATGATAGTTACGCGCTTTTGTGCGTCGACTGGAGGTTACCAAGCAATGCTAATATTGTTATGTATGGGATTACACAAGTGTATCCATGACATGAATTATGAAATTTGTCGGTGGGATAACAAAAGCTCTGGGATATTACCTCAGCCAATTTTACAAGGTCAAGGAGTGCACCATCGCGATTCTCAGAAGTGACAAGAATGTGAATATCTTTTCGTATCATTTGTCATTGTCATTTACTACGTAATTGATCTGAGAGCATAGGATCAATGTTGTAATTAACTTCCCGATAGGGAAGTTATTGTAATCACCCCGAAATTGAACTTTTTCATTTCGGCCTGTAACTGACGTCTTAAGAGTACCAAAATGATCCCCGAAAAAGTCTGAGTCAATGTCTGTGTGTGTGTGTGTGTTTATGTATGTAACTCAGCCCTGATTAGTTTTCGATGGATATTGGTTCAGAACATATATTGTTATTAACCATTTCGATTGTTCATAACGCTATATATAGTAAACGGTTGAAGTTAGGGAAAAAATTTGTTGACATAAGTTGTTCATCATCCAAAGATCCACGTTTAATGTTGATTAACTTTTTCCCATAATGTGTATAATTAAGGTGATAGAGCCGTTAGAAAGAAATAATTCATGTGATGAGTGATGAATGGAGACTAGATGGCGGCGGCGATCGCAAAAATTGGTCTCTACAGTATACATGGACCGACTCAGAATATAATACTTGTATATCATTTTTGTGTATCAATGCTGCCAGGAACGTCATGTCGAGTGAAGCCGGAGATACGGACTTATTGAACTTCTTCAACGTAGTTGTTGTATATTCGTCATTTTAAAATGCTTTAATGCGACTCAAAGGCTTCAATGAGAAGTAAATGGCCTTCATGTGGAAGAGGGAGTTATCTCTTGATTATGAAAAAAATCACAAAAGGCACCGACATATAGAGAAATGAAAAATACACTCAGTAAATACTCAAGTGAGAAATCTCGTAAATTTTTGAAACAGACATGATCTCGAAAACTCGAGTTACCATATCGGGAAGTTTGCATTGTGTCCCCACTGATGGCACAAATACATCTCACCCACTAGTTAATTAACTTCCCGATCTAGGGAAGTTATTGTAATCACCCCGAAAATTGAAAATTGGATTTCCATCATATCTCCACGTTTCAAAGTCTCCTCAATCGTTCTGGACCATTTTTGAAAAAATGTCTGTATGTATGTGTGTGTGTGTGTGTTCGTACGTATGTGCCCCAATTTTCCGTTAAAGATTTCTTGAAAACTAATGGTCCGCTTCGATTAATTTTTTTTTGATCAATGAGTCTTCGTGTAACTTAGTGCTGATTAGATTCTGGAAGGAATCCATTCAGCAGTTTTCAATATTTTCCAGAAAATCGAAAGGCCAAAAACTGCAAATCGGGTTAATCAACGGTCATCCATAAACCATTAGAGTTAGCGCAAAATTTATATAAGAAAAGTTGTTCCTCATATAAAAATACATATTTTATGTAGAATAACCTTTTTTCATAATGTTCATAATTAAGTGGGTATGGCGGTCTCCACAATTTTGCATCTAATAAGTGAATGAATGAATCCAGCGCTGTCATGAAGGTTTCAATCGCAGCATTTCCGTTCAGAATCGAGCGATTTAATTTTTTGGTGGCATTCGTGGAGTATATGCAAAGTTATTAACCATTGCAATTGTTTATTCCGTTGCATCGTGAGAACGCACTCTTATTGGCGTCTCACTCCCAATCAAGTAACGCCCATAAGTCGCATCCTCATGCTCACCATGGATGTACTGAAATATTCATCATTACCTGCTTCATCAATGACTCAGTTTAGAATTCTTAAATCTACAAGTTTCCAGTATAACACTACTAATCAACCGGGGTATATTGGAGAAGAATAAATTTAGTACGCTGTGCTGAAATACCAAATCAGGAAGAAATCACCTTTGGCACACGAGGTCCACGGATCGAGTCCCTGCTTGTGGACTCTCCAATTGGTATAGTAGAGTGGAATTGTCCGGCGTTCAAGTTCATAGGGATTCATAGTCGAATGGGAGTTTCGTCAAAGAAATGGCTGTACAAGTTGACGGTATCCGTGGTTTTGATTCAATTGTAGATTGACCCAGGCAATGTAATTCTGGTACGCATTGCATTCATTGGGTCAAACTAAGTGAATGCTGCACAGTTTGGGAAGAATTCGGTTTCCATCGGCGTCCGTGGGAGGGTCGCCACATATGCATAATCGCATCAAAGCGTAAATGAAAAAAAATAAATAAATAAAAACAAAAAATGACAACGCGCCATTGCAACGTGCAGAGAGGAATTTGAAGTGTCAGTCGTTTTTCAGTTATTCACTGAAAATAATGAATTATGAATTTATTTTCTCAAGAAAGAATTTCAATTTTAATTTTTAAAAAAATGGAGGGTCGGGCATTCTCCAATGTTTTGAAAAACGCAATATTTTCATTTTTGTAAGTTCTCAAAATTTAGAAAAATTTCATGGTGGACCTGCATCTTTTACAATTTATAAATAAATTTTTCTCATCTGGTCTTTTTCGAACATTTCGAGAGCTACCAGATGAGTTCTAAAAATTTCCAAAATTTGGAAGTTGATAACCGAATGAATGAATTGCCTTCAACTTTCAAAAATTATTTATTATCTTGCAAAATATAATGAATGAATACTCATAACGGGATAGCAATTGTAATCTATAGAACATATTCGTAACGGTACATTCCGCCAATACTTGTTAATTAAAAACACGAAAACTGGTATACAAAAGCTTTGTTTATAAAATGATACATGGTGAAGCAATGATTATGGTTATTGATTCGTAAAGATAATAGAGACCAGCTGTGGATGTCAATGAGGTTGACCACTCGGAGGCATGATTAAAAACCTCGACAAACCGTAAACCGATAATATGCACGTCACGGTATAAAGCCTATCTCAAGGGTGCGTGTAACCACTTCCGATTTATGAACCCCAGCAAAGGTGTGCAGGCACAAGAGTTATGCGGTTGAATTGAAGGACTTTGTACGCTTGATAATAAATATTGTTTAATTTCAAAGGACTCTTGTTAACCGTCCATCCGTCCTGCCATGACGCGAATGGTTTATATAGTAAACTTCAAATTACTCCAACGTTGGTTGGAAAATCCAGTACTGGATTTTCTTGGCGAGATGACAACCTAACAAATAACCTCATTACCAGAAATACTAAAAACACCAAGTGAAAATATGGTAGCTTGGTTGTCTCACTTCTCTCATATTTTAGTAAAAATTATAACGGAGACGATACAATAAACAATCATTTTCCGCCTGATATAAGGGTGTATTGTGCAACAAGGGTGGAAAGTTGACCATCCCCGTTGGGTGGCTCCGTGTGACAGTAAATAGAACTAGTGGTGTGTGCCCCACTCGAGGCACAAACAAAACTTCCCGATTTGGTATTTCAGCACAGCGTACTAAATTTATTCTTCTCCAATATACCCCGGTTAATCAGTAGTGTCATACTCAAAACTTGCAGATTTGAGAATTCTAAACTGAGTCATTAATGGAGCAGGTAATGATGAATATTTCAGTAAATGCATGGTGAGCATGAGGATGAGACTTATGGGCGTTACTCAAGCGGGAGTGAGACGCCAATAGGAGTGCGGCCGCCATAAAGACTATAACTTCAATATTTTACCCAGTGGAACAGTACAAACAATTGCAATTGTTAATAACATTCCATATACTCCACGAATGCCATCCAAAACGTAATCCGCTCGATTCTGAATGGAAATCCTTCGATTGAGACGTTCATGACAGCGCTGGATTCATTCATTCCCTCATTACATATATAATTGCCGAGACTGCGATACCTCCTTAATTATGCAAATTATCGAAAAAAGACATTCCACATAAAATACGTATTTTTATATGGGGAATAATTTTTGTTATATAGATTTTGCGCTAACTCTAATAGTTTATGCCGTAGAACATTATAAACAGTTGATATTATTAATAACATCATATGTAATGGACCAATTCCATCCAAAAACTAGCGTGGACGAAGCATTTGACCACATACAGACCTAGCTGCATATACACACACACACACACACAGACATTTTGTTTTAAATAGTCTAGACAGGTCAGAAATACCATGAAACGTGGAAAGTAAACGTGGAGTAAATAGTTTGCGTGAAACATATTGCTATAAATGATAGTAAAAAGTGTATCAGAAAGTAAATTATCCAGTTAGAAAATCGTTTCAGATAATTTGGGTTACCCAATGAAAATCGAAATGAGTTAATTTTTTCGGGGATGATGAATATGATGAACAAAACAATAAGAGATTAGGTGGACAGTAATTTGTAAAAGATTCCTCTCTCCCATGAAAATAGAAAATTATGAGAGAATAATTTCACTGATATACTCATAATTGTTCAATGATTCATTCGATGTCTGGAAATTTATCAATTATCAATTCAAGTATTCATCCACAAGTTCTATGCCAACCAAATAAACATGTGTTTGAATCTCGCAGGGCTGCTGCCGAACCCAAAAACCGCGACGGCAAGTGCACATACATGAGGCCGGCGCTGCGCTAATTACGCAACGGAACGCAAGGGAAAAAATGCGATGGATGGGTACATTACAGAAGCCGATTCCGGGATAAAACTCCTTTGATACAGAGATAACATATTCGATGCTGTTTCTACTTCCGAACAGGAAATTCTTCTTCCATATAAAAATATATATGGAGCAATTTCAGGTCGCAGTGGAGCAATTGGATCCCTCCTATTGTCCTGTTTAATAACGACCCTCTGGGGAGGAATTCTGCGTGTTATGTGAAACAAGATAAAGATATAATTTCGCTGACGCCAGGTGGGGCGTCGTTCTATGTTTATTTCTAAATATTGACCATTTCGATGATTTTTAAGAACACTTCGACGGGTTCTGCGCCCATGTCGCAATTTATTCTCAATGTGCCTTTTCATTCCATGGTTTGGCAATGAGAGAATCATATAAATGCATATGATATATCAGGACAAAACTTTAAATTTCGTTTGCTGTTCAATATTTCGACTGTTATCAATATTTCAATTCCTGAAAAGGGTGAATGCAGTAAAATATTTCCTCAAATCTTTTTTTATATAACATTAAAAATAATAATAATTCTTATTAGGAAACTAGAAGCTATAACTTTGTAATGAGAATAACCACCGGAACGTACAACATGGAAAGAATCCCGTCTGCAGATTCCATCAGCGGTCCGCCGAATCGGAAAACGATGAGCGTTATCAGTCCAAAAAAAAGAAGAATTAGTCAGTTCATCATATGTCGAAGTAGGTGGGGGGTATCATATTGGGGATTATGGAGGTGAGGTCTTCAATAACGACTCGCGTAGCCCAGTAATTTTCAGTTTTTCTGCAACAGCCATATCGCTTGGATCCTGCTAATAAATTCACCTGTGTTAATAGTGGTCAATAAGTCAAGTCAATTTTTTATTTGAAAATTCACCTGAAGAAAATTGTAAAGTGTTCAATATTTCGAAATTTTTTTCAAAGTGTTCGAAATTTTATTCATTGCCTGAGTAAATATGCCGCAGACGCGAGTGTTATTTCTCATCATTTTGATTAATGCAGCAAGAGGTATGTTTGTACCCATTACCATAACTTCAATTTTATTCCGGTGAACAGTTTTTTTCGTTAACCCATTGGCAACATTTGTAGAAAAAAAATTAGACACTCGGTGAAAACGTTGGCGCCAGTAAGAATCATTTGTGCCTAGGCATTAGCACGGGAATTATTCCACTGCAAGTGTAACGAGGTTGCTCGCCCGAGACCAAGCATTTTCCTTGCTAATGGCCTTGACGCGAACCCGCGGTGCAATGGTAATTAGACCTCGGGTAAAAGAGAGCGTCTGGTGTGGTCCTGTCAGAAAAAAAATTGGCGCTTCCGTTTCTCACTTTCTTACTCTGCGCCAAGAACTTCACAGATAATTGATTTTCCTGGAGCAGAACAATTTTTACTCTTTGTGATGCTGTGCTAAATCAATTTTACTTGTTGAATCAACGGCAATTGTTGTTTCCGCATTATCGGGCAATATTCGTAGGTGTTTAGTTGAGGGAGATGGTTTTTAGACAGTTTTTTAAACTTGTTTCAGTGAATGAAGTGTTATGCATAGAAGGATCATCAAAACCAAGTTCGACTGCATCTGCTGCTTTTGCTAATTCGTCGGAAGTCAGTCTTACAACCGACAAGACGAGGCTATCTTCGACGCCCACCGTGGTTTTGACGAGTGTGGAGCATGCCGGGACCAAACCGGCAAAAAAAACAACTGCAACTACTTCACCTACCCCGGCCGTGGCTCAGAATTCGACCAGTAGTAGTCATTCCAATGTGACGGTGATTACTAATTCGACGGAGAAATCAACGTCAGACCATCACAGTCAGTCTACAACACAAACCTCGAAGAATGAAACAGCGTCATTGCAAGGCACATCCCAAATAATGAACGTAACAACACCCACATCCAATTCAACTTCTACTACCCAAATCCCCATAACGAGCACATCATCATCATTGGATGGAAATCTGACGACAGTACCTATCCATGACCACAATATATCTAACGTGACACATCATTTGTCAGCACATGGGAAGTCCACCACCCAGATGTCTAAAAATGAATCCTCTGAGAACTCTACCACAACGTCTCCGAGTCTTCATACTTCGGTAGCGAAAACAAACGCTACCCTATCACCTGGTAACTCCACCCAACTTCCAACAACGACATTAGCACCGATAAATTCTACAACTCAAACCCCGAAAAATGATACATCATTCGGGAACTCTACCAACACTCCCATCATCCATGAACATACGACCACAAAAGTGGAAGGAGATACATCAGCAGATACCAACTCTACCAAGGTGCCAGTGAGTACAAGTTCAGCACAAGCCAATTCTACTATTTCTGCTGCGACGAATGGAACCTCATCTACTGTAAACCCTGCAGCTGCCACAAGCACTCATAACACATCCGGAGTGAAACAAGGAGCATCAGACGGAAGCCTTACCACCCTAAGTCCGATAACTAATACATCTCCCCATGCAAACGCCACTACGCAGATTCTAATAACAGGAACAACTTCCAAGGCAAACTCTACCACAGTTTCCATGCATGGGACATCAGTTGGTCTCGCTACTACGACGATACCAACAAATATTCATGGACAGAACGTATCTAAAACAGATCATGGACCATCCAATCATAGTCTAAATACCACGAAGCTTCAAGGTCCAACATCTGCAAGTAGTACGGATCGTGTAACTACGATGCCAAATTCTACCACCCGTTCTCCACAGAGCAGCGCAACAGATCCAAGTCCTTTGAATGTGACATCAACTTCAAATCCGATAAATCGAATGTCCTCCGATCAAAATACGACATCCAGTGCAAACTCGACAGTCTTGGACGGGCCTATAAAAACAGTAAAGTCCATCCAAGTTGCGCAGGAAGACTACTATAAATCTGGACAAACCGTTCTGACGGATGTCAAAATAAGGCAGGTAAAGAAATCACCACTTTGGGTAGATCCTGCTGCAACTGCATCGACGTCCTCACCGCCTCTGCTAGAATTGGCGCGGGATACGGTGGAGGATCATACGATAATGAAAGATTCAAGTGAGACATCAACTGTACCTGCGAACATAACAGTGACTCCTCAGAATGCATCATCACCCGCTAATACGACAGCATCGACTCCGGTGCATAACTCTACATTGGAGGCTAATTCTACAGCAACAGTTCTTCAAACTTCTACATTGCAACCAAATTCTACAATGAACTCTACTACACTGACTCCACCTGTCAACTCTACAGCAACAACACCTAACTCTACATTGCAGGCTAACTCTACAGCAGCTCAGAATTCTTCTGTACTCACAAGCTCTACAGTTATGCCGGATCACAAATTGAGCAACCATACAAAATCGAGTTCGGCCTCATCACCGAAGAAATCAGAAGCCTTGACGGAGAGCACGTCCAAGACCGTTTTCAATTTCATGGTGAATACTACCACGGGAGCGCCATGCTTATTGTTGAACATCTCCATTGAATTGAAAGCGCTGTACGTAACAGTAGACCAAACGGTAAGTTGCGTTAATTGGGCGTTTCGTTAAACTTCATGTGTAAATAGACAGAAAAAGTATGGTCCTCCAAGTTTCAAAAACTGCAAATAACTTGAAGAAAAGATGTTTCCCCTTTTAAACGATATTTTGAACACGGGAGCCAATCTAGAAGGCCCTGAGCTGGGCGCTTACATTCAGCTGGGCTGAAAAAAACTACTTTTAACCTACGGAAGTAGAAAAAAGAATCCCGAGCACGTGCGTAAGGATTCTTCACTCTATTTCCCGTGGTTAGAATATCGGTTAGGGTTACGGCACAAGGATACAGCGATATTTGACGCCCGACAAGCGGGAAGCAACTGTCGTATATAGCTCCTGCCTGAACATCAAGTGACGGTTCTTTCATAGGAAGCGATGAGATATTTTCACCCGACTTTTTAATTTCCATAATAATTATTTTGTCGCAGATTTCGGAAGGAATTCTCGATGTACCAACGACGGCCAAGTCAAACGGCACGTGCACGGAAGGAAATGCTCAGCTTATGCTTACTTGGAAAGAAAGCGAAAAGTTGAAAGTCAAGCGTGCAGTTGGATCGCCCAATACCACTGATCATTCAATGCACAATCTTCTCACATTGGATTTCATCAAGGATGGAAAAATCGCTAAGCTTGACAAGGTCCAGGCGGCACTTTACTTCGATAAAGCACATTTTCCGAATTCTACAGGTGAGAATCTCAAGCTGTTGATTTCATTGGAATTTTTCATATTTGAGCACTTTTTTTTTAACTTCCCGATAGGGAAGTTATTGTAATCACCCCGAAATCGAACTGTTTCATTTCGGCCTGTAACTGGTGTCTCAAGGGTTCCAAAGTTATCCCCGACAAATTCTGAGTCAATGTCTGTATATGTGTATGTGTGTGTGTGTATGTTTGTATGTATGTGCCCTAAATTTTGGTCAACGATTTCTCACGAAAAAGGACCCACCAATCGAAGCCATCAAGGTCTCAATCGACCCGTCTTCATGTAACTCAGCCCTGATTAGCTTTTGATGGATGTTGGTTCAGAATATATATTGTTATTAACAATTTTAATTGTTAATAAGGCTATATCTCGTGAACGGTTGGAGTGAGGGAAAAAATTTGTTAACATAAGTTGTTCCTCATACAAAGATTCACATTTAATGTTTTTTGACTTTTTCCCATAATGTGCATAATTAAGGTGGTAGAGCCGTTAGAAAAAAATAATTCATGTGATGAGTGATGAATGGAGACTAGATGGCGGCGGCGATCGCAAAAATTGGTCTCTACAGTATACATGGACCGGCGCAGAATATAATACTTGTATATCATTTTTGTGTATCAATGCTGCCAGGAACGTCAAGTCGAGTGAAGCCGGAGATACGGAGTTATTGAACTTCTTCAACGTAGTTGTTGTATATTCTTGGCTTTAAAATACTTCAATGAGACTCAAAGGCTTCAATGAGAAGTAAATGGCCTTCACGTGGAAGAGGGAGTTATCTCTTGATTATGAAAAAAATCACGAAAGGCAGCGGCATATAAAGAAATGAAAGAAGAATCAGTAAATACTGAAGAGAAGTCTCGTAAAATTTCGAAACAGACATGATCTCGAAAACTCGAGTTACCAAATCGGGAAGTTTGCATTGTGTCCTCACTCTGGGCACAAAAACATCCCACCCACAATTTTTTTTTTTTTTGAAACGTATCAATAAAATTAAAGGAAAACACCGATAAAATGGCATTAATTCAAAATATTTTCTTCCTAACAGAGAAAATTATCACAGGCGAGTCAAAATCCGGTCTCGGATTATTTGGAATTGAATTTGAAACTAGTGCGTACTCCTGTAACGTTCCAACTGCAGTCAAAATCGGGCACATTCATGTTACCATTAGAACTATTCACTTGATCGCATTCAACTCAAGGAAGGATCTGTCTGCCATGAAAGGTAGAGTCCGTATTTTTCACGTCAGTATGTTGAACCTTTTTTTTTCATTGCTGTTTGCATTTCCAGTGGAAACGTGTGAAGCTTCTGCAGGTGTAAATTTGGGCGCGGTCATCGGAGGAATCATAGGAGTGGCACTGATAATTTGCGTCGTACTGTATATCATTGCTTGGCGAAAAAGAAAGTCGTATCGATCATCGCAGATCCCGTGAATACCTCGAATATTAATAACAGACTCCCAGTCACACTGTTACCGACTTATCAGTTTTTTATAAGCAAAAGCTTTGCTAATTGCGTGTAATTAGCCAATTGCAATTGTAATATTGTGAAGATTGGAGGATATTATAACAAATATTTAATACGCAACTCGTTTTTTCGACGAGAATTTCAGCGAGACTAGATACAATGGGAATGATAACTGTGATCGCTCAGTAAAACTGAGCATCAAATTACACTGAAAGAATGGTTTAGTTACTGCGTTATGAATTTGGTTGCCTGATTGGAGTGATTTTGTCAACGACAAGTTGACTAGTCCCAAGTATGCATTAGTTGACATTTACTCCTCAAGTACGGGGTGTACTTGAGGGGTACTTGTACGGGGTATACCACATATAGATAGGAGCTTGTCCTATCAGCCGGGATCTATATGTCATATAGACCCTTCCAGTGATTCATAAAAATTAATTTTCTCCAGTATGTTTGCACGTTGAAGTTATTGAACAAATAATGAGGTTAAAATTCAAAAGTAAGTGTATTAAGGAAAAGACAGAGTTGAGTGCTCTGGTCAAATTCATAGATTATCCGCGTTACTGAAGTGGGAGTGAGACGCCAATAGGGGTGCGAACGCTCGAGGGTTAAACCCGTCATACCTCTATCATTATAACCAATATGAAAAAAAGTGATAAAGAATTAAATATGCACTTCCACTTACAGAGCAAATTTGACTTAATACTTTTTGCTGTATCTCTTACCATTTTTGAATTGGAGCGTTGTAAATAATTCAATTATTAATAACAGAAATAATATTAATAACATTAAAAATTGTGGAGTTGCACCAATGGAAAAAGACTATACTAAAGATTAGTATAAAAGCTTCGTTGTATACAATATATCATGCTCATGTATCTATACCTAGTTTAACAGAACTTAATTAAAACTAATTCTAATATGCAAAAATTATGTAGTACACTGTCATAAGTACAATATTCCAGTTATTACCTTCGGCACAAATATTTGATCTATTCGCATATGGCGTTGGGAACCAAACAACATCAGCGATTTGGTGTAACGAACAACTGAGGGTATCAACTACCGGTTGAACTCGTCACGGATACGCCCACCCCAATTACCCCCTTGAAGGGTGAATTTAAATGTTTATCGCGTCATCTGTTCGATCATCGTGCGAACTCTATGTGGATTCTCTGTCTATTTGGACCACATTATCAATTTGATACTCTCCGTTAGATATTTATGGCCCTGTACAGAAACACTAATACGGAGAATTTATTCGGTATTGCAACTTATTCGTAAATTACAAGTCAAAAAACGTAAATTACGATTTCGGAATCAGTAAATTACGAACAATAACATGTAAATTCTGATTTAAAAAATCATAAATTACCACTTGTTATCCGTAAATTACGGTCTTCAATATTGTAATTCACGGTCTTTTAGGCGTAATTTACGGTCTTTTAGGCGTAATTTCCGGCCAAGAAGTCACAATTTACGATCGTTTATAGGTAATTTACGATTTCGGAATCCATATATTACGATTCATAACACCTAAATTCCGAGTTCAGAATCCGTAAATGACGACTCATTATCCCTAAATCACCGTCTTCAATATCGCAATTTACGATCTGTTAGGCGTAATTTGCGGGCAAGAAGTCGTAATTTACGATCTTGGAATCCATAAATTACGATTCATAATACGTAAATTCCGAGTTGAGAATCTGTAAATGACGACTTATTATCCGTAAAATACGGTCTTCAATATCGTAATTTACGATCTCTTATAGATAATTTACGATTTCGGAATCCATCATTACGATTCATAACACGTAAATTCCAAGTTCAGAAGCCGTAAATGACGACTCATTATCCGTAAATTACGGTCTTCAATATTATCATTTGCGATCTCTTAGGTGTAATTTACGGCCAAGAAGTCGTAATTTACGATCGCTTATAGGTAATTTACGATTTCGGAATCCATAAATTACGAATCATGACACGTAAATTCCTACTTGGGAATCCGTAAATGGCGACTCATTATCCGTAAATTACGGCCTTCAATACCGTAATCGACGATCTCTTACGTAAGGCGTAATTTACGGATGAGTAATCGTAATTTACACTTAAAATTTTTCCATTGATCATGATTATTTGTTACTTGAAAGATTGAAAAGTTTTGAATATTTTCCGAATCGATTGTAGTTTTTTGCGTAAAATCGATTCTTAACGAGCCAGTTAATTTTTTTTGTTGAATTTTTGTCTTGATGGTATGTAGGATACAACGAAAAAAAACATGCATATATAGAGGTTCGTTTACGAAATAAACTCTCAATAGGGATAGATTGGGCCAAAAAAATGTCATTCGTGCCGGATATTGTGGTTCCAGGATCTGTCGATTTAAAAAAAAAAGTACTTAAATGTCGGCCCTTATGTTCAAATTTCCCATCTACGAAAAATATTTTAAGGCCGGTAATATAGATACGATAGAAGGAAATGAAATAACGTGATAGAATGTAAAAAATTTGGTTTTTATTTTCAAAATTGTTAGATTTATTAACATGCATAGTTCAGATAGACATCTTATCAGGTAGAAACATGAATTAACGATGGGGTGACTGCCACACCCCTCGTTTAGCACCTGGATAACGCAGTTTTTAGTGCAGATGTTACTGATTCTTCTTTAATTAAGAAACCAGGGGGGGCTATTACACTCAAAAATGGTATGCCAACGTGGGGGTCTCGGACTATACTCTATCGATTGTCGTTTCCTGTCAAGTGATCTTCTTGGTACTGTGGGCCCTTTATTGTGGGAATGGCACGGACACCCAGGCTTTTCGAGCATTCAGCTTTCTCACAATAATTAGCAATACACCCCAGGCAATTTTACGGTTCATTGACGCCCGCGATTGAAGTTGGTCAGATATTTCACACAATGTTTGAGCATCCGATATTGTTTTCGTGAAACAATACATTAAATAATAAAATAAATGAATTCCATTTTTTCTAGAATTATGATTCTAATAGAAGTAGTTTCTAACATTACAATACTACTTTGGTTGCACTGTTAATGATTATTACCTTTTTTAACTTCCAGATTGTGCGCGCGCGTGTGTGTATGTGTATGTATGTGTATATATGTGTATGTATGTGTATGTATGTGTATGTATGTATGTGTATGTATGTGTATGTATGTGTATGTATGTGTACGTATGTGTATGTATGTGTATGTGTATGTATATTTATGTTTTTTTTTTTCTACTCTTTCTCAATTCGTATTCACCCACGTAACCGCTGGTAGGCATTACTTCATGGGCAATACTACGGATCAGAGTACCCACCCATTGCGGCTGGGGCCGACTTCGCCATTTCAGCTCATCGTATTTCTAATCACAGGGTAAACCTCCAGAAACCCCTGTTATACGATGGCGGGCGTCTACGATGGAACCCTCCCCCCCCCCTGCGTCGGGTTAGGTTCCCGCTCGGCCGGGGGTCTTATTTTATGGGTACCGCCGATAGCACACACGGAACGTTCCTGCATCGGTCGGAGTCCATGAGAAAATATTTTTGAAAAATATTCTCTGGCGGCCGGGCGCGAACCTACCCAGGTGGGGAATTCGAAGCTTGAGCGACGAGATCAATCTTGGTCCGACCTGCGATGCCGACGCTTGGACTTGATAGCTTCGACATAGCTTCATCCCATGTATAAGCCTAGATCAAACCAAGCTTAGTTATACCAAAGATATCCAAGCTTTGTTGGCCCAGCTTATGCCAAGCTTGGCTCAATCTTAGCATCCCTAGCATTGGTCCACAGTCAGAATCCAATCTGCGTCCAATATTGGATACATACATACATCCAAGCTTACTTGAATCATCCGAACCCAAGCTTCAGAAACCATGTTGTGCTAAGGTTGGTCCGAGCTCAGCTTTGCTAGCTTTGAATCTTAGCTTTAACAAGCATGAATCCCGGATTGCTCATACCATCTAAAACCAAGCTTCTGAACTAAGGTTGAACTAAGCTGGATTGAAGCATACTTTTCCTAGTTTCGATTCACCGGCTTCAGCGAAACTCGGCTTAATATTGGATTCATATATTAATCCAGGATTGCTGCACCACCTAAACCCAAGCTTGGAGACGAATGTTCAACTAAGCTTGGTCCAACCTCAATATTCCTATCTTCCAAGTTTAAACCAAGATCAATTTTGTAGCTTGGACCAAGATTAATTTCGATTCTTCGACCACGAGAAACTTCAGAACTTGGACGAAACTCAATTTCGAGGCTTGTACCAAGATAAAGTCCGAAGCTTGAATGAAGATAGAGTTCGAAGCTTGTATTAACCTACGTAACCAAGCTAGGACGAAGGTTATTCTCTAAGCAGGGGATTGGTGTTACATTCGCATGTTCTGCACAGATTGACCGAGGCTTCAAACCACAGCTTTGGCGAAGCTCAGTCAAGCCTCGTCCAAGCTTTGATCAAGCTTCATCGCATGGTCAATTCCCACCTGGGTAGGACCTTTGGAGTAGTAGGCAGATACTCTACTACGCCAAAGCCCCGACATACTGTGTGTGGGTGTGTATGTGTGTGTATGCATGTGTGCGTGTGTATGGCGCAGTTTTGTGTGTATGAACGCGTCATTCTTCAATAAATTTTTACTGAGAATAGTGAAATGCATCATTCCGGCCCAATTCAAAATCAATTTCCAAAGTAATTAAGTATTGTAAATCAACAGATATTTAAATCCATGAGTTTTCTATTTCATCGGTTTAAACCATTGCGCAACGTCTATTCAGGCATTCTCACATTTAGATTTACCCCGAAATTCCGTTATTCCTATAATATATAACAGGAAGTTTTGTAATAGAGACCACGTCCATCTGTTGTAGCCCTCTATTATGAAATGCGAGCTAATAAAAATATGGGAACTGTACTTTGTTCCCAGTATATCGCTCAATATTTTGTTTGTTAATTAATCCGCAGGCATTAATGGAGAAATGGGAACAGGTGGCCCTCAATGGAAAACCCTTGGATGACATTGGCGATAGTGTCCAACCTAATATCGAAGAAAGCGAGAATGGAAGGAAGAAACAGTAACACGCGATTGCATGAGATAAAACGTCTTCCTGAGAAAAGAGGATGCTCAGCAGGTGCCGAAACCCGTGTAAATTCGTACATTAAATATACAAAATGGCAGGTGCCTTTGTATCATTCTCTTCTTCATTCCGGAACAAATAAATTTTCTGGGATGCATTCATTTCGGAACATGATAATCATACAAACATTCTTTTGAGTTCCTTGAGAAAGAACCAAAGTAAGCTGTTGATTAAAAAGGGAATTGTTCTCTCTATTTATTTACGAGTTGACAATATTTTTTTGACAATGTAAGTGATTGCGGGTGTATGCTTTCCGTTTGTCAATCGCAAATTATGGTTTTCTACTTTCGGGCATATTTATACTGCTTCAAAACGAGAATTTTTTTTTAGTCGAATTACAGGGTTACATATAATTTTTACTGCGCCCCAGAGGCCGCAATAAATTGCAGAGCACTGCTGGTGCAGTCTACGCTTAAGAATAATGGAATCTTTCATCCTCTTCTCATCTACCCTCAATTTCCCCCAGCCAACAGACATGCAAAACTCCCCCTCAGGTACATAATTCCCATTCAACAATCTTGGCAAATGCCCAAAGTCAACACTGCACATGGGTCCATACTACTTGGAATTTTGGCGTCATAAATACCCGCACGTGGGCCCCTGATGCCGGGTGATAAACAGGTATTGGAGGGGTTGGCATAATTTTCCTTGCAATTCTACTTACCTGTCCAGCCCCCTCATACCCTCGCCAATGTCAAATTGCACCTCAGCATCCTTTAGCACTTCTGCGGGGGTCCAGTTCCTGCTGTGAACTACCTGAACGCTCTGCAAATTACAAGGAATATTTACTTTGACCATTTCTTTTTTCAGGTAGCTAAGGGCATTGGGGGTGTTCGGGGCATGTTCCAGAGATCATTTTGCGAATATATTCAGTTGAAGATTGTCGAAGAGAATTTTTTTTTTGGGAGCAATTCGGAACCAAGTCTAGGTCGTATAATCGGAACCCATGTTCTCCTGACAACGTTATACATAGTAAAAAAAAATGAGCAACATGTTGTCGTAGAAGCGTGCTGAAGACACACTAGTTTCGCTCTTGTCTAACTTGGAGAGAATTTCAATTTTTTTTTCCGATGGTCAGAACTTTACCCTTCCGCTTAGAAGCCGAAGAAGTTGATGTTGAAGTCATCGCAAATTGAAAAATGCAAGGAAATAGCAAGGATTTAGTACAGATACGTGCACACTGCTGAGGGCAAGCCATAACTGATCATGAAACAAAGTGCAGAAGCAAAGTGCGGCGATCAACACTATTTAGTCTGCGCTAACGTTCGGATAACCGAACGTTCGGATACAGCAAATTCAGTTCGGATAATGGAGGGTTCGGGTGATAGAGGTTCGGTTAATCGAGATTCTACTGTACATAACCAGATAGAGACTGTGCAAGAACAGAATCAGCGACAAATAATCGAATAAATGTGTAATCAAACAGTGATCGAGGGCAACTGCGTTTACATTTTACAGTTCATTTCTAATGGATATCTCCGAATACGGAAGAGTTGGCCAGTGTTTTATTACCACAGAGAAGTGAGTTCTATAGGAAAAATTATAAAAATTTCACCAATCACAATAGATTGGTGTATTAGTCAAAGCCGAGTGTACAATTATGCGCACTGGCGCTAGTTACGTACTTTGATATAAAAATGAATCAACGGGATGTACGTGTGAGCCTCGATGGGTCGCATCATGAACTTCCCGACGTGTTCGTCTGTCTGTGTGTGTTTGTGTGTGGGGGGGGGGGGGGTGTATGGGTAGGTGGGTGTGTATATGGGTGGGCGGGTGTGTGTATGGGTGGGTGTGTGTGTGTATGGGTAGGTGGGTGTGTGTGTGGGTGGCTGCGTGTATGGGTGGGTTTGTGTATAGGTGGGTGGGTGTGTGTATGGATGGGTGGGTTTGTGTATGGGTGGGTGGGTGGGTGTGTGTGCTTGTCTTGAAAATTTTCAAGGAATTAAACGCCTTAATTATGAGTGATACAAAAAAATCATACAACAAAACATATTCGTTTCTACATAGGGAACAACTTTTATTGAAAGCTCTTCCATCCAACTCTTACCGTTCGTGTAATATAACGTTATGAACACTTAAAAGAGTTATCCAGGTATGTGTCCTGAGCCATGAAAGTTACGAGAGAAAGTCATAAAACATTATGTGTGTATTTTTGTATAAGAAATAACATTTATAATGCACTTTTTCTCCTATCTCTAACCATTCTCGCGATAAAGCCCTTTAAATAATTAAAATTGTTAATAACAAGTGAAGGGATTGTTATTCAAGGTTGACACTCCTTTCCCGCATGGACATCAGTGAGAGGTGATTTTTGGTCAAAGGAGAAACAAATCGATCGAGCCGCTTACTAGGAACCGTTGGCTAAAAGATCACTCACACACGAACACACACACACAAATACAGAACCCTCAGAGAAAATTTGTCAGAATGATGTAAACGTAGAGAAAAGTGAAAATTTTACATTTGTTATTCTTCATTATGGAGGTCCTTACAATAACTTAACGAAATCGGGGAGTTAATAGATCAGCCGAATTGTCAAAAAGTCCATAAATGCAAATTGTTATTATGTGGAAATGAATGGGAAAGAATAATGCCAATTTTTTCGGTAATTCCTGAAATCGAGAAACAGAAGGAATTGGCGGGAAATCCACTTTTCGCGCGCTTTTCCAAGTATTCAATCAATGTCACCGCCCCTTTTCTCACCCCCACTAGATGACACGACTCAGACATTTACTATGAACGTTGAAAATTTTTCCACTTTCTACCTGGTGGACCTTTTTTCTTTGAAAAGGTGCCCATCAGCTGTTCGGCCCCCTGAGCCTGTCGCTCGCCTACCCCCCCCCAATCCCTTTAAAATTTAAAAGGCAGATATCATGGCTTTCGTGCGCGCTCGCCCTATCGGTAGCTCTGGCTTTTTGCCGAGGATGTAAACATAACTACTGTCGGTTTTAAAAGTATAGACCCCTGATTTTGATAATTGATAATTCATCAACAGGCGCCTACGAATGGCTTCAATGCAAACTTCCCGATTTGGTAACTCGAGTTTTCGAGATCATGTCTGGTTCAAAAATTCACGAAACTCACTTCAGTATTTACTGTTTTTTTTTTTCATTTCTTCATATGTCGCTGCCTTTTGTGCTTTTCATAATCAAGAGCCCGCTTCCACGTGAAGGCCATTTACTTCTCATTGCAGCGTTTGAGGCTCATTGAAGCATTTTAAAACCACGAATATACAACAACTACGTTGAGGAAGTTCAATAAGTTCATATCTCCGCCTTCACTCGACTTCACGTTTCTGACAGCATTGATACACAAATGATATACAAATATTATATTCTGAGTCGGCCCATGTTTACTGTAGAGATCAATTTTTGCGATCGGCGACGCCATCTAGTCTCCATTCATGCACTCATCACATGAATTATTTTTTTCTAACGGCTCTACCACCTTAGATATGGCCAATATGGGAAAAAGTCAATAAACATTAATTGTGCAGCGTTGTCTGAGGAACAACTTATGTTAACAAGTTTTTCCCCTAACTCCAACTGTTTACGAGTATAGCGTTATGAACAATTGAAATTGTTAATAACAATATATATTGTGAATCAATATCCATCGAAAACTAATCAGGGCTGAGTTACGGGAAGGCGCGTCGATTGAAACCTCGATGGCTTCGATTGGTGTATCCGTTCGTGAGAAATCGTTGACCAAAATTCAGGGCACATACATACAAACATACACGCACACACAGACATTGACTCAGAATTTTTCGGGGGTCATTTTGATAACCTTAAGACACCAGTTACAGGTCGAAATGAAAAAGTTGGATTTCGCGGTGATTACAATAACTCCCCTATCGGGAAGTTAAAGATCGTGAAATCAATAGCAATAGATTTCCGTAAATTGTTAAAAGAAATTTTTTAAAAACTGAGAATGGGCCGATTTGGAATAATGTTGGCTAATAATGGCTAAAATGTTTTTTTCCTGGATGAAATTTCCTAGAAAACATCTCTAATAATTTGTTTATTGTAAAAAAAATTGTTTCCGTAAAAACACTTATTTACGAAACATTTGCATTAATGTCCAATTTTTTTAGAAAAATAATAATGCTGGAGTGAAATAGTAAATAGGGAAGTTATTGATGTGACCCCGAGGGCTCACACTCACTTCAGCTCCCCTGTATATTTTTTCTCATCATCCCGTATTGAAAATTGTGGGTCTATACTTTTTCAACCGACAGTAGGTTTGGTGCACAAGAAGTATGTATAGAGCGCTATGGGCCCCTTGGCAAAGGTGGACAAAATTGTAAGAAGGGTGAGCAAGTGTGTGCGTCGGGCTTTGTGACCGGGCACAGCAGGTCTTAAACTCCGTAAAATTTTCCACTACAGAAAGTACACCCTCAACCCTATTAATTCTGTATAGATTGAGAGATATAAAGGGCATTATGTACCCGTATACGGATAACGGAAACGGGAAAATGGAAAGAATTTCACAAAGATTTTTTTTTCAAAACAGGAAAAAAAATTAGAGATATTGTCAGTAGATCTTGATGATTTATCTGGACGATCATTTTCCCCAAATCATGAATTAATTCTGGCTGAAAAGGGTCACGTTAGCACTAGACGTTGACCTCCAATGGACAGACTAGGCACGCGTATCCTGATTTTGGCCACGCGACGACCTCCTATTTCCAAGAATCGTCTCGCGACTTGGGTATCCCTCGTTCCCCGTTTTCCTCCAGCCTCCGCAAATCTCCGTGCTCCCGACTACTGTCGGCGTCTCAAAAGAGCCGCACACACTCGCTCACAATTCTTACATTTCTCGGCGAACAAAGAGAACCGGAACGTCTAAAAAGACTTTTTTCCCCCAAGTTTTTACTGCATCCTCAGAAGAAAGTGAGGATGTCTTCGCACACGGTTGTGAATCCGTTGGATCCTTGCCCAACGTCAGCCACCATAATGCAGGCAGAACAAATAATTGTGTCCACATAAAACAAGCATGGCTTGATTGAGGTGTATTTAACATTTGTCGCAAGTTCAATGATTGGGGCACGCCCAATGCGATGTTCAAGATCAACGTTCAAATCTTAAAAAAAAAAAACAATATTATTCATCCGCAATTTTGAATATATACAAAACATGTACATGAAAGTAATCTGAAGTGTCATATCGAGGGATAATTTTGTGTAGATTAAATCAGTAAATTTTTACATTTTTCTCGTCAATTCTTGATTATTATTGATTATGTAAACAACATAATTCTTATTCCTAAGTTAATTTCCCAATTGTTAGGGAGGTTATTGTAATGCCCCCTAAATCAGTTTCTTTCGATTCGTAACTGGTGTGTTAAGTATACCAAAACGCTTTCGATCAAATTCTGAGCACATGTCTGTGTGTGTGTGTATGTGTGTTTGTATGTGTGGAATCAGAATTTTTGGTTAATCAGTTCTCACGCAGGGGTCGAAGGACTTGAGTCATTGAGGTCGTAATCGGGGCGTATTCGTGGAAGTTACATCGGATGAGTTTTTGGTTTAAATTGACCTAGCAGTTTTTTTTTGTTATTAACAACGGTCATTGTTCACAACGGGCTACTGCAAAAACGGTGAGAGATACGACAAAAACATTAAGCAGAACTTGTTCTGTAAGTGGAAGTCGATAATTAATTTCTTATCACTTTTCTCCATAATTGACATAATTAAGGAAGTATGACGAGTGTAACCTTCGAGCGGTCGTCCCTGTCTTGGCGTCTTACTCCCACTCAAGTAACGCGCATAAGTCGCGTCCCCACGCTTAGTATGCGCCCACACAAATCTTCATAATTATCTGCTTGATAAATGGGATAGTTTAGAATTCTCAAATCTGCACGTTTTCGTTGTGAACCTCACGGGGTCATGCTGATTTACCCACACTAGTTTTTTCTATGAAACCAATCTTTAAACATTTAAGGATGTTCGACCGCTATTCGTCATTTTTTTCAATCTTTTGACGATTTACCCCAACTTTTTGGTTTTCTTGGAGGGAAAAAATGGACAATTTGTACATAACATCATTATTTATAGACTCTCAAAATTTTATCACCGTAAACATATTTTTGAGTTTTTTCTCTACGATTGTATTAAAATTCATAAAACGTCGATAGAGAATAAAGCTACAGGAAAATTGTATATTTTTTTCCGCCTATCAAACCAAAAATGCGAGATAAATTAGCAAAAAATTGACAAAAGTGAGAAATAGCGGTCGAACATCCTTAATAGACCTGTCAGAACATCTAGGAATGGCAAACAGAAATTACAAAACGGGAAGTTTTATTTGTACTCCCAAAGGGGGAGTACAAATCACTATAGTTTCCTGTACAGATTCAGGAAAAGGGGAGAACTTATACACTGATGAGGGCCTCCAATGAGATCGAAACATATTGACTGCTCTGAACATGATGGCCCGTTGATCGTTTCATTATTTCTATGAAACATCCTGCCTTCATAATTATGCAATCATTTGAAAATTCCACAGTAGTGTTTCTAAACAGATTCACTGTTCTTTCAAGGCCATAATTTCTCTTCAATGGAGGAAATCTAAATTTTATCAATTAAAGATGAAATTGAAGAAGACATAAGATTGGCGAAAACAATTGCAGCAGTCTTCTAGGTGCTACACATCTTTTTTCTATTCCAAAGACCTTCTTTTCTCGTTTCTTTCCGTTCTTACTCTGATATTCCGCGATTTCATCATGCTGAACATATTAAAACCGTACCATTCAAGGTATGATGCTTCCTTGTAATAAAAAAAAAACAAGCTTGCCAATTACCAACTGTTCTCCTAGGTACTCCATCATACCTCGAACTCTTCTAATCTATATAAATAATTGATCTATATACATAATTGAGAGCTCCGACCAGCAATATAAATTGATTATCGAATTCGAAAACTCGAAAGTCGAAGGAAAAATCTCGATTATCGATAACACGAATGGAAATCAAACGCGGATACAGATAAGTAAAGGCATGTGGCCACGCGTTCGCCGACAATTGTAGTCTCTATCTCTATTTATTCCTATTGAAGAAAATTCAAAAAAATACATACACAGAAATGAACATCGGTAGAGTCGAAATATCTCGGAAATTATGACATACAAAACCTAGCGGCGTTTCGTGGCGACAATTGTAACAACGGATTGAAATCGAATATCGATATTTGTGATATCGATTTGGGTTTAGTTTGCAAAAGTATGACAATTGTTCGAGTTGTCATAACTTATGTAGTTTCATAAGTTTCAAGTGTTTTACTTATTCTGTCCAGTGTTAAAAATTTTATATGTATGAGATAATTACAGAAGAAACGAAAGATGGTTCCTCCAAATTGGAAAACTGAAAGCTGCCATTTTTTCGGAATCGATGATGAACAGTATCTTCAACTTCGGAAAAGAATGGTTTTTACTTCAAGTTGCATATTGTAATGCTGCAGCGTGCGAATGGCGCGTTCGGGCCTGTTATGAAAAAAATGAATAGGCCTAATTCATTTTTTCATCTCTCTGATTCCAATAATTTACCAGTGAAGAGGAAAATGTTTACGTCATTCGGACGCCAACAGGGCGATCCCAACTTGGGTGGTTTGGGCAATCTTAGTTTTTACACCGAAAACGATAAAATATCATATGACATTCGCGCACCTTAGGCTCCTTAAGCTACTCTACTTTCTAAGGTACTTAAGCTAGTATAACCATAAAAAACAAAAAGAAATGGAGAGCAGTGAATTTTATTGATTCTCTTCGACAACAATTAAGAATGTCAAGCTTATTGTGCAATCCATTCGTTACTCAATATTGTTAAGAGCTTCCAACCCTGTCAACGGATGGTTTCTTTCTCCCTGCATTGCAGAATCAGCGTTTATCAATGCGAGGTGGTGTCATAATATTTCAGTATTTTCCCATGGCAACGTCTTTTCAACGTCCTCCTCTTCTTTCTCCACGGAATGCCGACGTCTTGGAACCACGAGGACGCAGATGGGATCGCGTTTAATGAAGTCTGGCCGGCTCGCACCTGCCACTTTCGAGAAGACCAACGGCCGTTACACAGCCTCGAGACACCGAAATTCCCGCGTGAATCGAGCACGGCAACACCGAGTGTTTTTCCGATCAAGCTTAATGCAAATTTCACGCTTCCGAACGATGCAGTGAACTCCTGGTGAGTTCAAGTTGGTGGACGAAGGTGTTTCATTCAAGGTTCAGCAATCTGGTCACTCCCCCCCCCCCCCGCCCTATAATCTTTCGGTCTGCGTAGTCTTAAATTGGTCAACAACTATTTTGAATTCGGTTTGCTCGTTGCTCATTACTGATCACTACGTATGAGGATCGCATTGAGTACATTCGTTGCCAAGTCCACTGCGCTGAGTTGTGTGTGTAGTAAATTACGTGTGTCAATGTACGAGTTGGTAACGGCGACTGTAAAGATTCACTCCCCTCCGGTACTCGGGCCGTGCAGCGATGCACTGCTTGATTATTATTTTTTTTCTGTTGAAATGACGTTCTTTTTTGTTAGTGAAACTGGCAATTTTTATTCGAGGAAAATATTCTCGGAGGGGTCGTCAAGGTATGCGGAAGTGGTTTTAATTTCTTTTTCCTTTTTTTTCATTACCCTTCTATCTTCAAGCACTTATCGATTGAATTAATTGATTACAGCCATGATTAAGTTTTCACTTGTTCTTGTAACTGTCCCGACGAAATTGGCAATGACATGCTCTAGTACAGTTTCAATCTTCTGATCATTGTCCTGGCCCGATGATCCCTCATACGTCCGCCTGCACTTTTCGCAACTGTCAGTGATATATTTTATATGTCAAATTATCAAGTGAATAAATAAATGATGGGGAATTCTTGCGGAAGTAACTTCCTCCTTCAGCCGGGCACGAGAAATTCGAGATCCTGCGGGAGTTACCGAGTGCGCAGAAGAGCGGAAGGGACCGAGTGTACATGCTCCCCACATACTAATCTCTAATGACTGGCATCTGGCTATTTCTCCTGGAAGACACCATCCAAACTAAAATTTCACTTCAAGATTCAGTTGAGAGAAACCAGGGTGAAGGATTGAGCATTTATTACGGCTTAAATTGGGATTTACAGTTTTCCTATTTCTGAACGAAGTTTTTTAGTCTTAATTAAGAAAAGTGGCTGTAACATCCTTGAGGTCTGTACAATGAGTACGAGAAATTACGAAAATCACGGCCCTTTACATCAGGACTCAACAATCAGAACAGTAGTCCTTGTCGCTAAACCTAATGATTTCAATTCACCGATTTAAGATAACTATCATAACGTGAAAATCGTATAACTGATAAATTCCCCCGTATGACAACAATTTTCAATGTATCTGGGCAAGTAATGGCGAAGTGGCTTAGCATTAACAATGTGAGAAAAGCAAATGCTTGCAATTTACAACTTAATAGAATGTTCCAACAACTCTTTGTAGTTTTCAAAAACCTTTAAATTTAGTGGAGCTAAGGTGGCACTTTAAAGGTCCCTTTTTTTCATCAACAGCTGTGCTACCTCCTCCCACTTCTCCGGTCTCTGTAATCTCCTTCCTTGAGTGATCCAGTTGCTATCTCCAATGGCTATCGCAGGAACCGCGTAAGAGCAATCCTGTGGATAGAGTGAGATACCGTTTTTTTTTACGGGGGTTGGAGAGTTTTGGTTTTGTTGGTGGATTGAGCCAAAGCTCGAAAGCCACCTCATCGGAGCAGCTGGATTGTGAAGGATCTCGGAAAATACATGGGTCACGCCTTGCACTCCATCTAGACCGCAGATATCCCGGTGGTATCGTGTTCGTGGGGGTGTGGGGGAATAGGATATATAGATTATTCGTTTTACTTCTGCCTGGAGAATTGCCAGATGCGGAGTAATTAAATTTTATGATGAGAGTTGCTCCATCATTATCACCCTATCTAGGATTTTGAGTTAGGGGGGAGGGGGGGGGGGCTCACATTGTTAAAAGAATTGCATCTGTATAGGACACCGGTGATCAGAGAGGCTCATAACAAGCTAATTTGTGGCACGACCTGACGAGATTCAAGAATGACAGAAGCTATGTGGATGTAATTTGGAGCGGATTTTGGAATGTAATAGATATGGCAAGAATCAGTTGCCACCCTTGCCACCCTTGCCACCCTTGCCACCCTTGCCACCCTTGCCACCCTTGCCACCCTTGCCACCCTTGCCACCCTTGCCACCCTTGCCACCCTTGCCACCCTTGCCACCCTTGCCACCCTTGCCACCCTTGCCACCCTTGCCACCCTTGCCACCCTTGCCACCCTTGCCACCCTTGCCACCCTTGCCACCCTTGCCACCCTTGCCACCCTTGCCACCCTTGCCACCCTTGCCACCCTTGCCACCTTGCCACCCTTGCCACCCTTGCCACCCTTGCCACCCTTGCCACCCTTGCCACCCTTGCCACCCTTGCCACCCTTGCCACCCTTGCCACCCTTGCCACCCTTGCCACCCTTGCCACCCTTGCCACCTTGCCACCCTTGCCACCCTTGCCACCCTTGCCACCCTTGCCACCCTTGCCACCCTTGCCACCCTTGCCACCCTTGCCACCCTTGCCACCCTTGCCACCCTTGCCACCCTTGCCACCCTTGCCACCCTTGCCACCCTTGCCACCCTTGCCACCCTTGCCACCCTTGCCACCCTTGCCACCCTTGCCACCCTTGCCACCCTTGCCCACCCTTGCCACCCTTGCCACCCTTGCCACCCTTGCCACCCTTGCCACCCTTGCCACCCTTGCCACCCTTGCCACCCTTGCCACCCTTGCCACCCTTGCCACCCTTGCCACCCTTGCCACCCTTGCCACCCTTGCCACCCTTGCCACCCTTGCCACCCTTGCCACCCTTGCCACCCTTGCCACCCTTGCCACCCTTGCCACCCTTGCCACCCTTGCCACCCTTGCCACCCTTGCCACCCTTGCCACCCTTGCCACCCTTGCCACCCTTGCCACCCTTGCCACCCTTGCCACCCTTGCCACCCTTGCCACCCTTGCCACCCTTGCCACCCTTGCCACCCTTGCCACCCTTGCCACCCTTGCCACCCTTGCCACCCTTGCCACCCTTGCCACCCTCGCCACCCTTGCACGACCCTTGCCACCCTTGCCACCCTTGCCGACCCTTGCCACCCTTGCCACCTGCAACCTTGCCACCCTTTGCCACCCTTGCCACCCTTGCACCCCTTGCCACCCCTTGCCACCCTTGCACCCTTGCCACCCTTGGGGCCCAAACCCTGGCCACCCTTGCCCCCCTTGCCACCCTTGCCACCCTTGCCACCCTTGCCACCCTTGCCACCCTTGCCACCCTTGCCACCCTTGCCACCCTTGCCACCCTTGCAACCCTTGCCACCCTTGCCACCCTTGCACCCTTGCCCCCTTGCCACCCTTGCCACCCTTGCCACCCTTGCCACCCCTTGCCACCCTTGCCACCCTTGCCACCCTTGCCACCCTTGCCACCCTTGCCACCCTTGCCACCCTTGCCACCCTTGCCACCTTGCCACCTGCACCCTTGCCACCCTTGCCACCCTTGCCACCCTTGCCACCCTTGCCACCCTTGCCACCCTTGCCACCCTTGCCACCCTTGCCACCCTTGCCACCCTTGCCACCCTTGCCACCCTTGCCACCCTTGCCACCCTTGCCACCCTTGCCACCCTTGCCACCCTTGCCACCCTTGCCACCCTTGCCACCCTTGCCACCCTTGCCACCCTTGCCACCCTTGCCACCCTTGCCACCCTTGCCACCCTTGCCACCCTTGCACCCTTGCCACCCTTGCCACCCTTGCCACCCTTGCACCTTGCCACCCTTGCCACCCTTGCCACCCTTGCCACCCTTGCCACCCTTGCCACCCTTGCCACCCTTGCCACCCTTGCCACCCTTGCCACCCTTGCCACCCTTGCCAACTTGCCACCCTTGCCACCCTTGCCACCCTTGCCACCCTTGCCACCCTTGCCACCCTTGCACCCTTGCCACCTTGCCACCCTTGCCACCCTTGCCACCCTTGCCACCCTTGCCACCCTTGCCACCCTTGCCACCCTGCCACCCTTGCCACCCTTGCCACCCTTGCCACCCTTGCCACCCTTGCCACCCTTGCCACCCTTGCCACCCTTGCCACCCTTGCCACCCTTGCCACCCTTGCCACCCTTGCCACCCTTGCCACCCTTGCCACCCTTGCCACCCTTGCCACCCTTGCCACCCTTGCCACCCTTGCCACCCTTGCCAGCCCTTGCCCTTGCCACCCTTGCCACCCTTGCCACCCTTGCACCCTTGCCACCCTTGCCACCCTTGCCACCCTTGCCACCCTTGCCACCCTTGCCACCCTTGCCACCCTTGCCACCCTTGCCACCCTTGCCACCCTTGCCACCCTTGCACCCTTGCCACCCTTGCCACCCTTGCCACCCTTGCCACCCTTGCCACCCTTGCCACCCTTGCCACCCTTGCCACCCTTGCCACCCTTGCCACCTTGCCACCCTTGCCACCCTTGCCACCCTTGCCACCCTTGCCACCCTTGCCACCCTTGCCACCCTTGCCACCCTTGCCACCCCTTGCCACCCTTGCCACCCTTGCCACCCTTGCCACCCTTGCCACCCTTTGCACATAACCTTGCCACCCTTGCCACCCTTGCCACCCTTGCCACCCTTGCCACCCTTGCCACCCTTGCCACCCTTGCCACCCTTGCCACCCTTGCCACCCTTGCCACCCTTGCCACCCTTGCCACCCTTGCCACCCTTGCCACCCTTGCCACCCTTGCCACCCTTGCCACCCTTGCCACCCTTGCCACCCTTGCCACCCTTGCCACCCTTGCCACCCTTGCCACCCTTGCCACCCTTGCCACCCTTGCCACCCTTGCCACCCTTGCCACCCTTGCCACCCTTGCCACCCTTGCCACCCTTGCCACCCTTGCCACCCTTGCCACCCTTGCCACCCTTGCCACCCTTGCCACCCTTGCCACCCTTGCCACCCTTGCCACCCTTGCCACCCTTGCCACCCTTGCCACCCTTGCCACCCTTGCCACCCTTGCCACCCTTGCCACCCTTGCCACCCTTGCCACCCTTGCCACCCTTGCCACCCTTGCCACCCTTGCCACCCTTGCCACCCTTGCCACCCTTGCCACCCTTGCCACCCTTGCCACCTTGCCACCCTTGCCACCCTTGCCACCCTTGCCACCCTTGCCACCCTTGCCACCCTTGCCACCCTTGCCACCCTTGCCACCCTTGCCATCTCTTAAATTTCCATCTATCTTTAATTAAATTTAAATGTAACGAGGTATAGCGTTATGAACAATTGAAATTGTTAATAACAATATATATTGTGAATCAATATCCATCAAAAACTTATCAGGGCTGAGTTACGGGAAAACGCGTCGATTGAGACCTCGATGGCTTCGATTGGTGTATCCATTCGTGAGAAATCGTTGACCAAAATTCAGGGCACATACATACAAATATACACACACACACAGACATTGACTCAGAATTTTTCGGGTCAATTTGGTACCCTTAAGACACCAATTACAGGTCGAAATGAAAAAGTTCGATTTCGGGGTGATTACAATAATTTCCCTATCGGGAAGTTAAAAATTCAATAATCTGGATAAAGAGGGAAGTGACTTTTCGCAATTCAATGCGCAGTCAAGCCAAGTACCTTGTTATCAAATCCACTAAGACCATCTATACCACGGCTATTATGCCAAGTCCGTACTGGCAGCCGTTTATGATTTATTCAATCCCTGCCAATTTATGCGACACAGTTCCTCAGGATTGTACACTTTTCCTCTGCCTATCCAATAACCAAGTATGACAAAAGCCTATTTTCTAGCCTGTTTGGCTAGACTATTAACAGCTGGACTATTGTGTAGCCAAGCTGTCACCCCACGAGGCCCATTCAATAATCTATAACTGAGAACTGTAATTGAGAAAATGTTCGTAATAACTTTTGTCGTAGAATTACTCAGGCGCCTTTTATGTGATATAGCTTTGGTCACCACTTATTAAGGAGATATTGAGGATCAATCCCCATCAACACCCTCACATCCCGTCTATTACTTCTTTGAATCACCAATAATTCATGCATTGCGTCAGGATCAGTCAGGTCCAGCAACGTTATCACTTGGACCGAGATTTGCCAGGCTTCAAGCATCCTTGACCCAATAACTATTTCTCATCTGGCTCCAAGGCGTTCGAAATGAGTATCCACTGCATGGTAGTTACCATCGGAGTGAAAAATTCCAATCCAATTTTTTTACAGGGTGTTGGAATATCTGCAAAAATAAATTCATTCAATTTTCTCGCAACTAGAAGTATTTTGGACGAGACGAAACATGTCCAGGTAGAAGGTCATTTACACCTCAGGTACATGAAATTCCACCTCTCAACATATGTTTGGGTCTAAGTACATTTGGTAATGATCAACGAGATCCTTACAGCGGAAGAGATGAAGAAAATGAAAGAGATAGAAAATGTCTGTCGGATATCATGTTCCTTTTCCATACTTTCATGAACTCTGGTTGTAGCTCCCTTAATGATATACTTGCCGACTAATCAAAGGGTGTTTCAATTTTCCCATAGCCACATCTCAAATTTGGGCACTGGGCAGTTTTTTTTTTTAAGAAAGATAAAGATTTGGCGGGGAAAAAATGACGGGTATAAATGCTTCAAAGTGTTATGTCAAGGGTTTTTACTTAAAGGGACGAAGTGAAGATAAAAATTTGTTGGCGGAGTTCATTTCATGCTTGAAGGTGGAGGTTTTATGGACGAACGAAGGCGGAATTTTTTTTTTGAGCATTTAAGTATTCAAATTGCCCCAAGCGCTTATGCGGTAATTGGACAAGCTTATTCACTGTCGTAAAAACATTGTTGAACCTTCGGGGCCTCTCGAACCCGGTAACCGCGCGTCTGTCAGTACTTGAGATTTTTCGCTTTTAATGGTTTGAACGCATTGTGAACGCACCGATAATTCATGGGATTTTTTTTCTCAGTGAGGTTTGGCAGTCCTTGGGTTTGCGATAAAGACGTCAAGTAACGCGGTAGCTGAGGGGTTAAAATTCTGAAATGTAAAACTGAAAAGTCGAGAAGAGTATTTTGTAGGAAGCGTAGAATTTTAACTCGGGCGGTTGTGAGCAACGCAATTTTATTTTTTACTTGAAAGAGTTTCGAAGTTCAAAAAAAGGAACAAGACGTGGGCGAAGTTATATCCGAACGGTCATATACCCTCATCCAATTTATTTCAATGGATTTTTCCTTTTTTCTGAAATTTTGATGATTTTCACACGGAAAAGGGAAATAATAAGTTTCAATGTGGAAACCGAGAATGACGGGTTTTCAATATCAAATTTCAGCAGTCAAATAGTAGCTGTTTTTAACAAATGGAGAAATAGTAGGAAACTGGAAACCAATAGTGAAGACGTTTCATACATGTCAAGTTTGAAAAATAAAAGACTATTGCTCTGACAGTTTTCCCGCGCAGCAAAATATATATCCCAAAGATATATCTCGGATAGAGCATCTCTGGTCGAAGAAATATTTCATATATATCTTATTTATAATGAACGTATATATAGTTTATGTGACCGCATGGATATATGCACGCTGATATATCCTGGATATATCTCATATAGAGTATTTTTGGTCGAAAATATATCCAGATATATCCGTATATTATACATATATATCTCTGCTAATAAATTTTTCCGTGAGGGATTATGCCCTGAAAGATATGTATGAAGCGTGATAATAGTAATCTCCCAAACACAAACATGAAAGTTCTGTACGTCTATCAGCGTTACCCACAAGATGAGAACCTTAGGTCGGATGGGAACCCTACCCGTCGCGGCAGGGGGGGGGGGGTCCATCATAGGCACCCGACTTCATGAATTCTCATGAGCGACACACACTTGGGTACTGCGGACACGCAATTTGCGATTGACGTTTGCGCAGAAACATGTTTTCATCTGCGCATCTGCAAGGCATGCGTACTGTGGTCCCGCGTGATAGTTACGTACGCTGAGTGTCATAACCATCTTTTCGTCCAGGCACGTCCTCGACTACCCTAGTAGAAAGTGGATGTGATTCTGCGGCGTTGTGCCCCGCGGCGAGTATCCAAGTCTACCACCGCCGCGCTGAACCGCACAGGGCGCGCGGCGTTGGACGGCTTGACGTCCGCCGCGGTGAAAGGCGGGGCTGCCAGCGCAACGCCACATGCGCATGCTCGAGGGCATTTAGTCATTGAGGTTAGGTCTATTCGTTGACAGGCGTGTGAATCAACACCAGAAAACAAAAATTGCAAAGAGAAAAAATAACAACAATATAGTGGACTAATAAAAGTGAAAATAATGAAACTGAATGAAATGGAGCCAGATTATACGGAAATTATCATTGAACTCCGTTCATGGGCGATTGAGTCGGGAATCGCAGATGTGCACCAGGACAAATCATTGAAAATTTTAAATAAAATAATAAAAAAATTACCACTACGTTCTAAAACGTTCCTAAAAATTTATTGATAAAAAAAAATCTTGTCCTTACATTTAAAACCAAAATTTTATTCTTGCTTTCATTGTTAATAATGCAGTTAGAATTCTAAAAATAGAACGCGAATGAAGTTCTTTATTCAATGAAAAAAAAGTTGTTAAATCAACTATGAAATTTCTTCAATCATCCTTTTTTTTCAATTAAATTTGTGGAGCGAATTTTAGCATTATTACCATTATTAATATTACTTTTTGACTTAATTGAAGAAAATTTAATAACGAAAACATAGCTAAATATTCGGTGAATTACCATACAATTGCAGTTGAATGAAAGTAAATGTTCACCCTTTTCCCGACTCCGCCCTGACTGCCCCTTTTTTCATTCAATACACATTAAACATTGCATACTTCATGACTAGATGGAATTTGAACATAATAAATGGGTTATTATTTAGATTAGGAGGTTAGAAACCACTGGCTCCACTGTGCCGCGCGTCAGCACTGCGGTATGGCCCAGCAGCGAGTCTACTGCGCTGAAGTACCTAGGCGCCGCGAGAGAAGCGCGCGGCAGAGCAGTGGCGGTTCTCATAGTAAGACTCGCCGCGGTGCCGAGTGCCGCAGCGCAAGACCGCGGCGCGGCCGATGCGGTGTTAAATTTCTATTAGGGTACACGTGTTGTCTGTGCATCGTCGAGTTCACCCACCACGAATCCTTCCTAAAAATGACCAATCATGTCATGGCAGCGGCCATTACACCAATTTCAATTGCCATGGGCTGTCATGTGGCCCGCCGTATTGCTTTCGTTCATGTTCAGTCTGATTGGCTTTGAAATGTGCGTCGCCATGTACCACTGCTCGGGGGCTCATATCTTAAATCAAAAAATTTACAATTTCATTTTTCCAATTCTAAAATTCAATTTCATGCTGAATTTTTTTGTTCAAATTCAAATTTAATTCAAAGTCAAATTCCAATGCAAATATTTATATCTCTTTTTAAATTCAAATTTAAAAAATAAAAATCCAAATTTCATTTCAAACTGCAAATCATTTGAATAAGTGACAAGTAGGGGTGGCGCTGGTGGTTAAGAAAAATATCCGAAACAGCGGCGACACAATGGTTGCGCATGCGCAACGGCGGGAAATTTGAAGACAGTGGATTCCAATTTCTGAATCTTCATGTGGGAATATTTAGAATTGATCATAATAAATAATGAAATAACTGTACGCAAAAATAAATTTATAGAATTTGGAACGAGAAAATGAAGATTTTTGTGCACATAAAAGTATTGAATCATGAAAAAGTTTCTATTCATTTCGACACATCTGCATATGATCATTGTACCCTTCCGCGTTTCCATCAATTCGTCAGCCCTTCACCGCATCATACCATCAATTGTATCCCACCTAAGAAAAAAATTTCAAAAGTACAAAAATGAAAGACCAATGTCACCATGAGGCTATCTGGTCTACCTCACGGTCAGAACCGAAAAGGGTTGCCGCTTTATTCCCCACCCGCCTACATCACCTCGGAGTAAAAATGAAAATTCACCTTGAAATTTTGCAGTGAAGCTATTGGCATTCACGTGGCAAGGGCAGATGAGCAAACATCGGGTCCATATCCTATTTCCAGGGATGGACATCAGTGCATAGAACTGTCTATGCTGTATAAGGACTCCCTTAGAACATTGTGTGTTTTGCACTTCGAGTGGCCCTTCTGATCTACTGAAGATCAAACATTCAAAGGTGCTTCATCCTGCGTGCGATGAATAGTTTTTATGACTTTATAGTCATGTAGTCTGATCTAGATAACCTCTTTATTTTAGGTAATTAATTTTTTTTCATATATACAATTTGGATTTGATGAATAGGCTTCGATCCCTAGCCAACGAAGAAGCCTTAAATTTACAACGTCTCACAATTGCAGTCATTTGGATTTTTCTCATAGCGGCACTGAGGATTTCAGAAATGGCGATCCCGTCACAAGCGTGGTCAGCAAATTACTTAGGCTGCTCCAAATGTGCATCGATGAGCATATTAGGCATTGTTCCTCCGTTGCTAAGCGAAGTGCATTGATGCCATTCTGCAGGAGGAAAGCCCCGAAAGGAGGCCTGCCTGCTTGCGGGTGGCTTTATTATTTCCGATGGTCTTCTCCCATGGGCTTAACTACTCCACAAAAGGAAGAGCTGACCGATGACTCGGGCGTGTTCAAAATATTACGAAGAACGCCTACAAATATTGGAGGGCTACTGTTTGGAGTTGTTCCTTCAGCAACCTCGATACACCCGGAAATTTTTTGGCCGAATTATAGAAAACTTGCTACTTCCTACAATACGTTTTCAAGTCGTTTTTCTGAACTATCAACGAGCAAAACGGGACTTGAAAATTGTGTCAGACAATATGGAGAAGTATATTATAACAATATACATTGAATATCTAATTTATTTAATTTGCAGTTACATACCACTATTTCAAGATAAATCACGATAAAATATTTTAAATTAATTGGCGTTCATGTTTTACATTCATTACAAATTTGTGATGAGGCAGCTAAAAATAAGAGACACTCACAAATTCAGTATTTTTATCTTTTGAAAATTGTCATATCTAGAAGTTCTTTTAATCCCTAGATCCATTAAACTGATCAGGTTTAGTGTCGTTCTTCTGCATCTCAGCACTTCCAATTTTTTGTAAATACGAAATAACAATTTTTAACCGATCGAGAAAGTTATTGTAATGACCCCGAAAATGGAAAGTATCAGATCGATGAAATTTTCACTTTTCTCGACGTTTAGCATCATTCTGATACGTTTTAAGTGAAATGTCTGTATGTATGTGTGTGTGTGTGTGTGTGTGTGTGTGTGTGTGTGTGTGTGTGTGTGTGTATGTATGTATGTACGTATGGGAGCATTTTTTTGTGACACGGTTTCTCCTGAACATCTGGACCGATTTTTGTTTTTTTTTTTTCAAAAATTACATCTAGCCGTTGCGGAGAACGGAAAGGAGTGTCAAGTCTAAAACACAATTCCTTCAATTGTTATTAACAATTTCAATTGTTTAAAAAGTTGTATTACAAAAACCGTGAGAGATAGAGGAAAAAGTTCCCAACGAATGTTGTTCCCCACATGAAGATTCATATTTTATGTTGAATTACTTTTTTCCATAATTGCGCTAATTTACGAGATATCGCTTAATTAACAATCTTCATTGTTTATAACGCTGTATTTCGAGAACGATGACAGATACGAGAAAAAGTATCAAACAAAAGTTGTTCCGCTCGTTAAACTACATATTTCATATTGTATTACTTTTTTTGCTAGGTATCATATTTTACGAGATATCGATAAAAAATCGAAATAATCGCTTAATAGTTGAATTTGCGTCACTGATATACAACTTGACTTCATACGTGTATCGTCACACACACATAACATTGGGAAGTTATAGATGCGACGCGTCGAGGGTCACACTCACATCCCATTTATCCTTTTTTAACGTCTACGTTTTATTTAAAGAATTTAGGAATATAGATGCAAATTGTTGGACATGTAATACCTTTTCGTCTACGCACTCGACCGTGTTCGCGGTGGCTGATGATCTACTTTGAGCAATGAAAAAAATTATGCTTCCCAACAACAATCCCGTAGCAAAAGATCTAGGTGAATCAAGCTTTCACAAATGACGGATTGCAATTTGAGTTTTTTTTTACCATTCGAAATTAAGTTATTGAGAATCAGAATTGACGTTTCTATGGAAGCCTCTACGAAGAGTAGACTCAAGCATTTATTGGCATAACTTTCGGTTAACAAGTAGTATCTATTATTTAGACAGACGTATGCTGTATGCATGTATATCTCCTCGTGACCAAAATGCTGTGAGACAAATACTCAGGATAAAGACTACCAACGGCATCTCTGCTGTTCTTTATTTGCGTATTGTGAAATTCGAAGGCGAATGTTCTTCCTTTCTAACATATTAGCTTGAAATCCCGAAAAGCTATATTCTAAGAGGGTCATATTGAGATTTATTTAAGTACTTAGATTATTATTACTTCATACAAAAAGTTATGTGTGGGGTTATATTGTTGGGAAGAGAACAAAATGGAAAACTCCAAGGAGGGCATACATATGGATAATGAAAAGCAGAAAAAGGATTTATTATTTAGACTTTTAGAACTTTTATGAGGAACGCATTAATGATACCGAAGTAAACTGAGACAGTTCTCATATTTTCAGGTTTTTTTTTTGCTTAAACTGTACAATACTTTTCAATCCGATAAGACCAATTCTCTGTAATTGATTTATGATTTATTTTCGATGCATCAACTCTGACTCTTTCATTCATTTGACATAAACATTGTACGTAAAGCAGAAATGTATGTAAAATGACTTTTTATTTGATATATACAGTAGAACGTCGATTATCCGAACTGCGATCATCCGAACCCTCCATTGGTCGAACTGATTTTGCTGTATCCGAACGTTAGCGCAGACTATATTGTGGTGATCGCGGCAGTATGCATGAGTCGCGCGAGTTCAAGCGTGTTGGAACGCGTTTTTTTGCCGATCAGCGTTAGACCGCTTTTGCGTTTTGTTTCACGATCAGTTATTGGTTGCCCTCAGCACTAATCTAGACCAGATCGTTGCTATTTCCTTGGATTTTTTCAATTTGTGGTGGCTTCAACGTTAAGTTCTTCGGCTTCTAAGCGGAAGTGTAACGTTCTGACCATAGGAGAAAAAATTGAAATTATCTCCAAGTTCGACAAGGGTGAAACCAATATATCTTTAGCACGCTTTTACGATATTTTGGTGGTTTATTTTTTAGTATGTTAAACCTTGTCAGGATGAATTATGTTCCGATTATCCGACCTAGGCTTGGTGGAATTTCCAATGTTATCTATGGTATATTCAGAATCCAGAATGATTTTTCAGAAATAATTTTTAGTGAGAGAAATAATTAAGGAAACGATTCCTACGTTGGCTTATTTCATTCGAACCTCGCTGATTATTTTGTATATGCCCAGGAAATTACTACAAATTATTCCTATGTAATTGCAATGAATGATTTCGTTTTTATTTATTAGAATAAATTTTTTTTCATTTTAGAAAGTTGATGTACGTCGTTGATATAAAGTGATGTTGAGTAAAGAGCAATGATGTGCTTCATGTAGACATCCAGGTGCTGATGCCGAAAAGGATAGTGTTTCAATATTTTTCGATTTCTTTTCCTCCTGACTGGCCCCTCCTACAATCTCCAACACAGTTATTCGAGCGCGCCAGTATCCGAACCCCTTCAATGCGCTCTGCTAGTCAGCTGTCGATGGTTTCCGTTCTTCATAGGGTTCTCCGATGTATCGGAGTCGTAGCCTTTTAAATATTATTGGTATCTGTAATCGTGAATCTGGTAGAGGGCAGAACGGACATTGGTGCAAAAAATGAAACGGTTGCTTTGTCGAGAGATGTCACAAATGAACTTCTCACCGCTGATTAACCATGGTTGCGGGGTTACGCCACCCTGAAATTTTCAAAAAATCGAATTTTTTTACTTCGTGTAAAAGTCTATATTCTTACGCGTATTTTGAGACGTCCCCGAAGACAATATCTTGATAATTATGAAAGTTATGTTCATTAGAAGTCGGCGCGGCAGGAGGGCACAAATCTTCTCTCCCTCAAGTCGTTCAAGATCAAACCGTGTATGAACAATTAGGTGCCCATAATTTATTGGAACGTTGTCTAGGAGGATTCACACAAAATAATAACGAAAGTTTAAACGCTGTGATTTGGTCCCTCGCGCCAAAAATGACTTCCAGCGGTGTAAAAATCGTCGAAATTACATCCTGGATTGCCACTAGCATATTCAATGATGGCTATACAAATGTCCTATTGATTATGCAAGTATTAAATTTCAAAATGCGAAGTAATGCACAGCGAATGTGCGAAGAAGTTGACAAACGCCGAGTATCCACCGCCAACGTGAGAGTGCAGGAGGCGACAAAAGAGGCCAAAAAATTAAAAAGAGCTCAACAACAGGAATCGGACGACATATTTTCTCTTCTAGGTGAAGAGTATTATGGTCCAGGAATTGCTGATTAATTAGTAAGTTGAGAAAATTTTAAGTTATAACACACTAAAACACTTCTTTTTCTTCTTTTGCGTTTTTCTCGACACCACTTTGTTCAAGACGTGATAACGCAAAAACTATTCAACCCATTGACTTCAAAATTGGAACACATCTTCTTACATATATTTTCCACAGAGTCACGTAGGATTTTTTCGATTGAATGTATAGAAATTTTTTTATGCAATTTTTAATACGAAATTTTTTTCTCAAAAATGAAGTTAATTTTTGAAGTGCTCTCATTTGCGTGAATTTTGTTTTAACGGCTACGTCACTATGTTCAAAATTTATCACTTAAAAAAAAATATTTGTTTACTTGTTTCAGATAAAAAGTGACCCGTGAATCATGCCTACCATCAAGGAGCGCTCCGGAAAAACCGATGATCGCCGATGCTCATATCTCCGCCATTTTTAATTAAAAACAAAATATTTTTTTAGTATTGGTGAAGCTCATTAGTTGTATTAAATAGAAATATAAGTGGAAAACCCCTATCTCAAATCGTTTAGTCACAGTAAATTCCTGAAAAACCGTCCTATTTGCACGCGGTCAGGGTGGCGTAACCCCTTAACGTGACGACGAGCTCTGCCTAGAATTGTGCGTTCCCTTCGTCCATATATCGATGGATTCTTATTATATATTGCACGAGCGAGAAGCTCCCATGAATACTACTCAAAATCAATACTTCAATTCAAAGTTGTCAAAGCACTTTGACAGCTTCTTTTTAACTCATAGACTGTACTCCATCTCCACAAACCTCTCGAAACTCCCGCCCAAGAACCAAATAACATTTCAAACAATGATTCCATGAGATCTCTCTATCCTTCAACACGCCAATGCTCGTCAACAAAAACGTTGCATACATGTGTCAATGAACACGTTCAAAATCTATCACATCCATCTCCGGAAGAACGTGACAGGATTTTCGAGTGTCGGATTTTTGCATTGTTATAACTGGCCTCTCTTACAAAACGACAGGACACAATGATCATCAATGGCATAAACATCACTTCCGGGATTGTTCACCGGCAAAGATGGATAGGGCGAAAATGGCAAAAAGTTCAGGCGACCACCAAAGCGCACGCTGCATGCACATTTACGTATAGCGTTGTAAAAAAATGTGCATTTATCCGTCACGTCAGGAAATGGGTGTGTTCGATGTTGGTAGGATTCACTCTGAAGAGGTGCATCGACTTCCTCTGGTTATAGACAACCCATGAATGGGACGTTCTCTCGTTTGCCAACGGCCAATTTTGCCATCGCTGTGGGCATATCCGGTTTTGTCCTTAAAAGCTAACTTCGAGAATCTAATGATAAGGTTACTCTTTCATGTTTAGATTATTTCCATCATTTTATAATGCCATAAATTGGTTCAGCACCGGTAGCGAGAGAGTCTTATTATGTACCCACCTCTTGTATTCTACCATATAGAGAACAAAACGGAAATACTGTGGGCGAAAAATTCGGAGAGTTACACGAGATTTCCTGCGTGAGAATCTCCTAAGTGGGTGCGAAACTTTAGCATATAGTAGTTATTGTTGCCTAATCTTCAAAATGGGACATTCTGATTTTTGGAAGAATTAAGAAGCGTTAGAAGTTTAAGAAAATTGACAAATTAAATAAAAATTCCTTATGGGCAGAATAAAAATTCAGAGACTTTCGACGAATTGACGCGAATTTTCCAATACTTTGAATATACAACTGTGTGAGTATATACAAAATTAAATTAGATAGTTATTATTTATCTGCGTAAATTACTGTTTTACATGGTTTCAATAATTTCCGAAACTTTTTCGGTTTTCAACAATAATCAATTGTAAACTTTTAAAAAGTACTAGAAGTAATGAACTGAAAATTTTCTACAAATCCGAAATCTTTGGAAAATTTCAAAATTTGAAAGAATCATAAACTTGGTAACACACACACACACACACATGTGGACTTGTTTTAGACTTTGTTTCAAATAGTCGAAATGCATTAGAAATACGTTGAAACGTAAAAATATGATCACAAATTGATTTTTTCATTTTTGGGGGCATTACAATAACATCCCCAAATCGGGAAGTTAAAAAGTCCTAAAACATTATGTTTGTATTTTTGTATAACACTTTTTTTCCTATCTTTAACCGTTCTCGCGATAGAGCGTTTTGAATAATCAAAATTTGTTAATGACACTTGAAGGAATTTTTCTTCAAGATTGACACTCCTTTCCCGCCTACACATCAGTCAGATGTGATTTTTGGTTGGAGTTGGCTTCATCTGGAACGTTTCTAGGAACGCGTCGATTGCGGTATACAACATTTCAATAATCGCAAAATTTGTTTGTGAGATGTCCTGATTGCTAATTTTTGATTACGTACATGTCTAGAAACGCAAACATACATACGTACCGACATTTTTACAAAAATGGTCTCAGAATATTAGGCATACCTTGAGACGGTCCGTCATTTTCAGGTGAAAAGAATGACTTCCTCTACCGAGAAATTGCAAACGAAAGACGATTATTGAATAAGGTTCTCACATATTTGTCACCGCAATCGATATCTCGTCACTCTGTGCATCGTCGGTTCCGCTGATGCGAGCTCATGTGTTTTGAGGTACGTGAGAACCGAGTCTTTGCGTGGAATAAACCATTATGATTAGCACATTTTTCAACCTGAGCTTGAGGATTAAATCTGCAATGAGGGGAGAAAATGCGCCTTTTCCTTCGATGCTATCGTTTAAGTACAGTATTTTTATTTGCTTTTAATGGGTTTTCTTCGTCTGCAAGTGGTGAGAAGTGATTTAGGGTGTATGACATTAGCCTTTTGGAATGAATAGCTTCCACGGACAGGGGTTGACAGATAAATGTCAAAGGAATTTTCGTACTAAATATTATCATTTACAAAAATTTCTAGTGAAAATTTCCTACGGCTTAACCACATTTCTAATTCTAAATATTATATATTATATATGCCAATCCTCCAGCAGAAAAATATTTTCAAATTTCTTCTTCATTATGTCAATGCTTACAAAATTTTGCCGCGGATAGAATATTTAAAACCGATTTGAATGAAGTACAAATACTATGTAGAAGGTCGATTAAATATTAATATTCATTCGTATAAGTTTAGCTATATTTTACACACGTCAAAATTCTCAACAACATTTTAATACGAAGTTAAAGATACAGAAATGGAGAATGTTTTCAGAGAATAAGAAAGTCAGTCCAAGACTGGTCCAAGCCATCCATGACCTTTCTCGGGCATGAGTCGTGGGTGGAGAACCCGGTACCAGACCGTCCCATGTTTTCCTCTTTGCTAATTACCTTCTCTTTCATTCACAATAATAAAATCGACGACATTGCTTGTATGAAGACAACACGACTATAAGTGACTTATAAAAATGTACACTAGGATTTTTTTTTAATGCATTGTCCATAGTAAAATGTTTCGGGGGGAAGTCGATACGAAAATATGTGAAAAAGTAGAATGGGTACCATTCGTGAGTAAAAATATAACGCTCTTCCCAACAATATGGATATATCACGCATATATTCAGCTATTGCTCCCAGCAGAAGATTCTTCAAGTATATACGGTGCAAATCGAATTCGATTTGACACATAGTTTTCTCATTTCCAATGTTTTTTACCTGCGTCTACGTCGTTGGAATAGACACGATGATGAATAGAATTGGCCAAGTCAATAAGTCTAAGTCCGAGTACATGAATCCCTCGTTTGGTATGGACAGGAGAAAATCCTGGATAATTATAGGCAATGAGGGTTTTCGTACCATTCGCAAGCCTCAAGGCAACTCGTTAAAATGTAAAATGTTATGTTCTCCAAGAAGTCTTTGGAGGATTCACTATTTAAATGCAATACCAGCAACAATTGTCATTTCTCATTTCAACCTTCACTGGAGCTGAATTTTAGGTACTTCTGTGGGGGGTAATTGATACCTCGAGACGGGTAAAATATACATATAATTACATGTTTTCATTCGACAAAGCAAATGACTTTGGAATGCAAAAAAATCATGAATTAAAACGGATTTCTGGCCAATTACCCGGAACTTGGTGGCCTTAAAAAAAGACCAAAATGAGCCCAAAAAAGGACGAGACTTTTTTTTATGTCGATGCAAAGAACATGAACGCCTCTTACGCGAGTCGATTCTCGGATATTTATAAAAGATGTTGACGTCTTGGCCAATGATCAATTTTCTGTGATCCATGGTTAATATCACCGAAAAAATATTTTTCTCCGCCCAAAGCTACATGCATTAAGGGCTAGTGCGATCGAGTACACTCGGCCAAGCTTCCATTAATCAAACCCTATTCTATTCATGACATGAGGGGGTTGATAGCAAGATAATGATTAGCTCCAAAAACCCGGCTAAATTATTTTGTAATCCTTGATTTCGATTATTATATGCATTTAGTACCGTTGATCGCAACGTCGGCATTAACCTCGGCTATTTCCTGCACCCTGGATTGGGCGAGCATTGGTCGAGTATAGGGGGCGATAGTCGGTCCGGTGTTATCATCCAGGCATCGACAGTGACTTCGGCCTGTGTTGGTTGCGAGGCTCAGCAATGTCGGCATCGAGCTTGGGCCGATGTGTGGCCGTATTCGCTTGCCCTGTACGGGCAATATATTAATTTTTCATCACCCATATTAACTCACGTTATGGCCTATTTGATGTTTCTCGCATATACATAGCTTATACTTAAATCATTTCCCATTGGTCACATATTGTCCATATTCACGCTGCTATTTGAATTTTGCGGCATAAAAATAATTATATGGATCTGAGAATTGAGATATGTGAGGAACTGGGAAGTTTACTTGCTCACTTGGCCCAACCCAGGAGTTTTAGCTATAAAAATAATTATTGAAGCCGGCCATTCTTGTCGTAATATTGACATGAAATACGGACAAAAGTAATTAATTAAGGCCCAAATGAAATGTTAACTGGCAATAGAGGAGGGTGTCATTTGTCGAGAGGCGGATGTTCAGTTTCCGCGTTAATTTTTCCAGTTACAGTCTGATGCGCAGTTACTCCCGCAAAAATGGCGAGAGGGGTCGGATATGAGTTTGTCTCACATACATCCTAATTTCGTTGCACCAGGAGATTGAATTTCAGTCGATGGGACTGAACGTACGTGGTTCAATGATGTTGGAAACTTCATTGAGCGGTTTTTAAAAACTAGAATAGATTGCCAGGTAAGCCCCATTCGAGATTATGGTTTCTATTTCCGTTTTTGAATTAATCAAGATATTGAAAGATAAGGAAGACACTGATTTGCATCGGAAAAAATGAAATGCTTGGCCGGTTTGTGAATATAATTTTCATTAACGAACTCTCAGGAGCTGATTATTAGGAAAAAAAAATTGCCGAAAGAAAACTTTGACATTTTTGGTGTATTCATTTGATGTATTCATTTGCATTAAACCTCGAATTTTTTAAAACGTAGGCAATTCTTGAATTTGTAAAAATTCTATTGCTCTTGACTTCCGCTCATGGCTTGTTAACAATATTGTTCGAGCGTTGTAGAAGTTTGTGGAACGTTCTGCGAGCGTCGTGGAACGTTCTGCGAACGTTGCAGTTTCAGGTCTACTTACAGAAGCCGATGTGTGGATAATTTATGGAACACAACTAAACATCGGAATATATTATACAATTCACATTAGAACCAGGAATGTGAAAAAATGACCTCATGAAATATTTTGGAGGACCATATTCAACTTTTACGGTTAATGTTAAGTCTTTAATTACGGATTATGAAGACGAGACGTGAGTTCTATGTGCAATCGTTATCTGTAGCATGGGATTTGGTGATTATAATCCATAAATGGCGACATATGTATATATATATATATATGCCGTATTTCTCCGCAAAGTTATTACATCGATAGACTCGTACTATAATATGATGTTTGTACAAAGTCGATCGGCGTTGAATGACTCAAAAAATGAATAAAAATTGGGCGGGTATATATATTCTTAAAATCAATTTCCATTGGGTATACCGCTCTAAGGCCTGGATGATTGAAGATAGCGCTGTAATCGTTATAACCAAAGTTCTTCCTCATGCAAAAATACACATTTTATGTGTAACGAGTTTTGTTCTGATTTGTATAATTAGATGGGTATCACGAGTTGAGTCCTCGGCGCGCCGCAGTAATGGTATGATCTCGCCCTCACTCCCATAATGCGCATGAGTTTGTCACCGTCACGCTCATCGTGTAATCACGCAACGATTAATACCGATCTAAGCGAAATGTGAATAGGTACGCGCATGAGTGCGTGTGCGAATTAGAAATCGAAAAGTTTTTGTTGTGACCTTGGTTGGTAGCATTTGGATTACCCCACTAGGTTTGAAAGAACACGGAGAGAAAAGTTCAATAAAAATTACGGACCAAGTCACGTAATGCGCGAGTGAAAATCATATCTCGGCAGTCTTTACGAAACTTCAAGAGAAAAACTATACGGTCAATTGTCAAGCTCGTTATGGAAAAAGTGTGGAAAAGTTCCGTAATTTATGTGGAAAGTGTAAAGTTTACCGAAAACTTCATTAAAACATCTGGTTCAACATATAAAAATTACCGAACGCTCCACAATTTTTACGTAATTTTCATAGTATTTTTTACGATTTCTCGTTCTGTAAATTTAGTCCAAATCGAGCGTTTATCATCGTCGGGGGGGTTTCGGCAAAGTGAGAAGCGCAGTTGGTCGGAGGTGACGCCTCTCAAACGTTTCTCGTAGGAAAGTCGCTGAGGATTTTGCTTACGACAAGGGATTAGACGATTTTGTGAACGTAACATAACTACATTTGAAAATAGTGATTCCCATTTTATAAAATAAGAAAACATTATTCTAAAGTGAAATGTTTAGTTCGCAACCACGTTGGCATCTCGCCGGTACATAACCTCAAAAAATGATAAACAAATCTGTATTATGCTTTTTCTTATCCCTAGATCATCTTTACTTTTTGAAGTGAAACTTCTTATGGGACTATATGAAGGTCCCCTGCAAGATTTGCCGATCTTACGGATGCGGCCAATGCATTGGTCACTATTGGCGACTCGCTGTTGGGTAAAACAAGCATCGGCTAATATGTCGGCGGGGATAGGTCTGCTAGGCTCGGTTGCCCGACCTTGAGCCACCATTGTTTCGCCAAACTTCGATGGAATTAGCCTCGGCCAATATGTCGACCAGCATCAATTCGTCAAGCTTCGGTTAATCAAACTCAAATCAAGTCCCAGAACTACATGGATTAAGTCAAACGTGACCCGTCAAGTTGCTGCGTGTCTTTAATATTTGATAAAGCTATTCTATTCAATCTACATCTACATAGAACATCAATTTAATGAAATTCAGATGAACCGTTTTCTGTAGAATTATTCCAACGTTCGTGGTAGACGAGTGGTTAGCGGTAGACGGCTTTTTCCGATATAAAATGGTAAGGGCTCAGCAGGACGAAAATAGCAAGACGATAATTAGCTCCAACAACGCCACCAAATTATTTTGTAATCCTTGGTTTTGATTATTATACGCATTTAGTACCGTTGATCGCCACGCCGACATCAACCTTGGCTATTTCCTACATTGAGCCATCGTTGGCGCCGAGCGTTGGAGTTCGGCGGGAAGCGCCAACCAGGACAGATGCACGCGCTCGCTCCTGTTCGGTGTTCCACCTAAACCTTTTCACTCACCTCCATCATTATCCCTATTTTACAATTATCCTTCCCTATTATATTCCATTCCTCTCCCAGTGCAAGTAAAAACGGTATTCTGTTTATTGGCGTTCCGATAACTAGTAGCAATTTTGAACAATTGCCGTCGTTCTCCAACAGCAATCTACCCCTTACTATTGGCGTCATATGACGTCATCTATCTACTATATCGGTTGATGTCAATATAGCCAACTATTGCAACGTCCATATAGAGAGACAACTCTTTCTATAGGGATAGGGGCCAAATAGCCAATGCAACTAGAGCCATACATAAGACTAAGCCTAAGGTGCCGAGCCTTGACTGAGTATAGGGGGTGAGGGTCGAGGGGGGGGGCGAGGGTCGAGGGCGGGGATGAGGGTGGGGGGGGGGGGGTAAGGGTTAAATATGGGGAGGGTTGAGGGGGTCAGGGTTGAATGCGGGGGGGGGGGTGAGGGTTGAATGTGAAGGGATATGAGGGTTGAATGTGAGGCCATGTGAGGGTTGAATGTGGCGGGGGGGGGGGGGGGGGGGGGGGGGGGGGGGGGGAAGGGCCGAATGCGGGGGGAGGATCGAATGCTGGGCATGAAGGGTGAATGCGGGGGGTGGGCGAGGGTCGAATGCGGGAAGAGGAGGGTTGAGTATGGGGGTGGCGGGGGTCCCAATGCCGGGGGTTGACAGCGGAAAGGCACGGTGGTTTTTTTTTTATAAATGATAAAATAAAATCAAATGTTCTAATCTCCTCCTGTCCTACAAATCTTTCACCATTCTACACCGTCATCGTTTTATCAAATGGATAAAAAATTCATATTCCTCTTCTGAAGTTTCACTTCTCTGGCGCGTTAGGAACTACACGTCAATTTTTTTTTTTCGTGTTCGAGTTTTATTTTTTTATGTCGTCAATTTTTTTTTTCAATTCTATATGAATGAGTGAAAGTGAAAAATGACAACAGTATTCATGAAAATTTGTTCCATTCCGATTTTTTCGTTTCAGGGGAAATTTTACAGAACGGTTCGTACAATTTACGTACATTTCACTCGCGCATTACGTTTCGGACCATAATTTTTACGGAACTTTTCTGGTAATTTTTATTGAACTTTTCTCTCCGTGAAGTCCACTTATGTTAAGTATTAAAAGTGTGGATTGAAGTCAACTCCGGATTAAGTTTTAGAATTTAAGTTTTCTACCCTATCTACTGTCGCTTCTCTTGATTTCGAGTGAACTTCAGTCCACACGTCCTGTACTTGGCCGCAGTGAAACGCGAACCCTGAATACGTTAGAAATCATAAACGTTTGGAATGAGGAAATTTAAATGGCTGAATCTTGAAAATTACTGGTATCCTTGACTGCCCCTCAAAAGGGTATAGGGGTGTTTAGATGTATCACGGTGCCAAGGTTAAATGGGGGTAGTTGCGACCGTTGGAGAAAAAAAACATCAAAATCATACGGGCAGGACAGGTGTTCAGCTCTGCATTGTGCACCGTGACCAGAAGGCGGAACGCGCTTCGTTGCAATACGACGTGATTACCCCCGCAGGATTTTAGTTTCTCATAACGTAAATAATTGCCACCCCTGACGTAGTAACAAATGTATCAAAAATGAGAGATAAGAATCGTGGATGATTTGATAGAAAATTTTCAAGACAAAATCTAGAAATCTTTTAATTTTCTTGTTATCAATTTTTTCGTCACGAAATTTATCCTATTAGTTTTTTTTCCTTATTTGAGGGATTTTTTCTCCAATGTTCTTCAAGGCTTTTTGTCGCAGAAAAAAGTAGATTTTTTAATCCGTGATTAAGAAGATTTTGAAATTTACGGCGTCGAACTGGAAAAATGGCGCAACTTTTCTTCGGAGTATACACAATTTAAAATTCTGAGAATGGAACAGAATTTAAATGGCCATTTTGTAATTTTATTCAAAGTGAAATTATCTCAGTGATGACTCATTTGACGAGCGAACGTCAATCAACCGATTGTCGCTGATAAAATTCCCTCCAAAAAATGGCTTACACATTTTCGTTCGAGATAAAAAAAAAATCCCATACGAATGAAGTATTTCTATCAACTTTACACATATCTCCGCTAAGTTTAATTCCACTATTTTTTTCACTAAGTTTTATTCTCCCGAAATTTATTACAATAAATGCATTTATTTTTGAAATTTTACAATTTAACCTCAGATGAACAACTTCTTCTTTGGCACGAAAATCATGGAACACTTCAAAATAGCCTAAATATTCTTGAAACGATATTTAAAAGCACATTGGAGTACCCCGGGTATAACGTCATTATATTCGAGAATTACAGCAGTTTTTTTTTACAGAATAATAATACACATTATTATTATTATTATTATTATTAGTATCCACACAAGCTATATGTGTCATTTTCATAACGGCACCATTCCTCCGCCATTACGTTCATATCAATTACTTTGGCAGCACCTTCCCGAATTAATGGAATTCTAGCGCCTTCGTGCCATAAATATGTTAATGATAAAATGTGTGTATGTGTGCATATTTCCCGAAAAATCGGGAAGTTAATTAGGAAGTGTCTATTCACACGCGTCACAGTAAGTATCTCTATGCCCGTCATAAACCTGAATTTACAACACATACACGGTAAATCGAAGGTAGGAATTGCCTGTAAAAAATATACGGTGGAGCAGTGAATAGCCACTATCATCCAATTATCACCAAGTATGTTAGTTCTTGAGTTTTTTTTCATAAATATATCAAATATTTTTAACTTCGCGATCCAGAGAAAGTTATTGTAATCACCCCGAAAATCAAAAATGAAATTTTCACTTTTCTCGATGTTTGGCACCATTCTGAAACATGTGTGTACGTGTGTCTGTGGACATGAAAACTTTGTCGAACGTTTCCTCAAGAACCAATGGACCGAATTTGAGGTTGTTTTTTGTGATCGACGCGGCTCCATGGTGACCAGGCCGGAAAGGAGTGTCGAAAGGAAATAACAATTATTTCTATTGTTATTAACAATTGTTTATAACGCTGTATCTCATGAAATATCATAGATACGCAAAAATGTGTTAAATAAATGTTCTTCCTTATAAAAAAACACATATTTTGTGGCGTTTTACTTTTTTCGTATCTTTAACCGTTTCGGCGTTAGAGCTTCATAAACGATTGAAATCATTGAGAACGCTCTATGGTGATAAAAATGAGAGATTGGAAAGAAAGTACATACACACACGCAGATATCCGGAAGTTATAATTTTGACCCGCGGACGGTCAAACCCACAGCCCATTTACTGTACTTCAAATGTCCACGTGTGGCAGCCGACTCTCGGCAAATGCGCGCCAAAAATTTGTCCCGTGACTATCGCAACCCCTCCGCTTGGTCAGTCCACTAACTCAGTTCTACCGCCACTTATAACCGTCTCACAAGACTCTCGATTCCTTCACAAAACGCACACGTGCGTCTCCCGCTCTTTTTCTCCCATTATCCACCTTCTTTGTGTCCTTCATTTTTTCCTTATTTTTCACATCCCCTTATATCGTCTCAAATCCATTGAATTTGAAATTCAGATGAGGATGAACGGAAATAAGAGAAGAAAAAATGAAAAGGGAAATTGGGTCCTAATTTTTTGAAGCAGAATTTGATTTTTACTTGTAATTGAAAATAATAATAATAATCATAATAACCTTAATGCCACTGTGATCTGAATGGTTGAGAAAAAATAGAGCACGCTTTTTTGCAGAATTTTTGAAAAAATTTGAAATTTTTTTTTGCCTTTTGTCTCTCTAAATTATACCTATCAGGAAAAAAAAATTGATACTAGTAATATTTCACATACATACGAAACTTTCACTGGTGTAGAATAAAAAAGAAATGAAGACAGGTCTTATGTAGAATAATAAATCCACGACTAAAGTATGAAAAAATCTACAAAGCCTATTGCCATTTATATTCCGTGTCGTCGAAAAATCTTTTGAAAAATAGAAAAAAATACCAATCTAATGACTCGGTCCTCCTTTACCATCCATGACGATCCTATCATTCTCCTTCTCTCTCACAAACGTTTCTCTCTTTCTCTCTTCCTCTCCATCACACGTATGCATGTAGGCTTGAAAATCGCTTAGCATAATCCGTTGGCCGGTTAGCAATGCCCAGAACCACGAGTTATCCCGCCATTTTTCTGCGCATCCATAACGCGCACCAATAGAATTTGAACCTCGATTGGATGGTACAGTGGGGGCTAACCTCGTGGTCTGTTCGTGCGTGCTTGAGGTAAAACTGCCCCGGCGTAGAGGCACCAGAAACAGTCGGACCGTTCTACTGTGTGGTTCACAATTATTTCATCAGCTTCAATTTTACAAGTTACATAATTTTTGTGAAAATTTCAAATCATCACAGAAAGTTGTTTTTTTTCTTCTGTTAAACAGTCAACGAGTTACAGTGAAATTCAAAGCAAGTGTTTCATCAGTTGGAAAGATAAAGAAATCGAATTGAAAAATTGAATTTAACCTCAATTTTTTTCAACGCTGAGGAAAAATTTGCTGGAGTGGGGGGCGACGAAATTTTCGAGGTGATAGTACGAAAAATCCGTCAAAATTACTCCAAAAAGGTGTAGAATGCTGGCCGCCTCGATTCGTCGCGAGGTACATCTGGGAAATATGCTGTCTACAAGGATGCAATCGCGTGTGCCTAGGTGTCTATTTGGCCCGCCAAATTCAAAAGAAACTATAGAATTACTCCAGGAAACCCTAGAAATGGAGAGGAGCAGGTTCATGAGCCGATGGGGAGTCGATCCTCGCGATGAGGATAAGGAAAATTATCAAATTATCAAGTGCGAGAGGCTTGAGTCGAGATCCCCGCGGAAAATTAAGAGTTCTCCATATAACCGACAAACTAGTATTCACGGTAAGCTTGACTATATATTTCGTCCCTAGTATTATTATTTAAAGAAAAGAACATAGAAAAAAAAATTGAATTTGAAGTGATAAAATGGTGATTGAATTCTTCAAATTTGGCGTTCCATGAAAAAATAAAATTTCCGTTTTTACACAGAATTTAAAAAACACAAGCTCGAATTATATTGGGGCTATATTCAAAATTTGTAATAAAGATCAAAATGAAAGTTTCCATTGCTTTTGACGCGAATAAATAATCGATTGGCTCGATATCGAAAGCAATTTAGTGGCTGAGGGGAGGGGAATGGGCGATGGACGGGGATGGAATGAGTTGGATGCATGAGGTAAAGTTCGTGACGCCCATTGGCGTCTCTACCATGCACGTCGTACTCATTTTGGCGGGAAAACTAGATCGACAATGGCTCTGGTACAGGCCCGTCGGCACTCCACTGGGGAATTACAATCCAAGAGGCCTATACGAAAGAAAAAAGTTGGACGCGTGGCCGGAACCCGTTCCGGAATTCATTTGTCTCTCTCTTGTATACGCGGAGGATTTTTTTTCTTTCTTCCCCGAGACTTAAAACTCGGCCCTTTTTATTATTCCACCAGCCTCCGCCATCTATCTACTCCGGCTTCTAGTTTTACGCCACAAAACACCATTTGTTATTCTATGCCACTCGACGAAATACGAATTTCCGAGGGTTTAACCTTTTTTTCCCATTTTTTAAAAATATTTTTGCAGTTGCTTTGGGGGAATTTGGAGAGATTAGGATTTGCAATTTTCTTCGCTTAAGGTTCGTTGGTCGTTGGAGTAACTGGCATGATGAAAATAAAGATTTTTAATTAATAGACCCGAACGAACTTGATCAATAATAGACACTTTTTTGTTTATTTTGGAAGTTTATTTTATCAGGTAAAGTTGTTAGTTTTTTTTATAGTTTTCATCTTTTGAAATTTTAAAGTACTTTTCATAAATACAATGGATTATATTTTTCTCTCTTCATTCAAATTTTCTCCAAAATTTCAATAAAAACCGGTCAAAAAAACATAATCCGGCACACACACATACACACACATATATGTTTTTATCTTATTCTCATATATGCCTGGAAGAGTAGACATCCGGCGAGAAATCAATTTTCAAACTCACAAACAGAAGTAGAAGTTCCCCGATGGTTAATTCCGCTCCGTTCTTCATCAAATATATTTTTTATTTGCCAATTTAGGGATTGGAATTAAATGCAAATTGGAAAAGTCATCATATTTAGTTGTCGAGTAATTGATACTTAAATATAATGTAATTTGCCTCCATGTCTCCAAAACTTCGGTCAAGATTGGGCATTTCAATTTCCCTCTCTATCGGATGGAGTCAAAGGTTGGAGAATTCGAGGAATGTCCTGAGTGGATACTGGATACATGAACAAGTCTAGACTTGTATCCGTGAATCACGGTTCAGTTACTCCTGACTCACGTCTACGTCTGAAATCGCCACGGACCATTTTGACTCACCAAACTGCTCTCCCCCCCCCCCCCCCAACTCATTTGTGTTTCAAAAGAAAAATGTAATTACATTTATTGTCGACGCGGTCATGAATCACATCAGCACCTCTTATTGGAGGTAATAACAAAAAGTGTCCACGTCGACGTTGAGAGTCGTGAGAATTTCAACCCTCCTTACGATAAGATCTTCGCCCTTATCGGAAGTAGCTACGGGTAAATATGGGCAGGGCCCTATTTGTCCAAGGGGTCTTAGTGTGCTTGACAAAATGGCCTCCAAGTGGCTTGACAAGAACAAAAATAACCTAAAATCCTTTATTATATTTCTCAAGTGTTATCCAAGAATCTTGAAGTACTTCGAGACCGGAAACTCAGGGCATAACGGCTGAGAATTGAGATGGCGATCGCTGTAATAGTTACCGAATTTAAAAAATCGCAGAAATTCTCACATGTTCAAAGAATAAAACAAATCTGATGTTGGGATCCAATCTCCTTCAATAAACTATCTTAATCATTAAATTGCAGTTGCAGAGAAGCGCGCCAAGAAACTCTTCTCTTCATGGAAATTCTTATTTCCTCAACATTTTCCCTTTAAATTTGCCCTTACAAGACGACGGCTCATCTATATGCAAATCTGATACACAATGAGCTTCATGTTTTAATTCAATCAGAAACTCAAATGGAATCCTGTATGTCCTCACTGCACTTCGAGGAGACTAAATCGGAAATACGGGAATTAGATAATTCACGACTTAAAACGTTTCTCCAATTTTTTTCTTCAAATTGGCAGTTCACCAAAGCTACCAATGTACGAAAAAAAATAGGTTTTACGATAAGTTTAAAACCCCCCATTACCTCAACGAACCCCAAACAAATCACAACTATAGATTCTTATGCGATACCGGAAGATCCTGAAGAAGTCACTAGACCGCGTCAATGCGAATGCGGGCCCTTTGGCGACACCTGTTTAGCACGGTCTCAAGTCTCTGGCCATGTTTTCCCACGATTCAATCGTCAAGCACGCAATACCGCTCATTGCAAAGAAGTCCTCGGTAAGGTCGTGGTACCACCTGTTCCCATTTCTCCAGCACACCTAGGCGAAACGAAGGAGGGATGCGATCTCCATAATCGCAGTGTTGAGCTACGATCCAAGGACTTGATAGCACTTAAATGGACATTGTAAAGGACTGGGGTGCCAAGCATGACACTAGCGCCGTTATTCGTCTGGCTCCACTCACCTCATTTGCCCGAAATCCTTTCTAATTTAATGATGTTTAGTTTCATATTCGTTAAGAGCCCAAAAGAAACTGTCTCTAGACACATCAAGGGAAAGAGTCGTTGTTACAAAATTACGGTATTCCGTTCCGGTTTTACACCAACAATCTCTTTTCATTGTTGTGAACCCATAGCAACAGACGTCCCCAGTCGTTTTTTTTCCTGATGCTTCCACAAGCGGTCGTCGACCGCTTCAAAATCATCACGGAAGAACGCCACTCTGTCTTGCTTATACCACCATCTTTTTTCCACTTTATCCTCTCGTCTAAAATACCTTTCGACGCAGTTGCATTTGTTCCTGAATGCCCATAGTGTCGTAAAACGAAGAACGTTCTTGGTAGGATGCTTCGTGAGAAGTTTCTGATGGGGGAATTGGAAAAAGTTTATGAAAGGGCAGCTCTGAGAAAAGCCAGTCGAGTCGTTTCTTTAAACTTCTTAAAACGGTGAAGAGAGAAGTTGAGATGAAAATGGCTATGGCCTTTGCACGGGATTGTCGTTGGGTGAATGGGGGAATCCCATTGAAATCAAATGTTTATGGATGATATAAGGAAGGTTCGTGATCTGGTACTTTATACCGTTTCATCGACATATTTCACGATTATGGGATAATCATTGCTTGTTAGACGACTGATACTCAGGAGTTGGGCACTCGGAGGGGGATACCGATGGGTAGTTTGCCAAACTTCCTGAGAAATTTTTGATTTGGGAGTTCTTTAAAGGTATACAGAAGGCCAACTCTCTAGGAGGAATTCTGAATCCGATATTTTGTAAAGATTCATCGCGCGACATTCCTCAATTATAGCATGGTAATTGCTTGGTTATACGACGGACAATTAGGAGGTGGAACAGGGTTGTGGGCTCGTGATATGCGTAATGTCTTCTGTAATAGTTCATTCTATAAATCGTGAGTTGCATTTCCCATACAGTAAATTGGATTTTCATCGTTGAACTCTAGATGCCAGGAGCTGTCGAAGCTTGGAGGCTTTATTAAGCTCCGAGACGAAGGAAGTCGGACTGTGGGGCGACTGCTACAAAGGGGAAGCAAGGTGCACACCAGGTTTAGTAGTTTGTTTTTTCTGCGTTCTCAGGTAAACGAGGAAAGTTGCCGTGGGGCTGCCTTGGCTCGGTTAGAAACAGATGTTGTGGGGAATCCCAGTGAGAGGTTTATCGCGGGAGATTGGGTAGCGAAGTGGCGAGGGAAAAACGAATAAATTGAAGCATTTGGTAAAGATTAGTTTCCCAATGCCTCTCGACCTGTTCAAATTGAAGAAAAATATGTAGACATTTTTATAGAGAACTTGTGAAACGTTATGGGACCCGTAATGCGGGCCATACAAAAAAAGTTCCCCCTCTTTTTCAGTTTTCCTCTTTTTGTTGGTGGTGAAGGAATGGTTGAAATATTGCGGTTCAACTTCTTTTGAATCCAAGTTATATGACGACACTTGGAATGACAGCTTAACGATCTTGAAGTATTGCTTCTTGGAATATTATACACAACCAAAATTGCAAAATGCACACACACACAGTTTCGGGAAAACGTTTACATGGGTTGTTGAGACTTGAGATTTTCAGGGACCCTATGACTTTCTCAATTGTGGAGTTCAGTGATCTTTGTTACATCCACTTCGATTCATTTAACCTTCGGATAATTCGCAAATATGATCAATTCGATTTGTTGTTTACAATGTCAAAGGAACATTTTTTCCACCCTCGAAATCGTATTCTTCTTCTGCAGAAGAAAATCAGTTTTAGATTCAGAATATGCAAATTAACATTCAGAAAGTAGTCCACAACTTCTCACCTGTCATGTGGCACGTCTTTTTGCACGATGGGGTCGTTTCACGTGTTCGGTGACAGTGAGCAGTACAAGAGGGAGAGAGGAAAAAAAAAGTAGATTCTACAAAAGACGAAAATAGGGAATGGTGAAAAGGAGGAGCTCAGGTGCTACCTGACCAAAAGAGGGTGTTCTTTTGGATCAGGGGAGGGGGGGGGGGGGCGAACCAGTCCCGTCCAAGACGTTTTGTGGTGCCGTCTTTTGTTGTAGAAATCTCATATTTTTAGGCGGGAATCGCCCCTCTTGTGGGGGTGAGGTAGAAAAAACCAGCTGGGGTCGTGCTCTCGTATGGCCTGTCCTTGTAACTTTTAACGAAGCACAATTTTTCTTGTGCCCCAATTATCCACTGTGATTGTATGGTATGGAAAAGTCCTGAGAAACAAAAATTGACGAATAATCTAATTCATACTCGGCGTTATTTCTGTTACAGACTATTGGAGATCGAGGAAGGGCGATGTTAGCATAAAAAAATCCCTAGTATCAGCATCAGACATGTCCAACATTCAAGACCTTCAGAAGCCTCAGGATTGATAGAATTTGCAATAGGAGGAAGAAAAAACTATGACATCAAGGCGAAAGTCATGGATGCTATTAGGTTCTTTCGAATCTAAATTCATCGCAGTGATTAACGATTTTCGACTATTTATTATTGATGAACTACACTGTACATTGTTTTTTTTTTTTCATTTTACAATCATGAATTTGGTTAGATGTATTAGTTTTAGACGTTACGTATACATGTGTCTCTAGCTTTTTTTTTGTAAATAATGTTTTTCTTTTTGAACTGATTAGTGGAGGTTTGGATGGACGATCGTGAGACTTTCAATTAATCGTGAATTCTGATCTTCATAAGATGTCAATTCCTTTTCTGGGGATCAGAATTGATCATGTGATTCACTTAGATGTACTGTACAATTAATGAGTTGCATTATACATTAACATTGTTATACATTAATATAGTAGGAAGTTGTCGATTTGAATGATACGTCTCACGTAATGTTCATCGGAAGCCTGAAGCGGTTGATTCTTCATTGAAGTCAACGATGCAGCGCCTCCAAAGACTAATTAATTGATTGATCAATATCAATAATGAATTATGAAGGTCCTTACTAACCTTGTTCCTTTTATTGGGTTACTGTGAGTACTATGTATATCAGACTCTAGGATTATATCAATTCTAGTCAATTGTGGTTAAGGCTTAATCGATTTAATAAAATATTGAAGATTTTTTTTTGTCAATATAGAGTGTATTTTGCTTTTCATTTCTTACCTCAGAAATTTTACATGTAAAATAAGATTTTCAGTATTAATGTATTGTAACAGGCGTGGGAGAAATAGAAATAAGTAGAAACAGTAAAACATACTCAATGTAATCCTAAGAACTCGGAAACGACTGAACTCGAGAAAGGAGAAAGAGAAATTGTGGCAGTTAATTATTGTAACACATTGGCGCATGAGAAACTCTTTGATATAACTGTAATTTTCGTCTGGTATTCTTTTTTTCGGTGTTTTGCTTTTACTTTTGACAAATGGTTTTTAAGTGGGATATACAATATTTTTTGTGAAAACATTAATCGTATATAGAAATTATCTTATCACAGTTTTCTCCAAATTTCGCCAAGATGATTACGTTTTATTCCAAATTTCTCATTTTTTCCGTTGGTTTAGTCTAATACTAAACGAAAAATTCGGCTTATTCTAAAGTCAAATCAAATTCAATCTGTAGCAAAAGAAATTATAAGGAAATCATCTGTTTATGAAAAGTGGGCGACAAAATTTGAGTACATGCACAGAATTTTCGTGGAAAACTTGTCTATAAATGTTAGGGAAAGTTTCATGCTGCCATATCTTTAAAATGGAGTTGTTGTTAATTTTTGAGCAATGGAGTAAATTCTTTGGCTTACTTTTTTGATAACTCAATGCTATAGCTCATATGGGTTGTAAAGCTCATTCGAATGATAGTTTGAGATCGAATGGCAAATTCGGAATTAATTACTGTATTGAATTGCTTTAAAAAAATCTATCAGCGTGATATGTCGAACAACAAATGAACCATTTTGGGTTATTTCAAAGTTCATTGGCATATAATAACATTCTAAAAAATGCTTGCAAATAACTATTGTCTTAGAACGGGAATTGGGATTTCATGTCGAATTAAAAAAAAAACAATTCATTTAAAAAAGAAGTGTCATGTTAAAAATCGTTTCATTTTCCAAAGTTTTATGAAGGTTCCGTGTCAAAAAAGTTGGAACGGGAAAAATAAATATCCAAATTTTTCCAATTCTATAATGCAATTTGAGGTTGAAAATATTTTTCAAATTCAAATTTAATTCAAATTCAAATTCCAAGGAAACAAATTCATATTTATTTTTTAAATTAAATTTTAAAAAATCCAAATCAAACTCAAATTTAATTACAAAAATTAAAAATTAAAATATTTCAAATTTCAAAGGTGGTCAACATCCCGGCCGCTGGCGGCCAGGGTGGCGCTAGTGGTTATGAAAAATATCCGAAACAGCGGCGACACAATGCTTGCGCATGCGCGACGGCGGGAAATTCAAATACAGTGGATTCTATCAAATGTTGAAGGATGAACGCAATTTCTGAATCTTCATTTTTAAATATTTCTAACTGATCATAATAAATAATGAAATAATTGAACGCAAAAATAAATTTATAGAATTTGGGACGAGAAAGTGAAGATTTTTGATACAGGAACCATATGGATGTCATGCTTCGAAAATAGTGTATAATATTGTTATAGAACTTACCTGTTTCAATATTAAATACGGTAAATTTTGTTCAAATTTTAAAATGACTATTGCATATAGAGAATTTGAAAGAAAAAAAACTGTGTTCGATTTTTTAAAAATAACCTTGAACATTCAAAATAGATTATATATATGGCAACCATGAAGAAATTTTGTTTTTTTGTTAAAGACAAGTTTAGTATATATATGTGAATATCTGCTCGGCATGATCGTTTTTATAGACAGTCGATTTTGTGGGTCGAACCATGAGGGTTTCAATGAGAATGGAAACGAAAAAGTACCCGGAGCAATAAAAAACAATACTTATCTGCAACCACATCATCTCTAATTTAAACGATATTTTTATTTTTTATAGGAACCTAAGTTAGCCCTGATAGAAAATGTATACATGGCTCTTCTTCAATCAATCCTGTCATCTTCATCAAAAACCAATTTATATTTTTGATATATTATTCTTTGCTATCGTAGTAATATTTTTGATGTAAACGAATACCAGTCCACATTTATCTCAGATAATCATAAACAATCTGAATTATCAATTGTACGAGTACGCGTAATATCTATGCAGGACAAATTTGAATTGCGACGATTTTGACTGCTCGCTAAGCCACTGAATGATCATACAGTATTGCTTTTACCGACCGAATCAGTGCCAACTGCTTCAAACCAAATTGCGCTGTTGCCGAACCTATATCCCTAATTTCATTGTTTTTATAATTGAATAATTGATTTATATGTAAAGAACCATCTGCACATCTTTTCATTCCAATTAACTAATCAAAATAAACTGCCCCAACCATTGAAATATTTTCATGTCCATTTTTTATACGAGTCTGGCTACGCGCGCATCACACCTGCGTTTCCTCCTTCCACCGCACTGACTACTGGCGCGTCAGTTTCTGTGTTACGCTCTTCGATAATTCCGATATATATATCAATATGCTCTTTGGTCTCTCCTTTTTGCTAGAGAAATACGGTCATCCTAAAGTTATTAGTTTGACCTGTATGCTGTTACATACATACATTTGCCGTTTCTTTCAATTTCTGATCTATCTCGAGGGCGAGATGATAAAAAGAAATTTAGCAAATATCTTCTTTTGTCAGATGCTTTAATAAATGTGCTCATTACCCATTCTCCGACCGTGGTTAATCGTGATCCCATCACGAATTATTTCGGCTACCATTCCTACGTAGAAGCTCATTGAGGCACCATAATCTGCATAATCGTAGGAACAGGCTCATGGTTGTTTTGGCTACGGAACTGACAATATCGAAGGCGTTAGTGAGGTAACGGCCGACCTCACTGTATCAGACATCGAAAATTTCTGGATACGGATACGAAAATATGGACCGCCATCCATTAACTTATAGATCAAGATTTTTGGTAATAGGATATGATTGGATTACAAGGGAATAAATCACACTGGCTGTTTATGCAGATGTGTAGCTATTTAGCCGTATCACCTTCTTATTGATGAGGTTCGAAAGAAATCAAATTTTCTGAAGAAAAAAAAAAGGCCCAGGTGAGGTTCGAACTTACAATTTCGAGAGTATGTTGTTCCAATCAATAGCGCTACCGGGAGTTTCGTTCCTTTTCGATTATTTTCTCATCCTTTCAGACTCATCGAGTGCCGCCTCCTTGCTTCAGGCAAATGAATTATATGCATTCCAGCTGAATAAGCCAAGCTACACATCAACCCTTTTTTTAATATCCTCTACTGATATGCATCAAGATGTTTCAGGAATTTCTGTCAAAAAGAATTTAAATAGGTTAATTGTTACAAAATTGAGAAGAAAAGCGGAGCCTCTGCATGAATGATGATATAATTGTCTAAACGCATCATTAGCACTATAAAATAAGAAAAAAAAACAATGTAAAGCAATTGATATGTACAAAAGCAAAAAGATAACCATACATTCATGGGGAATTTCCATGATTTCAAAAGCATTGTTTTCGAAAATATCCCAGTACCAGTTTACCGGTGAATTACCGAAGATGGTTATTATTACTTTTCTCTACGCCGAACGCTGTATGAATAAATACAAAAAGGCAAACATTGCCAAATGCTTGGTTGTTTTTTACGAAGAACAAAAAAAAACCTGGGTGGATGTTCTTTAACCTCCCTTCAAACCTGCTCTACGGCGAGACGCATATTCTGAGAGGAAAAAAATGGACATCGGTGGAGCCGCTCACGAGAAACCGTGCGCCAAAAAAATGATCACAAACTACCCACACATACAGAACCCTACCCGAACCTTAAAAAATATAAAAACCCCAGCGTGATTTTTGTGACGTTACTAGATAAATGCGCGGTTTGAAATTGAGAAATTTTCGATTGTTCGGTGACAAATATTGAAGAAGGAATGCTATGAATTTGCATGTGAAGTAGTACTTGATAGATTGTAATGAATCTGTTAATTGGGTATTTGCGTGGATATCGGCTGTGTGCAAGGCCCCTATTCCGAACTTTGGAGGAACATAGGGATTCCAGGCTCAGTCATTGCCTTCTGGGGCCAGTGGAAATTTGACGAATTCTCACATTATAAATATCATTAGGAGCTTCCGATTGATAATGCGTTTTGTTTTAGTATTCACACATGCAGTAATAGATTTTTAATTTTTTTCTATTGACAGAGTCAGTCGAATTCACATTGTACGATGAAATTTGACATAATTCGACGGAATATATCACTTGCGGCTGCAAATTGCCTTAAATTTGAGACACATAATAATATTTTTCCTTTGCCTTTTTTTCGCACATTCTGTCTACTGCAGCCATAGCGCTATACACTTTTTCTAAATTTATCATATAACATATAGCCCATGATATAATTTTGCTTCAACTGTCCTATCGGAGACAATCCTCTGTATTTGACTTGATGATATGCCTGATCTTTCGATAACAAGAGTGTTATCCTTCATTATGCTTATGTATTACCATACTCTTTGATCCTCTTATGTGGGCCATTTTACGGTTATCCTGAAATGAAAACTCATCAATTTTTATGTTTGCAATTGCTCATGTTTCGAGCATTACATGTGTTCTTCTTGAGGGCTCATGTATTCTTGAGTTTACTTTCAAGAAACGAAATCGTAATATACATTATTTCTGCTATAGACGAATGAGTTTTTTTTTCATTTAATAATTTATTATATCCTATATTATATGTTTTCCATTTTTTTTCAACCTATCTATGTATAACACCCGCAAAATCAGCGGCACGTGCGTGGGGTGAAATCGTCGAAATTAGGCAGCTGATTCTTGGCAATGGTGAATCCAACAATTTCTAACGTACGGATCCACCTGGACGCGTGCCATGGGGGTCGTTGTCGCAAAGGGGTCAACACGAGCGCCATGATCGGGAGGCCCATCATATCACTATATAACGGGATAGCAACAATGCTGTTGTGCTGGTGTTGGCTTAGTTGTAGTAGGGAATTGAACATGGGGGCGGCCTGTCAAAGGTACGGTTAATTATAATGCGGTGATGCACTACCGTCTGCCCCATCCCTCGCGTCAGCTGTCTCGATGCTCAATGGTTGTCGCATTATCTAATTTTTATTTTCTAATTTGAGGTAATTTTAGGGTAGCCAGCGCGAAGTACCCCCTGCGGACAATTTGATGGGTCATAAGGTAAGGCAAATTGAAAGTCGAAATTCAATATCCAATGGTACGTGGTTGGTGCTATGAGGAAAATTAACAATTCATTTAGTTGGTGATCATGCTATGCATCGATCCACGTACCAAATATCTGAGGCTAGAGTAATATACTCTACACAGAAACAAAAACAACACAGGGAAGATTTCGCAAAATTTGTGCGCATTTTTTAAAATGAAAATTCCACTGGATTTTGGAATTTTTTTATGTTTGGAAATCTTTGAACTCATAAAATTTGGAAGAATTAACATGAAAAAGAAGAATCATACATCATAATCTTGGAATTGTTGAAACTTTTGGACCTACGGGAATTCTTGGATTTTTAATTTAATTCAATCCATATTGCGGATTTTTAGAATATTTGGATCAATTTTGCACAGTGGTCACAAAATTTTCGAAGTTTGAGAAAAAAATCAAAGGTCTCCTTTTACTGGGAAAATTCTAAAAATAACATCAAACATTGAAGTACAATACCAAATTAGAAGATGAATTGATTCATAGGTATAAAATTTACTTTACAATTAATCTTCTGGGCGTAATGAAATGAGTCTATACATAAATGGGAATTTTAACGAGTCAGTGCGTGCATTCCAATGCACTATTGATTCGAGGTTTTATTCATCCATTCATCGCGAAATAATATATTGCGTTGACGTGAGGTTTGTTGTTGCTGAAACTCTATTGATTTTAAGTGTTATTTTTCATGAATTTGCGGGTGTATTGTCGTTTCGAAATATTTCTCTCACCATTCAGGGTAGTACCGTCGGTGTATGAGTTAGTGCCACTGTGCCAGTTTCTGCCACTTTGAGCACATTCTCAGGTATATCAAAGGGAAACAATTTTTGAAACGCAAAGTGTTTAACCCCAATGTCTAGAGTAATCTTTCCTGCTCCCTGTCGACGAAAATGATTACCTTTGAATTGAGAGAAATATTTTATATTTAACCGAAAAGTGCGACAGACACGCTGGACTCGACAAAACGGTGGTGGCTCTCTCGGAGAGGTGAGAGTGTACAGTTTGGGTTTCGTTCAATTTCATTATAATCAACTAAAAGTTATAGTAATCTATAGGGAATTAGTTTTATTATGCCGTGAAAGCGTTAAACTTCAATATAATCATCTTGTCAATGCAAAATTATAAGTGGCAATGACTGGTCCATTCGAATAGGCCCTCGTGCCAGTTAGTGCCATTCATACATCTAACCTACCAATCTCCCTAAGTTTTTGTAAGAATATTTATTTACACTATGTAGTTGGAACCAAATGTTGATTAATTTTACTTTCATTCATTGAAAAATAATAAAATATGTTGGGGATAAATTTATATACAATATCTTGGTTTTTTACTACGACCAAAACGGGGAAAAAACCCACTTGCCAAGATACACAAAATACTCTTTTTAAAAGGGCACTTGTCGTACCTGATCCAGCAGGGGGGAAAGGTAAACGAGCAACAAATCCTGAAATAAAAATTAAAATGCCATCAGCGGCTGTTTCCAGCGATGAAAAAAGGCTGCTCGAAAATAGAAAAAGGAAGGAGATATGGAAGAAGGAAGACTGGAGAAAGAGCTTCATTCATTATGTTCCATATCAAGTATATGATGATAGACGTTTTTGTACTAATTAGTTGAATAAATAATTATTTCATTCTTTTTCAATGATTCAATACAACACAATAATGTAGTGGCACTCCGCCATGGCAGAAACTGGCACATACCGTTTTGAGAGTGGCATATACTGACACACTGCATTTTTTTTCTAAAACTTCAATTTAAACCCATTTTTCCATATTTCGCGCTAAATAATAGATAGGATTTGTGGAAAACCGTATGAACTTGCCTCTGAATGAAAAAGAATGAAACCTCGCACTGAAAATATATATAATAACTGTATAATACCGGCGAGCTCTGCTCTACGTGGCACTCACTGGTATATCGACGGTACAATACAAAAGGAAGTGTTCAACAGTATCGAGTTCCTCACTGTGACGTATTCTATATAAATAATGCAGAGCTTTGAGTTATCGAATACGAAAACTCGAAACTTGAAGACAAAATATCGATTATCGATGACACAATCGAAATCGGATGAGAATACAGACAAATAAAGGCATGTAACCGGCAAGGCACTAGTTCTATTCTAAAAAGGACAATGCCAGAATATATCGATAACTCGCAATATCTCGAAGTTTTGTCACGCAAAAATGCGCGCGCAACCACGCCTTCGTTGACAGTCGTCGTCGCTAACTCTATGGTAAAAAGGAGAGACTGAAAAAAATATCAATATATATCGGAATCTTTTACTTTAGGAGAGGGAAGAAAATATCAATATACATCGGGGTTATCGAAAAGTGTAAGACCGAAACCGACGCGACATCAGGTAGTGCGGCGGAAACAGGAAATGCGCGCGCAAAGCACGCGCGGCGGGACTCGCAGTAGTACGGTGGTTGAATACTGAAAATATGAGTGCAATAACAATCTACAGTCCGAAAAATCCACATTTAATATACAGGGTATCCCATTTGAAGCAAAACACCTAAATATCTTCCAAGGCAGACAAGTAAGAGCAAAATGTTCCAAACAAAAGCTGTAGGGTTTTGAGGGGGACAAATGACGCATGCATTATTTTGAGCTTTCAACGTTATGCTTGCAAGCTGCAAGTACAAGGAGCTTTTCTAAAATGGCAACCGCATTGTTCACTCCAATAAAAGTTGTTCCCCTTGAAGAGTTAGTTTCAGATACCTCATTTTACATGTCAATCCCCCTGATTTTACTCAGAAAATACCATTTTTTCGCCAATACACAATCTTTCAAGGTAGGCAAGTAACAGAAAAATGTTTGAAATGGACGTTGTAGGGTTTTAAGGGGACATACGGGGCATGCATGATTTTGAGTTTCCAACGTTATGCTTGCAAGCATGAGGAGCTTTTTTCGAATGGCAAGCACATTTCCTTCCCCAATAAAAGTTGTTCTTGTTGAGGAGGTTGTTTTCAGTTACTTCATTTTCCATGGCTATTTCTACTCAAATCCTGATTTATGCAACTTGTAATACAAAATACTTGACAGTTGAGGTAAGGGAGAATTGGAAAAAAATCTGTGCCAGTTTACACGGACAACTCGTGATTTTTAGGGGTGTCCTAGTATCGACACAGTGATTTTTCAATTCTAGGTATATTTTGGCCATTTGAGATCAGCCAAGAAATTTAGTTTGTCTATATAATAATAGAAAAAAATGTTAAAATAGATAATTTACATAAATTTTGTTGTTTATGTGCACTGAACTGGTGCGCGATCGTGAAGCATTGGCGTAAGCGCCGTGAATAAAACTGGTCACTGTAGAGGTGCGTGCAAAGAAAGAAGGAATTCAAGTATTTATAATCATCTACGATTCCAAGTTCGCTGTTCAATCGGTGACATTATTTTTTTTTCTTTCCCGTTAGTATATAATAGTTAATGGGAGAAATCAAACAAATTATCCAGTTCATAAAATATATCGCGAGTGGCAGTTCTGTGCCGATATCCGGACGTGTGCCGATACTGGGACCTCTACGGTACGCAGGGAGAATACAATGTTCGAGATCGGGATCATTACAATAAATTGCCAGATTTGGGAAATTGAAAACCTTACCTTGATGATAGGTACAAATATAATTTTAATTAGGCCAACACGCAGTATCCCTAACGCAGCTAATATGTACTAGTAATTTATGGCGTAAGGGGAGAAATAGTTAATACTAATATTTTAATTCCATTCATAGATACGTGGAAGTTTGCAAATATATTTCGTTTGGGCGGAGCTTAGTGTCCCAGTTTAGGCGGAGCTTAGGCCGTGCTTATTTTCAAAGATTGAACCTAGCTTTCTTTTTGAGCTTGGGCCAAGCTTGCTGACCTATCTTGGAATGAGGTTTGAAATCCAGGCTTGGCCCATGTGTTACAAAACCATTCTGCACCAAGGTTGACCCAACCTTGGGTGCCAACAATGTTCCAAGGGTGGTAAACCTTGGTCCAAGCTTGGATCAAGCTTGCTTGGCTGATACTTCAAAGATAATTTTATAAAAATCTCAGAAATTTCTTTTATGAAATTCGCGAGGGATACTGAGACAATACCAGTATCCTATAGTAAAAACGAAACTATCGATACATTTCGAAATTATCGAAAACCGTAAGACCGAAACCGACGCGCCACCTACCCGCGCGACGGAAACAGGAAGTGCGCCACCGGACTCGTATTAGTAAAAAAATTTAAAGTTTGGAAATCTTTATAATAAGCTTTTACATTAGCATTGATTTGAAATCTTTCAGAATATATCTCCACCGATATTTTTCATAAGAATATAGAAACTTGATCGCATTCACATTGCCCTCTGGCGATTGAAAATAAAATTGCCTTCCAGATTTGAAACGGGATACGACGTAATCGGAAAATCCTGATGAATTTTATTTTCGCACATAATGAGATACTTACGCATGCAATCCCATTAGATACCGCATCTATGAGTCAATGGAGAATCTCCTTTTTCACATTCAAGAACGGTCATTGCATTCGCATAAACCTCTGCGTGCAGATTGTTTGCCATCTTATTTATGGCAAAGCATAAAGTCAGAATGATATATACAGGAGATGACAATTATGTGGCACTTTACGATACGATGAACAACAATCCGCCGGAGGAGCTGACTCGGAAAGCCGCCCGGTCTTTGACGCCAAATATTTCTCGGTTGATTTTTTATTTTCTTTTAGTACTCAAACAGCCTACGAATAAAGCTAAAGTGTTCAGACATCTTCTCCGCTAAAACCCAAGTTTATAGTTATGCCAAAATGGTAGAGAAGAAAGTGATAAACTAATGAACATTTGCACTTTTTGTATATTTCGGGTTGTGGCCAATTTTTGATTCTAAAACTCACTCTTAAAGGATATTATTTATGAAGATTTATGCGCTTACTAATGCCTTGTGTTAGATTACTAATGCCTTAATGTTAGATTTTGGTACCTGGAATTTTATCTACTTACCAGTTTGGAAAGATATAAGGCTCTAAATTAAAACAGTAAAAGGATTCAAGAAATGAAACTATATTTTTAGCTTATTTGGAATGATTCTTAACCTTATTGATCGATTTTTAAGCCGAAACAGTCCATAGACAATCCAATGGAAGTTCTCGAATTGACTCCGATTATGAAGAATCGATTGTCCATTAAATATCGAAGTTTCATGGTATTACTACCATATTTTTTCGAGAAATTTTAAGCGAATGCCCGCTCGCCTGTGTGTATATATGTGCGCGTGTGTGCCAAACGGGATATGCAAATGTTTCGTATACAATCTCCCACAAAACCAATTATATCGATTGAGGTCCCTTCGCGTGAAGACTAAGATGTAATTAGATTTTCGTTCATATCAACTCCGAATTTATTGTTTTTCTTAGAATAATAAAATTAAATTCAGGATTTATCTCAAGATTAAGAATCATTTATTGGATTTTTCTCTGCTCGACCTTTCACGCAATTTTTTTCCTTATAATCTATCAAGAAAATACCCATAAAACGCTGACTTTCTTTATTTTTAGGTAATTTAAAAAGTTTCAGTAGCATGTTCGTAATCTCACAATCGTGCCAACGAACGTATGCAAGTCATTCCAACCGCCCGGGGTCTTGCAGCTCCGTAAATGTCCATTAGCCAAAGCAGGACCCACAAGCTGCTGTAACGAACAGGGAGCCAGGTCAAGCCGGAGAGAAAAAAAAGGAGCCTTAAAATACCGAGGATAAAAAACCGAGAGAAATCGCGACTCGTAACTCAGTTGCGAAGCGATAAATAATCCTGCGGAAGACGAGTAGTTCTCCAACACATGTCACTGTTTATACGAAAACATGAGGCGCTCATGGTAAAATACTAACGGAACAATGACATTATCGAAGCCCTAATGAACTTGTTTCGCGTCAACAACATTTTTGCTGAGTAGTTCTAGCCACGCCCGTTCACTTTTGTATGGTTCTCCTATTTTCCCCGTTTTTTTTTGCCAAGTGCGACACTAGAATTCAGCATAGCTATGCAAATCGATGGTATGAGGCACGCGTCCCGAGGGCAAAACCGGAGAGACATATAACCGGTAGTTCAATTACGACTATTCTTTGGGATATTACGACAGCCTGCGTGGAGGGGAGACATTATTCGGGATTATCTTTTGGAGGCGATGGTACACTTGTGAATTTTTTTTGATCGATTATTGCTCGGAGGGAAGCAGAGAATCGTGGCAGTTAAAGCTACCTGGCGATGTGTTTTTCATGTTGTTTTTTTCATGTGGCCTCTATATTAGTTTCAGCATGGGTTTCCATCAAACCAACCGATTTTTTATGCCAGTAACGCCAGCTTTAGGCGTGAAGGAAGCACTCTTAATCAAACAGATGCTCAAAAGTTTACTAGTGTACATGCTAGAGCAGAAATAAATGAACTAGTGTAGGTGCAATAAGTATGGGTCCACATAGAGGAGAAAAAATAACCTAAGTCTGTACTTTAAATTCGTTATGATGGTCTGTAATTTCTTTTTTCCTACAGTTAGAACATCTCTTGAAGATCACCAAACCCTCTGTCAAGAGGAATCTAAAAAAAAATCCCAAAATCTTAATACAATTGTGGAATGTGGGAATTGAAAATTAAAAAAATAGCTGCATAACTTGCAAAAGCATCAAAGATATTAAGATTTTTGCAAAAATTCACCAGTTTCCAGAACTGGAACAATAGGCAAAATCCTGAAAAACTTCAAGGTTATAGAAAATTCTTCCAATGCACTTTTTCAAAATTCCATACATTTACAAAAGGTTTGGCAATTTTTGATAATAGTGGGTGTTTTTTCTGATGAATATGGTCTTTTGAAGTATCTTAATTTTTCAAATTTTTCATCTCTACAAATTTTCCCGTTAAGGAACGTTAAGTTTGACCCTCATAACAACCCATATATCTTAAAAGCGAAGGAAAAATACTGCGACTTCAACAAAAACAACTGCTTCGGGTCTCAAATTTTCTTTCAATGAATGCCCGCACATAGAGGAATTGAGGGGAACGAGAAGGCCGACTATCTTGGAAAAAACGCTGAGGCTCCAACCAGAATCTTTACTTAGTTCCTCCGACCGACTTTAAGGAGTTATTTAAAAAAGAGAGCTTCCTTTACTCATTTGATGAGGCCAAAAGTGAATCCAATGTTCCAATCTTCCCCAAGGGCAAATTTTATTTCAACTATTACTGAAACAACAAAGCTCGAACTTGTTCTTGTTCTACGAACGCAAACTTCCCACGAACTCTGTCGTGTGGGTGAACCAGGCCAAATCAAACCACTATCACCTTAACAAGTCCCTATTTCGAATAAATGTAGTGAACAGCCCTGAATGTAGTTGTGGTGATAATGCTGAGATGCAGGACATTGATCACGTCTTATGGTACTGTCCTTTGTATACAAAGAGCAGGCCAGAGATGCTAGACGAATTGGGCAAACTCAAGTGTCTCAGGCCATTCACTATAGCTTCTTTCCTGGCTCTAGATAAGAACAATCTGGCGCCTCTTCATGTCATTGACAAGTTTCTCAAAGTCAACAATATCGAAATTTAGGAAGCATTCTGCAGATTGTGAATCGCTGTCATATTATTGAAGTGTATAAATATAAGTATAAACTGAATGTATATTGAACAGAACCTATCGATGTAAATAATTCCTACAGGGATTAAGAGTTACTGAATTAAAAAAAATGGTGTGTCATGAAGACACGCGATAGAAGTGAAACTGAATGATTGGATCGGCAAGGATTATTTAATTTTCTATGTTTAGAGGGAGAGGAATCATTTTAATCACGTGTCAAACACTTCTTGATAGTAAATATTAATTTATTCATCATAATAATTATACTTTTTTCAAGATACAATAATATTAGTATGAATATGATGAATTAAATCTCAATCAGCTTCACCTTCATTCTCTGGTAGACTCTTCATGAACGAAATGATAGGTTTGTGGTAACTAAAATAGGTAATGAAGACTGTTTTTTTTTTTTTTTTTTTTTTTTTTTATATCTTTAACGCCTTCGATCCCTTATGGATATATGGGCGTGTGGTCCATACGCTGCACCGCATTCGCATGATAAGACACAGGAAACCACAGAAAACCTGTGTCGGTACAGGCGGCTACTCTATGAGTAACCTCCCGCTCATCAGACATTCCGAAAAAATTCTCGCCCTATATGGGGGATTTGAACCAGGAACCGAAGCGGCAGCGCTAAGACTGCGCGCTTAGTCCACTCGGCTATTCTTGACTTGACTTGACTTGAAAATTGTTTATTAACATTTGTCATATATACATACTATATACAGTATTAATATCTTAAGTGCTACGCTCTAGATCACCAGCCATTGGCTTTATATCTAATATGATTAAAGTTTAACTTAATTTTTCATTTTTATAATGTTTGTGAATTTTTACATGATGACTCGATATAAGGAAAAATGACTTCTAAAAAACCTTATAAGTAATGGGCGCATGAGGGGTGGGGGAGAAAGGGATATATGGAAAGGTGGGGCAAAAACAGGTGGTCAGTGAGACCAATTTGCTTTCTTATCAATGTTGATGTTTTGGAGCTGGGGATTAGGATCGGATTGTAGTTTAAATTTAAATGTCAAATTTATTCTATCGATAAATTTACCTATGGTTGCCATGCCCAGCGTATTGTGCATGCCAACCATTTTATTATCCATACAAATTTATTTTGGACAAATTGAGGATGATTTAAGTGGGTTTGTGCTGCATCGTGCCAGGCAGGACAACCATAAGAGATAGGTCTGATTAACCCTTTGTATAAAGTAAGTTTCAGAGATTGACTGAGCGTTGGAGATTTCAGCAAATTATACAATCGTACTAGAATAATTTTAGTCTTGACCTTGATATCAGATATGAGTTTTTTCCACAGGAGGTTGGAATCAAGGTGTAAACCTAAATATTTCACAGAAACGGTTGAGGTAATCTTATTGCTACGCAAAGTTAAAGTCGGTTTGGCCTTGGAGCTAGTAAATAAGGTTGCTACTGATTTAGTAGCATTCACTTGAATTTTCCGTTTATTTAAATCGCTGATTTTAAGAGAAGCAGAATTTTCTATTCTTCTAAGAGATTTATTGATCGATTTGCTAGGTAAGTACAGAGCAATGTGATCAGCAATGAATACATTTCTAGGTATTCTGTTAAAAACAGAAGCGAAGTATAGGTTGAATAGTACACGGGAGAGGATATCCCCTTGCGGGACTCCCGCGACAATTTGAGTTTTAACGGAAAGTAGTGATTTGACTCTAACTTGAATATATCTATTTGGATTTCTGATTCCGACCAATTCGTGGCGGGTCGAGTGTTCTGAACGGAAACCGAATTGGTTTGTAGGTATTAAGTGTAGCTCATTGATAGATTTTATGAGACGTAATAGAATTATTCGCTCAAAGTGTTTTGCGGGTACCGGTATCAGACTGAGTTTGAGCGCAAAAATGTTAATGGCTAAGATATTTATTATGTTTGTAGGAGGATCGTGGGTGGTTCAGCGGTGGATTCGAACAGGTATGCATAGGATGCGATGATTGTGATTTTATCAAGGGGGGTGTCAGCTCTTTGGATTTTAGAGATCATGTTCTTAATCTCTGAGAGGTTTTCGAGAATTCTAAGGGATTTTAGGTCATCAAGGACTTGTGTCACTGTATTAATAAAGTTTTTACTTGTACTTAAATGTAATGGCGGATCGTCAGTCTCCATCGGAATGGTCCTAGGTTCAGCGGTGGGTGCGTCAACATTCGTTCTTAAGGTTTCCATCGTTGGAAAACAAGAAGCGTAGGATGGCCTGGACATCTTCGTGGCAGTAGAGATTGGCGTAGGCTCGAGGACTGGAGGAGACTGGAGAAAATGGATGTTGCTTTCCAGGTTTTGCATCGTAGCCGAGTGTGGGGTAGCGGGCAGTTCCCGCTCTGCTCTTTTTGGTGCTGGTGGTTGGACTCTTTTTTCATGAGTCTCCACAAATTTGGTTCGTGAGGCGCACTCACGATAGCTGGCTGTGTGAGCTAGACCACAATTTGCGCACCTCAGGGAGTTACTGGTGCAGGTTTTGATGTCGTGATTGCCTGCGCATTTCACACATCTGGGATTTAAATTACAGTGCTGACTTGCGTGTCCAAATTTTTGGCACCGGTAGCACTCTGTTGGTTGTTGGGTTTTGATATATTTTTCTATCTTAAATGTATGATAGAAAATGGTTTTAATAGCAGTGAGGCTGCTCAAGGTTCCATCAGGCCCAACCGTAATTGCAAACACCGGTAGTGGCCTACTCTCTTTGCTGTCTCCGTTCCTGTTTGTTTTCACAAACTGCCGGACTGATAATACCTTTATGCCGTGTTTGGATATTTCCGCTTCAATCTCGTGTTCAGTAAAACTGGCGGGAAGACCTTTTATGATAAATTTCTTCGGACGCTCACTTTTTAGACCGAAGGTGTAAAAATGTAAATTTTGCCTTTTCAGGATACTTGTGATTTTATTATAATCCTCCGTGGATTGTAGATGGACGATGGTGGTACTACCATTGAATTTCATCCTGAAGTTTTTGTCCGAAGCGTTGACTTGCAGGAAGTTGATTAATTTTTTGGTCTCCAATTTGTCATTTTCAATAACTATTGGAGGCACTGATGTTTGTTTTTGAGCCTGTTGTGGCCCGACAGGAGTGTTTGAAGGTTTGTTGAGGCGAGCGGGTTTACAGCTCGCACTAGTTGACGGTTTAATAATGGTTTTTTTTAGTTATTTTTGGGTCTTCCACAGGAGGACTCATTTTGGCTTTCCTTTTGGGAGCCAGAGGAAGTTTGAGATTTTTGAAGTTTGACACTTTAGTGCCAAAACTTTGACAAGATTTATAAATTCACTGTACTGTAAGCTCGGTACGTTTGGAATTTATATTTTGTAGAGAGCGCTAGACATGCGTCCGCACGACACCGACTCAAAACAAATACTGACTCGGCTATTCTGACGACTTGACTTGACTTGAAAATTGTTTATTAACATTTGTCATATATACATACTATATACAGTATTAATATCTTAAGTGCTACGTTCTAGATCACCAGCCGTTGGCTTTATATCTAATTTGAAAGAAGTGTAAACTAATTTTTCATTGTTACAGATATTTGTGATTATTTACATGATGACTCGATGTAAGGAAAAATAACTTCTAAAAAACCTTATAAGTAATGGGTGCATGAGGGGCAGGAGAGAAAAGGATATATGGAAAGGTGGGACAAAACAGATGGTCAGCGGGACCAATTGGATTTTATGTCAATATTGATGTTTTGGAGCTGGGGATTAGGATGGGATTGTAGCTTAAATTTAAATGTCTCATTTATTCTATCGATAAATTCGCCTATGGTTGTCATGCCGAGCGTTTCGTGTATTTCCACAATAGTCGTTCTTCTTTTAAAATTTCTTATTATTCGTAGGAATTTATTTTGAATCACTTGAAGATGATTCAAGTGCATTTTCGCTGCATTGTGCCAGGCAGGACAACCATAGGTGATAATGGGCCTAATTAACCCTTTGTAGAGAGTAAGTTTGAGGGATTGACTGAGCGCGAGTGATTTTAGAAAATTATACAATCTTACTAGGATAACTTTAGTCTTGACCTTGATTTCAGATATATGCTTTTTCCACAGGAGTTTGGAATCGATGTGTAAGCCTAAATACTTTACAGAGTCGGTTGGTGTGATCTTATCGCTACGAATAGTTAAAGTCGGCTTGGCCTTGGAGCTAGTAAATAAGATTGCTTCTGTTTTAGCAGCATTCACTTGAATTTTCCATTTCGTTAATTCACTGATTGTGAGAGAAGCAGCATTTGCTATTCTTCTAATAGCTTTGTTGATCGATTTGCTAGCTGAGTACAAAGCAATGTCATCAGCATAGCCTGCAATGGATACATTTCTCGGAATTCTGCTAAAAACAGAAGCAATATACAAGTTGCATAAAACAGGCGAGAGAATAGACCCTTGTGGGACTCCCGCGACAATTTCTATTTTATCCGAAAGCGAAGTTTCGACTCGAACTCGGATATATCTATTTGAGAGATATGATAGTAAAATTTTACATAGATATTTAGGGACATTTAATCCTTCGAGTTTGTATATAAGGCCTGTGGGCCAAACAGAATCAAAGGCCTTCTCGCTGTCCAGGAGAAGAAGAACGGTATCTTCTTTCCGGTCTTTCGCGGATTTTATATCATTCGTAATTCTAATCAGCTGGTGGCAGGTTGAGTGTTCTGATCGAAAACCAAATTGATTGATAGGCATTAGTTGTAACTCTTCTATAGGTTTTTTGCGACGAGCTAAAATTATTCGCTCAAAAAGTTTAGCCAATACCGGTAGGAGGCTAATAGGCCTGTAGCTCACCGGATACGAGGGGGGCTTTCCAGGCTTGAGAATCGGTATGACCACCGCTCCTTTCCAGAGTTCCGGGAAATATTATTTAAGGAGGCATGCATTATATATCTATGTTAGTAGGCTTATTGCTTTGATCGGAAGGTTTTTTAGTGCTATGTTGGGAATGTTATCGACACCCGGGGCTGATTTGTTTTTTGGTGTTTTGATGGTGGAAATGATTTCACGGGGATTTGTGAGGAATTTAATGGGAGTTTCGATAGGGGCTTTGAGGATAGTTTTTTTCACATGAACTGTGACTTGTTGTTCAAAAGATTTGTTTCCTCGAGAGGCCGATAGTTCGTGGATATTTGCGTAGTGTTTATAAAGTGTATTAGCCTTTTCATGGTTTTCTGTGTGGAGTGTGTTATTTGACTTTAGTGTGGGGATTACTTTTACCGGTGTTATTAAAATATTTAGCTACGCGCCGAATAGAGCGATCTTTCAGGTTTAAGTTTTTAGGTTCGTCGTCCCAAGATGATTGTTTCCGTTCGATTAATTTCAGTCTGATTTTTTTGATCAGCTGATTGAGTTCGGATTTAAGGTAGCGATTCCGCGTTCTCTGCCCTCTTGACCCAATATAGTTTTTGAGCTTTATTAAGGAGACTATTTCGGGTGGGAGAGGGGTATGGGTGGATTTGGATGAGCGGGTGGGAGTGGAGGAATCCAGGGCTGTTTGAATAATTTGGGTGAAATTTGTTATGTGTTTATCTATTGCTTCAGTGTTGTTACAAGTCGGGTTTGGTGTAGAAATTTCATCGTTTAAGGTGTTTTTGAACTCTTTCCAGTCGGTTTTCGCGTAGTTTAATATTTTAGATGATTCTGGTGGGGTTGGTTTGCCAAATAGGGAGGAAAACAGTGGAAGGTGATCTGAGGGGGATTCGGAAAGTGTGGAGAAATTATTGATGATAGATATGTTGTTAGTTCATAAAAGGTCGATAGTACTGGGAGTGTTAGAATTATGAGGGTAGTGTGTAGGAACGTCTGGAAAGAGCAGATTAATTTTTTTTCCGTCAAAAAATTTGTGAGAATTTTACCTGATTCGTTCGGCCTAGCAGAGGTCCAAGCAGTGCCCTTCGCATTAAAGTCTCCAACAATAATTGTTGGAGTACTATCGGAGAGTAGGTGCCTCAATAGATTTGTATCTAGTGAGACATCCGGTGGATTATAAATTGAGTAGATCCTCGTTATTCTATTGTCCACTTGGACCTCTACTCCCACGTATTCGGTGAGCGACAGGAGATCATGCGGAAGTGTTCTATGTCTCAAGGTTTTGTGGATCGCCACCACACCACCACCACTTGCTTTGGCCGTTCTGTCTTCCCTGATCAGCGAGAAGTCTGGAAAGTTTATTTTCTTCGTTTTGCTGTTCAGCGTAATCTCTGAAATCAGAGAAATTTGAATCTTATTGCTATGGACAATGTGTAATAACTCGTACAGCTTGGGCTTGAGCGCAAAAATATTAATTGCTAATATGTTGGTTATGTTTGCGGGGGAATCGTAGGTGTTTCTGAGGAGGGTGAGAACAAGTGAGTGTAAGATGCGATGATTGAGATCCTATCAATGGGGGTGTTAGCTTTCTGGAGTTTAAAGATCATATCTTTAAACTCGGTGAGGATTTCGGGAATTCTAAGGGTTTTTAGCTCGTCAAGGACTTGCTTCCCTGTGTTTACATAATTTTTCGTGCTACTTAAATAAGATTCCGGAACATGTGTTTCCATTGGGATGGTCCTAGGTTCAGCAGTGGGAGCGACAACATTCCTTCTCGAGGTTTCCACCATTGGGAAGAAAGAAGCGTAGGTGGGCCTGGACGTGTTGGCAGTAGAAATCGGAGTTGGCACTGGGACTGCAGGAGACTGGAGGAACTGGATGTTCCTTTTCAGATTCTCGATCGTGGCAGAGTGAGGAGTGCCAGGCAAGTGAGGTGTAGCGGGCAATTCCAATGGCGCTAAGCCGGGCCTGGCTGACTGGGCTCCTTTTTTTTGAGTTTCCATGAATTTTTGGCGCATGGAACACTCTCTATAACTGGCCGTGTGGGTCAGTCCGTAGTTCGCGCACTTAAGAGTTTTCGAAGTGGAGGTTTTGACGTCATGGTTTGACGCGCGCTTGACACATCTGAAGTTCAGGTTGCAGTGTTGGCTTGCATGGCCAAACCGTTGGCACCTGAAGCACTGGGTCGGTTGCTCGGACTTCACGAACTTTTCTATTCTGTAAGTGTGGTAGAAAATAGTTTTAATGGCAGCAAAGCTGCTCAAGGTTATTTCAGGGCCAACCGTGATTGTGAAGATCGATAGAGGCTTGTTTTGTTTAGTATCTCCGTCTTTATTTACTTTCACGAGTTGGCGAACGGAACGTACGTTGATGCCGTGATTTGATAATTCGGCTTCCGAGAAACTGCTGGGAAGCCCTTTCGAAATAAATTTCTTCAGTCGCTCACTTTTAAGGCCGTGGGTGAAAAAATTAAGGTTTTGCCTTTTCACGATACTTGCGATTTTGTTGTAATCCTCGGTCGTTTGTAGGTGGACGATCGTGGTACTTCCATTAAACTTCATCCTAAAGTTTGTATCCGAGGCGTTGACTTACAGGAAATTAATTAACTTTTTGGTCTCCAATTTGTCATTTTCAATAACTATTGGAGGCACTGAGGTTTTTTTTTGAGCCTCTTGAGGCCCATCAGAAGAGTTCGGAGGATTGTTGGGGCGGGCGGGTTCAGAGCTCGCGCTGTTTGACCGTTTCATAATGGTTTTTTTTTTGGGTCTTCCATCGGAGGACTCGTTCTGATTTTCCTTTTGGGGGCCAAGGGAATTTTGAGGTTTTTTAGATTTGACACTTTTGTGCCAAAACTTTTACTTGATTTATAATTTCAATGTACTAGAAGCACGGTACGTTTGAAATTTGTAATTCGTAGGAAGCCGTAGACATGCGTCCGCACGACACCGACTCAAAACAAATACTGATGTCAACCACCACATAATCCTTGTTACGATATGTTAAAAATCCCCATATAACCCTAAGCCACATTATCTTTCAATTTCTTAATTTTATCCATCGATTAGTTCAATGAATGGATTTGCTATTAAATTGAACTTTTTAATACAATCAGGAGTGGATAATTAAGCCCTGGCCGCCCATCCTCAGCCCAGCATTGGCCCAGATTCGGCAACCAGGGCTTCCACCAAATCCTGGCTACGAACTTCGGCCACTCTTTGGCCCAAGCTCGGGGCCCAAGGCTTGACAGCCCAAGCCTGTGCCAGAGCCAGCCCGTTTCCTGAGCACTGGCGTTTCCTACCTGGGTAAGGGGACTCATTTATTCATAATATATGTGCTCAGATTTATGTATGAGTTTAAGAGGTGACGCCTAGAACGATGATTTTCTACATATCTTGGTGCCAATGCATCGTCTCTGGCAACCAATGAGTTCCAGGGCTGGCCGAGTCTCGGGTGGACCATGGCAGACAACTCCTGCCCCCCAAAGTTTTTCGTGACTTGGGTGCGAGTGCTGGCCAAACTTTGGGCCAACCTCGGGTACCAAGCCCTGGCATAGCCAATATGGTGCCAGCCCTGGCCCATTTCCTGAGCATCGGCGTTTCCCACGTGGGTACTAGCTATGTATGCGGTCAGAAATTTTCTTCAACGATTACTCGTGAAGGACTTATTCGACCCAGCTTGTTGATGTCTCCATTGGAAAATTTTCACGCAACGTAGATGGGATTAGATTTTGTCTTAAATTGGTGCAGTACGTATATTGCTATTAACAATTCCAAATTGTTTATAGCGTTCTACTGCATAAACTATTAGGGTTAGTGGAAAATTGATATAAGAGAAGTTATTCGTCATGTAAAAATCCACATTTTATGTGTGACGATTTTTTTTCATAATCTATATAATGAAGGAGGTGTGGCTGTCTAAAGAATTATGCATGAAATAAGTGAAGGAATGAAACTAGCGCTGTCATGAAGGTCGCATTCGAAGCATTTCCATGCAGCATCTCTCACGTGTGAAAATGCATTTTTTAGGCCATATGACTTTTCACGCTACCTGACATAATTAGTGAGATATTACAGATTTTTGCTAAAAAAATCATCAAAATTAATCAGCTGTCGAAACGAGCCGATCTACGGGTGCATCCCTATGTGAATGTGTAAAATATTTAGACTTGATTAAGCCAGATAGATCAAAACTTGATCAGGCCAGATAACTCCGAACTCGATCACGCCAGATAAATCCGAACTTCATCAGGCCAGATACAGCAGAACTGGATCAGGTTCACCATACGGAGAGAAAAGTTATTTAAAAATTACGTAGAAAGTTCCGTAATCCGCGAGTGAAATACAATTCAGTAAAAATTAACTTTCCAGAAAAATTACGCGAAGGTTGCGTAAAAAGTCCGGCGCGTTCCGTAATTTTTACTGAATTATATTTCACTCGCGGATTACGGAACTTTCTACGTAATTTTTAAAGAACTTTCCTCTCCGTGCAGAACCAGGCTTGCTTGAATGACACGGATCAATCAATTGAACTAAATAGATGAATAAAATTTTATATCCAATATTGATACGTCTTACATGTAAGGAGGGATATGTTGTATTCCAATCGATTTTTGCACCTGATTATGATCAAAGTAACTGCGGGTGGATTTTGTTTTTAAATCAGGGGCTTAACCAAAGTGTAATCATAATAATTACCGGCGAATATCTTGATATTAGATTATGCGAACTCAACCAGAACCTCACTGATATAATCTCAAAAGGTGAACATCAATTTGAAATCACATGCACCTGATCGAAACCTGAGCAGTGATCGCCGGTTGCCGGATCAATTCAAGATCAGTCCTAGCTGGTGAAAAATAATTAGTTGCAATAGACAATTCATAAGCTTTTTTAACTTCCCGATTTAGGGAACTTATTGTAATGACCCCGATAATGAAGAGTCTCAGAAATGGAAAATTTTCACTTTTCTTGACGTTTTACATCATTCTGACAAATTTTAGAGGAGAGTTCTGTGTGGGTACGTGTTCGTATGTGAGTGATTTTTTAGTCAACGGTTTCTCGTAAATGGCCCAATCGATTTGCCTGATGTCTAGGCGGGAAGGGGATATCAATCTTGAGAAACAATTCAATTGTGATTAGCAATTTTAGTTATTTGATTAATTCATTATACACTTTTTCTCGCTACCTACCGACCCCACTGTACCCAGCGTGCCACCCTTTTGGGGGGTAGGGTGGGCCTTACGCTAGTGCACGTTTTGTGATCACTAAACGTTTTCTATCTCAGCCATACTATTATGGTTTCATCGATGGAGACGTCATTGATTTCATTTCTACGGTGTCAATGAAATGATGATGTTCCGCGCAATCAAAAATCACGAAATTATTGTATCGCCAGCAGCATGGGCTGCGTTCCATGACTTCTTCAAGCTCCCAACCCCGCGTTGCAGTACGTTTTGTAGATGCCCACCTTTGATGTCAAAGAGTGGATCATTTGATATTTGCTTCTGAAATTTTTTGTTGGGCGCTACAAGGACAAATACGATTTCTAATTACGGAACTGTCTATTTTCGGCATATTCCTTTTTTCTCAATCTAGGGAAATTAATGCAATGACCTCGGAAACCGAAACTGAATTTCTGTCAAATATTTTTATTCTCCTCCATGATTGTATCATCCCAAGACGTTTTTGAAGATCTGTATGTATGTTCGTCTAGTGGACAAAAAATTAATGATTATGTCGTCGGAAGAATCAATGAAAGCATTTTGCTTTTTTTTATACAATGTGCGTGAAACCCTGCCCACACACATTGTATCAAAAAATATTGCTCGACAGACGGGCAGAAGTAACTTTTCTCCTGTGTTGCAAAACTCGCCTTCGGCTCGCTTCGCAAACTCGCAGTCACCAGAGAAGTTGTTTCCTCCCAGGTAGGAATTTACAACTGGGCCAGGCCTGGTCCAAGCCTGGACCAAGGCTGGCCAGACCTGTCCGAGGGTAGGCGTCCAAGCCTGGATCGGCTCTGGAATGGAACACTGGTTCAGGCTAGATTCAGAGCATTGCTTCAGACTAGAATCAATGGTTGGTTCAGGTTAGAGCCAATGCTTGATTCAGGCGAGAACCAAGGCTTCATTCAAGCTAGAGCTAACGCTTGAGTCAAGCTCGAACCAAGGCTTCATTCAAGATAGAGCCAAAGCTTGAGTCAAGCTCGAACCAAGACTTGAGTTAGGTTAGAATCAAGAACTGGTTCTAGGCTAAACCAAGCTTTGGTCCTAGGCTGAACCAGTGTTTGATTCCAGGGCCGATCCAGGATTGACTGGCGACAGTCCAAGCTAAGACCACGCCTGGACTATTGTTGATTCCTACCTGGGTAATGGCAAGGAAACGGTGACTCAAGTTCCGTAAATGTGGATTGAATTCACACTCGTTTTAACAGTCGTATATTTCTATTTTGTCGCATAAAGTTCCGATACAAAAGAAAAGTGTGAGTCGTTATGTTAACATATCTTATGACATAACGCAAAACAATTAGTCCTTCCTATGTTGAGTTGCGAGCCCTCCTTCTTTCAACGGCACCCCCATCGCGATCTGATGCTGCAGCTACCCAGGTGTTTGTGGTGGTAATGACTGCCATTTCTTTCTCTGATTTTTTATATTTGGTTTTGAGAAAGTCTGTGGAGAAGAGAATACCTTTTACAAAGTGGTATGATCATAATAGTATATTTCGAAACAAGTACAGCAAAGTGTGTCCCGTAGCGCAAGCAAGTTGATAGCACGATATGAAGACGAGGGTTATAACACGATGTGCTAAAGCACATTTTACTGCACAAGTATTGAGCAACGTTTTTTATCACAATGCGCGGACAAGTGATATATAAGTTGACACTAGATTGTCAAACTATTTATGAAGAAAATTAATATAAAAAAAACAATTACACACGTATATATAAGATGGGACGCTTTGCAATGGAATTCAATGGTTTCTACGTTTATTTCCTAATACGAAATGAAATAAATTGAATTCTGCAGAATTGTAAATGGATAAAAGTGATTAACTGACCTCTCATACACTCATAGCTGATAGTCTTGCTGAAGTTCTTCTTGCCAACACCATTAATAACACGACCAATCCCACTGTACAGAATCTGCACAGGCTTCTTAAAAAAAAGTGGGAGAATGGTTTTCGTGTCCTTTACAAAGTCAGTGGAGGAGGACGTTTCATTGGCCATGTATTCCAGCTGAAACATTTAGATATGGCATGATTTAGATATGGTATGATACATGTGATATGTACAATGGCCAGAAACATAAAAAAAAACACTTTTTAGCACATATCCCCATGTGAACCCTTTAATCCACGATCAATAGTGAATAATAGTGAACTCTATTACAATAGTGAACAAAATTGAACAATAAAAAGGGTAGTTACTTACATTTTAAATACGAACTGAATCGGTCTAGTAGTTCCTTAAATATTGCAAATTATTTCAATGTAATTACCAAAAAAGTCCGACGTTTGGTGACTTCCTCCAAATTTTCTGCATTGCCTGGATTAATGCTCTGCTCCCATCTCCCGAAGTCCTCAAGTGTTTCCACCGGAAGTTTCATGGCTAGCTTCTCCTCCACCAGCACCAAGTTTTCTCCTGGGGGCAATGTAGGATGTCTCATGGATGTCTTCAAGTTATTGGTATGATGTGTCATGTCCAGTTGATGGCATCTCCTCAAATTATGAAGCTCTAGCTTGACGTCATATGAAAGGAGGGCCGTACATGCATCCATGAGTAGCTTGTGAGCTGTTGATGATAGGTTTCTAAATCCCAAGCTTTTGAAGATTTGGAGAATTTCAGTCACAGTTTTCAACTTGATTGATCCTATATGATTAATTGCCCATTGGCGGATCCTCTGCTCTAAACTTGGCGGTACAGGATCTGCTGTTTTGAAGCCTTGAGAAACTGTTGGTCCTTCTGTTGGCTCTCCCTCGCCATAAAGTATTGACCTATCTCGTAAACTTTGACCATCTTTGTCCTTCCACAGAGAATCACCACTGAAATTTTCTTTGACATCATCTTCGAGGTTATCATGCTGCACGTCAATCCACTCATGCTGATAATCATCATCCAATTACGGGCCCCGGAAAGCTGGATCCTCCTCATGAATGTCTCGAATATAAGATTCTCGAATTTTCTTCAGAAGACGATGCTTTCTGGCTCTTTCCGTGGACTTACGCGTTTGCGGCACATACGACGTCATTTTATCAATGATGATTGTTCTTTAATCGCGATAAGAATTTAAATGATAATCATACGACACAACGTTCGACAACACTAGGACTGGGAAGAGGTTATGTTGTCGGCTGCCAGGTCTGGTTCTCCGCTGGTCCAAGACTGACTACCGAGCCTGACCATGGTAATGAAATTGCATATTGTCGAGGCTGTCCTGAAACGAACTTGGTCAAGGCTTGTCAGAGCCGATCCTTGGGTGCCAGGTCTGGTTCTAGGGTGGTCCACAGCTGATCACCAAGCCTCAATATAAACGTAAAATTCGAATATTGTCGAAGCTTGGATACCACTCTTGGACGGAGCTTGTTGCAGGCTTGAATGACCGGTCCTCGGACGCCAGGTCTGGTTCTAGGCTGGTCCAAGACCGGCCACCAACCCTCAGTAGAACCGGGAAATCGAAAAATTATCGAGACTTGGGCGCCAGTCTTGAAACAAGCTTGGTCCAGGCTTGTCATGGCCGACCCTTAAATGCCAGGTCTAGTTCTATGGTGGTCCAACACTGGTTACCAAGCCTGAATATGGCAATGAAATCGCGTATTTTCGAGGTTTGGATGCCAGTCCTGAAACAAGCTTGGTCCAGGCTTATCACGGCCGACCCTCGGGTGCCAGGTCTGGTTCTATGGTGGTCCAAGACTGGTTACCAAGCCTGAGCATGGCAATTAAATCGCGTATTTTCGAGGCTTGGGTGCCAGTCTTGAAACAAGCTTGGTTCAGGCGTGTCACGGCCGACCCCCGGGTGCCAGGTTTGGTTCTATGGTGGTCCAAGATTGGCTCCCAAGCCTGAACATGGCAATGAAATCGCGTATTTTCGACGCTTGGGTGTCAGTCTTGAAACAAGCTTGGTCCAGGCTTGTCACAGCCGACCCTCGGGCGCCAGGTCTGGTTCTAGGCTGGTCCAAGACGGACCACCAAGCCTCAATAGAACCGGGAAACCAAAGTATTATCGAGGCTTGGATACCAGTCTTGAAACGAGCCTGGAAGAAGCTTGGCACAACCAGCCCTTGGCTGCCAGGCCTGGATCTAGAGTGGCCCAAGGCTGATCACCCAAGCCTTGGACTCCAGCCGTGAAAATAGACTGGCTGCACCATCGGTACAAGCCTGACCGAGTCTAGATATGCCAAGGCTTGGTCATTCTAGGCTGTCTCACGCCTGGCCGGGTTGTTGAGGCTTGGCACTTGCCACCTGGGCTCTCTTGTGTCGAAATGTACTATTTCAACATTTAGTGATACAGAAGTTTTGGAGTAAGCGCAAACGAAGCAAATAAATGGGCGGGAGGTTTGACCCTCCGCGGCCCATAATTATAACTTTCTGATATCTGCGTGTGTGTGTACTTTCTTTCCAATCTCACATTTCTCTCAGCATAGAGCGTTCTAAATGATTTCAATTGTTTATAACGCTCTAACGCCGAAACGGTTGACACTACGAGAAAAGTAAAAAAATACAAAATATGTATTTTTTCATAAGGAACAACATTTATATGACTCATTGGTGCGTATCTATAATATTTCGTGAGATACAGCGTTATTGACAATTGAAATTGCTAATAACAATAGAAATAATTGTCATTTCACTTTGACACTCCTTTCTGGTCTGGTCACCATGGAGACGCATCGATCAAAAAACCAAACCTCAAATTGGTTCATTGGTTCTTCAGGAAACGCTCGGCAAAGTTTTGATGTCTACCGACACACACTCACACACACACGAATATATTTCAGAAAATGTGTCATCATGGTGTCAAACATCGAGAAAAGTGAAACTTTCTTGAAAATTTCACTTTTGATTTTCAGTGTGATTACAATAACTTTGCTAGATTGGGAAGTTAAAAAAAAGCCATAATTTGCACGCAACATTGAGTTTTCGAGGCTTTTCTGCCATGGGGCTCACCTTCATGATCTCAAACGAGTGATTAATTACTTTGAGTTAACGTTAAAAAACATTATTCTGAGAAACTGCCATATTGATGTCTTCGATACCGACCAAGCTTTACCGTTCGGTCAAACATGAGCTCACTCTCGGCTCATAGATGAGATTTTCCAATGGCGCCATCTCCGAGAACTAGATAGTACCAGAGAGCATTTAAAAATACTATGGCTCTCAAAACAAATTTTTCGTTTCATTTTTACTCGCTGAGACAGTCTTCTTTTCGTAGTGTAAAGAGAATATCGTTTCTCAGTGTTTTCTAAATCAAAACAAAACATGTAAAACTACTCCATTTGTGATAAGTAAGGAGACGTACCGTAAACTTCCCGCGGTTACGTGGAGATATTAACTAAAAATTAGTACCTTCACGTGACCAATGAAACCAAATAGTCACTTAGAACTTCTGATGCTCCACCCAAAGATTCAATGAGGCATCAGGATTTTAACAGCAATTAAGCAAAAAATCTGGGGCTTGCTTAAAGAATTAGGAATGCACATATAAATTTTGGTATGGGCCATACCAACTAACTTTTTAGTGATTATCGTTTGGTTCCATCAACCGGCTAAAATACAGTAACATTGTCCAGAACATTTCGTCCCTTTTGTTGTTGCGTTTAGAAATGCAATTTTTATCGATTAGCACCAGAGTAATATCATAAATGAGTGAAAAGACTCAGTACCCGCTAATAAGTTACGTAAACAGCATGTACGTGTGACCCTCGACGGGTCGCATCATGAACTTCCCGATATGACACGGCTGTGTGTGTGTGTGAGAGAGGGCGGCGAAAACTTGGGATAAATTAAGCGCCTTCATTATGAGTATTACAAGAAATTCATACAACAACAAATGTTTCTTTCTCCACGTACACTCACACACACACACACATACAGAACCCTCATCTAAAATTCATCAGAATGATGTAAACCGTCAAGAAAAGTGAAAATTTTATGAGACTCTTCATTATCTTCATTCGGTCGTTACAATAACTTTCGTATAAATCGGGAAACGAATTGTTTTAAACGCTTTGTTGCGTACATCCCGTTTATTATATATTTGTCGCCAAGTTTGGGGATTTGAAAGTTGAAACTTTTTCTTCTTTTTTTGCAATAGATGCTGTGTCAAATTCACTCTCATATGATTGCGAATTGGTTAGAAGCCGAGTCGAAAGATGAGTCGGTCGTAGTTTTCCCTATGTCTGCAAAAAGGACGATTTCTTTTCTCTTCGGCTTTTTTTCGCCGTTTATATCCAGCGACTTAAGTCTTCAATGTCTTCACCACATTTTGAGGATGACAGGAGTCTTCACGATGTCAACTCGTGTCGTTCCATTTGGTTTTTCGGGTGAAGACAGAGAACGACAAAACGACTATTTGCTATGACAACTTAATCGTAACGATTACAGCCGTCCACGCGTATGCGTGTGCCTTCCGGTAATCCCGGGGCTGTGAGACAGGTATAAGGGTCTGAAAACCATTAAAATCATAAAAATGTTAACAGGAGAATTTGATGTTCTTCCATAATGTTTGACATACATATAGCCACAACTTGCAATATTGAGTTACGGAATTACTACTGTCACTGGAGATTCCCGCAGGTGGGTAAGGGTTTGGAAATTACACTTGCCGGCAGTGTCCCACGGGGCTACTCGGAAGCGTTGGACCAAGACCACCGCAAAAAATTAGTGCTGGGATCATATTTGAATGCGTGGGCCCTTTCTCTCGAGAAATACGAGGCTGGGAATTAATCAAGGGCGACATCCGGCTACCAGAGATGATTATGATGGGAAAGTCATTCATTGTTTTAGGCAACATATTTCAGTTTCAATTTGAATTTTCACCCAAAACAAGGTGGATATCCATTTTAGTATATGCTTCGTACGAAATAGGCGAGGCGCTGCTCACTCTGGAAATCATCGAACCACTCGGTGAGGAATCAAAAAAGAAATCACAAGAAATTAGCGAAGTCATTGGAGATCAACTTATTTCTATTTTCAGTTAGGAATTCTGGAAGTCGTTGGAAATCAATGGAAATGCCATATATATATATATATTTGAAATAGTATGTTGTGTAAGGGGATTTTTCCAGGTGTTTCACCAGGACAATCCACCGAACTACATAGTGCCGTGTCTAACGCACATAGCTGGGCGCCAGTCCAACTTCTCCGGAGTTCCCACGTGGGAAAATAAAAATGACCCAAACCTGGCACAGGCCTGGCGGCCAGGCGGGCGGGGCTCGGGCTCCGGCCCAGGCTTGTTTGAGGCCTGGAGTGATAACAGTGGGCCAGACCTGGCTGCCAAGTCTTGGCCAGGCACGTTGCCAATGTACCCCCATGCACAATTTGCGTATATTTAATTAAACTTAATAAAAAAACCAACTAATCAACGCTTGTTTTTTTGTATTAAATGCATAAATATTCCCTGTTTTTTGCCCAATAAAAAAAAAATCAACTGAAGAGCGGGATCGAATTCGGGTCATTCCGGTTTCACACCTTACCACTCAACCACCACATGACTTGACTTGAAAATTGTTTATTAACATTTGTCATATATACATACTATATACAGTATTAATATCTTAAGTGCTACGCTCTAGATCACCAGCCGTTGGCTTTATATCTAATTTGAACGAAATGTAACCTAATTTTTCACTATTACAGATATTTGTGATTATTTACATGATGCCTCGATATAAGGAAAAATGACTTCTAAAAAACCTTATAAGTAATGGGTGCATGAGGGGCGGGGGAGAAAGGGATATATGGAAAGGTGGGACAAAACAGGTGGTCAGCGGGACCAATTGGATTTCATGTCAATATTGATGTTTTGGAGCTGGGGATTAGGATGGGATTGTCACATAAATTTAAATGTCTCATTGATTCTATCGATGAATTCACCTATGGCTGCCATGCCGAGCGTATCGTGTATCTCCACGATAGTGGTTCTTCTTTCAAAATTGCCTATTATTCGGAGAAATTTATTTTGGATAACTTGAAGATGATTCAAGTGGATTTTGGCTGCATTGTGCCAGGCGGGACAACCATAAGTGATAGTAGGTCTGATTAACCCTTTGTATGCAGTGAGTTTTAGGGATTGGCTAAGCGCAGGAGATTTTAGCAGATTATATAATCTTATTAGAATAATTTTTGTTTTCAGCTTAACTTCGTCTATGTGTTTTTTCCACAGGAGTTAATCAATATGTAAACCTAAGTATTTAACAGAGTTCAGAGGAGTGATTTTATCGCTACGAATAGTCAAGGTGTGATTGGCCTTGGAGCTAGTAAATAAGATTGCTTCTGTTTTGGCAGTATTTACTTGAATTTTCTATTTCATGAGCGCACTGATTGTAAGAGCAGGTGCGTTTTCGACTCTTCTAACAGCTTTATTTATCGATTTGCTACCTGAGTATAGAGTGATGTCATCAGCATAGCCAGCGATAGATACATTTCTAGGAATTCTGCTAAAAACAGAAGCAATGTACAGGTTAAAGAGTACGGGGGAGAGGATAGCCCCTTGTGGGACCCCTGCGACTATTTCAATTTTAGCCGAAAGCGAAGTTTCGACTCGAACTCGAATATATCTATTTGAAGAATATGATAGTAAAATTTTACATACATAATTAGGTACATTTAAGCTGTTGAGTTTATATATAAGGCCTGCGGGCCAAACAGAATCAAAGGCCTTCTCGCTGTCCAGGAGAAGAAGAACGGTATCTTCTTTTCGATCTTTTGCGGATTTTATGTCGTTTGTAGTTCTGACCAGCTGGTGGCAGGTCGAGTGTTGTGAGCGGAATCCAAATTGATTCTCAGGCATTAGTTGTAACTCTTCTATAGGTTTTTTGAGACGAGCTAAAATTATTCGCCCAACAAGTTTAGCCAATATTGGTAGGAGGCTAATAGGCCTGTAGCTCACCGGATACGAGGGGGCCTTTCCAGGCTTGAGAATCGGTATGATCACCGCTCCTTTCCAGAGTTCCGGGAAATATTATTTAAGGAGGCATGCATTATATATCTATGTTAGTAGGCTTATGGCTTTAATCGGGGGGTTTTTTAGTGCTATGTTGGGAATGTTATCGACACCCGGGGCTGATTTGTTTTTTAGTGTTTTGATGGTGGAAATGATTTCACGGGGATTTGTGAGGAATTTAATGGGAGTTTCGATAGGGGCTTTGAGGATAGTTTTTTTCACATGACCAGTGACTTGTTGTTCAAAAGATTTGTTTCCTCGGGAGGCCGATAATTTGTGGATATTTGCGTAGTGTTTACACAGTGTATTAGCCTTTTCATGGTCTTCCGTGGAGATCGTGTTATTGGATTTGAGTATGGGAACTTTGCTTTTGCCGGTGTTATTAAAATATCTCATAATGACAGGTTATGTCTGTCTTAACAAAAACGATAAGAAATATTAATCATGGTCAAATTTCTTAATTAACAGGTAACAATATTAAAAAGTTTTTTCATTCCGATATTTGCAATTCCTCAGTTTGTAATGATTTCTCTTTTTGTCTATTAGAAATAAAAACTTGCCCCTGATGATTACTCCGCAAAGGGATGTCAAAACGTTGGGCCTTCCATAAGAATTTCTAATTATTTCAACTCAGCTATTTGACCGCATAGGCCATTCTTCCCACTCTACAGTTATTAAAATATTTTGCTACCCGCCAAATTGAGTGATCTTTTAAGTTTATGCTTCTAAGTTTGTTGTCCCAAGATGATTGTTTCCTTTCGGTTAATTTAATTCTGATTTTTTTGATCAGCTGATTGAGTTCGGATTTAAGGAAGCGATTTCGCGGTATTTGCCATCTTGACCTAATATAATTTTTGAGTTTCATTAAGAAGGCTATTTCGGATGGGAGAGGAGTATGGGTGGAACTGGATGAGCGGATGGGAGTGGCGGAATCCAGGGCTGTTGGAATGATTTTAGTGACATTTGTTATGTGTTTATCTATTGCTTCAGTGTTATTACATGACGGGTTTGGTGTAGAAATATCGTCATTTAGGATGTCCTTGAAATTTTTCCAGTTGGTTTTCGCGTAGTTTAAAATTTTTGATGGCTCTGGTGAGGTTGGTTTGCCAAATAGGGAGAAAAGCAGTGGTCAACCACCACATAATCCTTGTTACGATATGTTAAAAATCGCGATATAACCCTTAGTTACATTATCTTTCAATTTCTTAATTTTATCCATCGATTAGTTCAATGAATGGATTTGCAATTAAATTGTTGTGATTAATTTGAAATTTTTAATAAAATAATGAGTGGATAATTAAGCCCTGGCCGCCCATCCTCAGCCCAGCATTGGCCCAGATGCGGCAACCAGGGCTTCCACCAAAACCTGGCTACGAACTTCGGCCACTGTTTGGCCCAAGGCTTGACAGCCCAAGCCTGTTCCAGAGCCAGCCCGTTTCCTGAGCACTGGAGTTTCCTACCTGGATAAGGGGACTCATTTATTCACAATATATGAATAGATTCTAGGTGACGCGTAGAACAATGACTTTCTACATATTACCCAGAGAAAAATACCCAGAGGACTTGCGACGTGGCCTCTCGCAATGCCGAGCTGGCATCAGCTTGTCACGGTAGAGGGGCGAGGTCCACCAAGTCCGGAGTGTATCATGACGCGCCTTTTCAGGACGTGGCACAGCAACAACGTATAATGGCCTTTTTCACGGGTACTATCCGTGTTTTCCATTAGAGATATTTCTATCTCTATGATGGTTCTTTCTTCTCCTAGGTAGCTCGACTCTAGGAGAAGGTCCGGATCACTTGCGTATCCTTCGGGGCCCCTCAGGGCTTGGGACGTCAAGCGGCTGATCTGACCAAGGGGTTATCTCCCAACCTCCTTACGACCACCCACACTCTTGACCACCAATTACCGCACTATCAACGCGAGTTACTTGCCCTTATTACTAACCTGGTGGTGCGTGTTTTGACTGCCAGAAGCTCCTCATTCTCGTCGACCGAATCACGGCTCCCTCAGGGGTTCAATGGGGGCTCAGATAACTCTGAGAAGCGAGAGGTTTGTATTTCTCGTCTCAAAGAATCCGTTTTCTCTAATCGGGAGATGCAGGTGCATTCAGGCGTTTTGAGTACATTGTGCTACATCACAAAAATGGATCCAAACCGCAGCAATTCATTTCAATAAGCACATGTTTTATCGCATAATTTCGTCATCAAATTGGACGCTGAATCATCAACTGTCAGTCCTCATTATGTTAGAAACATTTTGAAATTCAATAATTTTTTTAATCCAATGGCATTTCATCATATTACCACTGAAACTATGGATGATTTGGAATGTCGAGCCAAAAATAGTATAAAGCTATTTTTGAAGCCAGAAGACAATCGAGCTTCATTCTATGGACTTTATCACACGTCTCCATCTAAATTCCAATTCGTGCTTGGCGATCGACACTTGCTGGCAGAGCTAGTTCAAGTCGTATGCCCGGAACCATTAGACGTTTGGAAATCGTCTGTGCCGCAAACTTTTACTTCAAGACAGGCATTCACAGACCTCGGCAGAGACACTATTCATCCTTCAGTTCATGCATCTGCAGGTGATGAATCTATTTCACTGCCTAAAGCAAAAGTAGAGGTAGAGGAGGACGCAAGTTATTGGTTAAAATGATTAAAACTCACCTCAATAGAGAAGCGTCGAACCTCGAAAAGGCGGCAATATCTGTGCAAAATATTCAGATTAAAGTGTCAGTACAGGAAAATTAGGGAGCAGACGGTTTATTCCCAGAGTCACATTTTTATTAAACAGATGTAATCTGTATTCATTGTTCACGCAAAACAACAATAAAACAAGTTGGAAATGCTGAAAACCGGAGTTGGTTTTATCCTATTATTGCGACACATGAATACTTTCCACTCAGATGTGAGCTTGAAACCAAAGACTAAATGATCAAAGCGTTCGACTGATTCCTTCGTACAGGCCTTTGGTAAATCCAGAAAAATTTCCGAGCGAAAAACTCCTACCACAACTTTTAATGACGATGTGATCCCTAAATCTACCGACTTGACTCCAATACATCATTCATTAGAACGTGATAACGAGCTGAATGAAAGATCCGTAGAATTATCCGATGTACCTGAAGCGTATTTGGATTACTGACTCTCGAGGTCAATCTATTTTCGCGGTCATTAGTAGTTACTTGGATGGAGTACGTAGTTCCATGCCTTCGCTAAGGCTGGACGATGACGACGACCTTAGGTAAGCCTTGGCTTCGTGAGGCTGAGTGATCTCAGGCTCTATACAGGATCGGACGAATCTGATCACGCCGAGCCTCAGCAGCTCAAGTCTCACTTTAGACTCGTATGACCGTTGACGTACTCATGCCGGGCCAGCTGAGCCTGAGATCACTCTCATGAAGCTGATGTCCACACTTAGTTGGGAGAACTAAGGCTGAGCAAAGCATCTGTCAGGCCTCGATTGCCAAGGCCAAAATTTCTAGTGTTTTGTGACGGAATCCGCCCCGGGAATTCTGTCGCTCAACCAGAACCGCCATTTGAAAGGCGGAAGTACAGCTCCCTAATAGACTCCGGTGGTCGATAGGGAGCTGCCACCCGCCGGACAAATGCGGCACGTCCGGTGCTCAGCCTCGTGGACGTTCCATTCGCTCACGGACCGGCACACGCGCAACACCTCTGCTCTTGCCACAAGTGGTTTAATTACCCCTCGTGGCTCCGGAGCCATGCAAATTAAAATGCGGGAATAAACTTTATTAATTTGACCGTTTTCGCGCATTCAATGCATGATCATAATAATAAACTCGACCCCTCGAGACAATGCGATTTGTCTCGCACATTCGCGTGTGTGTTATTCCGCGCCGCGAACCAAAATATGAAACAATCCATTGTTCGGGAATTGAATTGGCTCGATTGCATGCTACATATTTCGCATCACGACGGCATTTCAAGACAATGACGTCACCCGCGAGACAATGCCGATTGTCTCGCTTGTTGTGGATGATGTCACCTGTCGTGACAAATATTAGAAAATTTGCCGCGTGAGTTTTTCGTGAATTTCATGAATAATTCGGGACTTATTTTTCCCAGTTCTTTTTTATACTCTGTCGATTATTTTGAGGATATTTCGGGATATTCTCCTTGTGCTTTTATATTATTTCGATTATTTTGGGGATAATTTGGGATATTCCCCCTGTGTTTTTATATTATTTCGATAATTTCGGGGATAATTTGGGAGCTATTATCCCTGTTTTTGTTATATGGTTATGGGATTGCGCCGGTAATTCGGGAGATATTATCCCTGTTTTTGTTATATTGTTATGGGATTTCGGGGATAATTCGGGAGATATTATCCCTCTTCTTTTTATCTTGTTATGGGGTTTCGGGGATAATCCGGGAGATATTATCCCTGCGTTTTTTTATTGTTTTGGGATTTCCGGGATAATTCGGAAGATGTTATCCCTGTTATTGTTATATTGTTATGGGATTTCGGGGATAATTCGGGAGATATTATCCCTGGTTTTGTTATATGGTTATGGGATTTCGGGGATAATTTGGGAGATATTATCCCTGTTTTTGTTATATAGTTATGGGATTTCGGGGATAATTCGGGAGATATTATCCCTGTTCTTTTTATCTTGTTATGGGATTTCGGAGATAGATTCGGGGATAAATCCGGAAAAAATTTTCCCTGCTCTTTTTGATACTATTATGGGAATACGGGGATAAATCGGGAGACATTTTCCCTGTTCGTTTTATATGATTACGGGATTTTAGGAAGATGTCGGGATTCATTCTCTGTTTACCACGCGCAATTCTAGTACTACCTCGGAGATTCACTTTGTGTTGCTGATACGATTACGGATGATTGTAGGAAGCTTCGGCAATTGGTTCTCCGCTTTCAGTCTTAATGCGCGTGATTTGGGGAAAACCTTCGGAGGTTAATCCTCTATTTCCGACGTGATCACAAGTGGTTTACGGAAATTTCGGAGATTATTTCTCCGTTTCGAGATTCTTACGCGTGACTCTGAGAAATCTCGGAAATTATTTTTCTCTGTCAGATATGATTGCTCGTGATTTTAGGAGTACTTCGGAGTTTATTTCTCTATTTCCGATATTATTACGCGTAGGAAAATCGCGGAGATTGATTCTCTGTTTTCGAACATGGTCACGTATGAGTTTAGGAATGACTCAGCAATCAATTCGCGGTTTTCGTCGATACCCATATCGCAAGCTTAATCCACATATCGTAACCCTCGTCCGTTTTAAGCAGTTTTTTTTTATTGGATCATCTCTCGCCTCTACTGGAGGCATAATCAGTATTTCCCTCTCCGAAAAAGGTATGGTTCGGGGAAAACTCCAGCCAGCCTAGTAGAAGATGTATCGCTATGTATGTTTAGATGAATAAATACCATGAGACTTTCCCGATTTGATTGCGAAATCTTTAGAGCTCTGTTACGATCCCCAACTTTAAACCCGACCCTGTCTACCATAACCCACATCCTGAGCAGCGTGGGGCATGCCGCTCATCCTTCCCTATCCGGTCCCCCTTTCTGACCATTCCTCTTCAGTTTAGCGATAAGTTCCACGCTTAGTTAGTAAGATTGCGTTAAGTTGAGTTGCGTTAGAAGCCCTCGTTTGTACATTTTCCGTAAAATGTACTGGCGCCCAATTTCCAGTTAGAAGGAGAAGATAGAGGGAATCGTAGGGAAGAGAGGGCGAAGGTGCGGACATTTCCTTGCCCTGAGAAATGTCACGTCACAGTTTTATTTATATTTCCTAAGAATCAACTTAAATCGACTTATTACATGGATAATGTCATTCCATTATATTTCTCAAATTAAACCGCTCAGGGACTTGTGTGAACATGCGTAGGCAGAGGCTGTACTCGCTCACACTTAGATTAGCTTCAGATCAGCCTCATGAAGTCAGGGTTTATAGGGGGCTGGTTTAGACATTACTAGTATTAATATTTTTATTTTAAAAACGTAAATAGATGTTTCCATGAAAATTATTGGACGTCATTTTTTGGAATTTGTTTCATGGATTGTTTTTGAGATAATCAAATCAAAATACAGCGGAAGAATCTTAACGAATCATCAGCTAAGAATTTTTATAGAAAAACAAAAATTTAGTAACTTGTTTTTATGAAATATCTTGTAATAAAATGACCAGTTAATAATCAGTAATAATGCGAAGAAACAAATGAAATGTTCAAATTTCGGACAAAGGGTAAACGGAATTCTGCTAGAACTTCAATAGAATTCTTTTAGACTTTCAATAGAATTACCGAAAAAGAAAATACAAGTGCTCGGTTTTCTTACTCAATTTTGTCATGTGTGTTGGTTCTCCGTATTTGTTTTTTAATTCATTAACTTTCTTTCTTTAAATTATCAGCGACAATTCGTGCGAAATCAAATAGCGAAATTATTTTATAGCTACACTGAGACACTTGCCCACTGTTGCTCCAAAATGAAAAAGAAATCGTCGTATCATAGAGTTAAAAAATTCCTTGATTTAGAAAAAAAACAAAAAGTGATGCAGATGAAATACTCGGTGAACAATATAATATTTCGCATTCTGGCTCTGGAGATTATGGAACTGTTAGTGAGAGCGATGAAAACAACAATTTTATGCGGAAGCGCAACTGAAGATAACCTCAACGAGAGCACGCCGAAATGCGCTGGTTCAAGTTTTGACAATCACTATGAGGAATGTGATGTAACACCAAGTTCAGAAAGATCATTTAATAATGAAGAGCTTGTTCCGTGTGAGGAAAATGTTCTCTCTTTTAGAGAAAAACTTAAAAACTGGACAGTGAAAAATATTGGGAACATGGATTTGATATCAGTGACTGGACTGCTCAAGGTATTAAAAGACGAGGGATATCACGACTTGCCATCATCTGGGGAGACCCTTCTCGGTTACAAACATTCTATAAAAAGTCAATCAATGATCTCTAAGCCGAATACTCTCGGTCAATACGTCTACTTGGGAATTAAGAAACGTTTGGAGCAACGTCTATCCTTTGGAATGTACAATGAGCCTGAAGTTCGCGTCTTGGTCCACATAGATGGGATGAGTTTGTACAAGGTGACAAAAGGCCAGTTGCGGCCCATAATCATGAAAATTTTTCATCCTGATTACGACTGTTATCCTTTTGTTATTTCCCTCTTTTATGGAGACTCCAAGCCAAGAGATGTCAATGATTTTCTGCGAGATTTCGTTGAAGAATCTGTCGAGCTGACTATCATAGGTCCAACCGGCTACTCATCTTGTGAGAGATGCACAATTCCCGGTATTACTAAGCAAAAGCGCAGGGTATTTCCAAAAACTTGGCCAAAGCGTACCAGAGATACATTCATCGCCAAAACTGATGAACAACATCACTTGAAGAATTGCAAAATTATTCTTCTGCAAATACTTGGATTTCATCCTGTTCGACACGTTCCGCAGGACATAATGCATTTATTTTTGAATGTAGTTAAGACGTTAATGGCAAAATGGCTGGATAGGAGTAGCCAATATAGAATTTCCATTACGAAATTTCGTCTATTGAAGTCATTGCTCGATAGCATAAAAACATGCATCCCCCTGGAATTTCAAAGAAAAGAATTCGATGCATATCAATATGGCCGGTGGAAAGCAACTCAGTATTCCTTCAGGCTGCTTTATATTGGACCAATTGTTTTGAAGCCAGTGCTACCAGATGACGAATACCTGCATTTTTTGCATTTGCACGCACGATTTCGATTATTGTGCAGCTCTGAATTAGCTGTGCCATGTGCTGACGAGGCTGATGCATATCTGAGGACGCTCACATCTTTACTCCTAACATACTATGGAGATGCGTGTCAAGTATTACAAATGCATATCCCCATACACGTGGTGGATGATGTGAAATATTTCCTGGCTCTACTTACAAATTACTCCGCATTTTGGGGAGAAAATTTTATCGGCAAATTTAAGAATCTCATCTCCAGTCACACCAGGCCAGTACCCCAAATCGTTAATCGAATCAATGCCCAAGAATGCTCTGATACTATTATTAAAATGAAGAAGACTGCAATAATCAGTGATTTAGTTCTGAAGAAGAACTCCAGGACTTGTGAGATCAATGGATGTCGATATTCAGTGAAATTGAAGCAAATGATCCTTGGAGACCACTTCCCTAATAATGTGATAATTATCTAGTAGAGCCATTATCTACATTCAGGGAATCTTCGTGAAGAAAAAGGAGCACAGAAGAGGAACTATACCAGAACATACCTACATTGAGGGACATGAAGATGCAGGGCAATCAAATATTTTTATTCATCCTTGTCCATCATCTCACGTTGGAATTCCCAAGATTGTGGGGTTTCTCAATCAGTCGTGTCGTTCAGGGCTAATCGAATTAAGTGTAAATGTGTGCTTGTGAAAGTTATGGACGAATTTTACCCTATATTCCTCTTGCACGTGTGAACTAATGGACTTTCATTGTACTAATAGGATAAAAACAATAATTCAGTTTTTAAAAAAGCGAGAGAACACTGAAAACTACTAGCAAAACTTCTCATATTCGACCAGCTACCGATTGTCTACTAATGAGGGATTTTATTAAAAATTATCAGACATTTTTCATTGTGATCTCCGAAAACTAATCGAATCTATGTATTTTTAACTGATTAACCCAACGAGTGTAATTTATTCTGCAATGCTTTATTTCTTTATTTCATACAACTTATCAATAAAATAATAATTAACAAAAATAACTACAAGTGAATGCAAAAAACAATACAAGCTATTCGGGATTTTTTCGGCCAATTCAGAAAATAACGACGTCACGGGCCAAGTACTTTGTGTTTAATACTGTTGGAGAAGTGGGTGCCTGCCCACTTGCTGTCATCTACCTCAGCTTTGCAACAATTTTGAAATCAGTATTACCACATTGGCACCAAATGTACCCCCCTCTGATCGGTGGCACTTTTTTTTTTCAATTTTGCAGCCACATATTTACGATACAAAAAAATATGGTTTCTCTCTTCTCGTTTATGCTTATATCAAAAACAAAAATCAAAACAACTCGTAAATCGAAGTTCAAAACTCTAGTACCGAAATCAACCATTTGAATCTTGAATCGGACCCCGCGAATGTAGAAACGACATGTGGCCGCGTAGCGGCCGTATGTACAAGTCCTAGCATATCAACAATTGAAGAGTATGTAAGATACAATATTACAATAAAAGGTAATATTAATTAATAGGGTCCAATAAAAGAAATGCACTCCTAAATACTGGAAATTTCATCCTCAGTGAATTAGAACGTTTGGATGCCCCAAAATTATGGGCAGGTAAATGAATATTCAAAATAAAATCATTTGAAACTTATAAATGGCTTTTTCAATGGTGATCCGTTTCCTTTTTCCCCGTTCTTTTTGAATTTAGATTTTTTATTTCGAATGTTAAGGATTCAATTTTGAATTTTACTTATTAGATTTCGAATTGTGAATTATAAATTGTGGATTTTTGAGTTAAAATTTAAATTACCAATGAACGTATTGCTAGTCCTCGGCAACAAGTCTTTGGGAGACACGGCGGAAAACAAATGCAGCTGCACAGGCATTATCGTTCGTACTACTGTTAATTTTGGAATAATCCACAGTTGCATGCCAGTAGTCATGCAATTACATGTTTTGATAGCAAATTATGCGTATTTGTAGTATTATTTATGCCAATTACGCAGTGCTTTCATCTCCCACGAGAGTGCGTTACAGTGAACGACGCCACTCAGAAATGGCGGTCGTCCTCCGTGCATGTACGCGTCTGTTTTTCAACCGAACATTTTCTCATGATTTATCGATGGCCGGTTTTTAGTAATATTCGAGATAAACATGAAAGACTGTCTGTAAATATCTTTTTTGCAAATTGTGATGTTCAAAGCAGAGATTTGCAGTGTAACGTATTCACCAATCTCCAATTCGAGCCGTGAAATATTTAGGTTATTAGTGCAAGCCACGTTGGTGCAGAGAAAATAATAATAATATCGAATTAAACATTCTTAGATGAGCATATTTATATTTAGTGTCTCGAAATTTCAATGAGGAAAACGAAACGTCATCCAATGTGCTGTGAAAAAATTGGTCAATTCCTAATGACCTATACGGCTTCAAAGTGAGAGGGAGAAAAAAAAACGACTCAGTGACTTTAATAAGTGCTGTATATCAAAAGATTACAACTGAGATAATGGACGACTATTCTCACGCCGTTGTGGAGTTCCCAACCGAGACATGCGGAGAAAAGAAATCAGTGGAACTACTCGCTTCTCAATGACGGAGCATGGGAATGTCTTTTTCCACCGAAAAATGCTTGGACTCGATTGCACGAGTCGGCTAAAGAAGGAAAGAGACCCGAGAAAGGTTGGATAAAGTACAAAGAAATCATTGGTTTTGCATGGGCAGGTGGTGAGGCTTTTTTAATTTATTTTTGTGCGATTTTCCTTCGACTTTCAATATTTAGAGTGATTTACCGAAAAAAACTTCCCAGAAGATTTTGAGTGTGGAATGCGCAGCCTCAAGATATGATTCGTAAGGCGAGATATCGTATCAGGAGAATTGGAAGTGGAGGACAGACGTGAAGTTCGTGCTTTGTCCAGGAAACAAGCGAAAGTCATACTGAAAAATCGTCAACATTCTCCTATCGTAGAAGCCAACGAGAACAATGAAGCAGATGTCAGCGATGCTTCAGAATGTGCTGGTGAGTATTTATTTACTTTCTTTTTAATTCGAAGATGGAATTTTCTTTATCTGTGAGCCATGATAATTTTACTATAATTCATAATTATGTCAGAGCTGAAAAAGAGAAAGAGATTTTCGGATGGAAACAACAAAAAACGTAAACGTCGGATGAGATTGAGTTCTTCTGGAAATGTCGATGATCACGAGGTGGCTTCATGTTCCAAGAAAGATGATTCTCTCAACAGCCCAGGTGAGTTTTTTCAATTTTCCCCTTACATTCCTATCTATTATCTTGCATTTGCCATTCCTTTTCTATTTCTCTGAGACTGGTGGAAAAGCTAAATCACTAACTCGACGAAAAGATGGTAATACTTCTGCTTCAGGATGCCATTCATCATTTTTTGATGATAGCCCCCATGTTAAGCATGTACCCGTGGATCCTGGTGGTGGTCTCCGTCATGATGGAAAAGAAAACATACCGACTGGGACAAGAGGAAATTTAGAAGTCGACATAAATAAATCTCAAAGTTCTCTTCGAAAATCGAAAATGAAGATGAGACGTGCCGAATACGATGCTCGTTTTAAAGAACTCCAGGAGAGAATCAATACTCCTGATAGGCATGTCGGGGCTTTGGCGCAGTGGTAGAGTATCTACCTACTCCTCCAAAGGTCCTAGGTTCGCGCCTGGCCCCGGAGATTATTTTTCAAAAATATTTTCTCAAAACAATTTCCGACCGATGCAGGAACGTATGTACTATCGGCAATAGCCATAAAAATGAGACCGTTTGGCCGAGCGGGAACCTAACCCGACGCAGGGGGGGGGGAGGTGGGTCCATCATAGGCGCCGGCTATCATAGAAGAGGGGTTTCTGGAGGTTTACCCTGTGTTTAGAAATACCATGGCCTAAAATGGCGCAAGTCGGCTCCAGCCGCACGGGTGGGTGTTCGGTACGCCCCCTGAAGGAATGCTTACACGGCCACTACCCGGGGCGTACAAATGAGAGGGACGGAGAAAAGAAAACTCCTGATCGGCAATTTCTGGCTGATTATATTAATTTAAAAATGGAAATGCTCCAGGAGAATATTCTACACAGTGTTGATTGTGCAAAGAGGAGCTCATCATCTGATATAAAAAATCATCTCAAAGATTTTAAGACCTCAGTGGCATCCGACCAAAAGGATTCTGGACTCAGTACTCCATCGCTTGAGACTATTCTCGACGTCTCTCTTCCTCTCCAAGTACTTGGAGAATTTATTCGATTTGAACAGTCTCTTGATCCTGTACCCCAAGAAGACGAGGAAAGGAAAACCGAGGCACTGAAGAAGCAGGACGCACTGATGGAAATTTTTCGTGGGTTTATACTGAAAGTTAGATTTAAAAAAATCGGTTTACATAATTATTGCAGCTGTCTTCGATCCAGATGTGCAAATGCACTGGAGTGGGATAGGTCGAGTAACGAAACGAGAAGGAAAACGAGCTTTTAACGAGATTCTCTCTTACAAAGGCATGGAGAAAGTTTTATTCACACGATTTCTCGGTGATTCTTGCCAAACGATCACAAGCTAATATTCAGCTGGAGTGAAGGGCAGGAAAGGAGCTTCGGACAGTAAAGGGTAAACATTCTTTGCTGTGTGTGGAGGACTCAAGGTAATTCATTGTTTTATTCAAAACGATATATTTAATTTGCTGCAAAGTAAATTGGGAGAAGAGATGATAATTGATAAATGTTTTCGTTACGAAGAGAAAGATCCGCGGGACAATTGCGACGAGTAGTCCGTCAGGGTGGTTACGGAGAGTCGAGTGTACCTGCACTTCATGCACAATTTAAAACATTATAAAGCAATATTATGGAGTTTCAGAGATTTTAAGGAGTATTATCAGGGATATTTGAAATTTTCATAAAAACCCCAGCATGATTAATAGAATTCAAGTCAATTTGAAAATTTAAAGTGATGGAAAGTTTGTGCAAATTTCAGAAAGGGGAGGATAAACGCTCTTTGATCTGTGGAGGACTGGAGCTCATTTATTAATTTTTTCGCTTATTAAAAATTTTATTTTTCTATTTAAAATGATATATATCTCGTTAATGGGGAAGAAAATTGATAGAACGATGAACTAATGTTCATTAATGTGTAAGCATTTTTTAAGGGGTGACAACTAATAAGTTCTGCACTGAAAGCTTTTTTCAGTTACTACAATTTTTTTCATTATCAAGTTATATTGTGAAACGAAACGAAAAGTCTTGTATGTGAGACGTATTGCATATAGTTTCCAAAAAAAATTGTTTCATGCACTATATTTAAGGAAGAAGAACATTACAATAGTAAAAAACAAGGCTGCATGTGATTCGTTTTTTTTTCTTTTTTTATTTGAAATTTTGTTTTTTTATTTAACATGATATATATTTCATTTGTTGAAAAGAGACTGGAAAGGAAGGTACTCATTAATGAAAGTTCTTCTTTCTTACGGGGTGATAGCTAATAACTTCTGCACCAAAAATTTCTTATAGTATTCAATTGTTTTTAATTATCAAGTTATATGGTAAAACGAAACGAAAGGTCTTGTATGTGAGACGTATTGTATAGAGGTTCGAAAAAAACGTGTTTCACGCAGTACATTTAAGGAAGAACATTACAATAGTAACAGAAGAGGGCTGGAGGTGATTTGTTTTTTTCTTTTTTTATTTGAAATTTTGTTTTTTTATTTAACATGATATAGATTTCATTTGTTGAAAAGAGAATGGAGAGGAAGGTGCTCATTAATGAAAATTATTTTTTTTACGGGGTGATAGCTAATAACTTCTCCACCAAAAATTTCTTTTAGTTATTAAAATTTGTTCCATTATTGTGTTATGTTGTGAAACAAAACAAAAATCCGATCTGAGACCTTATCGTTTGTGACGTGACATTTTGCATGTGCAAGACATCACTCACCTTCGCCTCGCTTTCCCTTAGTGGAAAACAAAATAATAAAAAAACTTACTTAACCTAAACTTAAAATTTGGGCGCCAGTTAGTTTGTACGCCGAACCAACAACGCGAGAGTTTCTAACTCAACGCAAAATTCTCAAAACACGACATTCCTCGAAACGCAAATCCTCAAAACACAAAAGTTAAAACAGAAAAGGCGCTAACGTTACTTACCGTAACCGCAGACCCGACTTATCTCGAACATATGTTATCTATCTTAACTAAACTAGACCTAAGGGAAAGGATGCGGTATGTCCCGCGCTGCTCAGGAGGTGGGTTATGGTAGGGGGGGTGGGTCGAGATGTTGGGGAATAATTGGATTCAAAAGAAAACGTCTAAATAAAGCATAAACTCGGAAAGCTAAAGTCTCAAAATTCTGTATTTGCTTCTCGCCGAAATATACAATCTCCAAACTTTCAAATTCCAATTAGTTGAGTACACGAAGCTCACGTGGTATCCCCTTAAAATCAGGTCGAATTCAACCCGAAAGAACCAAATCGAACTACAATCGCGATCGAACCTAGAACTAACTAGTTTACCGACATCCCGGTCGAAATTTATCCTCCCGTACAAATAAAAGAGACACAAAAGCAAAATCAGAACCGCACATGTGGCGATAGTTTGTCGACTTTTCAGTCGAGAGAACTATGAATATTCTAAATCCCAACAAAATCTGTAAATCTTAGTAATTTATTGAATTTTCAGTCAACCGGGACCGATAGCTTATCGACTTTGCGGTCGAGATCTCTCATAATCCAAAATTCAGAAAACTCGCAAAATCTCTTTTTTTTTTATTAAAACTTCTAATTATTTATTAACGCAATATTCGATTTATTTATTTTAACAGCATTACGCCAAAAGGATTCATTTATTTAAAACATAATCTAAATTTATTAATGAACTCCAAAAAAACGATTTTATTCCCGAAATTAACTAATACAAAAAGAATCATTTAACGAACAACATAGCTCATCGACATTCCGGTCGAGATTGCATAATTTGATACTAACAAAAATTTAGTTAACAAACAAAATAGTTATCGACATTCCGGTCGATATGATTTACTCTGACAACAAAAAAATAGCGATTAATGGCCCAACAATAGTTTACCGACATTCCGCTCGAAATAATATAATTTGGTAACAAAAACCATATTAATTAAAGGTTCAAATAGTTTATCGAGATTCCGGTCGATATAATATAAGAGCACAGGGGAATATCCCCGAAATAATCGAAGGAGTATAAAAAAATAACTGGGAAAAATAAGTCCCGAATTGTTCATGAAATGCACGAAAAACTCACGCGGCAAATTTTCTAATATTTGTCACGACAGGTGACATCATCCACAACAACCGAGACAATCGGCATTGTCTCGAGGGTGACGTTATTGTCTCGAAATGCCGTCGTGATGTCACCCGATTTTCCGAAGGTCGTTGCATTAGTCCTAAATTTTCGCGAAATATGTAGCATGCAATCGGGCCAATTTAATTTCCGAACAATTGATTGTTTTACATTTTGTCTTCGCGTTGACAAATCGCATTGTCTCGAGGGGTCGAGTTTATAACTATGATCATGCATTGAACGCGCGAAAACGGGGGGAGGGGGTCAAATTAATAAATTTTATTCCCGCGTTTTAATTTGCATGGCTCCGGAGCCACGAGGGGTAATAAAACTTGCCTTGGTAATTAGGCATGGACTTACCACTTGTGGCAGGAGCAGAGATGTTGCGAGTGTGCCGGCCCGTGAACGAATGGATCGTCCACGATGCTGATCACTGGACATGCCGAATTTGTCCGGCAGGTGGCAGCTCCCTATTGGCCACCGGAGTCTTTTAGAGAGCTGTACTTCCGCCATTCAAATGGCGGTTGGGGTTAAGCGACTGAATTCCCGCGCGGATTCCGTCACACGTTTCGAAAAAAAATTGTTCCATGCAGTATATTTGAGGAAGAGAAAAATTGTAACAGTAACAAGAGGACTGGAGGTGATTCGTTTTTTTGCTGTTTTAATATGAAATTTAGATTTTTTTTATTCAACATGATAGATATTTCATTTGTTGAAAAGAGAATTGAGAGGAAGGTGCTCATTAATGAAAGTTAATTTTGTTTACGGGGTGATAGCTAATAAGTGCTACACTAACAATTTGGTATAGTATTAATTTTTTTTTCATTATTAAGTTATATTGTGAAGCAAAAAAAAATTCTTGTCTGTGAGACATATTGTATGGGTTCGAAGAAAAGAAAATTGTTTCAGGAACAGGAAAATGACTTATTAAAAAGGTTTATTAAGCCTTCTCGTAAGGCTGGTTCTCACCTGATTGCTCACCGTATGACTAATAAAATACTGTTCAAGTACACAACACGTATGTATTTTTGTACAGTAAACCCCCCCCCCCCCGTATAGGCTCCTCTCGGCGTAGGCTTTTTTCAGGCCTGGCCCAAGCCTGATTCAGCCTTGGCTCACTCAGTATGAGCATCGTTCGAGGCTATTCGGAATGTAAATCGAGGCTTGATTCAGGCTTGGCTATGAGGCTCGTCCCAAGCCTTGGGTTTAAGGCCTTGCCCCCTGTTATCATTTCAAGGTTCAGTCAAGGTTGACCCCCTGGTCAAACTCAGCCTAATCCCAGGATGAACCATCCCTTGTCAAAGGCTTGGCAAGCCCTACCCCCATCGTCAATTCCCACCTGGGTCATTTAATCACCTAGTCCAGTCAATCTAGCTCGAAAAAGGGCTTCTGTATAAAAGCTCACCTCCTTCGGACTGAAATACAGCAAAAAATAGATAAAAATGCACTGAATAACATATCAAAATGTATGGTGACCAATTTGCAGGCTTTAAAAGTTATTAACAAAAAACTGACGCAAAAATCGCACTTTATTTGTTTAATCGCGAATAACTCTATTCTCATTCACTTAATCCATATAGTCAAGAGGACTTTTTTGTAGAGCAATCAATTAGCTTTCAAAATGAGTCGGCAACCACTATCGAAAAACGGACCGTTAATTAACTAGGAATTTTTTAAAGTGGTTGTTTTTGTTCACAATGCAATGTCGGTATCACAGCACGCCACGCCTCTCGGAAAAATGGTAGGGGTCACGTGGTTCGCGCCAAGCGTGCCGAAATCAAATGAGATGCGCATAGACCAGCAACATCCCATCCACTAGTTATTTTTAGTAACGCGGTCGTGGTCGCTTAGATTGCAGTATTCGACAAAAAACTTTCAATAATATTCCCCTACTTATTCATAATTTCCGATTACCAAAAATAATCCCTCGAATGCTCCTAGACTTTCAAAATTAATCTGATATTCAACTTACCATTCTCTACGGCTCAACGATTGTAAATTATTTACAAACATGATTTTTGTTTGTCACAATTCTTCCTCTCGTGGCGAGACAATAAATCAATTGGAATTATCCGGTCATTCTAAAGGTATAGAAGATTGGGACCAATTGAAGTCATTCAAAATAGATTCACCCTTGCCAATGTCAAAAACGGTATGCGATAACCGTATCAAGCAGAATCTGCTCGGTAAATGGACATTCATATTGAATTTTTCAGCAGTTTTGTTTTCATTTGTTTGTCATAATGAACTAGGTATGACGGGTTTAACCCTCGAACGTTCGAACCCCTATTGGCATCTCACTTCGACTCCAGTAACGCGCATAATTCTCGTTCTCACGCTGACTATGCGGGTAGTCGAATATTCATAATTATCTGGTTGATAAATGGGATTGAAACATTTAATTGACGTATCGGAAAATCTGGGAATGGCTAACAGAAATTACAAATCAGGAATTTTTGTGTGTGGTTCCAACGGGGACACATTCACTTTTATCCCAGTAGTTTTTTTTCAAATTGTGTCTTTCATAGCTACCTGCACCGTAAATTTCTTTTCTTTACACAAAAAATTGAATTCCAAAAATAAACAGGATGTGGGTATGACCCCCTCTATGGGTCGAACCAATAACTTCCCGATCGTTGCGCTGTATATGTTATATCCACAATTTCGGTTCATGTCTCAAATTATGGATTTCATAAAGTTTAAAAAAATTGTAAATATTAAAAAAAATTATAATTCTGAATATGAAGTAGTTAGATAAATAATACAATTTGTTAATAACAACCCTGACGATTTGGGATCCACGATATTGCGTATATTGTGCGTGTATGTCTATTTTCTGTTAAAAATAGGTAAAAAATAACCTTTTAGTACTTACTAAACATTTGAAAATGAACTATTTGAGTAGTCAATAGCCATTAGTCACTCATTTATCATTCATTACAAGGATTCGTTTATCCCACAGTGAATGGTAGCGTGGATGTTGCGTGGAAGTTCAATCGCCAGGGAATCAACTACGGGTGTCGGCAAAAAAGTCATGGAACGTCAAATGTGTATTTTTAGGTGTGAAACAACTTGCATTACACCGTTTGGTTTGTATCTCGAACCGTTCTTGCGATATAAAGCGATCTAAACAATTTAATTTGTCAACAACTATTAACTATCGGCATATTAGCAAAAAAAGTTATACAACATCAAATATGTATTTTTGTATGTGGAACAACTTTTATTGAATAATTTGTTTCGTATCTTCAACCGTTCTCACGATGCAGCAATATAACCAATTCAATTTGTTAATAACTAGAGAACCGCTGGGTCGATTATATTCAAAATCAAATCAGGTCGGTGCAAACCTATCGAATGAGTATAAGAAAACCCAAATCGGATTATTCATTCAAGAGAAATCGTTCGACAAAATTTTGCGCACATACGTACACACACTTACACACATACAAACACTTTTCTGAAATCACTTCAGGATGATGCAAAATGTCGAGAAACGTGAAAATTTCATCGATCTGGCACTTTTCATTTTCGAGGTCATTACAATAACTGCCCTCGATCGGGAAGTTATTAATTGTGTTAAAAACTCTCACTAATCATCGCATAACTGCAGATAAGGCTCCGGAGAAGACCTTCCCCCCCCCCCCCTTCTCGCGCCACTCGGAATTATCTATTCAAAATTCAATTCCTTTCGCTACAACTTATTCACCTCAGAGTGCCGCCACTCTGGGACCTCGGTATCCATTTAGAGCACTTAATATCTCTCTGCAAAAACTAAAATCACGACAAACCGCTGATACATCCCCTCAGTGGAAGTTTTTGTTAAGTGTACTTTTAGTTCGTTAAAATCCCTATTCTTCATTCCTTTTCATCTCAGAAATATGAGGCTTTCAGGTTCTTATCTATGGCTTCACAAATGTCAACATTATTTGGACGTTATGGATGCTATAGTGGTATCAGCAAATGTACAAAAAGACTTCGAGGACTTTCGACACATGACTATTGCTGAAATTCCGAAAGTCTTTCCGGTGGATAAATCTGTTAACACCATGTCAAAAAAACTGTTGCACATATTGTAAATTACTGGTGATGCATATATATAAGATGGACCACATATACTTCATCTTCTTAAATTTGAGACACGAATCAGTACAAGCAAAATATAACCAAAAATTCGAAGAATATCGCAGAAGTTCTAGAAGAAATATCGCTGCAGCACTCGATCGGTATAGCTGCAGGTCTCCATCATTGTCGCTGGATTTTTGCTGGCACCGGAAGTCTATCATTTGCCGGGAGCATAGCTAACGAGCTCTCGAAATTATTTTCAACAAAAAAGTTCTTCAGTCTTCTCTGGGTCCATTCATTTTTCATTCGGTCATTGTTTTCCGAGTTAAATGACTCCTCCACACCACTGGGATGGAACGGGTGAAACAAACGGACAGTGCACAATTTTGCAGTTTATTCACGCTGGAAGTGATTTCATGGTTCACGGGCATCTTCAGCAGACGCAGCCAAACAGGACCTGGGTGAGGCATCCGCCTTTTTCGAGTCTTTTTGATTCATTTCAACGTTTTCAAGAATAATTGAGCAATTTTATTGTGTTACAGTGGATCTCGTGAATACTTTTCATCTTATCGATTTTGCAACAATGAATAATTTTAGTACAATGCGTGATGGTACGAATATGTAAAATATTATGGTAGAACAAAACTGGAATAGATGTTTGGCCAAACCAATAGGCTCTCGATACGTATGTATTTTTTTTGTATATCTTATAGATAAAAAAAACACAATCAGTTTCGTGAAGGGAGAGCGCAGCGCAAGTCCGAAGTGCCTGGATAGTCTTGACAGTGAAGAAATGGTTCTCGTGAAGAGACCTAAAAAAGTGAGAAATATGGCAACTCGGAGGTATTCTGTCCGTTGAAATGTATCCAAAAGGGTTTAAAAACTAATGGTGTGAGCATGTGTTTTGCCCGATTCGGGGCACAAACAAAACTTCCCGATTTAGTATTTCAGAACAGCGTACTAAGTTTATTTTTCTCCAACATACCCCGGCTAATCAGGGTGACCCCTATTAGTGTCATAATGAAAACTTGCACATTTGAGAATTCTAAACTGACTCATTTATGAACCAGATAATTATGAATATCTGAGTAGACACATGGTGAGCATGAGGAGACTTATGCACGTTCCTTGAGTGGGAGTGAGACGCCAAAATAGGAGCGCGGCCGCAATAAAGACGAGAACTTCAATATTTTACTCTGTGGAACAGTATAAACAATTGCAATTCTTAATAACATTGCATATACTACACGAATGCTATCCAAAATGTAATCCGCTCGATTTTGCATGGAAACGCTTTTATTGGGACCGTTATGGCATGCTGGGTTCATTCGTTCACATATTACATACATAATTACTGAGACGGTCATACCTCTTTAATTATGCAAATTATCGAAAAAAGTAATTCCACATAAAAAACGTATTTTTATATGAGGAACAACTTTTCTGATATGAATTTTGCGCTAACTCTAACAGTTTTTGCGGTAAAATATTATAAACAATTGACTTTGTTAATAACAATATATGTAATGGACCAATTCCATCCAAAAACTAATCAGATCTAAACTACACGAAGATGCTTCGGCTGAATCATTTAGTACTTCGATCGGATAATTCAGTCGCGAGAAAACGTGGACGAAACATTTGACCACATACATACCTAGCTACATACACATAGAGAGACATTTTGTTTTAAATAGTGTAGAAAGGTCAGAAATACCATGGAACGTGGAGATCTGATGCGAAATCGATTTGTCATTTTCGGGGGCAAAACAATAACTTCCCCTATCGGGAAGTTAAAATCCAGGTGCGTAGCCCTCTGAGCTTGCTTCGTACAAAGTGGTGAATTCTCGTATTTGTTTTTTCGAAAATAGCAATGAACATGCAGCTCCTGCTTCGACAGAGTGGATGTATGGTATCACCGACCCATCTGCGTATGAAAATGCGTATGGCACATGAAATTATTAATAAATAGTTGGAACCCATTGGGTGTCTAATCAATATACCTCAACTCTGGCAGGAGATTCTCCTCCCGAGGACCACGCGCCGTTAAGATTTTTCAATACAAGTGTTTTTATCTACTAACTCTTTCTCTCTCTACCGATGATGTTCCAGCGACCAGGGTACTGACGGCTCTATTAATTAATGCAAATTTATCAGAATATATGAATATGTACAGGATGTTAATACTGTAAAGAATGAAGGACTAAGTATCATAAATATTATCCGTCTCCTATTGACTTTTAATTTCTGTTACAAAGTCATTAATCAATTGGTTTTTTCATTCCGTCAGTGAAGCAGGAATTTTATAAGTACGTCTGATCCATTCTCTATGTAAATGGGGGAGAAAAAATGGCTCAATGCATAGGATTTGCAATCAAAGTAGCCATATTCGATATACTCGAACGTGATATAAAAAATGAATTGCGCAATAAAATCTCATAAATTTAAGAGTGCTACATAGTATTATTAAGATATTTGATATTATGGATTCTCGTACGAAACGTGAGAAACGGAAATACATTAGGTGCCTCAAGGTTTTCCGTGTCAGCATAGTTGCAATAGTAGGGTGTGTATCCTTTTAATTTTCATTGCGCTATTAATTTCTGGATATTTTCATGAAAAATTGAAGCATTCTCCAAAAATGTTGAAAGAGTCGTCAACGAATTGTTCAACATATATAAAAAAAATATATATATAAATGTCCGAAAATATGCTAATTTACGCAATATATAAAAATCTTTGAAACATTTCTAAAAGTTTGAGAAGTCTGATTTGCAAAGTTGCTGACAATATTTTGAGAAATGTTGAAATTCTCTAAAAAAATCATTATAGTATATATATATATATACTAGCTAACCCGGCAAACGTTATTTTAACATGTATATTTTTTCTATAAAATATTTTTTTAGGTCAATAAAAATAACTATTTACGATAAGTCTGCGGGGATGCACTTATAATCGAGGGCGTTGCAAATAATTAAAGTATACTTTATTGAGGTTAATAAATTAATCTTCATTAACTTCACGTATATCTTTAAAATTACAACAATTCTTTATCAAGTTTGACAGTTTGAAAAAAAGGAAGATTAATCTCTTAGCCCAATGGAGTGTACAATATTCTTGGTTAGTCTGTCTTTAGCCAGCATAAATAAACTGTATGGTTTTCCCACGCGAGAACATGCCACATATAGTTGTCCGTGAGAAAAGCATGGTGTTTCCGAATGCGGTCGTAATAGTAGATTACATACCTAGGCCAGCAAAGTAAGGAATGTCTCAGATGACATTTAGTTGTTGGCCGAGGCGAAGCCGAGGTCGACAATAATGTGATCTGAGGCTTTCTTACTTGCTGGCCGAGGTGTGTATACTATTTTTCTGCTCGACGAAGCCAGAAAGCGGTAACTTCGTTTAGCGCAGCGGCCCGAAAGTTACCCCGGCTTCGCCTCGGCCAACAACTAAATGTGATCTGAGGCATTCCTTACTTTGCTGGCCTAGGTATGTAATCTACTATTTGTTCGTCATTTAGTGGCGGAACATTGCGACTAACAATGCCTGCCATTTATACACTATCGTACTGTAGTTCACGATTCATATCTGTGTTGAGTAAATCCGATGCACTTCGGTGATGTCATACCGGAATGACTGATTGGTAAATTCGCAAAAGCAATGCAAAGATCCTCGATAGCAATCAACGCTTCATTATACATTGCATCATTGAATGATATCGTTATATCGTTACATCTCGTACGATGTCGAGGCAATATATCATCTGTCATTGAATCTTTGTGGTTATCCCACAACATTTGTGCTCGAGCCGGGAAACATGTAAGAAGTACTATACCAAATAGTTTAATGCTGCTTCAGCGAGCATACTGTCCCAATGGTTGTCGTCTTCTAGGAATCGTGGAGCAAGGCATGCGTCTTTATACGTTGGATACTGTTGTCCATCTACTTTACGTATATCTTGAAATGACAATGGTCCGGTTACATTAACCAACAACAGTCGCACATAAAAGCACTCAGTCTGCCGTGGATTGACTGTATATATAATTTCACCCAAAATCTAATCAGCTCTAAGTTACATCGAAACTGCGAAATCATTGCCCAAAATTTTGTAAACATACATACACACACACACACACACGCCAACTTGACGGGGCTTTGGTGTAGTGGGTAGAGTGTCTGCCTACTATTCTAAAGGTCCCGCGTTCGATTCCCGCTCCCTGCAAAATATTTTCTCACGGACTCCGACCGATGGCAGGAACATTCCGTGTGTGCTATCGGCGGTATCCATGAAATGAGACCGTGAGCCGGGACCGAACGCGACCCGTCGCGCGGGGGGGGGGGAGGGAGGGTTCCATCGTAGACGCCTGCCATCGCATCATAGGGGTTTCTGGAGGTTTACCCTTTGATTAGAAATACGATGAGCTGAAATGGCGAAGTCGGCCCCAGCCGCAATGGGTGGGTACTCTGATCCGTAGTATTGCCCATGAAGTAATGCCTAACAGCGGTTACGTGGGTGAATACGAATAGAGAAAGAGTAGAAAAAAAAACCACGCCAACTTAGAATTTGACGGGGATCATTTTGGTACACTTAAAGCCCTAGTTAGATGATGAAATTACAAATTTCGACTTTGGTAAAATTTGTGAAAAAATCGGGAAGTTGAAAATTGATTTCGGGGTCATTACAATAACTTCTGCAAAATCGGGAAGTTAACATTTCTATAAAACAAAAAAAAAGCACGGTACCCGGAATCGAACCGGAGTTCCAATGTTCCACTCTCATTTGTGTTCGCCTAACACTCATTGCATACATCTTTATTCAACTGACCATACCTCCTTTATTATGTGAATTATGAAAAAAGTCATTCCACATAATATGTGCATCTCTGCATGTGGAACAACTTTTCTCATAGAATTTTCCCGCCCGTTCCAACCGTTCGTGCGGTAGAGCGTTATGAACAATTAAAATTGTTTATAACAATACATAGGCTGCACCGATTTTCTCCAAAATCTAATCAGCCCTAGAGTTTATCAAGACGCTTCGATTGCGCCATACGGCATCTTGATCGCATCATTTGTTCGTGAGAAATTGTTGACGAAAAAATGGTCACATAGATACACCGTTACATACACACATACATCCATCCCTTTGAAAATGGTCGAAAATTGTCAGACATGTCCTGAAACGTAGGGATATGTTAAAAAATTCACTTTTCAAAGTCGGGGGCATTTCAATGACTTCCCCTATTGGTAAGTTAATAATGACAGTTGTGACCTGAACATTTGTTAACTATTAATAAATACTTATTAACTATTAATAAATGTACTGTCTTCCAAATATATATATATATATATGTACTCCCCCCTTACAGCGTCATTTTACTCCCATTCCCCTCTCACATGAGCATACTTTATCATTTCATAAAACACTAATTTTATGTATATATATATAATAGTATAATACCAATTTCGTCTGTTCTTTTGTTGGAAGTAGCAATTTATATTTAATGGAAGATTAAGTAGCAATGATATAATTCATTTTTTCCCATGAAAAACCTCATGATAAACAATGTTTTCAATTTCTGTTTTCACTCCTATTGAAGCACTTCCAATTATTTTGATTTTCAGTCCCGAAATTGTGCGGCATCTGGATAAGGCGACACATAACTGACCATGACTAAAAATTGGTGAATTTTGATTCAGGTAGCTTCCGACTCTTCCGAATGACTGTCCTTGAGCTTTATTGATGGTCATGGCAAAAGCTAGTCGAAGTGGAAATTGAGTCCGATGGAGAACGAACGGCAATCCGGTGTTATCTTTAGTATTCAAAGTAATTTTCGGAATCATGACTGGATTTCCCTTTTTAGCACCCGTTAATATTGTAGAAAACAAAATTTTGTTGGATACTTTTCGTACAATTAGCCTATTGCCGTTACAAATCCGTAATGCATATGTTCCGAATTAACATGACAACAGCTCCAATTTTCAATTTCAATTTGAATGGAGGTAAGTCTGAAATGTTCAATTTGTTCAGATATTCTGGTTGACACCGTAACATCACATCATCCGCGCTAACTGCATCATCATCACTTGCAGTGGCTTTGTCTTGTCCCATTGATTCGTGTATTGGACCTGGAAAATTCTTCAGAACTTGATCATTTAACATATTTATTTGTTCATTGAGAGATGCAAGAAGTACACTCTCAGCGAGATTCTCTTCGCTGAAATTCCCATTGTATACAGCCTCTAATAAATTGTCGCAAATCATGTTCTCAGGAATTTTTACTCTTAGGACACGGCCATTCCCAATGTCAAGAAGCCATCTATTGAATTTGTCATCATTTATACGCATATTAATTTTTAATATGTAATGTTTCAACGAATTCCACAGTCCTAGATTGGTTACACAGGCGTTAACGATTCCTTTACGTCGTGCTCTTTTCACAATAGATAAGATCTGTCGAAAATCACTACCGAATAGGATGCATTTACCCCCGAATAATTCATTCGTCCTCATCAAATCTCTTAGAGTTATATCAATTATTTTCAGAACAACAGAAGGAATCATCGACACCTCATCCCAAATAATAATGTCGACTTCAGTCAAATTTTTTTTGGCGCGTTTGGTGAGAGATATATCGCCAACATCACCTTCATTTTCCGGTAAATTGATAGGCAGTCTGAAAAACCGATGAGCAGTTCTACCGTTAGGTAACAAAATAGCTGCAATACCAGTCCAAGCTATCGATACAATATTTTTGTCCGATTGGCTTCGCCAATAGGGATATAAACATTTGTACAGGAAAGTTTTTCCTGTTCCTCCTGGGCCGTCAATAAAAAACAATTTGTGTTTGCCATTCTCTAAAGAGCGTGTCGCATCACGGAATACGTTTTCTTGATCATGGTTCAATTCCTTCAACATTTGTTGTGCCATTGATGCGTGTTCATCTACAGTTTGACCATCCACAAATTCATTAAAAGACGTCTGTAGATCAGTTTCTTCTAATCCAAGCATTGTTAATGATTTATCTTCGCTATTTAACAATATTTCAATGTCACTAAGTACTTCACCTTCCGAAGATTTATCACACAAAGATTCTTTATATTTGTACCAAAGTCCTTTGACATCCAGATTGTCACAAGCGATTTTGGCATCATTGTAGCACAACATTCATCCATTATCTCCTCAATATGTTTCGGGCTAGTGGTGAATCCTAGTTCGTAAGCTGCTTCATGAAATGTCGCGCAAATTTTATTATCGATCGTTTTCAATTCGTCAAACGATACGGCCCCTTTCCTATGTTGTAACAACATCTTTAGGAAAAAGCGTTCAACATCTTTAGGTGACACAGAATACATCCTAGTAACAGTCTTCTCCATCCCTCGTTTTCGTTGATGCCAACATCGAGTTTTTTGGTGCCAGGTGAAATGTTTTGAAATTTCATGATATGTATACTGTCTTGCGGTTTCATCTACTCTATTGAGTTCGAAATAGGCTGTCGACTTCGTAATATGCTGCATAGAATTGACTGCTTCTTCTTCGTGACCCTCTTCATATCGAATGTACTGGTGCCCAGGAAGATGAACCGGTAGTCTTGCCACACTATGACTCATGAAACGTGTTGGAAGTTCCAGTAATCTCCAAGCAGCTTCCTTGGAACTAACATATCTTGAATCTATGTAATCATCAATTTCATTCTTTAGTTCCGTAGGAGTGCTGACTTTCACGTTCATACGACCGTGTGCTTTATTGATGTATTTATAGAGATATTTGATTGCCATGACTGATCCGCAGTATTCAACGTTGATGTGACATCCATATCTCTGCAGCAAGTATGAGTTATATTATCAACAGGAATCAGTTTAACACCCCTTATTCGTGTGTACACATGACAATCACTTCTATTATCAGATCGCTTGTATGTTGGGAAACCGTCACGTTCAATTTTAGTTTCAGCAGTGAACTGCTTAGGAAATTGTTGGGAACATTTTTGTTTTTCTTCATTCCAGCATTTGGTTTTCTTATTATGAGGACCATGCAGCATATGCTTCATTACCAATTTAAATAATTCTGGATTATTTTCCTCATCGGGAATTTCTGCACTTATAAATTTGTCAATCATATCTGGTATCAACATTTTATGTTTTTTAGATAATACGAAAATACAATGAGCATATGGTAATCCTCGCTTTTGAAATTCAATGGGTATTGTAAAGCCCAAAATATTTCCAAATACACGACCAGATTTTATTTCATCGATAAATGTCTTCAGTTTCAAAAAAAAAATTCGGCACATCATATGCGGAATATCTGATGATGAAAGAACTCTCGGCAGTGTTCTTAACAGATCCACTATTTCTATCCATTGTGGATTCGCGGTTAATGTGATGAATAAGTCAGGTCGCCCAATTTCTCTCGACATCGCCATAGCATCTTGAAAATGTTCATATTTCGATCGTGGACCTCCATCGAATGACGAAGGAAGAATGAGTGCCTGTCCTAATCGCACTGAATTGGACGAATTTAATGAACTGTTTTCAATATGATCAGTTAAACCTTGTAGAGTTCCCCTTCGAAATTGGTTGGGATTTGATCGGAAATAATTCAGTTTATTCCATTCGTTCACAATGTAACCGTATATGATGTATTGCTGTGTTAACTTTCCAGCCGTCGTAAAAGGGTTGAAATGATTAGTGGGCAACATTCTCAATTGCCACCCATAATATTGTACAGCTGTGACACGTCGTTGATTTGTATTAACATTATTCTTCAAATGGATTGAAAAACCATCTTGACCTGTTGGAAATAATAGAGGGAACATCATAGGTTCGGCATGTTGGGATAATTTATGCGTTCGTTGGCACTGAAGTGGATTCCTTGGATAAACTTTGAATTCGATATTTTGTGGAACATTCCCTTCTTTACCGGTAATTAGAATCACTCCTACTTCAGTTTTCGCTCTGAGTCCGGAGGGAAGATGATGTCGTTTTCCTTCCAATGTATTCGATGAACTTCGTTGAAAGCCAAGCATCGTTGGGCCAGACTTATTATTCCTATATATTTCACTTAAATTTTGGTATGCTTCAACGTACTTATTTCCACTCATGATTCTCTGGATCATTTTCAAAATTCTATGACTACAATTTTCGAATTGTCGTAATTTGAATGCTTCATTTGGTTCACATACATAAATCTGTGCATTCCGAGGAATCTGTCCTTCAATTGGTTAGAGACTCGTAGTGACCATCGCGTTTACTTCCCCTCGAATTTTCATTGATCCAATCCCAGATTGGTTGATTTCTTCACTCGGGCAAAATAAAGTCATCGCAAACGAATTATTATAAAAACGTATGTATTTACGAAAATTTCGACTTCTCTTAGTATTTGCCATAAATAATCTTCTCAAGTTATTAGAGAAATATGGGGGACGATCTAAGTTGATTTTTCCACGGTGACAACAATTGTTTCACCCTTCCTCGTTCTAATCGAAATGATAACGCCCCGCATGATGGACATTCTTGATCCAAAAGTCCAATGTCCAACAATTTTACATTTGCTAACTTCTCGCCGAGCAAATGCCTACTCTTCTCCTTTTTCTTTGAATTGTAATAATCACGATTCCTCTTAGAAATTTCCCGCCTATGATTTGATCTATATTTACAGTGCTTTTTCTTTTGTTTCTTGTCCTCCATATTGTCACTAAACTTCCTTTTTTTCTTTTCAATCATTTCGTCAGTTCCACCATCTTGATTGGCTTTACGTTTTCTACTTTGATAATGATCACGATTCCATGAAGAAATTTCACGTCTATGATTTGATCTATATTTACTATGTTTCTTTTTTTGTTCCTTCTCTACATTTACGTCTACTGGAAATTCATCAGACCGGGACAATGAACATGTTGCTTCACTTGTTCCCTGTTCCTCAAATGTTTCATCATTTTGTTCTTTAAGATTCCTTCGACATTGTTTACTATTCCTTCTCCTTTCACGAATATAATATTCATAATTTTTCAATGGAAATTCTTGTTTATGAGTATGTCTATATCGTCGCCTCCGATCGCTTTCTTTATTTTGACGAAATTCTTTGATATGAGGAAATAATAAATCTTTTCTATTTTGCTGATTATCCGACATTGTGGCAGAATTCTGTAAAAAATTAAAAGTTCGAACAATGGAATGAGAACAGATTGAAAATATGAAACTCTATATGACGCTGAATGTAGCAGACACAAGCTGGCAGATTATTTTTCAGAAAAATTTTGAAATCTGTCTTTTCGATTAAAAAAAGTGAGCACATAAGATTTTCTTTGCGGTTTATCTTAACTTCATAAAAATGCGGTGTCGCGTTAACGAGTAAAGACAGGTTATCGACATTTCCTTCACGCGATGCATCGCGTCCATAGCGTGGAACCATATTTTCGTAGCTTCAATAATTGTTACATCGTTTTCCATACGTGCATGATATTGTATTTAGTAAAGGACGATTTAAAATTCACAAGCAAATAAAAGCAGATGATAGCCAACTTCAGTCCACACAATTGCCAAGAAAACTGCAAATTATTTATTGCAACGCACAAATTCACAGTTAATAGCTAAATCGTACGTCCGTGAAGGTAAACATCGTTACTTCAAAAACCTTTCTGCTATCGTGTTCAAATTGTGTTTCATTACAAGCAAAATCGTGATTTAAAGACTCTAAATCTCAACGGATTCTAGACATCTCAAATATGGACTCACCGGCAGGAGAAACTCAATATACTGACAGTGAGTTTAGTTTGTTCACTATTTGTAACTTTTCCTTGATAAAATTACACTGTCTTTCTAATTACTTCTTTGACATTCTAGTTTTTGATGATGGTATGGACAGCTTAACTTTGAATTTCGTTATGGACTGGGAGAGTGATGTGGCAGAATCGAACAAAAATTACATATACGGTATGGTATCCAATTTGATAACTCATATGCCTCTTCCAGTTCCTCGCCTCCCATGGGATACTACGGAAAGGTAATTTCGTTGTATGTAAACATTTTCGAATTTTCAAATTTATAAATTTTAAAAGTTGTGAAATTTGAAAATTATGAAATGAATTTTAATTTTTTAAAATTTTACATTTGTTTTAATACCAGCCTTGGCGTATATGCAAATTTACGGAAAGCTCAACGTTTATATAGGGTGGAAATTTTACAAAAAATTGAAACTACTCCTGAATTTCCTTTAGATAAACAGAAAGTTTTGGAATTCTTTTTTCTCTATCAACATAAAAGAATCAATAATAAATCATTTCAATTTGCTCTAATATATTTGTAATTATTGCAGGTTTTGCCGTACGCTAATACAGAAAATTTTAAACAATAATATCAAATATCAACATGATAAAATATTCGACACAGATAAAAATGCAGACCAGAAGGAAATAAACCAAATAAAAAAAAACGTTTCACATGAAAACATTGTGTATCCTCAAAAATAAAAACTAACCTCTATCAATAAAGACTTAAAATATAGGTGACATTTTTAGTTTTACTATCCGTTGGTGTGACGCAAAAACCTATCAACATAGGTTGTAACATTTTCAAAACATAATAAAAATTACACTCACATTTAATCAGTGCAGACTCGAAGGTTAAGGGTTAAAAATCGTCTCATTGTCCAGATTATCTACGAAAAATTTCCATACGCATATCCTAGAGATATTCACAGTAACGCAATAATTTCTCCCAAATATAACGCAAATGTACTTTAAGTTTTAACAACTATAACGCGAATGTACTTCAAATTTTAAATGAATTTACAACTAAATTTTTTTGACTATGTTCAGATTGTACCTATTTTTTGTTTTCATACAGGCATATATTCAGTATTAAAATTTGTATTATTAGCAAAGGCACTGTGTAGAATATTATACGTAACTGATGCCCACTCACTATCTGTCTATCTATCTATCTATGTATCTATCTATATATCTCCCTCTCTATCTATCTATCCTATTATATATAGATCTGCCTTATTTTTTTATTATATAGATATTTTGGGCCGACCTTGAGCCAACCTTGGGCCGACCTTGAGCCGACCGTGGGCCAACTGTCCGCTGAGTTTTCGGTCGCCTGAATTATTGGCCTTATTTTTTTATTATATAGAGAGATAACAAAGTCAATTGTTCATAATGTTCTACTGCATAAACTATTAGAGTTAGCCAAAAATTTATATAAGACAAGTTGTTTCCCATATAAACATACGTATTTTATGTGGGATGTCTTTTTCGATAATTCGCATAATTAAGGAGCCATCGCAGTCTCAACAGTTGTCTATATAATGAGTGAATGAATGAATCCAGCGCTGTCATGGAGGTCTCGATCGAAGCATTTCCGTGCAGAATCGGGCGGATTACATTTTGGTTGGCATTCGTGGAGTATATGGAGTATCATTAACAATTGCAATTGTTTATACTGTTCCACTGGGCAAAATATTTAAGTTATCGTCTTTATTGCGGCCGTACCCCTATTGGTGTCTCACTCAAGGGCGTCCGAGGGAGTCAAAGGTTTCAACGGTGTCCAAGGGTGTCCAAGAGTGTCAAGGGTATCCAAGAGTGTCAAGGCTGTCCAAGGGTGTCAAGGGTGTCCAAGGGAGTCAAGGATGTCCAAGGGTGTCTAAAGGTTCAAAGGAATGAAGCAAAGAATGGTCGCTAGGAAATTCAATTTAAATTCCTTTCGGACACCCTCGCCGCTACACCTTCAACCATTAGCATATATTCCTTGGTGCACCTGTTGCTATCCTTAAAACTTCAATTCCATAACAAAGTAGAACATTTTGATGTGGGGGTCATCACAGCAACAATTTTTTTAGTAAATTTTCGCGGTAAAATTTATCCGAAAATTTTCAGGAAAATTTATGCGAAAATTTTCCGTAAAACTTATCCGAAAATGTTCGATAAAACTTATCCGACAATGTTCGGTAACACTCATCCGAAAATGTTCGGAAAAATCTAGCTAATCAGTTTTCCGGAAATTTGGAGCTTATTTTCTGATTTACTGACCGGAAAAATTAAGGGCGAAACTTCCATGCAAGTTTACCCCTAAATTTTACAGATAATTTCCCGAAACACCTTTCTGTTGATTTGCACATTGATGATCAATTTATCTCCTAAGTTTGTCGTCAGTTTGTCGATAAAATGTCAACATAAATTATCAGTAAATTCACGGATAAAAAATGCGATAAGTTACGAGGTTATCCGATCGTCTTCTTGCCTGGGGAACGATTAATAACAATATATATACTGCCCCAATTTCATCCAAAATCAAATCACTTCGAACGCCGCGACCTTGCGTTCCATAACTTCCATAACTTCATTCGTTTATGAGAAACTGATACTGCGTGAAATTTTGTACACATAGACACACACACAGTCGCCAAGAATTTGACGGGATCCTTTTGTATTCTTAAACCCCTATTCACACAATGAAACACCAAATTTGGACTTCGGGGGCATTACAATAACTGAGCGAAAAATCGGGAAGTTAAAAATAGAGTATTATGTTTACCCAAGGGCGAGCATTGTTCATGAACAATAGAATAAAAAAGTGAAACATAAAAACTATGAATGAAGAAATAAACAATAATAAAACCTTCAAAATAACTGAAAATGGAGAGACATTAGCGATATCATCTGCAAACTACTTGCCCCGTTATGGGAAAATGATGGGATCTATTTTTTAAATTGTCAATTATAAGAAATATTGTCATTTTTTGTGCCTTTTAACAACTCGTGGAGTGGGAGATTTTTATTTCAAAGGGCTTACTAATTTACCTTCTGTACGTTTGCAATGGAGTTCTGCGGGCTGGTTATGGTGAGCACTTTAAAGGGTTGATATATTTTTTATGTATTATGATATATTTTAACTGATAGCACCACATTTTTTCATAAAAAACTAATCAAAAATAGAATTTACAGGAATGAAGTATTATGATACTTCATTATGAAGTATTATGATACTTCATTATGAAGTATGGTGATACACAGGTATATCAGTCCGAAACAAACTTGGAATTTATCTAGTTCTCTGAATTTTTAGCAGCCTGGGCGGTGATAGCCCGATTACGCATTTTGCAAAATCTGTTGCATCTGTATACCTTTTTACATGAATGGAGCAATCAGTTTGTGGAATGATACGATGCATCTTTTTAGTTTCTGGTAGAGTTCGAGCATTTATTATGGTTCGATCTTAATTGATTTGTGCTTTCTTTTAATTTTTGCACCACTATAATAAGACTATGTTGAAAAAAATGAACAACATGGTACTGCAAAGTAAATAAAGCCGCAAAAATCCCGTGTCAATTGAATGTAAAAAGCCTTTATAAACAAAATTCATTCACTATACGAGTTTTTACGAATAATGAAAAGTAACGATTTTTATAATCAGTAAATCAAAAAAAAGGTCCCATTTGATGCCCATAACTACGATAGGCTTAAAATATAGGGATAGGAATGGAATTGCCCATATATACAAAATTTCGGTTGATGTCTCAAATTATCAACTTTTTAAACTTTTCAAACTTATCAAATATGTCAAATTTCATAACTTTAAAAATATAAAAAGATTTTCAAAAAATATAAGCTTTCTTGCCATAGAGTTAAATAAACACTTTAATTTGTAAATAACAATTCACTATCGGTGTTAGAAGAAAAAATTATATAACATCAAATATTTTTTTTTTGGTGTGTGGAGCAACTTTTCTTGAATAATTTGTTTCTGATCTTCAACCGTTCTCACGATGCAGCGATATAAACGATTCAATTTGTTAATAACTACAGAACCGGTGCCTCGATTATATTCAAAATGTAATCAGGTCTAAGGTCGGCGGAAACCCATCGAATGAGTATAAGAAAACCCAAATCGGATAATTCGTTCAAGAGAAGTCGTTCGACGAAAGTTTGCGCCCATACGTACACACACACACACACAGAAACATCCCGCTTAAAATTGTCGGAAAGGTTTCTAAGGGTCATGAAACGCCGAGATCAAGTGAAATTTCCAATTTTGATTTTCGGACCCATTACAATAACTTAAGTTAAAAAAAACCAATGTCTTGATAACTATGAGACTAAAGACGTATCTAAAAAGAGACAGGTCTTGTTGATTTACACAGTCTTACTCCTTGACCGCGTCAATTAATAGATTCATATACAACTTTTTATTAGCTGTAACAACTTTTCAGTTGTGAGTGATAATTAAGATTTTTCCTTTCAAAATGCAAATGGCGAATCCCTGATCGAATACCTCAGCTAAGGAACGCTTATAAATCAGTGAGCCTGCAATATTTCATCAGTTTGTGTATAATCCTCTATCAAGAATGGATTTCATCAGTGGATATGCGAAACTTTTAGAGAAGTCAATGCCAATTGGTAAGTTATGAATTTGTCTAATTATCAGGGCCTTACGTTCTGAATTACACATTTTTATCTTTTCAGTATATCTTCTTATCGTGATCATTGGGCTATGGATGGCTCAGTACTGGCCACAGGTCAAGCAGTTTTTGCATCTGAGGAAAAGACTAATAGAAAATTACGCGTCAATTCCAGAAATACCGAGCTCACCCGTTTTTGGATTTATGATACCTGCATATCGTTCTGGATCTAGTATGTGATTTATGAAAAACTTATTTTTCAACAATATTTTCAATTATTAAGCAATTCCACCAATCATGTATAGCACTTTGAGCCTACAAATTTCTTACATGAGTTTTAAAGAAAAGTCTCTACCTTGTACGCAGTTGAGCCCCCAAAAACGATCATCGTTAAAAGGAAGTTCATTAGCTTTTGAAAGTAAAAATCTCATTCCGATTTTTCAGTGACAAATATGATTCGTAAACCAGAAACCAATGTTGTTCCGGAAAATCTGAGAGAATTTCCAACAGAACGTATATGTTTGTTTATTGTTTCCACCACTTGAAAAATCTTTCAATCAAAATCATGAAATTTCGAAATTTACAAAAAAAAAACCTCAAACTAGAATATGTGCACGAATTATTGATCTAGAAAGGTCATTAGGTGCTATTCATATTTTCCACGTACTTTGAAATATAAAATACAAAAATTAAAAACATACGTGATTGGTGACATTGCTTTATTATTTTATTAATGTACCATGGTTTCTTCGCTCAGGAGCGATTATGGCGATAGTGGATGCAGGAAGGGCCCTCAATGCCGACACTTTTAAAGTTTCGTGGGGGCACTGTATCAGAATTTGCGTCACTGATCCACGGGATTACAAGGTTTCCTACACAATTTTCGTTAATCAATCACTTTCATTTTTGAATTTTTTACACTTAATATATTTCAAAATTCTGGGCAGATCATCATTGAGAGTCCGAAAGCAACTGGAAAGGACATGTTCTACAGTTTTCTGCATCCCCTGATCGGCAACAGTCTACTAACTGGCAAAGGTACTAAATAGTCTTAGACAGTCAGTGTTATACACTGGCTTGAAACATATCGGTAATTGCCGAAACATAAATAATCATCACTACCTTCATAATCTGTCATGCTACAATAATAATCGTCACACACCCGCGGTTGACTCGAGGTATCGAGCTTTGTGCTCGTTCTCCTCCCATTGAACCCTGGAACTATGAAATAAATTCTCCTCGCGGTGATAGTTGACTCAACGTTCTTGTTGACACTAGTGAGCCAAGCGACATTACTCACCATCGGGTCGCTCAAGTTGCAGGGAGACGAGCGTCAGTTGGGGAGTTGCCGTTCTTGACCTCTCCATTAACGTAAAGTCAACTCCCCCACCAGTGCTCGTCCCACAAGTCGATGAATTCCTATAGTCACTATCGTCATGACCCGACCACTCACTATTTCCTCAGGCGCCGCCTCTCCACCACTGTGCAAATGGTCCCACCTGACTTTGAATGCTACCTCACTGCGCTTACTAGCATCCGGGAGTGGGAGAAGTAGGGGAGGGTCACTTGTGGGACAGGGCGGTGGAGCGTCCGATCCCGTGCAGTGCACTAGTGGGAGAGTCGAGTGTACTACTTTTTCATGATGCTTCCCCTGTTCGGGACCCAAGTAGTTTTATGGAACATCTTGACACTGGCCTAAAAAGCCCAAAACACCTATTGACAGGTTCCTGAGATGAAACTAAAACTATCTTTGCCTTTCTCAGACCCCATTCTCGAATATTCGGTGACGAAGGTACGTAGCTCTGTCAGCCAGGGTCCGAAAATAGGCTCCGTTTACTAAACATAAAGAACTCCGGAGGATGCGTGCAAGTATGCAAAAACGCTCGGGGCACGCACCCGTCAGTGAGACGCAAGCGTACTACCTGCGCAGCTTCAACCGGTTACAATTCCTAAATTATAGGAGTTATGAGAAAAAAGACATAAAACATCATATGAGTATTTTAGCGTAACGAATAATGTTCATTTCATATTTTTACTTCCATCTCTAACTGCTTCCGGGCTATAGTGTTTTACACAATTGAGATTTTTAATAACAATTGAAGAATATATTTTTGAAGTGAAACTTCTTATGGGAGGGTTTTGAAATCTCGATCGGCAACCTTTTTGGTGACGCTCGCTCTAACGTAGTAAGTAAGAGTGAGAGGCCTCCGGGAATCGAGCGAGAGTGAGACGGACTACCTTACGTCTCGTCTATCGGGCGAGAGTGAGAGGCCTTCGTGTATCGTGCGAGAATGAGACGGAAGACTTTCTGTCTTTCATGTCATTCTCTGCGTTCAGGCGGCGTCGCGATCGCGGAAAACAGCTGTTGGTTTCTAACACAGTGATCATAAGCAACGTATTTTGTTTTTGTGCGTGTCTTCATTACTTAAATCGAGAGTTTTGTGCAAATATGCCGAAGTCGGGTGCAGAAAGGACATAAACGTGGCGGGAGAAAAAACGGGCGAGTGAAGGAAGTGATCAGAATAGAAAACGGAAAAAAAGTAGAACTGAAATTGAACGAGATAGCAGGGAACGGAGGCAAACACGTGCTAACCTCTTACGTGACAGTGTGGACGATAGTGTAAATAATCCAGAGAATGAACTATTAGCAACGACTTCGACTCATCCTCCTCCTGATTGTGATGTACATAGTGGTGATCGATTACAATATTCAGACTTTAATGAGTTTAAAACTGCACATAAGAACTTTTACCGTGATTTTCTAAATAATCCATTCGGTTTTACGTGTTGTGTATGTGATAGATTATGGTTTAAAAATAACTTGAAGACTCTATCCGATGAAAATGAAATTCGTATTCAACAAAAATTTCCAGAATTCAGAAGTAATAATGAGCTGGCATGCACCAGCTGTCGCCAGGCTTTGAGGAGAGGCAAAATTCCAACATTGTCGAAATTGAATGGCTTTGTATATCCCCCGATCCCTGCACATCATCCGAAGTTAGATTTAGTGTCCGAGAGACTCATTTCTCCTAGAATTCCATTTATGCGAATTCGCAGATTGCGTCATGTGCATGGACAATTTGGAATTTTGGGGCAGGCGATCAATGTTCCAGTGGATGTCAATACAATGGTCAATCACTTGCCCAGGAACATTGACGACGATCACTGTGTTTACGTTCATATCAAGAGAAAAAAAATTCATCGATCAAGCTACTTGACAGGTTTAATAAACAAGAGAAATATTAAAATATGGCTAAGATGCTTAGTACGGAGTCCATTGTATCAACTGTACGACATCAAAGTTGATGAATCTTTCTTTAATGAGGATTGTGTCGTTCATCAGATACCTATAGATGAACTGAGTGAAGACATCCCCATGGAGGAGAGCCTGTTCGCTCAGCAACACACATTACTCTGGAATGACGATAAATATTTGAGGATTGCTCCTGGAGAAATGAATGTCCCTCACAGTCTATTATTTGATGAGCATGCAGAAGAGTTATCTTTCCCTACTATCTATCTCGGACAATTTCGGCGCTTTAGTGAAGATCTCAATGTGACTCCATTCATGATGGCTACCAGTGAGCTAAGGAGATCTGATCGACGTGGGGTTACACCTCATCATTTACTCTATATGGCAATGAAAATTATGAGGTTTAGAGTCCGTGACAGTCTATCCATTGCTTTTAAACACGTAGGTAAAGACACAAAAATTACACGTGAACAAATTCAATCAGAGGAGTATATGAATCATTGTATAGAAAGCAACTTGGCTTTGCTACGTTGTATCCCTAACTCGACTTGGTATTGGGCTGAAAGAAAGAGAGACTTATTCGCAATGATCAGACAACTCGGAAAACCCACGTTATTCCTAACTATGAGTGCTAATGAAGTTGGTTGGCCCTCATTATTACAATTATTATATAAATTGAAGAATAATGGAGCAGAAATTACAGAACAAGATTTTCAGGAACTCCATTATATTGAAAAGAGCACACTCATCAATGAAGATGCTGTAACATGTGCCATCTATTTTAATAAGCTCATCAATGTTATAATGAACATACTTCAGTCCAAAAAGTCTTCTCCCTTCGGGAAATATCGTGTTGTCCATTATTTTAAAAGAATTGAATTCCAGCATCGTGGGAGCCCCCATGCACACATTCTGCTATGGCTTGAGAATGCTCCAGCGGATCCACTAGGTGCTGACCGACTGAAAGCTATTGAACTAGTTGATACATTGATATCAGTGGCCACTTCAGAATCGTCGGGGAACATCAAACTACAGACACATAAGCACACGTTCATATGTTACAAAAAAATAGCTGCGAACGCTCATCAAAAATGCAGATTTGAAGCTCCATTCATGCCATGCAGATACACAACTATACTGACACCAATGCAGAAAGAAGAACCAGGATTCCACACGTATAAACAACATTACAACACGATAAGAACAAACTTAGAGAACAATGACTATGCTGATATTGATAATTTCTATCAGGGAAATGGAATACTATCAGATGGTTACTACATGAATGTGCTTCGAGCTGGCATCAATCGTCCCAGAGTATTTCTTAAACGTCAACCCATGGAAAAGTGGCATAATCCATTCAACCCATTCATTTTCAATATTTTGAAATCAAACATGGATGTGTAATTTATCACCGATGAATACTCATGTGCTGCATACGTAGTGGAATACGTCAATAAAACGAACCGTGGAATTAGCAATCTCCAACGTAACATCACTGAAATAATGAATGAACATCCAGAGTTCGATATTGTCGAAATTACTAGGAAAATGAGCGTTGACATGTTAAATACTGTCGAAATTACCAGTCAGGAAGCTGCATGGTACCTTCTGCGTCAACCGATGTGAAAGTCTTCTTCAGTTGTTACCTATATTTCAACAATATGGCCGATCGAAAGACAAAGAATTCGAAAAACTCAGAAAGAACTCAATGAAATGGATGCTGATGATGATGCAACAAACATATGGAAAGAAAATTGGTTTGACAAGTACGAAAAGAGACCTGAAGAGCTAGAAGATGTCAATTTGGCCCAGTTTGTTGCTCATTACACACTGAATAATCAGGGGAATTGGACACGAAAGAAAGAACCTCGGATTATTCGGTACAGAAACTACGACATGGCTGATGATTTCAATGAATACAAACGGGAAATGGTGACTTTGTATATTCCATTCCGAGACGAAGAAAATGAAATTCTTGCAGAAACTAAATTCATACAGATTTACGACGACAACGAAATATTGATTTTGGAGCGACATAAAGAATTCTCATCGAATTTAGATATCCAGAAAACCATCGAGATATGCCGAGAGTTGTGTCGTGAAGATGAATTAAATCAAGATGATGATGCTGAAGGAGACAACGTAGGTCGCCTTTTTCCTGAAGCAAATCCTTTTCAAGAATTGTATAACGCTGACCACATAATGAACGACGATCTGCGGTTAGCAACACTTAACAAACTGGGTGCTATCGCAAAGAAGAGGGATAATTTAATGTCTAATGAACAATTTTATGAACTAATGAGAATGGCCAATCAGAGGCAGAAAGCACTCCTGATGCATGTGATTGCTAATCTCCTCTCATCAAACCGATCACCACTCCAAGTTTTCTTCACTGGGCCAGCAGGATGTGGGAAGACATTCCTCATTAGACTCCTCATGGAAATTTACAACCGCTTCACAGATAATGATGGTTTTGCAATGCTTACATCGCATGTGCATCAACAGGAAAGGCTGCAATAGCAATTGATGGTACGACAATCCACACTCCATTGAAAATATCCCTTTCCAAACTATTACCATTATCAATTGAAGTGGCTCAACAGTACAGAATGCTGTTCAAATACGTCCAAGTTATACTCATCGATGAGGTCAGTATGGTAGGAGCGGAATTGCTGTCTCAAATTGACGCACGGTTAAAACAAATAACAGGAAATTTCCAAGATAATTTTGGAGGAATGGATATCATTTTCATAGGTGATTTGCGTCAGTTACCTCCAGTGCGTGCTACACCCATCTATCAAGCAACAAAACGACGCATAGCAGCACCAACACTTTGGCGTGACTTGAAGTTCTATGAATTGGATAAAGTCATGAGACAAGCGAATGCTGATTTCTCCTCTTTATTAACTAACATTGGAAATGGCGAAGAATTGGATCAAGAACAGATACACCTAATCGAATCTCGTTTTTATACAAGAGAGGAAGCAGATCGTCTTTGTCCACATGGAATTCGACTATATTTGACAAATAATGCTGTAAACGAATACAATTTGACAATTCTTAATTCTGCAGAGAATAAAACAGTCTCAATAGCTACTGATGTATTCACTGGCTGCCATAATGCTGAGCAACAATCATTTGTACGACAAAAATTGCATAAAAAAACAGTAATAGACACTGGAGGTCTGCCCTACGAGATAATACTGGTGTTAGATAAATGGTATATAATAACAACCAATCTGGATGTCTCGGATGGTTTAGCAAACGGCGCAGTTGGTAAACTAGTTCATATCGAAACTGATGAGGCAGGGGCAGTAACTCGTGTGTGGCTGGAATTTCCAGATTCACCAAAGACGGGGCAGAAGATCCGGAGAAAAGCTGCTGCGTTCATCCAAGCAAACAACATCAGCCACAAGGCAGTTCCCATTGCACGAAGAACTTCTACGATATATATGAACAATAATAAAACGATTTTCGTCAAAAGAAATCATCTGCCATTGGTATCAGCGTGTGCTATTACTATCCACACGTCTCAAGGTGGTACCTTGATTTTTAATCAAATCGTCTATGAATACGAAAGACACATTCACAACAACTCCTTCACGTAGCCTTGTCCCGTGTCACAAGTATACAGGGATTGTACATCGTTGCGAAGGATGGAAAGAACAAATTTTATCATGGACGGAAAGAAGCTCAATCAATGGACAAGCTACAATCAGAATTTAGAAGATTATCAACAAATCCATTGATAACTTTGACTGACATTCTCCGAGAGTTCATCAGCAGACCAGGCTTATCAATAACAACCCTCAATTGCCAAAGCTTAGGAGCTCATCGCGTTCGGTCCCGGCTCACGGTCTCACTTCATGGATACCGCCGATAGCACACACGGAATGTTCCTGCCATCGGTCGGAGTCCGTGAGAAAATATTTTTCAGAAAAAATATTTGCAGTGAGCGGGAATCGAACGCGGGATCTTTAGAATAGTAGGCAGACACTCTACCCACTACACCAAAGCCTTGACTTGAAAATTGTTTATTAACATTTGTCATATATACATACTATATACAGTATTAATATCTTAAGTGCTACGCTCTAGATCACCAGCCATTGGCTTTATATCTAATATGATTAAAGTTTAACCTAATTTTTCATTTTTATAATGTTTGTGAATTTTTACATGATGACTCGATATAAGGAAAAATGACTTCTAAAAAACCTTATAAGTAATGGGCGCATGAGGGGCGGGGGAGAAAGGGATATATGGAAAGGTGGGACAAAAACAGGTGGTCAGTGAGACCAATTTGCTTTCTTATCAATGTTGATGTTTTGGAGCTGAGGATTAGGATCGGATTGTAGTTTAAATTTAAATGTCAAATTTATTCTATCGATAAATTTACCTATGGTTGCCATGCCCAGCGTATTGTGCATGCCGACCATTTTATTATCCATACAAATTTATTTTGGACAAATTGAGGATGATTTAAGTGGGTTTGTGCTGCATCGTGCCAGGCAGGACAACCATAAGAGATAGGTCTGATTAACCCTTTGTATAAAGTAAGTTTCAGAGATTGACTGAGCGTTGGAGATTTCAGCAAATTATACAATCGTACTAGAATAATTTTAGTCTTGACCTTGATATCAGATATAAGTTTTTTCCACAGGAGGTTGGAATCAAGGTGTAAACCTAAATATTTCACAGAAACGGTTGAGGTAATCTTATTGCTACGCAAAGTTAAAGTCGGTTTGACCTTGGAGCTAGTAAATAAGGTTGCTACTGATTTAGTAGCATTCACTTCAATTTTCCGTTTATTTAAATCGCTGATTTTAAGAGAAGCAGAATTTTCTATTCTTCTAACAGCTTTATTGATCGATTTGCTAGGTAAGTACAGAGCAATGTGATCAGCATAGCCTGCAATGAATACATTTCTAGGTATTCTGTTAAAAACAGAAGCGATGTATAGGTTGAATAGTACACGGGAGAGGATATCCCATTGCGGGACTCCCCCGACAATTTGAGTTTTAACGGAAAGTAGTGATTTGACTCTAACTTGAATATATCTATTTGAATTTCTGATTCTGACCAATTCGTGGCGGGTCGAGTGTTCTGAACGGAAACCGAATTGGTTTGTAGGTATTAAGTGTAGCTCATCGATAGATTTTATGAGACGTAATAGAATTATTCGCTCAAAGTGTTTTGCGGGTACCGGTATCAGACTGAGTTTGAGCGCAAAAATGTTAATGGCTAAGATATTTATTATGTTTGTAGGAGGATCGTGGGTGGTTCAGCGGTGGATTCGAACAGGTATGCATAGGATGCGATGATTGTGATTTTATCAAGGGGGGTGTCAGCTCTTTGGATTTTAGAGATCATGTTCTTAATCTCTGAGAGGTTTTCGAGAATTCTAAGGGATTTTAGGTCATCAAGGACTTGTGTCACTTTATTAATAAAGTTTTTACTTGTACTTAAATGTAATGGCGGATCGTCAGTCTCCATCGGAATGGTCCTAGGTTCAGCGGTGGGTGCGTCAACATTCGTTCTTAAGGTTTCCATCGTTGGAAAACAAGAAGCGTAGGATGGCCTGGACATCTTCGTGGCAGTAGAGATTGGCGTAGGCTCGAGGACTGGAGGAGACTGGAGAAAATGGATGTTGCTTTCCAGGTTTTGCATCGTAGCCGAGTGTGGGGTAGCGGGCAGTTCCCGCTCTGCTCTTTTTGGTGCTGGTGGTTGGACTCTTTTTTCATGAGTCTCCACAAATTTGGTTCGTGAGGCGCACTCACGATAGCTCGCTGTGTGAGCTAGACCACAATTTGCGCACTTCAGGGAGTTACTGGTGCAGGTTTTGATGTCGTGATTGCCTGCGCATTTCACACATCTGGGATTTAAATTACAGTGCTGACTTGCGTGTCCAATTTTTTGGCACCGGTAGCACTGTGTTGGTTGTTGGGTTTTGATGTATTTTTCTATCTTAAATGTATGATAGAAAATGGTTTTAATAGCAGCGAGGCTGCTCAAGGTTACATCAGGCCCAACCGTAATTGCAAACACCGGTAGTGGCCTAGTCTCTTTGCTGTCTCCGTCCTTGTTTGTTTTCACAAACTGCCGGACTGATAATACCTTTATGCCGTGTTTGGATATTTCCGCTTCAATCTCCTGCTCAGTAAAACTGGCGGGAAGACCTTTTATGATAAATTTCTTCGGACGCTCACTTTTTAGACCGAAGGTGTAAAAATGTAAATTTTGCCTTTTCAGGATACTTGCGATTTTATTATAATCCTCCGTCGATTGTAAATGGACGATGGTGGTACTACCATTGAATTTCATCCTGAAGTTTTTGTCCGAGGCGTTGACTTGCAGGAAGTTGATTAATTTTTTGGTCTGATGTTTGTTTTTGAGCCTGTTTGATTTGATGTTTGTTTTTGAGCCTGTTGTGGCCCGACAGGAGTGTTTGAAGGTTTGTTGAGGCGAGCGGGTTTACAGCTCGCACTAGTTGACGGTTTAATAACGGTTTTTTTAGTTATTTTTGGGTCTTCCACAGGAGGAGTCATTTTGGCTTTCCTTTTGGGAGCCAGAGGAAGTTTGAGATTTTTGAAGTTTGACACTTTAGTGCCAAAACTTTGACAAGATTTATAAATTCACTGTACTGTAAGCTCGGTACGTTTGGAATTTATATTTTGTAGAGAGCGGTAGACATGCGTCCGCACGATACCGACTCAAAACAAATACTCACACCAAAGCCCCGCCTAGTATGTGTGTGTGTGTGTGTGTACGTGTGTCGCCAAATTTTGATCCTAAGTTTCTCACGAACGAATGCTGCTATCGAGATTGTTGAGGTCGGAATCGAAGCGTTTTCATGTAACTTAGAGCTGATTCGATTTTGGGTAAAATTGGTGCAGTATATGTATTGTTATTAACATTTTCAATTGGTTATAATGTTTTATTGCATAAACTATGAGAGTTAGCGTAAAATTTATATAAGAAAAGTTGTTCCCCGCATAAAAATACGTATTTTATATAGAACGACTTTTTTAGATATTTTGCATAATTAAGGAGATATGGGCGTTTGAAAAATTATGTATGTAATAAGTGAAAGAATGGAGCCATGCAGGCCATTAGGGTCTGAATCGGAGTGTTCTAATGTAACTCGGAGAGGATTAGATGCAATTGACCGTGTATATATATTGTTATAAACAATTCCAATTGTTTATAACGCTCTATTGCGAAAATCGTATCAGCTAGCGGAATGATCACTCAACAATAGTTGTTCCACATGCAAAAATACACATTTTATGTTGCATGACTTTTTTCCACAATTCGCAGATTTAAGGAGGTATGGCCGTTTAAAAAATGATGTACATCATACGAGAAGAAAGAACGTAGCTGTTCATCACGTCTCATTGATCCAATGACAAGACCAAATCATTATGTCCTTTTTTTCGAATGATACTGGTAGCTTGTGTAGAAAACTAGTGTCATTCAATTTTTCAATTGCTAGAATTGAACTCGGCATTTTGATATCGCTGTTGCGTTTACTCATCACCATGGTTGCGTTCTCATGCTGTGCTCAAATACCAAATCGGGAAGTTTTGTTTGTGCCCTGCATGGGGCACACACATTTGTACACCACTAGTTAATTTCCTGTTTATCCCCGATGACTCCCCAGAGGAGAAGTATTTTAACTTAATAGTTTGATAAATAACAAAATTTAAATATTAAACCTCTCGCCAAGATTATTGTTAATCAAAAAAAATTCCGGTAGCTGCACAAATGTTGCCAATTGCATGCCCGCGTTAGATCCATTGTTAATGCATTTTTGTAAAATGGCACCTCAACAGCCACTTAGTTACGGGGAGGTGCTTTGAAAATCAAAGATATTATGTTTAAAAAATAGATTCCATATCAATTTTCAATTTTATATCAATATGCCTGAAATCGCCATTTAAAACTAGTGACATCCTTAACGGAACTTGGCGAGAGGTAGTCTAGACTCGACTTTTTCCATTTTGCTAGAGGAAGTCTAGAGGTAGGCGAGAGATGGCGTTCTATGCGCTCCTCTAGACTTGCTCTTGACTCTCCGGGACAGTCGAGAGCCCGCGCAGCTCTTGACTACCTCTGGACTTTTTAGGAAAGTCTAGAGGCCAAGGGGGCTCTGTACTAACCTCTCGACTGCCTCCGGACTTTTTTTTTGAAAGTCTAGAGGCGACCTCTGTACTATTCTCTCGACTGCCTCTGGACTTTTTTTATAAAGTCTAGAGGCCAGGGCGGCTCTATACTAATCTCTGGACTCCCTCTAGACTTTTTTTGAAAGTCTAGAGGCCAGGGGGGGGGGCTGTACTAACCTCTGGACTGCCTCTAGACTTTTTTGGATAGTCTAGAGGCGACCTCTGCACTATACTCTCGACTGCCTCTAGACTTTTTTGTTAAGTCTAGAGGCGACTTCTGCACTGTACTGTCGACTGCCTCTGGACTTTTTGGGAAAGTTTAGAGGCCAGGGGGGCTCTGTACTCACCTCTCGACTGCCTCTGGACTTTTTGAGAAAGTCTAGAGGCGATCTCTGTACTCAACTCTAGACTGTCTCTGGAATTTTTTGGGAAAGCCTAGAAGCCAGGGGGGCTCTGTACTAATCTCTCGACTGCCTCTAAACTTTTTTGGAAAGTTTAGCGGCCGGGGGCGGGGGGGGGGGGGGCGATGAACTAACCTCTGGACTGCCTCTAGACTTTTTTGGCAGTCGAGAGGTTAGTACAGACCCCCCCCCCCCCCCCCCTGGCCTCTAGACTTTCCCTAAAAGTCCAGAGGCAGTCGAGAGTATAGTGCAGAGGTCACCTCTAGACTTTCCAAAAAAGTCCAGAGGCAGTCCAGAGGTTAGTACAGAACCCCCCCCCCTCCCCTGGCTTCTAGAGTTTCAAAAAAAGTCTAGAGAGAGTAGAGAGATTAGTACAGAACCCCCCTGGCCTCTAGACTTACCCAAAAAGTCCAGAGGCAGTCGAGAGTATAGTGCAGAGGTCGCCTCTAGACTTTCCAAAAAAGTCCAGAGGCAGTCTAGAGTATAGTACCGAGGTCGCCTCTAGACTTTCCAAAAAAGTCTAAAGGCAGTCGAGAGATTAGTACAGAACCCCCTTGGCCTCTAGACTTTCCGTAAAAGTCCAGAGCCAGTCGAGCGTATAGTGCAGAGGTCGCCTCTAGACTTTCCAAAAAAGTCCAGAGGCAGTCTAGAGTATAGTACAGAGGTCGCCTCTACACTTTCCAAAAAAGTCTAGACGCAGTCGAGAAGTTAGTACAGAGCCTCCTTGGCCTCTAGACTTTCCAAAAAAGTCCAGAGGCAGTCGACAGGATAGTGCAGAGGTCACCTCTAAACTTTCCAAAAAAGTCTAGAGGCAGTCGAGAGGTTAGTGCAGACCCCCCCTCCCCCCTCCCCTGGCCTCTAGACTTTCAAAAAAAGTTTAGAGGGAGTCGAGAGATTAGTACAGAGCCCCCCCTGGCCTCTAGACTTTCCAAAAAAGTCCAGAGGTAGTCAAGAGCTGCGCGGGCTCTCGACTGTCCCGAAGAGTCCAGAGCAAGTCTAGAGGAGCGTATAGAACGCCATCTCTCGCACACCTCTAGACTTTCACTAGCAAAATGGAAAAAGTCGACAGGCGGAGCTGTCGCCAAGTTCCGCTCGGGATCAAATCTAAAAGATAGCCCTGTGGACTTACTGTTTGAGCTACAAGGGTATTTATTTTCTGCTTCTGAATGGAAGCATTGTGAGCGTTCGATTTTTTGTGTCCTAATATTTTCTAGAAATGATGCCGAATGACATTTAATGTGCATTATCAGAATTCTGCCGAATGGAAGTATTTTAATGGGGCAAATGGAAATTTCCGTTTTTTTTTTGGGTATCGGGTGCCTGCAAATACGCCAGAGATCTGAAATCAGCAGTCCTTTGACCATGTCCGTACGTATGTATGTATGCGTGTGTGTGTCTGACTTATTTGTTGGTTTCTGATAACTCCAAAAATAATCTATCAAACCAATCCAACAAGGCTTAACAGACTTGTTTCAATATTATGTGAAACCTAGCTCGAAAATGATGTTGATTGGTTTATCCGTTTCCTGAATAATCGTTCTTGAGGGTATTCGTCTGACATTTGCGGGTTTTGTTAGAAATGTACGAAAATTTAGGGTTTTTTTCAAGTATCTTTAGTGTATTGCAGAAATGTATGCAAAATTTCAAGTGCCTTCACAGATGAACAACAAAGTTTTCAAAAAAGTAGAGATTTATCAATGAACCGGCGTTTCCGCCAGCGTGTTTAACATACTTAAAAATGTTCGATTTTCATGTTTTTTTTTAGTTGATCTTCAATATGTTCTTGAATTGTCTACAAAATTCCAAATATTCAACTAGTCTGAGAAAAATGTTATGAATTTTTAAAGACTAATTTCCTGCTCGAAATTGGTCTAAAATTTGCAACGCCGCTGACAACTTCTTGAAATGTGGTTTTAGAGCAGTGCAATTTTGCACGTTGTTATATTATATTACGTCATGTTAATAACGTTGTTATATTACCTAATATACACTTTGTACATTTTTTTGTCTTCATTAGAGCGACGATTATGAACAAATAATCGAAATTAATATCGACATTAAAAAAAGAAGCTTGGTAATGCTCTGGGATCTTTTTTACGTGGATTCCTCGATTCCTCTGCGTCTCTGGATGGCATCTCCTCATGGTTTTGCAAGGGCCAGTAGGGCATCCGGTAATACTTGGCAGCGACTTGCAGAAGTTCGATGCATATCAAATTGGGCTTTAAATTGCGATATTTAAAGCTTCCTATCTCTGCCGACTCAATTCCAACATCAAACCAGGAGTGTACATGTTCAAATTTGTTGATGAGCAAGTAATAATTCTTCTCATTTTCAGCGATTCGAGTCAATATATTACGAATAATACAAATCGAAGAGTCCATTAGAATACAGCAGCAATCGCGTGTGTTTATACCAAGCGTGAACTTTGCGGTTCGAAGCAACTTATATTGCACACTGTCTTGATGTTCCATCAATAGGGGTCTATTATGGTGATGTTGAGACGCTTTGATTGAAGAAGTATTGCGATTTCTTCGAAACTGACGACTTTTCAATTTTGCCTTTTCCACACTACGACGGTAAATTTGCTGCAGGGACAAATGAGGCTTCCGGCACATTTTTCGAAAAATTCTCATATTGCTTTCGTATGGAAAGGCCGAAAATGAATCCAACGGTCCAAAGTTTTCTACATCATCAACAAGGTGTGGCTGACAATTGATATTGTAGGATTTAAATCGTTCTCCGTAAATTTTCCCAGAACTTTCCACCCATTCTTCTAGGGCAATTCTTGCGTACCTCTTATGGGTAAGTGAGGGTTGCGGAGCGACCAAGCATCTCAAAGCAGTGTGATGTAGTAAGTAGTGTTCATATACCTCCTTACTATAAATCCCGTGATATACTACCGGGCCTGTGTAGAAGAGTAATTGCCGAAGTTCCGTACCTTTCATACGTTCATAGTTCGTGATGTTACCTGGGAGTCGTGCGAATTCGCGAGGGCAGAATTGTCGAAGAACATCAAGTCGTGAATTGATTGTATCAATGTCAAGAGCTGATAGTTTAGCAGCTTTTGAAAAGCCAGGGCCACCTTTGACCGTTACCCGCGTTTGTCTCTTCGCAGCGCCTAACAATGTCAGATGAAGGTAGTCAAATACGACTTGTTGCACTAAATCAATTGGCAATGCCTCAATTGCACTGGGCCCATGATGATGATCTTCGTCACTTCGATTCCTGTAATCTTCATTCGTCCGTGGTGATTTCGCTGTATCACATTTCGAGCAACTATTATGAGCCGTATGCCCTAAATGATTAAGGATCATGGCTCTAGCTGGAACATCGGCTATGAAGCACCGCAATATAACTGGAATTCGTCTATTTTGGTGAAGAATTCCTCCACTGTTCAGAATAGCATTCATTTCATTTACAAAATCTTCCATGAATGCTTCGACATCCGCCGGTTTCTTGTACCCTTCATAAACGCCAATAACAATCGGTGTGCTATTCGGAATATTCACAATTCTAATTTGAATTGGCTAAAGCGTTATGTACCCTTCTCGATCCAAGTTGGCACCGTCGGTACTAAAGTCAATCTGTAAATATTCCGGAATAGAGGGAATGTCAGGGTCTTCTAAATCTTCGATCAGTTTCTTTTCTACCCCTAAATGCAAGTACTCGCCAGGTCTCACTATCTTCAATTCGATCTTCTTCTGTGGAGTACCAACTAGTGTTCGATAATCAGCAGGTAATGATGAAAGGCAGCTATGTTGTTTCAAAAGTTTTAGAATTGCTGTGCCTTTTGAGTGTTCTAAGTCCAAGTTTATCAAAAGTTCGCGGAGTTTATCTTGAAAACTGAGCTCGTCTGTTTCCGAATCTGTGTCGGTTCCACTCGACTCACTCACGCTGTCATCTGCTTCAAACAAATCCGGGAAATGATCCACACTTACGTTCGACGATGCGGAATGTCGACTAAATATTGAAGATGGGGCCTCCTCTTCGAGATCAAGTGGATACCAATCCATGCTCAAATTTCTGGAAATGAGAGGAAATAAGATGCAGAATGTGAATTGTTGACATCAGAAAAGCTACGGATAAGGCTAAAGTCGTATGGCTTCAATAATATTTGTGAAACAATGCATCTCCAAGGAGGTAGGAATATAATGAAAATTCCCGTGCTCGGCACCAAAAACCGAGGAGAAATTGAAAGAATATTATGCAGGTGAAATAAAAAAAAAAATTGCTGAAAAAGAGAAATTGTAAACTGAAAGAATAAAAAATTAAAAATTACTATGTTAACATAGTAAGCCATGACTACACCGGAAAAACGTCAAAATTTTATTTATTTTAATTCAATTTTCACAATGTGAAGTCCTGATTTTACTATTTAACATAGTAATTTTTGTGAGAAGCGTAACAGTATCAAATGCGTACACGAAAAATTAATACTTAAGAACGTCTTTAATGCTCTTTTTTAAATGCAATTTTACGATTAAGTCGACGAAAAATTACTCAAACCAAATGAATTTTTACTATGTTACATCGTAATTTATGTTTACAATTTAAAATTTCGATTTGTACTCGCGAGCCTCCTACATTTTACTCGATGAAACAGCAAAAATTACTATGTTGAATAGTAAAATTTTCGGCGGGCATTTAAATCGTTTTCTTGGGATCCCTCACTTCGGTCGAGTGCAAATGAGTGTTTGGGAGGCCTAGATGTAACAATTAAAAAAACACAGGAGGCACGACTACTACACTTTAGACGAGGAACTTGATCATTAAAGTAACTACTTAAAGTAAAGAGTTATCACATTTTTTTCAATTCTGTTTGCCAATTGTCATCCATCATCTTAATAACATCATCAAAAATAACGAATGAATAGAGGGATTTTCACTTCGGGATTTGAAAAAAACACACTTCCCTTCCCCTCTTCCATGAATATACTATGTTACACAGTAAATTTTGATGTTTGACGAGTATAGTCCGGCGCTTCATTTCTCATATTAAAAATTACTATGTTGACATGGTAAACAAAAATTTAATATTCTTTCCGTGTGACCTGAGCCCGTAAATATTTATATGACAGCACAGCAAAAATCCTATTAGAGCACAAAAAAAGTTACAAATGGTATTAAAGCCAAAAAAAAAACGTACATGCATTTTCCTATTGATTCTTCTCGAAAATTGTGGAAACTCGGTTATTAAAACCAATAGCGTGGGTGTACGTGATCGGCGTAAAGTCGCTGCCAGGTGTAATAAGTCCCATTTAAAAAGCGTCCGGCGACTGGTGCTCTGAGATACACTAGTCACAGGAGCTCAAAAATACCCGTGAAAGGATAGGTGACCGGAAACTAGCAAATATCTATAGATTAATTTCATTTTAACTATTGTAATAATTGAACATCAAAGGCACAATCAATTTAATCATGTGGGTGATACTTCAATAAATACCTACGATCCTTCACATCCGTGATTCATGCTGAAAAACATTCAATGTGAATGTTTTCTCGCAGCCAAAACCTTAATATACCGTTAACTAGTCTACCCACGGTACAGTGGTGGAATTTTCCTGTGCCGTCCACGAATTTTCCTGTGATGCATTGGCATTTTTGTATGATTGCCGCATAATATTCACTTGCTTCACGGAGTGAGGGCACTCGTCGTACATGCTCGCCCACGTTCACTTAAAATATGTCGAAAACTTGCGAGAAGTTACCGAGATACACAGAAAAGCTTAAGCGTAAATTACGTTTAAGAACTCGTAAATTACGATTAAGAAATCGTAATTAACGCTTTACAGAAATCTACGCTCGAGGAATCGTAATTTAGGATTTCTAAAGCGTATTTTACGATTTCTTAATCGTCATTTAAATGAAAATGATCGGGATCAAGTCGGAAAGCGATCGGGATCAAGTCAGAAAACGAATTGGATCAAGTCGGAAAACGATCGCGATCAACTCGGAAAACTATTTGGATCAAGATGGAAAATGATTTGGATCAAATTGAAAGACGATTTGGATCAAGTCGGAAAACGATCTGGGTCAAGTCCGCAAATGATTTGGATCAAGTCGGAAAAGGATTTGGATCAAGTCGGAAAACGATTTCGATCCAGTTGGAAAACCATCTGGATCAAGTCGGAAAACGATATGGATCAAGTTGGAAAACTAATTGGATCAAGTGGGTGTCGACTTGAATCGGGTTGGAAAACGATTCTTAGGCCTTCTACACCAACGGAGTATATCCTATTTTTTGACTATATCCTATTTTTTGAAAACACCTCCTCTATCGACTGTGAATAAATTTCAAAATAATTAAGTAAACTCATAACAAACACTACTGGCCATAGCACGGTACACATCTGAGGTGTGTACCGTGCAATGGCCAGTAGTGTCTATTTTGAGTTTACTTTATTATATCCTATTTTATCACAAGAAGAGAACGCACACATGGGTTAGGAGGTAAGTGAAAAATAGTATATTTCGTAACAAGTGCGGAAAGGTGCTTTTCAGGCACGCGGAGCGAAGCGGAGTGTGACTGAAAAGTTACTTTTCCGATACAGCCCAGTTGGGAAGTGCCAAGCTTTGACAACCGGGACAAGCTTGGGACAGCCTCGGATACCAAGCCTTGGCACACCTAGCTTGGCCCTTGCTTTGACCGATGGTGTTGCCACCCGGTATCCAGGGCTTGTAGACCAGTCCCTGGCGACCAGCCTTGAGCCAGCCTAGGCACAGAATTGGTAACCAGGATATCGGATTGCCAAGCGTGGGCCAGGTTATTTCCAAAACTTGTCTAGAGCCTTGGTAAAACTCCGATTGTAATTAACATTGAGGCTTGGCGACTAAGCTTGTCCCAGTCTACAATTAGGACTGGTATCCAAGGGTCGATTGAACCCAGCTAGGAACAAGCTGTAGCCAGTACAGGCCTCAAGTCTCGGTAATACCCTGATTAACAAGTCACATTGGGATATAACAACCACTCTTGGGACAATCTACAGCCATGGCTGGTACCTCAGAGCTGGATATACCGGACTTGGACCAGACTGAATCCACGACTAGCCCCAAGTCTGGGGGATACCCCGATTTACCAATTACATTGAGATTTGGTAACCAGTCTTGGGCCAATCTACCACCAAGATCGCTTAAATCCGCCTTTGGATACCAGTGCTGGTTGTAGAATGGGCCGAACCTGGTCGCGATGTCTCAATAGAAGTTATAAATCTGGGTTTTACCAAGATTCTAGACCAATCCTGGCAATAGGTTGGCTCATGCTAGGCGATGCCAAGCCCTGGTTAGAAGTTTCGTGCATAGACTGGGCCAAATTTGGTCGCCAAGCCTCAATATAAATTAAAAATCTGGGTTTTACCAAGGTTTCAGACCAGTCCTGGCAATAACCTGGCCCACGTATGGCAACACCGAGCCTTGGTTACAAGCACGGGCCAACCTAGCGTGCCAAGGCCTGGTAATGCGGGGCTGTCCCAAGCTCGCCCCATTTGTCGAAGCTTGGTACTTCCTCTTTGAGATCATCCCCCGCTCTCCATTATGCTTGCCATTCCATTATGCCCCGCTTCTCATTATGCCTCTGTTCCCATTGTGCCCCATCCCGCCCTTATTTATCTCGCTCTATCCCATTTTATCCCGTTATCCTCTTTTGCACTACTATTCCATTTTGTCTCGCTATCCCATTTTGCCCCACTATCAAAGTATATCATCCCATTCTATCCCGCTTTTTCATTGGTTTATTGTCTCTCATCCTCCTACCCCATTATCTTCCCTCCCATTGATTCCCCATATAAACCCAAGAAAAATATCCTCTCGTGTAAGCAGCCGCACAGCGAGTATTTGTTTTGAGTCGGTGTCGTGCGGACGCATGTCTACCGCTCCCTACGAATTACAAATTTCAAACGTACCGTGCTCCTAGTACATTGAAATTATGAATCGAGTAAAAGTTTTGGCACAAAAGTGTCAAACTTAAAAAACCTCAAAATTCCCTTGGCTCCAAAAAGGAAAGCCAAAAGGAGTCCTCAGATGGAAGACCCAAAAAAAACGAAAAAAACCGTTACGAAACCTTCGACTAGTGCGAGTTCAGTTCCCGCTCGCCTTGCCAAACCCTCCGGCACTTCTGATGGACCTCAAGAGCCTCCAAAACAAATTTCTGTCCCTCCATCAATCATCGAGAATGAAAAAATGGAGACAAAAAAATTAATCAATTTTCTGCAGAGCAACGCCACAGATAAAAATTTCAAGATGAAATTTAATGGAAGTACCACGATCGTCCATCTACGAACGCTCGAGGACTACAACAAAATCGCAAGTATCCTGAAAAGGCAAGATAAAAATTTTTCCACTTTCGGTCTTAAAAGTGAGCGACCGAAAAAATATATTCTGAAAGGGCTTCCAAGCAGTTTTTCACAAGACGAAATTCAAGCCGAGTTATCAAAACACGGCATCAACGTACTTTCCGTTCGCCAGTTCGTGAAAGTAAACAAAGACGGAGACACCAAAGAAAACAGGCCATTACCGATCTTCGCTATCACGGTTGGCCCGGAAACAACCTTGAGCAGCTTTGCTGAAATCAAAACGATTTTCTACCATACATATAAGGTAGAAAAATATGTAAAATCCCAGCAACCTACCCAATGCTTCAGGTGCCAGAGATTTGGCCACGCAAGCCAACATTGCAACCTGAACCTGAGATGCGTCAAGTGTGCGTCAAACCACGACGTAAAAGTCTGCACTTCCAAAACCCTGAAGTGTGCAAACTGCGGACTCGCCCACACAGCCAGCTACAGAGAGTGTTCCATGCGCCTAAAATTCATGGAAACTAAGAAAAAACGAGCCCAATCGGCCAGGCCCAGCATAGCGCCATTGGAATTGCCCGCTACACCTCACTCGGCCACGATCCAGAATCTGGAAAGGAACATCCAGTTCCTCCAGTCTCCTGCAGTCCCAGTGCCAACTCCGAGTTCTACTGCCAACACGTCCAGGCCCACCTACGCTTCCTTCTTCCCGACGGCGGAAACCTCGAGAAGGAATCTTATTGCACCCACTGCTGAACCTAGGACCATCCCAATGGAAACACATGTTCCCGAATCTCCTTTAAGTAGAACTAAAAACTATGTAATTACAGCGAAGCAAGTACTTGACGAGCTAACAACCCTTAGAATCCCCGAAATGCTTTCAGAGCTTAAAGAGATGAGCTCTAAACTCCAAACAGCCCTTACACCAATTGATAGGATCACAATCATCGCATCTTATGTCCACCTGCTCTTACCCTCCTCAAACACACCTACGATTCCCCAGCAAACATAACCAACATATTAGCAATTAATATTTTTGCGCTCAAACCTAATCTGGACGAGTTATTACACATCGTCCACAGAAATAACATCAAAATTTGTCTGATTTCAGAGACTAAGTTAAACAGCAAAACGAAGAAAATTAACTTCCCAGACTTCTCGCTGATCAGGGAAGACAGAACGACCAAAGCAGGTGGTGGTGTTGCGGTGGCGATCCACAAAACCTTGTCACATAGAACTCATCCGCATGATCTCCTGTCGCTCACCGAATACGTGGGAGTAGAGGTCCAAGTAAACAATAAAAAAACGAAGATCTACTCGATCTACAATCCACCGGATGTCTCAATAGATACAAACCTATTGAGGCACCTACTTTCCGATAGTACTCCAACAATTATTGTTGGAGACCTAAATGCGAAGGACACTGCTTGGACCTCTGCTAGGCCAAACGAATCAGGTAAGATTCTCTCAAATTTTTTGACGGAACAAAAAATTAATCTGCTCTTTCCAGACGTTCCCACACACTACCCTCATAATTCAAACACTCCTAGTACTATTGACCTTTTATTAACTAACAACATCTCTATCATTAAAAATTTCACCACACTTTCCGAATCCCCATCCGATCACCTACCATTGTTTTTCTCCCTATTTGGCAGACCAACCTCACCAGAATCATCAAAACTTTTAAACTACGCAAAAACCGACTGGAATAAGTTCAAGGATATCTTAAATGATGAGATTTCTACACCAAACCCTACTTGTAACAACACTGAAGCAATAGATCAACACATAACACATTTCACCCAAGTCATTCAAACAGCCCTGGATTCCTCCACTCCTAAACGCTCAACCAAATCCACCCACACTCCTATCCCACCCGAAATAGCCTCATTAATAAAGCTAAAAAATTACATTAGGTCAAGATGGCAAAAAACCCGAAATCGCTACCTTAAATCCGAACTCAATCAGCTGATAAAAGAAATCAGACTTAAATTAACCGAATGGAAACAATCATCTTGGGACAACAAACTCAGAAACATAAACTTAAAAGATCACTCTATTTGGCGCGTAGCAAAATATTTTAATAACACCGCTAAAACAAAAATCCCCACACTAAAGTCAAACAACACACTCCACACAGAAGACCACGACAAGGCGAATACACTCTGCATACACTATGCAGCAATACACGAAATATCGGCCTCCCGAGGCAACAAATCTTTTGAACAACAAGTCACAGGTCATGTGAGAAAAACTATCCTCAAAGCCCGCATCGAAACTCCCATTAAATCCCTGACGAATCCCCGTGAAATCTCTTCCGCTATCAAAAAATTAAAAAATAAATCTGCCCCGGGTGTGGATAATATTCCCAATATAGCACTAAAAAACCTCCCAATTAAAGCAATAAGTTTACTAACAAAGATATACAATGCATGCCTCCTCAGACAATATTTCCCGGAACTCTGGAAAGGAGCGGTGGTCATTCCGATTCTAAAGCCCGGTAAGCCCCCTTCGCATCCGGTGAGCTATAGGCCTATTAGCCTCCTACCGGTATTGGCTAAACTCTTTGAGCGAATAATTTTAGCTCGTCTCAAAAAACCCATAGAAGAGTTACAACTAATGCCTATCAATCAATTTGGTTTTCGATCAGAACACTCGACCTGCCACCAGCTGGTTAGAATTACGAATGATATAAAATCCGCGAAAGACCGGAAAGAAGATACCGTTCTTCTTCTCCTGGACAGCGAGAAGGCCTTTGATTCTGTTTGGCCCACAGGCCTTATATACAAACTCGAAGGATTAAATGTCCCTAAATATATATGTAAAATTTTATTATCATATCTCCCAAATAGATATATCCGAGTTCGTGTCGAAACTTCGCTTTCGGATAAAATAGAAATTGTCGCGGGAGTCTCACAAGGGTCTATTCTCTCGCCTGTTTTATTCAACTTGTACATTGCTTCTGTTTTTAGCAGAATTCCGAGAAATGTATCCATTGCAGGCTATGCTGATGACATTGCTCTGTACTCAGCTAGCAAATCGATCAACAAAGCTATTAGAAGAATAGAAAATGCTGCTTCTCTCACAATCAGTGAATTAACGAAATGGAAAATTCAAGTAAATGCTGCTAAAACAGAAGCAATCTTATTTACTAGCTCCAAGGCCAAGCCGACTTTAACTATTCGTAGCGATAAGATCACACCAACCGACTCTGTAAAGTATTTAGGCTTACACATCGATTGCAAACTCCTGTGGAAAAAGCATATATCTGAAATCAAGGTCAAGACTAAAGTTATCCTAGTAAGATTATATAATTTGCTAAAATCACCCGCGCTCAGTCAATCCCTCAAACTTACTCTCTACAAAGCGTTAATTAGGCCCATTATCACCTATGGTTGTCCTGCCTGGCACAATGCTGCGAAAATGCACTTGAATCATCTTCAAGTGATTCAAAATAAATTCCTACGAATAATAGGAAATTTTAAAAGAAGAACGACTATTGTGGAAATACACGAAACGCTCGGCATGACAACCATAGGCGAATTTATCGATAGAATAAATGAGACATTTAAATTTAAGCTACAATCCCATCCTAATCCCCAGCTCCAAAACATCAATATTGTCATAAAATCCAATTGGTCCCGCTGACCACCTGTTTTGTCCCACCTTTCCATATATCCTTTTCTCTCCTGCCCCTCATGCACCCATTACTTGTAAGGTTTTTTTTTAGAAGTTATTTTTCCTTATATCGAGTCATCATGTAAATAATCACAAATATCTGTAATAATGAAAAATTAGTTGACACTTCTTTCAAATTAGAAATAAAGCCAACGGCTGGTGATCTAGAACGTAGCACTTAAGATATTAATACTGTACATAGTATGTATATATGACAAATGTTAATAAACAACTTTCAAGTCAAGGCAAAGCACAGCCAGTATTTGTTTTGAGTCGGTGTCGTGCGGACGCATGTCTACCGCTCTCTGCGAAATATAAATTTCTAACGTACAGCGCTTATAGTACAGTGAAATTCTAAATTGAGTAAAAGTTTTGGCACAAAAGTGTCAAACTTAAAAAACCTCAAAATTCCCTTGGCTCCAAAAAGGAAAGCCAAAATGAGTCCTCCGATGGAAGACCCAAAAAAAACGAAAAAAGCCGTTTCGAAACCTTCGACTAGCGCGAGTTCAGTTCCCGCTCGCCTCGCCAAACCCTCCGACACTTCTGATGGACCTCAAGAGGCTCCAAAACAAACCTCTGTCCCTCCATTAATCATCGAGAATGAAAAAATGGAGACAAAAAAATTAATCAATTTTCTGCAGAGCAACGCCACAGATAAAAATTTCAAGATGAAATTTAATGGAAGTACCACGATCGTCCATCTACGAACGCTCGAGGACTACAACAAAATCGCAAGTATCCTGAAAAGGCAAGATATCAATTTCTTCACTTTCGGTCTTAAAAGTGAGCGACCGAAAAAATATATTCTGAAAGGGCTTCCAAGCAGTTTTTCACAAGACGAAATTCAAGCCGAGTTATCAAAACACGGCATCAACGTACTTTCCGTTCGCCAGTTCGTGAAAGTAAACAAAGACGGAGACACCAAAGAAAACAGGCCATTACCGATCTTCGCTATCACGGTTGGCCCGGAAACAACCTTGAGCAGCTTTGCTGAAATCAAAACGATTTTCTACCATACATATAACGTAGAAAAATATGTAAAATCCCAGCAACCTACCCAATGCTTCAGGTGCCAGAGATTTGGCCACGCAAGCCAACATTGCAACCTGAACCTGAGATGCGTCAAGTGTGCGTCAAACCACGACGTAAAAGTCTGCACTTCCAAAACCCTGAAGTGTGCAAACTGCGGACTCGCCCACACAGCCAGCTACAGAGAGTGTTCCATGCGCCTAAAATTCATGGAAACTCAGAAAAAACGAGCCCAATCGGCCAGGCCCAGCATGGCGCCATTGGAATTGCCCGCTACACCTCACTCGGCCACGATCCAGAATCTGGAAAGAAACATCCAGTTCCTCCAGTCTCCTGCAGACCCAGTGCCAACTCCGAGCTCTACTGCCAACACGTCCAGGCCCACCTACGCTTCCTTCTTCCCGATGGCGGAAACCTCGAGAAGGAATCTTATTGCACCCACTGCTGAACATAGGACCATCCCAATGGAATCACATGTTCCCGACTCTCACTTAAGTAGAACTAAAAACTATGTAATTACAGCGAAGCAAGTCCTTGACGAGCTAACAACCCTTAGAATCCCCGAAATCCTTTCAGAGCTTAAAGAGATGAGCTCTAAACTCCAAACAGCCCTTACACCAATTGATAGGATCACAATCATTGCATCCTATGTCCACCTGTTCTTACCCTCCCCAAACACACCTACGATTCCCCAGCAAACATAACCAACATATTAGCAATTAATATTTTTGCGCTCAAGCCTAATCTGGAGGAGTTATTACACATCGTCCACAGAAATAACATCAAAATTTGTCTGATTTCAGAGACTAAGTTAAACAGCAAAACGAAGAAAATTAACTTCCCAGACTTCTCGCTGATCAGGGAAGACAGAACGGCCAAAGCAGGTGGTGGTGTTGCGGTGGCGATCCACAAAACCTTGTCACATAGAACTCTTCCGCATGATCTCCTGTCGCTCACCGAATACGTGGGAGTAGAGGTCCAAGTAAACAATAAAAAAACGAAGATCTACTCGATCTACAATCCACCGGATGTCTCAATAGATACAAACCTATTGAGGCACCTATTTTCCGATAGTACTCCAACAATTATTGTTGGAGACTTCAATGCGAAGGACACGGCTTGGACCTCTGCTAGGCCAAACGAATCAGGTAAGATTCTCTCAAATTTTTTGACGGAACAAAAAATTAATCTGCTCTTTCCAGACGTTCCTACACACTACCCTCATAATTCAAACACTCCTAGTACTATTGACCTTTTATTAACAAACAACATCTCTATCATTAATAATTTCACTACACTTTCCGAATCTCCATCCGATCACCTACCATTGTTTTTCTCCCTATTTGGCCGACCGACCTCACCAGAATCATCAAAAATTTTAAACTACGCGAAAACCGACTGGAATAAATTCAAGGATACCTTAAATGATGAGATTTCTACACCAAACCCTACTTGTAACAACACTGAAGCAATAGATCAATACATAACACATTTCACCCAAGTCATTCAAACAGCCCTGGATTCCTCCACTCCCAAACGCTCAACCAAACCCACCCACACTCCTATCCCACCCGAAATAGCTTCATTAATAAAGCTAAAAAATTACATTAGGTCAAGATGGCAAAAAACCCGAAATCGCTACCTTAAATCCGAACTCAATCAGCTGATAAAAGAAATCAGACTTAAATTAACCGAATGGAAACAATCATCTTGGGACAACAAACTCAGAAACATAAACTTAAAAGATCACTCTATTTGGCGCGTAGCAAAATATTTTAATAATACCGCTAAACGAACAATCCCCACACTAAAGTCAAACAACACACTCCACACACAAGACCACGACAAGGCAAATACACTCTGCAGACACTACGCACAAATACACGAAATATCGGCCTCCCGAGGCAACAAATCCTTTGAACAACAAGTCACAGGTCATGTGAGAAAGACTATCATCAAAGCCCCTATCGAAACTCCCATAAAATTCCTCACGAATCCCCGTGAAATCACTTCCGCTATCAAAAAACTAAAAAATAAATCTGCCCCGGGTGTGGATAATATTCCCAATATAGCACTAAAAAACCTCCCAATTAAAGCAATAAGTTTACTAACAAAGATATACAATGCATGCCTCCTCAGACAATATTTCCCAGAACTCTGGAAAGGAGCGGTGGTCATTCCGATTCTAAAGCCCGGTAAGCCCCCTTCGCATCCGGTGAGCTATAGGCCTATCAGCCTCCTACCGGTATTGGCTAAACTCTTTGAGCGAATAATTTTAGCTCGTCTCAAAAAACCCATAGATGAGTTACAACTAATGCCTATCAATCAATTTGGTTTTCGATCAGAACACTCGACCTGCCACCAGCTGGTTAGAATTACGAATGATATAAAATCCGCGAAAGACCGGAAAGAAGATACCGTTCTTCTTCCCCTGGACAGCGAGAAGGCCTTTGATTCTGTTTGGCCCACAGGCCTTATATACAAACTCGAAGGATTAAATGTCCCTAAATATCTATGTAAAATTTTACTATCATATCTCTCAAATAGATATATCCGAGTTCGAGTCGAAACTTCGCTTTCGAATAAAATAGAAATTGTCGCGGGAGTCCCACAAGGGTCTATTCTCTCGCCTGTTTTATTCAACTTGTACATTGCTTCTGTTTTTAGTAGAATTCCGAGAAATGTATCCATTGCAGGCTATGCTGATGACATTGCCTTGTACTCAGCTAGCAAATCGATAAACAAAGCTATTAGAAGAATAGAAAATGCTGCTTCTGTCACAATCACTGAATTAACGAAATGGAAAATTCAAGTGAATGCTGCTAAAACAGAAGCAATCTTATTTACTAGCTCCAAGGCCAAGCCGACCTTAACTATTCGTAGCGATAAGATCACACCAACCGACTCTGTAAAGTATTTAGGCTTACACATCGATTCCAAACTCCTGTGGAAAAAGCATATATCTGAAATCAAGGTCAAGACTAAAGTTATCCTAGTAAGATTGTATAATTTGCTAAAATCACCCGCGCTCAGTCAATCCCTCAAACTTACTCTCTACAAAGGGTTAATTAGGCCCATTATCACCTATGGTTGTCCTGCCTGGCACAATGCTGCGAAAATGCACTTGAATCATCTTCAAGTGATTCAAAATAAATTCCTACGAATAATAGGAAATTTTAAAAGAAGAACGACTATTGTGGAAATACACGAATCGCTCGGCATGATAACCATAGGCGAATTTATCGATAGAATAAATGAGACATTTAAATTTAAGCTACAATCCCATCCTAATCCCCAGCTCCAAAACATCAATATTGACATAAAATCCAATTGGTCCCGCTGACCACCTGTTTTGTCCCACCTTTCCATATATCCTTTTCTCTCCTGCCCCTCATGCACCCATTACTTGTAAGGTTTTTTTTTAGAAGTTATTTTTCCTTATATCGAGTCATCATGTAAATAATCACAAATATCTGTAATAATGAAAAATTAGTTGACACTTCTTTCAAATTAGAAATAAAGCCAACGGCTGGTGATCTAGAACGTAGCACTTAAGATATTAATACTGTACATAGTATGTATATATGACAAATGTTAATAAACAACTTTCAAGTCAAGGCAAAGCACAGCCAGTATTTGTTTTGAGTCGGTGTCGTGCGGACGCATGTCTACCGCTCTCTGCGAAATATAAATTTCTAACGTACAGCGCTTATAGTACAGTGAAATTCTAAATTGAGTAAAAGTTTTGGCACAAAAGTGTCAAACTTAAAAAACCTCAAAATTCCCTTGGCTCCAAAAAGGAAAGCCAAAATGAGTCCTCCGATGGAAGACCCAAAAAAAACGAAAAAAGCCGTTTCGAAACCTTCGACTAGCGCGAGTTCAGTTCCCGCTCGCCTCGCCAAACCCTCCGACACTTCTGATGGACCTCAAGAGGCTCCAAAACAAACCTCTGTCCCTCCATTAATCATCGAGAATGAAAAAATGGAGACAAAAAAATTAATCAATTTTCTGCAGAGCAACGCCACAGATAAAAATTTCAAGATGAAATTTAATGGAAGTACCACGATCGTCCATCTACGAACGCTCGAGGACTACAACAAAATCGCAAGTATCCTGAAAAGGCAAGATATCAATTTCTTCACTTTCGGTCTTAAAAGTGAGCGACCGAAAAAATATATTCTGAAAGGGCTTCCAAGCAGTTTTTCACAAGACGAAATTCAAGCCGAGTTATCAAAACACGGCATCAACGTACTTTCCGTTCGCCAGTTCGTGAAAGTAAACAAAGACGGAGACACCAAAGAAAACAGGCCATTACCGATCTTCGCTATCACGGTTGGCCCGGAAACAACCTTGAGCAGCTTTGCTGAAATCAAAACGATTTTCTACCATACATATAACGTAGAAAAATATGTAAAATCCCAGCAACCTACCCAATGCTTCAGGTGCCAGAGATTTGGCCACGCAAGCCAACATTGCAACCTGAACCTGAGATGCGTCAAGTGTGCGTCAAACCACGACGTAAAAGTCTGCACTTCCAAAACCCTGAAGTGTGCAAACTGCGGACTCGCCCACACAGCCAGCTACAGAGAGTGTTCCATGCGCCTAAAATTCATGGAAACTCAGAAAAAACGAGCCCAATCGGCCAGGCCCAGCATGGCGCCATTGGAATTGCCCGCTACACCTCACTCGGCCACGATCCAGAATCTGGAAAGAAACATCCAGTTCCTCCAGTCTCCTGCAGACCCAGTGCCAACTCCGAGCTCTACTGCCAACACGTCCAGGCCCACCTACGCTTCCTTCTTCCCGATGGCGGAAACCTCGAGAAGGAATCTTATTGCACCCACTGCTGAACATAGGACCATCCCAATGGAATCACATGTTCCCGACTCTCACTTAAGTAGAACTAAAAACTATGTAATTACAGCGAAGCAAGTCCTTGACGAGCTAACAACCCTTAGAATCCCCGAAATCCTTTCAGAGCTTAAAGAGATGAGCTCTAAACTCCAAACAGCCCTTACACCAATTGATAGGATCACAATCATTGCATCCTATGTCCACCTGTTCTTACCCTCCCCAAACACACCTACGATTCCCCAGCAAACATAACCAACATATTAGCAATTAATATTTTTGCGCTCAAGCCTAATCTGGAGGAGTTATTACACATCGTCCACAGAAATAACATCAAAATTTGTCTGATTTCAGAGACTAAGTTAAACAGCAAAACGAAGAAAATTAACTTCCCAGACTTCTCGCTGATCAGGGAAGACAGAACGGCCAAAGCAGGTGGTGGTGTTGCGGTGGCGATCCACAAAACCTTGTCACATAGAACTCTTCCGCATGATCTCCTGTCGCTCACCGAATACGTGGGAGTAGAGGTCCAAGTAAACAATAAAAAAACGAAGATCTACTCGATCTACAATCCACCGGATGTCTCAATAGATACAAACCTATTGAGGCACCTATTTTCCGATAGTACTCCAACAATTATTGTTGGAGACTTCAATGCGAAGGACACGGCTTGGACCTCTGCTAGGCCAAACGAATCAGGTAAGATTCTCTCAAATTTTTTGACGGAACAAAAAATTAATCTGCTCTTTCCAGACGTTCCTACACACTACCCTCATAATTCAAACACTCCTAGTACTATTGACCTTTTATTAACAAACAACATCTCTATCATTAATAATTTCACTACACTTTCCGAATCTCCATCCGATCACCTACCATTGTTTTTCTCCCTATTTGGCCGACCGACCTCACCAGAATCATCAAAAATTTTAAACTACGCGAAAACCGACTGGAATAAATTCAAGGATACCTTAAATGATGAGATTTCTACACCAAACCCTACTTGTAACAACACTGAAGCAATAGATCAATACATAACACATTTCACCCAAGTCATTCAAACAGCCCTGGATTCCTCCACTCCCAAACGCTCAACCAAACCCACCCACACTCCTATCCCACCCGAAATAGCTTCATTAATAAAGCTAAAAAATTACATTAGGTCAAGATGGCAAAAAACCCGAAATCGCTACCTTAAATCCGAACTCAATCAGCTGATAAAAGAAATCAGACTTAAATTAACCGAATGGAAACAATCATCTTGGGACAACAAACTCAGAAACATAAACTTAAAAGATCACTCTATTTGGCGCGTAGCAAAATATTTTAATAATACCGCTAAACGAACAATCCCCACACTAAAGTCAAACAACACACTCCACACACAAGACCACGACAAGGCAAATACACTCTGCAGACACTACGCACAAATACACGAAATATCGGCCTCCCGAGGCAACAAATCCTTTGAACAACAAGTCACAGGTCATGTGAGAAAGACTATCATCAAAGCCCCTATCGAAACTCCCATAAAATTCCTCACGAATCCCCGTGAAATCACTTCCGCTATCAAAAAACTAAAAAATAAATCTGCCCCGGGTGTGGATAATATTCCCAATATAGCACTAAAAAACCTCCCAATTAAAGCAATAAGTTTACTAACAAAGATATACAATGCATGCCTCCTCAGACAATATTTCCCAGAACTCTGGAAAGGAGCGGTGGTCATTCCGATTCTAAAGCCCGGTAAGCCCCCTTCGCATCCGGTGAGCTATAGGCCTATCAGCCTCCTACCGGTATTGGCTAAACTCTTTGAGCGAATAATTTTAGCTCGTCTCAAAAAACCCATAGATGAGTTACAACTAATGCCTATCAATCAATTTGGTTTTCGATCAGAACACTCGACCTGCCACCAGCTGGTTAGAATTACGAATGATATAAAATCCGCGAAACACCGGAAAGAAGATACCGTTCTTCTTCCCCTGGACAGCGAGAAGGCCTTTGATTCTGTTTGGCCCACAGGCCTTATATACAAACTCGAAGGATTAAATGTCCCTAAATATCTATGTAAAATTTTACTATCATATCTCTCAAATAGATATATCCGAGTTCGAGTCGAAACTTCGCTTTCGAATAAAATAGAAATTGTCGCGGGAGTCCCACAAGGGTCTATTCTCTCGCCTGTTTTATTCAACTTGTACATTGCTTCTGTTTTTAGTAGAATTCCGAGAAATGTATCCATTGCAGGCTATGCTGATGACATTGCCTTGTACTCAGCTAGCAAATCGATAAACAAAGCTATTAGAAGAATAGAAAATGCTGCTTCTGTCACAATCACTGAATTAACGAAATGGAAAATTCAAGTGAATGCTGCTAAAACAGAAGCAATCTTATTTACTAGCTCCAAGGCCAAGCCGACCTTAACTATTCGTAGCGATAAGATCACACCAACCGACTCTGTAAAGTATTTAGGCTTACACATCGATTCCAAACTCCTGTGGAAAAAGCATATATCTGAAATCAAGGTCAAGACTAAAGTTATCCTAGTAAGATTGTATAATTTGCTAAAATCACCCGCGCTCAGTCAATCCCTCAAACTTACTCTCTACAAAGGGTTAATTAGGCCCATTATCACCTATGGTTGTCCTGCCTGGCACAATGCTGCGAAAATGCACTTGAATCATCTTCAAGTGATTCAAAATAAATTCCTACGAATAATAGGAAATTTTAAAAGAAGAACGACTATTGTGGAAATACACGAATCGCTCGGCATGATAACCATAGGCGAATTTATCGATAGAATAAATGAGACATTTAAATTTAAGCTACAATCCCATCCTAATCCCCAGCTCCAAAACATCAATATTGACATAAAATCCAATTGGTCCCGCTGACCACCTGTTTTGTCCCACCTTTCCATATATCCTTTTCTCTCCCGCCCCTCATGCACCCATTACTTATAAGGTTTTTTAGAAGTCATTTTTCCTTATATCGAGTCATCATGTAAATAATCACAAATATCTGTAATAATGAAAAATTAGGTTACACTTCTATCAAATTAGATATAAAGCCAACGGCTGGTGATCTAGAACGTAGCACTTAAGATATTAATACTGTATATAGTATGTATATATGACAAATGTTAATAAACAATTTTCAAGTCAAGTCAAGGCAAAGCACAGCCCAGGTCAGTATTTGTTTTGAGTCGGTGTCGTGCGGACGCATGTCTACCGCTCCCTACGAATTACAAATTTCAAACGTACCGTGCTTCTAGTACATTGAAATTTTAAATCGAGTAAAAGTTTTGGCACAAAAGTGTCAAATCTAAAAAACCTCAAAATTCCCTTGGCTCCCAAAAGGAAAGCCAAAACGAGTCCTCCGATGGAAGACCCAAAAAAAACAAAAAAAACCGTTATGAAACGGTCAAACAGCGCGAGCTCTGAAGCAGCCCGCCCCAACAATCCTCCGAACTCTTCTGATGGGCCTCAAGACGCTCAAAAAAAAACCTCAGTGCCTCCAATCATCGTTGAAAACGACAAATTGGAGACCAAACAGTTAATAAATTTCCTGCAAGTCAATGCCTCGGATAAAAACTTCAGGATGAAGTTTAATGGAAGTACCACGATCGTCCACCTACAAACGACCGACGATTACAACAAAATCGCAAGTATCCTGAAAAGGCAAAACCTTAATTTTTTCACCTACGGCCTTAAAAGTGAAAGACCGAAGAAATTTATTTTGAAAGGGCTTCCCAGCAGTTTCTCGGAAGCCGAAATTCAAGCCGAATTATCAAATCAAGGCATTAACGTACTTTCCGTTCGCCAGTTCGTGAAAGTAAACAAAGACGGAAATATTAAAGAAAACAGGCCTCTCCCGATCTTCGCAATCACGGTTGGCCCTGAAGTAACCTTGAGCAGCTTTGCTGCTATTAAAACTATTTTCTATCACACATACAAGATAGAAAAATTTGTGAAATCCGAGCAACCGACCCAGTGTTTCAGGTGCCAACGGTTCGGCCATGCAAGCCAACACTGCAACCTGAACCCCAGATGTGTAAAGTGTGCGTCAAATCATGACGTCAAAGCCTGCACTTCGAAAACTCTCAAGTGCGCGAACTGCGGACTAGCCCACACGGCCAGCTATAGAGAGTGTTCCATGCGCCTAAAATTCATGGAAACTCAGAAAAAACGAGCTCAATCGGCCAGGCCCAGCATAGCGCCACTGGAATTGCCCACTACACCTCACTCGGCCACGATCCAGAATCTGGAAAGGAACATCCAGTCCCTCCAGTCTCCTGCAGTCCCAGTGCCAACTCCGAGTTCTACTGCCAACACGTCCAGGCCCACCTACGCTTCCTTCTTCCCGACGGTGGAAACCTCGAGAAGGAATCTTATCGCACCCACTGCTGAACCTAGGACCATCCCAATGGAAACACATGTTCCCGAATCTCATTTAAGTAGAACTATAAACTATGTAATTACAGCAAAGCAAGTCCTTGACGAGCTAACAACCCTTAGAATTCCCGAAATCCTTTCAGAGCTAAAAGAGATGAGCTCTAAACTCCAAACAGCCCTTACACCAATTGATAGGATCACAATCATCGCATCCTATGTCCACCTGTTCTTACCCTCCTCAAACACACCTACGATTCCCCAGCAAACATAACCAACATATTAGCAATTAATATTTTTGCGCTCAAGCCTAATCTGGACGAGTTATTACACATCGTCCACAGAAATAACATCAAAATTTGTTTGATTTCAGAGACTAAGTTAAACAGCAAAACGAAGAAAATTAACTTCCCAGACTTCTCGCTGATCAGGGAAGACAGAACGGCCAAAGCAGGTGGTGGTGTTGCGGTGGCGATCCACAAAACCTTGTCACGTAGAACTCTTCCGCATGATCTCCTGTCGCTCACCGAATACGTGGGAGTAGAGGTCCAAGTAAACAATAAAAAAACGAAGATCTACTCGATCTACAATCCACCGGATGTCTCAATAGATACAAACCTATTGAGGCACCTATTTTCCGATAGTTCTCCAACAATTATTGTTGGAGACTTCAATGCGAAGGACACTGCTTGGACCTCTGCTAGGCCAAACGAATCAGGTAAGATTCTCTCAAATTTTTGGACGGAACAAAAAATTAATCTGCTCTTTCCAGACGTTCCTACACACTACCCTCATAATTCAAACACTCCTAGTACTATTGACCTTTTATTAACAAACAACATCTCTATCATTAATAATTTCACCACACTTTCCGAATCTCCATCCGATCACCTACCATTGTTTTTCTCCCTATTTGGCCGACCGACCTCACCAGAATCATCAAAAATTTTAAACTACGCGAAAACCGACTGGAATAAATTCAAGGATACCTTAAATGATGAGATTTCTACACCAAACCCTACTTGTAACAACACTGAAGCAATAGATCAACACATAACACATTTCACCCAAGTCATTCAAACAGCCCTGGATTCCTCCACTCCCAAACGCTCAACCAAATCCACCCACACTCCTATCCCACCCGAAATAGCCTCATTAATAAAGCTAAAAAATTACATTAGGTCAAGATGGCAAAAAACCCGAAATCGCTACCTTAAATCCGAACTCAATCAGCTGATAAAAGAAATCAGACTTAAATTAACCGAATGGAAACAATCATCTTGGGACAACAAACTCAGAAACATAAACTTAAAAGATCACTCTATTTGGCGCGTAGCAAAATATTTTAATAATACCGGTAAACGAAAAATCCCCACACTAAAGTCAAACAACACACTCCACACAGGGGACCACGACAAGGCAAATACACTCTGCAGACACTACGCACAAATACACGAAATATCGGCCTCCCGAGGCAACAAATCCTTTGAACAACAAGTCACAGGTCATGTGAGAAAGACTATCCTCAAAGCCCCTATCGAAACTCCGATAAAATTCCTCACGAATCCCCGTGAAATCACTTCCGCTATCAAAAAACTAAAAAATAAATCTGCCCCGGGTGTGGATAATATTCCCAATATAGCACTAAAAAACCTCCCAATTAAAGCAATAAGTTTACTAACAAAGATATACAATGCATGCCTCCTCAGACAATATTTCCCGGAACTCTGGAAAGGAGCGGTGGTCATTCCGATTCTAAAGCCCGGTAAGCCCCCTTCGCATCCGGTGAGCTATAGGCCTATCAGCCTCCTACCGGTATTGGCTAAACTCTTTGAGCGAATAATTTTAGCTCGTCTCAAAAAACCCATAGAAGAGTTACAACTAATGCCTATCAATCAATTTGGTTTTCGATCAGAACACTCGACCTGCCACCAGCTGGTTAGAATTACGAATGATATAAAATCCGCGAAAGACCGGAAAGAAGATACCGTTCTTCTTCTCCTGGACAGCGAGAAGGCCTTTGATTCTGTTTGGCCCACAGGCCTTATATACAAACTCGAAGGATTAAATGTCCCTAAATATCTATGTAAAATTTTACTATCATATCTCTCAAATAGATATATCCGAGTTCGAGTCGAAACTTCGCTTTCGAATAAAATAGAAATTGTCGCGGGAGTCCCACAAGGGTCCATTCTCTCGCCTGTTTTATTCAACTTGTACATTGCTTCTGTTTTTAGCAGAATTCCGAGAAATGTATCCATTGCAGGCTATGCTGATGACATTGCTCTGTACTCAGCTAGCAAATCGATCAACAAAGCTATTAGAAGAATAGAAAATGCTGCTTCTCTCACAATCAGTGAATTAACGAAATGGAAAATTCAAGTAAATGCTGCTAAAACAGAAGCAATCTTATTTACTAGCTCCAAGGCCAAGCCGACTTTAACTATTCGTAGCGATAAGATCACACCAACCGACTCTGTAAAGTATTTAGGCTTACACATCGATTGCAAACTCCTGTGGAAAAAGCATATATCTGAAATCAAGGTCAAGACTAAAGTTATCCTAGTAAGATTATATAATTTGCTAAAATCACCCGCGCTCAGTCAATCCCTCAAACTTACTCTCTACAAAGCGTTAATTAGGCCCATTATCACCTATGGTTGTCCTGCCTGGCACAATGCTGCGAAAATGCACTTGAATCATCTTCAAGTGATTCAAAATAAATTCCTACGAATAATAGGAAATTTTAAAAGAAGAACGACTATTGTGGAAATACACGAAACGCTCGGCATGACAACCATAGGCGAATTTATCGATAGAATAAATGAGACATTTAAATTTAAGCTACAATCCCATCCTAATCCCCAGCTCCAAAACATCAATATTGTCATAAAATCCAATTGGTCCCGCTGACCACCTGTTTTGTCCCACCTTTCCATATATCCTTTTCTCTCCTGCCCCTCATGCACCCATTACTTGTAAGGTTTTTTTTTAGAAGTTATTTTTCCTTATATCGAGTCATCATGTAAATAATCACAAATATCTGTAATAATGAAAAATTAGTTGACACTTCTTTCAAATTAGAAATAAAGCCAACGGCTGGTGATCTAGAACGTAGCACTTAAGATATTAATACTGTACATAGTATGTATATATGACAAATGTTAATAAACAACTTTCAAGTCAAGGCAAAGCACAGCCAGTATTTGTTTTGAGTCGGTGTCGTGCGGACGCATGTCTACCGCTCTCTGCGAAATATAAATTTCTAACGTACAGCGCTTATAGTACAGTGAAATTCTAAATTGAGTAAAAGTTTTGGCACAAAAGTGTCAAACTTAAAAAACCTCAAAATTCCCTTGGCTCCAAAAAGGAAAGCCAAAATGAGTCCTCCGATGGAAGACCCAAAAAAAACGAAAAAAGCCGTTTCGAAACCTTCGACTAGCGCGAGTTCAGTTCCCGCTCGCCTCGCCAAACCCTCCGACACTTCTGATGGACCTCAAGAGGCTCCAAAACAAACCTCTGTCCCTCCATTAATCATCGAGAATGAAAAAATGGAGACAAAAAAATTAATCAATTTTCTGCAGAGCAACGCCACAGATAAAAATTTCAAGATGAAATTTAATGGAAGTACCACGATCGTCCATCTACGAACGCTCGAGGACTACAACAAAATCGCAAGTATCCTGAAAAGGCAAGATATCAATTTCTTCACTTTCGGTCTTAAAAGTGAGCGACCGAAAAAATATATTCTGAAAGGGCTTCCAAGCAGTTTTTCACAAGACGAAATTCAAGCCGAGTTATCAAAACACGGCATCAACGTACTTTCCGTTCGCCAGTTCGTGAAAGTAAACAAAGACGGAGACACCAAAGAAAACAGGCCATTACCGATCTTCGCTATCACGGTTGGCCCGGAAACAACCTTGAGCAGCTTTGCTGAAATCAAAACGATTTTCTACCATACATATAACGTAGAAAAATATGTAAAATCCCAGCAACCTACCCAATGCTTCAGGTGCCAGAGATTTGGCCACGCAAGCCAACATTGCAACCTGAACCTGAGATGCGTCAAGTGTGCGTCAAACCACGACGTAAAAGTCTGCACTTCCAAAACCCTGAAGTGTGCAAACTGCGGACTCGCCCACACAGCCAGCTACAGAGAGTGTTCCATGCGCCTAAAATTCATGGAAACTCAGAAAAAACGAGCCCAATCGGCCAGGCCCAGCATGGCGCCATTGGAATTGCCCGCTACACCTCACTCGGCCACGATCCAGAATCTGGAAAGAAACATCCAGTTCCTCCAGTCTCCTGCAGACCCAGTGCCAACTCCGAGCTCTACTGCCAACACGTCCAGGCCCACCTACGCTTCCTTCTTCCCGATGGCGGAAACCTCGAGAAGGAATCTTATTGCACCCACTGCTGAACATAGGACCATCCCAATGGAATCACATGTTCCCGACTCTCACTTAAGTAGAACTAAAAACTATGTAATTACAGCGAAGCAAGTCCTTGACGAGCTAACAACCCTTAGAATCCCCGAAATCCTTTCAGAGCTTAAAGAGATGAGCTCTAAACTCCAAACAGCCCTTACACCAATTGATAGGATCACAATCATTGCATCCTATGTCCACCTGTTCTTACCCTCCCCAAACACACCTACGATTCCCCAGCAAACATAACCAACATATTAGCAATTAATATTTTTGCGCTCAAGCCTAATCTGGAGGAGTTATTACACATCGTCCACAGAAATAACATCAAAATTTGTCTGATTTCAGAGACTAAGTTAAACAGCAAAACGAAGAAAATTAACTTCCCAGACTTCTCGCTGATCAGGGAAGACAGAACGGCCAAAGCAGGTGGTGGTGTTGCGGTGGCGATCCACAAAACCTTGTCACATAGAACTCTTCCGCATGATCTCCTGTCGCTCACCGAATACGTGGGAGTAGAGGTCCAAGTAAACAATAAAAAAACGAAGATCTACTCGATCTACAATCCACCGGATGTCTCAATAGATACAAACCTATTGAGGCACCTATTTTCCGATAGTACTCCAACAATTATTGTTGGAGACTTCAATGCGAAGGACACGGCTTGGACCTCTGCTAGGCCAAACGAATCAGGTAAGATTCTCTCAAATTTTTTGACGGAACAAAAAATTAATCTGCTCTTTCCAGACGTTCCTACACACTACCCTCATAATTCAAACACTCCTAGTACTATTGACCTTTTATTAACAAACAACATCTCTATCATTAATAATTTCACTACACTTTCCGAATCTCCATCCGATCACCTACCATTGTTTTTCTCCCTATTTGGCCGACCGACCTCACCAGAATCATCAAAAATTTTAAACTACGCGAAAACCGACTGGAATAAATTCAAGGATACCTTAAATGATGAGATTTCTACACCAAACCCTACTTGTAACAACACTGAAGCAATAGATCAATACATAACACATTTCACCCAAGTCATTCAAACAGCCCTGGATTCCTCCACTCCCAAACGCTCAACCAAACCCACCCACACTCCTATCCCACCCGAAATAGCTTCATTAATAAAGCTAAAAAATTACATTAGGTCAAGATGGCAAAAAACCCGAAATCGCTACCTTAAATCCGAACTCAATCAGCTGATAAAAGAAATCAGACTTAAATTAACCGAATGGAAACAATCATCTTGGGACAACAAACTCAGAAACATAAACTTAAAAGATCACTCTATTTGGCGCGTAGCAAAATATTTTAATAATACCGCTAAACGAACAATCCCCACACTAAAGTCAAACAACACACTCCACACACAAGACCACGACAAGGCAAATACACTCTGCAGACACTACGCACAAATACACGAAATATCGGCCTCCCGAGGCAACAAATCCTTTGAACAACAAGTCACAGGTCATGTGAGAAAGACTATCATCAAAGCCCCTATCGAAACTCCCATAAAATTCCTCACGAATCCCCGTGAAATCACTTCCGCTATCAAAAAACTAAAAAATAAATCTGCCCCGGGTGTGGATAATATTCCCAATATAGCACTAAAAAACCTCCCAATTAAAGCAATAAGTTTACTAACAAAGATATACAATGCATGCCTCCTCAGACAATATTTCCCAGAACTCTGGAAAGGAGCGGTGGTCATTCCGATTCTAAAGCCCGGTAAGCCCCCTTCGCATCCGGTGAGCTATAGGCCTATCAGCCTCCTACCGGTATTGGCTAAACTCTTTGAGCGAATAATTTTAGCTCGTCTCAAAAAACCCATAGATGAGTTACAACTAATGCCTATCAATCAATTTGGTTTTCGATCAGAACACTCGACCTGCCACCAGCTGGTTAGAATTACGAATGATATAAAATCCGCGAAACACCGGAAAGAAGATACCGTTCTTCTTCCCCTGGACAGCGAGAAGGCCTTTGATTCTGTTTGGCCCACAGGCCTTATATACAAACTCGAAGGATTAAATGTCCCTAAATATCTATGTAAAATTTTACTATCATATCTCTCAAATAGATATATCCGAGTTCGAGTCGAAACTTCGCTTTCGAATAAAATAGAAATTGTCGCGGGAGTCCCACAAGGGTCTATTCTCTCGCCTGTTTTATTCAACTTGTACATTGCTTCTGTTTTTAGTAGAATTCCGAGAAATGTATCCATTGCAGGCTATGCTGATGACATTGCCTTGTACTCAGCTAGCAAATCGATAAACAAAGCTATTAGAAGAATAGAAAATGCTGCTTCTGTCACAATCACTGAATTAACGAAATGGAAAATTCAAGTGAATGCTGCTAAAACAGAAGCAATCTTATTTACTAGCTCCAAGGCCAAGCCGACCTTAACTATTCGTAGCGATAAGATCACACCAACCGACTCTGTAAAGTATTTAGGCTTACACATCGATTCCAAACTCCTGTGGAAAAAGCATATATCTGAAATCAAGGTCAAGACTAAAGTTATCCTAGTAAGATTGTATAATTTGCTAAAATCACCCGCGCTCAGTCAATCCCTCAAACTTACTCTCTACAAAGGGTTAATTAGGCCCATTATCACCTATGGTTGTCCTGCCTGGCACAATGCTGCGAAAATGCACTTGAATCATCTTCAAGTGATTCAAAATAAATTCCTACGAATAATAGGAAATTTTAAAAGAAGAACGACTATTGTGGAAATACACGAATCGCTCGGCATGATAACCATAGGCGAATTTATCGATAGAATAAATGAGACATTTAAATTTAAGCTACAATCCCATCCTAATCCCCAGCTCCAAAACATCAATATTGACATAAAATCCAATTGGTCCCGCTGACCACCTGTTTTGTCTCACCTTTCCATATATCCTTTTCTCTCCCGCCCCTCATGCACCCATTACTTATAAGGTTTTTTAGAAGTCATTTTTCCTTATATCGAGTCATCATGTAAATAATCACAAATATCTGTAATAATGAAAAATTAGGTTACACTTCTATCAAATTAGATATAAAGCCAACGGCTGGTGATCTAGAACGTAGCACTTAAGATATTAATACTGTATATAGTATGTATATATGACAAATGTTAATAAACAATTTTCAAGTCAAGTCAAGGCAAAGCACAGCCCAGGTCAGTATTTGTTTTGAGTCGGTGTCGTGCGGACGCATGTCTACCGCTCCCTACGAATTACAAATTTCAAACGTACCGTGCTTCTAGTACATTGAAATTTTAAATCGAGTAAAAGTTTTGGCACAAAAGTGTCAAATCTAAAAAACCTCAAAATTCCCTTGGCTCCCAAAAGGAAAGCCAAAACGAGTCCTCCGATGGAAGACCCAAAAAAAACAAAAAAAACCGTTATGAAACGGTCAAACAGCGCGAGCTCTGAAGCAGCCCGCCCCAACAATCCTCCGAACTCTTCTGATGGGCCTCAAGACGCTCAAAAAAAAACCTCAGTGCCTCCAATCATCGTTGAAAACGACAAATTGGAGACCAAAAAGTTAATAAATTTCCTGCAAGTCAATGCCTCGGATAAAAACTTCAGGATGAAGTTTAATGGAAGTACCACGATCGTCCACCTACAAACGACCGACGATTACAACAAAATCGCAAGTATCCTGAAAAGGCAAAACCTTAATTTTTTCACCTACGGCCTTAAAAGTGAAAGACCGAAGAAATTTATTTTGAAAGGGCTTCCCAGCAGTTTCTCGGAAGCCGAAATTCAAGCCGAATTATCAAATCAAGGCATTAACGTACTTTCCGTTCGCCAGTTCGTGAAAGTAAACAAAGACGGAAATATTAAAGAAAACAGGCCTCTCCCGATCTTCGCAATCACGGTTGGCCCTGAAGTAACCTTGAGCAGCTTTGCTGCTATTAAAACTATTTTCTATCACACATACAAGATAGAAAAATTTGTGAAATCCGAGCAACCGACCCAGTGTTTCAGGTGCCAACGGTTCGGCCATGCAAGCCAACACTGCAACCTGAACCCCAGATGTGTAAAGTGTGCGTCAAATCATGACGTCAAAGCCTGCACTTCGAAAACTCTCAAGTGCGCGAACTGCGGACTAGCCCACACGGCCAGCTATAGAGAGTGTTCCATGCGCCTAAAATTCATGGAAACTCAGAAAAAACGAGCTCAATCGGCCAGGCCCAGCATAGCGCCACTGGAATTGCCCACTACACCTCACTCGGCCACGATCCAGAATCTGGAAAGGAACATCCAGTCCCTCCAGTCTCCTGCAGTCCCAGTGCCAACTCCGAGTTCTACTGCCAACACGTCCAGGCCCACCTACGCTTCCTTCTTCCCGACGGTGGAAACCTCGAGAAGGAATCTTATCGCACCCACTGCTGAACCTAGGACCATCCCAATGGAAACACATGTTCCCGAATCTCATTTAAGTAGAACTATAAACTATGTAATTACAGCAAAGCAAGTCCTTGACGAGCTAACAACCCTTAGAATTCCCGAAATCCTTTCAGAGCTAAAAGAGATGAGCTCTAAACTCCAAACAGCCCTTACACCAATTGATAGGATCACAATCATCGCATCCTATGTCCACCTGTTCTTACCCTCCTCAAACACACCTACGATTCCCCAGCAAACATAACCAACATATTAGCAATTAATATTTTTGCGCTCAAGCCTAATCTGGACGAGTTATTACACATCGTCCACAGAAATAACATCAAAATTTGTTTGATTTCAGAGACTAAGTTAAACAGCAAAACGAAGAAAATTAACTTCCCAGACTTCTCGCTGATCAGGGAAGACAGAACGGCCAAAGCAGGTGGTGGTGTTGCGGTGGCGATCCACAAAACCTTGTCACGTAGAACTCTTCCGCATGATCTCCTGTCGCTCACCGAATACGTGGGAGTAGAGGTCCAAGTAAACAATAAAAAAACGAAGATCTACTCGATCTACAATCCACCGGATGTCTCAATAGATACAAACCTATTGAGGCACCTATTTTCCGATAGTTCTCCAACAATTATTGTTGGAGACTTCAATGCGAAGGACACTGCTTGGACCTCTGCTAGGCCAAACGAATCAGGTAAGATTCTCTCAAATTTTTGGACGGAACAAAAAATTAATCTGCTCTTTCCAGACGTTCCTACACACTACCCTCATAATTCAAACACTCCTAGTACTATTGACCTTTTATTAACAAACAACATCTCTATCATTAATAATTTCACCACACTTTCCGAATCTCCATCCGATCACCTACCATTGTTTTTCTCCCTATTTGGTCGACCGACCTCACCAGAATCATCAAAAATTTTAAACTACGCGAAAACCGACTGGAATAAATTCAAGGATACCTTAAATGATGAGATTTCTACACCAAACCCTACTTGTAACAACACTGAAGCAATAGATCAACACATAACACATTTCACCCAAGTCATTCAAACAGCCCTGGATTCCTCCACTCCCAAACGCTCAACCAAATCCACCCACACTCCTATCCCACCCGAAATAGCCTCATTAATAAAGCTAAAAAATTACATTAGGTCAAGATGGCAAAAAACCCGAAATCGCTACCTTAAATCCGAACTCAATCAGCTGATAAAAGAAATCAGACTTAAATTAACCGAATGGAAACAATCATCTTGGGACAACAAACTCAGAAACATAAACTTAAAAGATCACTCTATTTGGCGCGTAGCAAAATATTTTAATAATACCGGTAAACGAAAAATCCCCACACTAAAGTCAAACAACACACTCCACACAGGGGACCACGACAAGGCAAATACACTCTGCAGACACTACGCACAAATACACGAAATATCGGCCTCCCGAGGCAACAAATCCTTTGAACAACAAGTCACAGGTCATGTGAGAAAGACTATCCTCAAAGCCCCTATCGAAACTCCGATAAAATTCCTCACGAATCCCCGTGAAATCACTTCCGCTATCAAAAAACTAAAAAATAAATCTGCCCCGGGTGTGGATAATATTCCCAATATAGCACTAAAAAACCTCCCAATTAAAGCAATAAGTTTACTAACAAAGATATACAATGCATGCCTCCTCAGACAATATTTCCCGGAACTCTGGAAAGGAGCGGTGGTCATTCCGATTCTAAAGCCCGGTAAGCCCCCTTCGCATCCGGTGAGCTATAGGCCTATCAGCCTCCTACCGGTATTGGCTAAACTCTTTGAGCGAATAATTTTAGCTCGTCTCAAAAAACCCATAGAAGAGTTACAACTAATGCCTATCAATCAATTTGGTTTTCGATCAGAACACTCGACCTGCCACCAGCTGGTTAGAATTACGAATGATATAAAATCCGCGAAAGACCGGAAAGAAGATACCGTTCTTCTTCTCCTGGACAGCGAGAAGGCCTTTGATTCTGTTTGGCCCACAGGCCTTATATACAAACTCGAAGGATTAAATGTCCCTAAATATCTATGTAAAATTTTACTATCATATCTCTCAAATAGATATATCCGAGTTCGAGTCGAAACTTCGCTTTCGAATAAAATAGAAATTGTCGCGGGAGTCCCACAAGGGTCCATTCTCTCGCCTGTTTTATTCAACTTGTACATTGCTTCTGTTTTTAGTAGAATTCCGAGAAATGTATCCATTGCAGGCTATGCTGATGACATTGCCTTGTACTCAGCTAGCAAATCGATAAACAAAGCTTTAGAAGAATAGAAAATGCTGCTTCTCTCACAATCAGTGAATTAACGAAATGGAAAATTCAAGTGAATGCTGCTAAAACAGAAGCAATCTTATTTACTAGCTCCAAGGCCAAGCCGACTTTAACTATTCGTAGTGATAAGATCACACCAACCGACTCTGTAAAGTATTTAGGCTTACACATCGATTCCAAACTCCTGTGGAAAAAGCATATATCTGAAATCAAGGTCAAGACTAAAGTTATCCTAGTAAGATTATATAATTTGCTAAAATCACCCGCGCTGAGTCAATCCCTCAAACTTACTCTCTACAAAGGGTTAATTAGGCCCATTATCACCTATGGTTGTCCTGCCTGGCACAATGCTGCGAAAATGCACTTGAATCATCTTCAAGTGATTCAAAATAAATTCCTACGAATAATAGGAAATTTTAAAAGAAGAACGACTATTGTGGAAATACACGAAACGCTCGGCATGACAACCATAGGCGAATTTATCGATAGAATAAATGAGACATTTAAATTTAAGCTACAATCCCATCCTAATCCCCAGCTCCAAAACATCAATATTGACATAAAATCCAATTGGTCCCGCTGACCACCTGTTTTGTCCCACCTTTCCATATATCCTTTTCTCTCCTGCCCCTCATGCACCCATTACTTGTAAGGTTTTTTAGAAGTTATTTTTCCTTATATCGAGTCATCATGTAAATAATCACAAATATCTGTAATAATGAAAAATTAGTTTACACTTCTTTCAAATTAGATATAAAGCCAACGGCTGGTGATCTAGAACGTAGCACTTAAGATATTAATACTGTACATAGTATGTATATATGACAAATGTTAATAAACAATTTTCAAGTCAAGTCAAGTCAAGTCAAGCACAGCCCAGGAACAGCTAGAATATCCAGCGATCACTGAAGTTAAGCACCACCGAGTATGGACCGTAGGAGGATGGGTGACCGACAAGAAACACCTAGCGATCTGGATATTCCTATTTCGTAAACTAATAGTCGAAATTGTTTTTTTATTTTTTTTACTATTCTACACTCGATGAGCCAACGAGATTAACATACTCATCACTCTTTTAACAAAACATTTGTGCAAGCTTAATTGAATTAATTATTTTTTTATGTTAAGCGTATATCCTGGTTCTAGCTAAATACCAGCCGTGGGCCAGGCTAAACTACCAGGCTAGTCTCAAGACTGAGGGACACCTCAGTCCTAGCCTGGCCCCATGTTTCATTCCAGGCCTGGTATAGGCTAGTTTACCCAGCCTTGGCCAGGCTTGAAACAAGGGCTGTGCGGCTTGACTTGACTTGAAAATTGTTTATTAACATTTGTCATATATACATACTATGTACAGTATTAATATCTTAAGTGCTAAGTTCTAGATCACCAGCCGTTGGCTTTATATCTAATTTGAAAGAAGTGTAACCTAATTTTTCATTATTACAGATATTTGTGATTATTTACATGATGACTCGATATAAGGAAAAATGACTTCTAAAAAACCTTATAAGTAATGGGTGCATGAGGGGCGGGAGAGAAAAGGATATATGGAAAGGTGGGACAAAACAGGTGGTCAGCGGGACCAATTGGATTTTATGTCAATATTGATGTTTTGGAGCTGGGGATTAGGATGGGATTGTAGCTTAAATTTAAATGTCTCATTTATTCTATCGATAAATTCGCCTATGGTTGTCATGCCGAGCGTTTCGTGTATTTCCACAATAGTCATTCTTCTTTTAAAATTTCCTATTATTCGTAGGAATTTATTTTGAATCACTTGAAGATGATTCAAGTGCATTTTCGCTGCATTGTGCCAGGCAGGACAACCATAGGTGATAATGGGCCTAATTAACCCTTTGTAGAGAGTAAGTTTGAGGGATTGACTGAGCGCGGGTGATTTTAGCAAATTATACAATGTTACTAGGATAACTTTAGTCTTGACCTTGATTTCAGATATATGCTTTTTCCACAGGAGTTTGGAATCGATGTGTAAGCCTAAATACTTTACAGAGTCGGTTGGTGTGATCTTATCGCTACGAATAGTTAAGGTCGGCTTGGCCTTGGAGCTAGTAAATAAGATTGCTTCTGTTTTAGCAGCATTCACTTGAATTTTCCATTTCGTTAATTCACTGATTGTGAGAGAAGCAGCATTTTCTATTCTTCTAATAGCTTTCTTTATCGATTTGCTAGCTGAGTACAAGGCAATGTCATCAGCATAGCCTGCAATGGATACATTTCTCGGAATTCTACTAAAAACAGAAGCAATGTACAAGTTGAATAAAACAGGCGAGAGAATAGACCCTTGTGGGACTCCCGCGACAATTTCTATTTTATTCGAAAGCGAAGTTTCGACTCGAACTCGGATATATCTATTTGAGAGATATGATAGTAAAATTTTACATAGATATTTAGGGACATTTAATCCTTCGAGTTTGTATATAAGGCCTGTGGGCCAAACAGAATCAAAGGCCTTCTCGCTGTCCAGGAGAAGAAGAACGGTATCTTCTTTCCGGTCTTTCGCGGATTTTATATCATTCGTAATTCTAACCAGCTGGTGGCAGGTCGAGTGTTCTGATCGAAAACCAAATTGATTGATAGGCATTAGTTGTAACTCTTCTATGGGTTTTTTGAGACGAGCTAAAATTATTCGCTCAAAGAGTTTAGCCAATACCGGTAGGAGGCTGATAGGCCTATAGCTCACCGGATGCGAAGGGGGCTTACCGGCTTTAGAATCGGAATGACCACCGCTCCTTTCCAGAGTTCCGGGAAATATTGTCTGAGGAGGCATGCATTGTATATCTTTGTTAGTAAACTTATTGCTTTAATTGGGAGGTTTTTTAGTGCTATATTGGGAATATTATCCACACCCGGGGCAGATTTATTTTTTAGTTTTTTGATAGCGGAAGTGATTTCACGGGGATTCGTGAGGAATTTTATGGGAGTTTCGATAGGGGCTTTGAGGATAGTCTTTCTCACATGACCTGTGACTTGTTGCTCAAAGGATTTGTTGCCTCGGGAGGCCGATATTTCGTGTATTTGTGCGTAGTGTCTGCAGAGTGTATTTGCCTTGTCGTGGTCTTCTGTGTGGAGTGTGTTGTTTGACTTTAGTGTGGGGATTTTTGTTTTAGCGGTGTTATTAAAATATTTTGCTACGCGCCAAATAGAGTGATCTTTTAAGTTTATGTTTCTGAGTTTGTTGTCCCAACATGATTGTTTCCATTCGGTTAATTTAAGTCTGATTTCTTTTATCAGCTGATTGAGTTCGGATTTAAGGTAGCGATTTCGGGTTTTTTGCCATCTTGACCTAATATAATTTTTTAGCTTTATTAATGAGGCTATTTCGGGTGGGATAGGAGTGTGGGTGGATTTGGTTGAGCGTTTAGGAGTGGAGGAATCCAGGGCTGTTTGAATGACTTGGGTGAAATGTGTTATGTGTTGATCTATTGCTTCAGTGTTGTTACAAGTAGGGTTTGGTGTAGAAATCTCATCATTTAAGATATCCTTGAACTTATTCCAGTCGGTTTTTGCGTAGTTTAAAATTTTTGATGATTCTGGTGAGGTTGGTCTGCCAAATAGGGAGAAAAACAATGGTAGGTGATCGGATGGGGATTCGGAAAGTGTGGCGAAATTTTTAATGATAGAGATGTTGTTAGTTAATAAAAGGTCAATAGTACTAGGAGTGTTTGAATTATGAGGGTAGTGTGTGGGAACGTCTGGAAAGAGCAGATTAATTTTTTGTTCCGTCAAAAAATTTGAGAGAATCTTACCTGATTCGTTTGGCCTAGCAGAGGTCCAAGCAGTGTCCTTCGCATTTAGGTCTCCAACAATAATTGTTGGAGTACTATCGGAAAGTAGGTGCCTCAATAGGTTTGTATCTATTGAGACATCCGGTGGATTGTAGATCGAGTAGATCTTCGTTTTTTTATTGTTTACTTGGACCTCTACTCCCACGTATTCGGTGAGCGACAGGAGATCATGCGGAAGAGTTCTATGTGACAAGGTTTTGTGGATCGCCACCGCAACACCACCACCTGCTTTGGTCGTTCTGTCTTCCCTGATCAGCGAGAAGTCTGGGAAGTTAATTTTCTTCGTTTTGCTGTTTAACTTAGTCTCTGAAATCAGACAAATTTTGATGTTATTTCTGTGGACGATGTGTAATAACTCGTCCAGATTAGGTTTGAGCGCAAAAATATTAATTGCTAATATGTTGGTTATGTTTGCTGGGGAATCGTAGGTGTGTTTGAGGAGGGTAAGAGCAGGTGGACATAAGATGCGATGATTGTGATCCTATCAAGTGGTGTAAGGGCTGTTTGGAGTTTAGAGCTCATCTCTTTTAGCTCTGAAAGGATTTCGGGAATTTTAAGGGTTGTTAGCTCGTCAAGGACTTGCTTTGCTGTAATTACATAGTTTATAGTTCTACTTAAATGAGATTCGGGAACATGTGTTTCCATTGGGATGGTCCTAGGTTCAGCAGTGGGTGCGATAAGATTCCTTCTCGAGGTTTCCACCGTCGGGAAGAAGGAAGCGTAGGTGGGCCTGGACGTGTTGGCAGTAGAACTCGGAGTTGGCACTGGGACTGCAGGAGACTGGAGGGACTGGATGTTCCTTTCCAGATTCTGGATCGTGGCCGAGTGAGGTGTAGTGGGCAATTCCAGTGGCGCTATGCTGGGCCTGGCCGATTGAGCTCGTTTTTTCTGAGTTTCCATGAATTTTAGGCGCATGGAACACTCTCTATAGCTGGCCGTGTGGGCTAGTCCGCAGTTCGCGCACTTGAGAGTTTTCGAAGTGCAGGCTTTGACGTCATGATTTGACGCACACTTTACACATCTGGGGTTCAGGTTGCAGTGTTGGCTTGCATGGCCGAACCGTTGGCACCTGAAACACTGGGTCGGTTGCTCGGATTTCACAAATTCTTGTATGTGGGATAGAAAATAGTTTTAATAGCAGCAAAGCTGCTCAAGGTTACTTCAGGGCCAACCGTGATTGCGAAGATCGGGAGAGGCCTGTTTTCTTTACTATTTCCGTCTTTATTTACTTTCACGAACTGGCGAACGGAAAGTACGTTAATGCCTTGATTTGATAATTCGGCTTGAATTTCGGCTTCCGAGAAACTGCTGGGAAGCCCTTTCAAAATAAATTTCTTCGGTCTTTCACTTTTAAGGCCGTAGGTGAAAAAATTAAGGTTTTGCCGTTTCAGGATACTTGCGATTTTGTTGTAATCGTCGGTCGTTTGTAGGTGAACGATCGTGGTACTTCCATTAAACTTCATCCTGAAGTTTTTATCCGAGGCATTGACTTGCAGGAAATTTATTAACTTTTTGGTCTCCAATTTGTCGTTTTCAACGATGATTGGAGGCACTGAGGTTTTTTTTTGAGCGTCTTGAGGCCCATCAGAAGAGTTCGGAGGATTGTTGGGGCGGGCTGGTTCAGAGCTCGCGCTGTTTGACCGTTTCATAACGGTTTTTTTTGTTTTTTTTGGGTCTTCCATCGGAGGACTCGTTTTGGCTTTCCTTTTGGGAGCCAAGCGAATTTTGAGGTTTTTTAGATTTGACACTTTTGTGCCAAAACTTTTACTCGATTTAAAATTTCAATGTACTAGAAGCACGGTACGTTTGACATTTGTAATTCGTAGGGAGCGGTAGACATGCGTCCGCACGACACCGACTCAAAACAAATACTGAAAGCTTGACTTGACTTGAAAATTGTTTATTAACATTTGTCATATATACATACTATATACAGTATTAATATCTTAAGTGCTACGCTCTAGATCACCAGCCATTGGCTTTATATCTAATATGATTAAAGTTTAACCTAATTTTTCATTTTTATAATGTTTGTGAATTTTTACATGATGACTCGATATAAGGAAAAATGACTTCTAAAAAACCTTATAATGGGCGCATGAGGGGCGGGGGAGAAAGGGATATATGGAAAGGTGGGACAAAAACAGGTGGTCAGTGAGACCAATTTGCTTTCTTATCAATGTTGATGTTTTGGAGCTGGGGATTAGGATCGGATTGTAGTTTAAATTTAAATGTCGAATTTATTCTATCGATACATTTACCTATGGTTGCCATGCCCAGCGCATTGTGCATGCCGATCATTTTATTATCCATAAAAATTTATTTTGGACAAATTGAGGATGATTTAAGTGGGTTTGTGCTGCATCGTGCCAGGCAGGACAACCATAAGAGATAGGTCTGATTAACCCTTTGTATAAAGTAAGTTTCAGAGATTGACTGAGCGTTGGAGATATCAGCAAATCATACAATCGTACTAGAATAATTTTAGTCTTGACCTTGATATCAGATATAAGTTTTTTCCACAGGAGGTTGGAATCAAGGTGTAAACCTAAATATTTCACAGAAACGGTTGAAGTCATCCTCGAGTCAGAGACGTATTTTGAAGAGTTCGGCAAATCAAATGTGGAAAGATAAAAAACAAATTTTGAAGAAATAATGGTTTCGGTCCTAACATGAATACTTATTGAACCATCCTCGTATGTATGAAAGTGTCGGTTTCTAATGATTTTTGATACTTTTCGCCTTATCTATATTTCAGTCAGAAATCATTAGAGCCACGTATTGACTACACGATTAATTATGAGTTATTCACTATACGTCATTCCTCTCAGGGCTTTCTTATCGATCACACAAGAAACTTATGGTACCGTTCATAAATGGGGCCAAGTTAATGCCTGACCACATAAAGGGATTCAATAAACAATCGAGGATACTGATCGAACGGCTGGCCAACAAAGTTGGGGGCAAGGAATTCAATATGCACCATCCAATTAGTTTATGTGTAGCCGATATTACGTTCGGTAAGTAAACACACATTTATTGGTATGATGAAAGAGAATCACAAAATATTTGTTCCTTTTCAGAGACATTATTTGGAGTATCCGGGGAGGCCCAAAACGGCCAATCAAATGCTGTCTTGGACAGGACAGAAAAGTACGTAATGATAGACTTATTAACTGATTTTACAAAGTTACAATCACAATAGCACGTGCCTGACATAAAAGAAATTGAACACCATTGTTCATGCCAACTCACATCAGTTGTTTTCTTTCATCAGAGTGTTGGAAGTTACGTACACGAGAGGTCTTTCTGTTTGGTTGTGGCCAAACATGATCTTTCATCGCCTCGCCGCTGGAAAAAAATGGCGAGATGATGTGATCCAGATTCACAAAGTGTTGGACAATGTGAGATAAGTCATTACAGTTTGACATACTTATGCTTGATTTCTTCTTAATTATACTTGCCCTAATTTTAGATCAAAGGGATTTTTAAGGGGTGACCCCGGTGAAACTTCGAAGTCCTCGCAGGGCCTTCGCACCTACCAATCGGGTTTTGATATATGAAGGCACATCGAAAAAAGTAAGGAACATTCGGGACCCAATTCATTTTGCCCCATATACCCATAAGAAACATGGTTTTTCGTGTTTTGAGCTTCAAAGCGCTCCTCGGTCCGCAATTTTCGTTCGATTTTAATTTTTTTTTCAGAATGTTCGTCATACTCCAAAGAACAAAGTTAAATATCCGTTTTATTCTATTCGCTTTACATCATGAGAAAATGATTTTTTAGTTTGCGCATTTTTTTCAGTTTTTCGACAAATTTCAAAATTTCTCGTTTTCACTAATTGATTATTATAATCATAGGTAATATGTCTTTTATGATGATAAAAATGATGACAGAATTCACATTCACTACCAAAAAATTATAGTCGTTGCATCTGTCTCTGAGAAAAATCTGAGAAAATAGAGACATATATGTAGTAATCTGCGCAGGTAAAAATACAGAAATAAATCATAGAATTCGTTTAAATCTTGAAGAAATCATTTTCTCGTGATAAAAGACATATTACGTGTGATTACAATAATCAATTAGTGAAAACGATGAATTTTGAAAGTTTCCGAAAGAAAGAAAAAAACGCGCAAACTAAAAAATCATTTTCACATGATGTAAAGCGAATAGAACAAAACGGATACTTAACTTCGTTCTTTGGAGTATGACGAACATTTTGGAAAAAAAGAATTAAAATCGAACGAAAATTGCGGACCGAGGAGCACTTTGAAGTGCTGAGCACGTTGGGTCCGGAATTTTTCTTACTTTTTTGGATATGCCTTCATATATCAAAACCCGATTGGCGGGGCCGAAGGCGGGGCGAGGACTTTGAAGTTTCGCCGGGGTCACCCCTTAAGAGGCTATGGTACTTCTAAATCCCCTCTAGGACCCTTCAGTTCTCCGAGATGGCGCCACTGAAAACGCCATCTATGAGCCGAGAGTCGACTCATTATTGACCAGCCGGTAAAATTTGGATCGGTAAAGAAGGCATCCATATGCCCATTTAAAAAAAAATTCCTCCATCGACCGTTACTATCGATACTTCTCGAGATAATCGATATTAAACAAAAAATCTTAAAAAAATTATAACATACGAGTGGTGCATGCAATTTGAGAAACGAAAAATACGGGTCTATTTTTTTCATACTTTCCTTTCAGGAGAAAATACTAGACTATCCTGGGATCGGTATCTAGTGAATTTTTGATTACAAAAATCAATTTTTCATTTTTTTTTCTATCAAGGCCAATCGAAATTCGCTTAAACTTGTGTTTTTCAGGTAGACAAGATACATTTTTTTTTTTTCCACTCTTTCTCTATTCGTATTCACCCACGTAACCGCTGGTAGGCATTACTTCATGGGCAATACTACGGATCAGAGTACCCACCCATTGCGGCTGGGGCCGACTTCGCCATTTCAGCTCATCGTATTTCTAATCACAGGGTAAACCTCCAGAAACCCCTGTGATACGATGGCGGGCGTCTACGATGGAACCCTCCCTCCCCCCCCCCCCCCCCGCGCGACGGGTCGCGTTCGGTTCCGGCTCACGGTCTCACTTCATGGATACCGCCGATAGCACACACGGAATGTTCCTGCCATCGGTCGGAGTCCGTGAGAAAATATTTTTCAGAAAAAATATTTTTCAGTGAGCGGGAATCGAACGCGGGACCTTTAGAATAGTAGGCAGACACTCTGCCCACTACACCAAAGCCCCGTCTTGACAAGATACATTTGCAGGAGCAAAAATATGTTGTGGTGGAAAGGAGAAGATGCCCTCGTGAAAAATCGGCCTACAGATTGTGTCGCAAAATGTCAGCAAATGACGAATAATGACATGAAATGATAAATTTTCAGAGATCCTGACAAATTTTAACAGATTATGATACAGACGGATTTTGTCGACTATTTTATGGTGTTTTCCGGCAAAATATATGATATGGTGTAAGCCCATGGAGCGACATAAAATGTCAAATTTCGAAATTTTTTGGTAAATTCGTACCGATTATGGCATAGTACGACCGATTCTGACGAATTTTGTATGGCATTTTCTGACAAAATATATCATATTATGTCAGATCATGGAATGATAACGAATGTCGACATTTTTTGACAAATTCGTACCGGTTATGACGTGACCGATTTTGACAAATTTTTTCATGTCATTTCGCGACCAAATAGATAATATTTTGTAAGCCCATGGAATGACATAAAACGGCAAAGTTCGACATTTTTTGTAAATTCGTACCGATTATGACATGACCGATTTTGATGAATTTTTGCCTGTCATTTCCCGACAATAGATAATATTTTGTAAGCCCATAAAATGACATAAAATCAATGACAAGAATTTGAGCAGACGTGAGTAAGGTTGCTCTTTGCAATGGATACAAAAAATAACTCAAGTTAATAATTTGAAATTCAAAATCGAAAAATGGTTTCAACATTCAGAATGCGAAATTTATAATTACAAACTTGAATATTCAAAATGGACAAAATCAACTTCAACAATTTTCTATTTGAATTGAAAAATTTGGAAATAAAAAATCAATGGCTGTTTTGCTCAAAAAAAAAATGCATAATTTAAATTTAGGTTATTTCGCGTATTAAAAAATTACACGAGAAAAGTATGGATTTTTTTCTTATAACATTTGTTATCATTACCTATTTCTATCCAAGTTATGATTTACTCAACTTTTAATACAAAATATTTGACAGTTGAGGTTATGAAAAATTGGGAAAAAATCTGTGCCAATTTACCCGGACAACGCGTGATTTTCGGAGGTTTCCTACTTTCGACACAGGGATTTTTCAATTCTCAGCATATTTTGGCTATTTGAGATGAGGTAAAAAATCTGTTTTGTCTATATAATAATAGGAGAAACGGTTAAAATTCATAATTTACTTACATTTTGTTGTTTATGTGCACTGCACTGGTGCGCGATCGGCAGCCATTGTCTGGCAAAGGAGCCAAAGGGGGGGGGGGCAAATTGTCTATTACCATCAGTACCGGCATTTTTTTCCATCCAAAAACTTTCAAGGGTGTCAATGATGAAGACTGATTTTTAATCATCAATCAGTTGTATTTTTCCCTCTTGCAGACACTCTGAATTTGCGTTTGGCGGATAAAGGTGAGGAAATAATATCTATTAATTTTTTTTTCCACTGCAGATTTCTACCGGTAAGCACATCTACTTTTTTTTCATTATTTTACAAAAAGCAAATTCAGAGTGACTAGATTATTGCATTTCGCACTCACAAATTTTTTTTTGTGGGTGCAAATTGAGGACACCCTAAAAAGTAATTGGATTGAAAATTGAGCTCGCGCGCGACGCGAACGGCAGAAGTAACATAGCCTCTTAAGTCGGAGTCGAATTCACAGAGATATGTGTCTCCATCAATACGCGAGACTTGTCTGGATGGGCATAACTGCCCTTTTATTTATGATTTATAATCCTGTGCTAATTGTCATTCCCTTTCCCATTTGCCTCAATCCGGAAAAGGCACTTTGAGGTACCTCACTGAGACGGTGACTGTTTTAACAAAGTTCTGTGGACTATAGATATCTAGGACTATTCAGTTTAAAAACATCTTATTTGTTGAAGCTTCGAAGCTGTCGAAAGCTTCTTTCAAACCATATAGTGCTTATAACATTTATTTTTACGGAGCACACAGTGTCAGGATACCTCCTACGAGGGAGGGTACTCACGTGATAAGATGTCTTTCGTAGATGATGGGGCGATACCCTTGGGGCGGCCCTCTGGCTCGGCCACGTCCGGTCACGATGTCCTCTGGGGCTCACACAGAGGTCCAAGGACACTCGGTGAGCCTCCATTAATCCATTCGCTATGGGTCTCCTGAGTCGTCGGCTGGATGGGGAATATCTGCTGGTCCTGTTGCCTTCCGGTGATCAATCGGGGACGGCAACCAGGTGATATCCCACGATGCGGTTCCAAGTGACACACAAGGGGGTAGTGTGAGACTCTACTCACCCTTGGGTCATACTCTGCGAACTCACATCGTGACCTCGTTCCACTCGCGTGCATACTCCTAGCTCCCACTCGAGTAATCGCACTCACCCAACTCTCGAGCGCATCAATCTCGCACTCAACTGTCCTCGCTCGACTTCTCTCGTCCGACACCTATCGCTAGACTCCCGTTCTTCGTTTCGGTCCTGGGAAGTGAGGTGGCGCTCACGTCGCCACACTTTCCAGGTAACTCCTTTTCGGCTTGGGCGGGAGAAATCACTATGGGATTTCCTTCGGAATGCCGAATCCTTAACTTAACCCGGGTACCCTCGGTGCGAATTACCAAACCTCCCGAGGCATCCCGTATTCCGGCATCCCTGTATGTGAAGGTGCGGATTGTCATTCCGTCTTATCCCACAGCTCTCTCTCCCCCAGATCCAGGTCTGGTCTGCTTCGTCGTCGCCACTCGCACTCCGGTTTCTCCAGATCCAGTCTGGAGTCGGGTTATTCTTGTGCTGGGCTGGCTCCCGCAGATTTCCTAACCTAAGTCCTCTTCCTCTGGGTGGTCAGAGGCCCTGAACGGTCGTCTCCCCTCTCCTCCTAATCCTAATCCTAAGTGACGGGATTATTTCACGTCACATGCTTTATTTAAGTTACAAATTTGATATACATAACATTCAATGCCTTTTGTACTTTCATCTATATTTCTCCTTTCAAATTCCTATTTAGACATGCGATTTTCACATCCATGTGATGAATGAGCAAACTATATTGATTTTCAAGGGCTGATATGATCCTATAGCTCGCGATTTCAGGAACAGCAAACCTTCTTCACGCAAACCCCGCATAACTATTCGAGCTTTAATAATGATTTTATTATGCAGACATTTCATATCAATATTTGTATGCTACGTCTATATCGACCACTGTGACCCCTACAATGACATTCATTTTGTCGCTATTGCCAGCTGATACATTGCTGGAAAATTTTCAGGCTTGAGGGTACATACACGCTCAAACCACTAGTTTTAGCGTACAAATCATCTTGGGGCATCCTCTATATCTTTATATACATTAAGTATTGTATTTTCAGATAATCGCAGAGAAAAAAATGGAATTCATGAAAATGCAAGATGAAGGAGTACAAGCAGAGCCAAAAACAAGGGCTGCCTTTGACCACATAATATTCCATGGTTTTAAAACGAATTGGACAGACGAGGATATGCGAAACGAGATGTGTACCGTATTCTTGGGTGTACGTTATCATTAGCTCATGTTCACGCAACCGCAAAAATAGAGTTCCTTAACAGTTTAGAATTTTCAACAGTAATTAATTCTTTTTCTGTTTTAGTCCCATGATAGTCTTGTTGCGGTGATTGGTTTTGCATGTCTAATGCTTGCGATGTTTCCCGATTATCAAGTACGTAATATTATGAAATTGATATGAAGTGACAATACATATTCGGTCGTGCGTAGACTCCCATAGAACGCACTGATTATTTTCGATTTTCTTTATTCTTTTTCAATTGTATTGATTGCATGCCTCCTACTGAAAACAAAACAGGTTTCGTAGACCCATTGATTCTCAGTTAATTGAAAAATTGTTGACGAGAAATTAGCATACCTATAATCCGACAGACACACACAAGTACATTACGTTACAAATTCATTCGATTATGTTACAAATCGCAGATATTTATCCTATTTATATTGTAGAGTCGCAAGTATTATATACCTGAATCCGTTTGTTCCTATATTTGAATACAATACTTCATATCCGCGATGTTTTATACATTATCACGCAATGTAAAAGTGGAATTTGGTGGTACGACCACAGACTTTTCAACCAAGTTTGTTTTCAAGGAGTAAACATCATGCCTTCCACTTAGTATTTTAATTTTTAACTTTCCGATCTAGGGAAGTTGTTGTAACGACCTTGAAAATGAAAAGTCATATTTTTAAGATATTTTCACGTTTCTCGATATTTTACATCATCCTGATATGATTTCAGAAACATGGTTGTGCATGTGTGACCAAAAACTTCGTTCAACGTTTCCGAAGTAACCAATGTAGGAATCTACGTTGTCCTTTTTTGATTGATGCGAATCACTATCGTCTAGGTCTGAAAGGAATGATTTATCTGAAGAATAATTCGTTCAATTGTTGTCAACAAAGTCAATTGTTTATGACCGTCTACTGCATAAACTATAAGAGTTAGCGCCAAATTGATTAAGAAAAAGTTCTTCCCTATGCAAGATTACACATTCCATGTTTAATGACTTTCCTCCATACCTTGCATACCTAAGGAGATATGGCCCTCTGAACAATTATTGATGTAATTAATGAAGGACTCAACCTATCGAGATCGTTTCGATTTCAATTGACGCGTCTTTTTATTTCATTGAGAGGATGAGATTCTTGAGAAACGTGGAAGCTCAAAATAATCACATAGCTCAACTCTTAATAGTTAATATCGCTCTATGACACGAACTGTAATAGTTAGATGGAAAAATTTCAATGAGAGTTGATCCCGATGTAGAGGCAAATATTTTTTGTTGTATGAATGTTTTTTGTAGCAGTCATAATTAAGGCGATAGCGTTTCGTTTATTTCAAATTTTTAACACACACACAGACACACATTGACCCTCTCATATACAAATTTGGCACAAATCAGGAGGATTGAGTAAAAAAAATACACACACACACATATTGAGAAGTTCATGATGCGACCCGTCGAGAGTCACACGTAGATCGTAGAGAGTCACACGTTAATTTTTTTGTTAATTCAAGCATTGACCACTAACCGTCTACCCTTTGCACAGGACAAAGTCAGAGCCGAGATAAAGAATACGTGCGAGAATAATGATATCAGTGAAGAGGACGGAGCAAATTTAAAGTATTTAGACATGGTACTACGGGAGACAATTAGGCTGTATCCAGTCGGACCCGTAATGGCCCGCAAGATAACTGATGATTTGCAGCTCAGTATGTATATAGCTATAAACTTATAGATCCTAGGTCTGTACGAAAAAAGTTGTCACAGTATGTGACACGAGCGGGTGGTGTGAGTGTACTCCATCAGGGTCACAGCAATAACTTCCGCATTTAGAATTTTCCTCCAGCATTATTTCTTTTTGCTAAATTTCCTCAAAACTGCACAATTGTACAATGCCATCCGGCGGATTTAAAATACTGACAATGATGTGCGAGCTTTTCACAGTAGAATCTATATATATATATATATAAAAGAACAAGCAAATTCATCAGTGCACTGATGACATGTCATCAATCAACGCACAGCTAAAATTACTGGACATAAAAACATAAAATTTTGACAGTAGATTCCCATCTTTCGAGTATGTTCTTTTCCGTGTGGGATGGATGTCATTACGGCAATTCTTATCACAATTTCCTACCAGAAATTTTTCTGGTCCATTCGGTCATTTCTCTCTCAAATATTTTTACTCTGAAAGCTAATTTCTGCATTACCAGGATCCCAACTTTGCCGAACTATCTACAGTAGAGCTCCCTTTATTTTCCGAGCTCGGGGGGTGACCTTGAAGCAATTTCGTGGAGAAAAAAATTAAGGAAGCCCCCCACTCTATCCACTGGTTGGTTGGCGTGGTGGGGGACACTAGCGGACGGGGAAATAAGAGCAGAAGTAAACGGACTATGTATCAAAAGTAAATAGGTTATGTTTCATGAATGCTCGGTCCCACTATTGAGACGCTGCGCAGTCTGGAGCGCATGACGTCGAAAGCAAGGATAGATAAAGTACGGGGAGTGGGAAAAGGTTTTTGAGGGGAGACAAGTTGTGAGGGGAGTACAGCGAAAATTAAGGGAGCTCTACTGTATCAGAATGCACCTCATTAGATATATATTCAAACTAAATATGACATTATAATTGACAAGTTTATTTCTCACGCAGCAACTGTCACCTTGCCCAAGGGGGCAGAAGTCATGATGCTTCCCTATTCTACTCATAGAGATCCTAAACACTGGCAAGATCCTGACAAATTTCTACCTGAGCGATTTTCCCCGGAAAACTCCAAGGAAAGGCATCCATGGGCTTATGTCCCGTACAGTGGTGGAATTCGCGCTTGTCCGGGTAACTACTTCATTTGTCCATTGCAGTCTTCACTGTTAAAAATTTCAAACTTTCTATATAGATTTTATCAGATCCTACCCCTGCACACGTATGTTGTACAACTAACCTATGAGGGGGGAGGAGGGGCTTCCTGAATCTTTCCCTACCCAAATTATGGTAAGAATTGCCCCTGAATGACAAAAATAAACAGTATCCTACGGTATCAATAATAGAAAATGCAGATGGAAAAACCAATTCAGGAATTGGTGGAATTGTCTGTAGTGCACGGAGTCTACAATTTTTACGTAATGTTCATCGTAATTTTGACGATTCCTTATTTCGTAAATTTTGTCAAACTCGAGTCTTCATCATCGTCGGGGGGTTTCGGCAAAGTGAAAAGCGCAGTTGGTCGGAGGATTTTGCTTACGACAGGGGATTGGACGATTTTGTGAACGTAACATAACTTTACTTTGTTTTGTTCGTGTTCGAGGTTTATTTTTTTATGTCGTCATTTTTTTTAAATTCTACATGAATGAGTGATAGTGAAAAATGACGAATGTATTCATGAAAATTCGTTCCATTCTGATTTTTTCATTTCAGGGGAAATTTTACGAAACAGTTCGTACAATTTACGCGTCGAAATGGAGAAATTCCGTTTCGTTTCGTAATTTTTTAAGAATTTCATTTCACGCGTGCATTACGTTTCGGACCGTAATTTTTACGGAACTTTTCTGGTAATTTTTATTGAACCTTTCTCTCCGTGTAAGTTTCTCTAGATGACTCATGTTATTTAGTATCGGTGCTTAATCATTTGATTTTCTTTGCTTCAGGCTACAAATATGGCATGATGTGTATGAAAATAGTCATCGCTCACATCATCAGACGCTATCAACTTGGGACAACCCTTGAGTATGAAAAGCTAAATATTCACGCGTATCTGTCAGTTCGTTCAATGGATGGATTCCCCATAATTCTGAAAGCGATTGAGGCTCACTAAAAACACTGTGAAACTCAATTCTTATATGTTTTATGCACGCGGAAAACAATTCCGTGGAATAAGTCAAATAAAATCTCACAAAAATATACTATTCTGGCTATTCAAAACTGAAGTAAGAAGGATATTTAACTTCCCGATTTTTCGAGAAATTATTGTATTGCCCTCGAAATCGAAATTTTTGTTCCCGCCTAGGCAATGGTGGTTTAAGTATACCAAAATGATCCCCAACAAATTCTGAGACGATGTATGTATGTGTGTGTGTGGGTGTGTGGGTCTGTTTGTCCGTATGTGTACAAATTTGATCCTGGATTTCTCACGAACGAATATCACGATGAAAGTTATTAAGGTCACAATCGAAGCGTTTCTATGTAACTTAGAGGTGGTTAGATTTTGGGTGAAATCCGTGCAGTATATATATTGCTATTAACAATTTCAATTGTTTAAAATAGTCTATTGCATAAACTATTAGATTTAGCGAAAAATTTATATGAGAAAAGTTGTTCCCCATATGAAAATACGTATTTTATGGGGAATGACTTTTTTTGACAATTTGCATAATTAAGGAGTTATGACCGTCTCAGCAATTATGTCTGTAATGAGTGAAGGAATGAATACAGGGCTGTCACGACGATTCCAATCGAAGCGTTTCCGCGGAAAATCGAGCGGTTAACACTTTGGATAAGATTCGTGCAGTATACGCAGGGTTATTAACAATTGTAATTGTTTACACTGTTCCACTGGGTAAAATATTAAAGTTATCGGGAAACTTCTTAAGAGAGAATCATTCCTTGTATGAAAATACACCTTTTATATAGAATGACTTTTTTCCATAATTTGCATAATTAAGGAGGTATGGCCAGTTGAATAAAGATGTATGCAATCAGTGTTAGGCAAACACAAATGAGAGCGGAACTCCGCTGCGATTCCAGCTACCGTGCTTTTTTTTATATAGAAATCTTAACTTTCCGATTTTGCAGAAGTTATTGTAATGACCCCGAAATCGATTTTCAACTTCCCGATTTCTCGTGAAGTTATTGTAATGCCCCCAAAATCCAAATTTGTCATTTCATTATCAAACTAGGGCTTTAACACGTACAGGGTGGCCAGATCGGCTAAAGCTCGAAGTCAATATTGCCGAGCTTCTGGGTCGAGATAGGCCGATTTTAGTGCCGAGGCCTGGATGATATAGTGCAGGAAATGTAGGTCTGAAATCGATTTCGGCTGTGAGTGTAATTTTTTTTTTTGAAAAATTAGTAGGGCCTCCCCCAAGTACCCATGCCAATTTACAGCGTTCCACCCCTCCGGATAAGGGTAGAAAAAAATTAAACAACCCCAAAAAAGTTGTTTTTTGTCGATAAGGTAAAAACAAATGAAAATTTGAAGAAAAGCTTCAGATGAAAGTTGTAGAGAAAAAAAATTCCGACCAGATCGGTCTTATGCATCTCATCCCTCCTGCCAGTGGTTTGGCGGCTAGGGTTGCGCGAAGTCGCGGAGGGTGAAAAGGAGCAGAAAAAAAGTATTAAAAAAGGTATATTTAACCGTGCAAAAATTTTTTTTTTCACCAACTCAATTTAAAAATTGCTCGGTTCATCTTGTGAGGAAAGTTTTTTGTTTTACTTATTTTAAAGGGTAAATAAACGTTGGTTTTATAGGGAAGAATGATTTAAAAAAAAAAATCTCACTCTTACTTATTGTTTATATATTTTCGAACAGGAAACACCAATAAATTTTCACCTACCCCCTCACCTATACAGTTTCTACCTGGTTTTACCCTGCGATTCGAGCGGGTAGTCACTGCGTGCGTGCGAGAGAGATGGACTGCTTCCATACTCTCGGGCTTCTTCGCGCTCACTGCGCATGCGTTGAGTCGACAGCTGCTCGACTCAGAGTGAGGCACTAAGCCATGTGCGCAGTTCTGATTGTTCGTTTGTTTAAGTACAGGCAGTCTTTCGTATCAGTGAATTGAAAACATTTTGTGGATTTTTAGGTATATTTATCAAAGTGTTATTGGAATTCATCAGGAAACGAGGTAATTACAGTGTCATATACTTTATCATCTATCTTACTTATGCTGACAACGCAATTTTTCGTGACTGAGGTTAAATTCACCAGTGCTCCAAAATTCCATAATTTTTTGCATTTCTCTCTTATCTATATATTTTCCGGATCCGAGTTTGGAGCTGTACTTAGAATATTGACCAAAACTACTATCTAATGGCAATTTTGAACTCAAATAAATTGATTTTTTTAATAGAATGGAATCATTTGCTTACTATCTAACACGACGCAGAAAGTGGTCTCTTCTCATTAAGAAATGATGAAATTTCTTAAAAGGGTTGACAGTTAATGAACTACAATGAAAAGTCCCGAAATGATACAAAAGACTATAAGTTCTAGTCGCATAAAACTAGCTACATCTATTTTGGAGTGACAGTCCGTGTAAGCAAGTTTGTCCGAAAAAAGTGCCATTATTTTTAAGTACTTGGAATTATTACCTAAAATTGTTGCTCTCAGGGATTAAAAAAGGCAGGGGAGTGTCGACAGATTTATGTACAATCGTTTTGACTTGTGACGTAATTTTAAACTGACAGAATATTTAAAAATAACAAATAATTATGAGAATAGCGTCACATTTCAGCTTTCACATTTAACTTATATGAAATCATCATTAAAAGGGGTGGTACTGGGCCAGGAGATGTTTCGCAGACGATTTTGTGACATTATTTATAATTGGAAACAAAATCATGCGGAAGGAGGGGGGGGGGCAAATTATTTCGATATGGGAGAAGGGGGGGGGGGAGTGACCGAAATTTTCATTTGACCGCTGTGTCCCTCTCCATAAGAAGAAACCTAAACTTGTTTTTTAATTTTCTTGAACAATTGATGCGTTCTTCCCCGATGACACCCTTCAATATCGTCTTTGGAAGTATTGCAAAAGAAATATTTTTGATCAGAACGAAATATCAATTCATATGATATCCATTGACAGGTGTCATGCAGCTGCAAAACTGACTGCAACTCAAGCCGATGTGGATGCAAGAAAAAACATTTACAATGCACTCAATTGTGCAAAGCTTGTCATGGCCAAACTTGCAAAAATGCCACCATTTAAGATACGACACCAGCACGTGAAGCTGCTAACGGAAATGAGTCGAACTTGGAGAATGCAGATATTGGGACAGGAGCAGCAGCACAACATGATTATCCAACTTTCCTGTACGGAGAAGATCCCATGGATTTGGACGGAGATGTGATGTTTTGATTATGTGTTGTAATTAAGGAAAAACAGCTCTCCATTATTGATGATATCAATACTTTGAAGAATCGAGTTGCTGAGTATATCGACCTTCATTCGATATTCGTCGATAAAACCTGAACAATGTCATTTTTTGCCTCAGGTTGAACATTTTCGTCACATTTTAATCGTGGAAATGTATATTTATGGATAAACGACTTTGACAAACTTTTCTACATTCGATTACTTTATTTCATCTGTTCACTCGCTACTTCTGTGACCGCTTTCTTATATCGTTTATCTATTTCTTCGGTTAAACCAGAAGTGGAGGCTATAATCCCCTGACCATTCCTTGCTTTTTCTGCAACTCCTTCCTCAGGTAAATCCTTAACAGACACTATTTGTCTCTTCCCGAGCTAAATATCACAACAGGTGTCAGCGGTTTATTCAGCCCCATAGCCGCTATTCAAGGTTTTCGAGATGTTTTGGAACACGATCAACATTTCAATTGGTTGGATTCTTGGTAATTTTAATACATTTTTGTCCCATGTACTATTTAATTTTGTGCTATTTACAAGGCCCCAAATCACGGGACGGTTACTGATAACACCACATTTTAAAGGCTTCAAAAGTCACATTTATTAATGAAATCCTATAGTAAAGAGGAGAAAGGAAAGACATAAGCGATACTATCGTCAAGAACTTTGGCAATTTCTTGAAATGTAACTAATAGTTGGTCTGGTTGAAGGTAATATGAAAGCTTCGCATCCCCCCAAAAGACAATTTTCCATAATTTATCTACAAGAAAAAAGCTTTCTACATTTGCCTAATTGTTTCTTTTAATTTGGCCTGACTCGTTAGCGAGATATCAATTATGAACTTCCAGGATGAAACTGCAGGATGAAGACCAATGACATCGGTAATGTAACCGAAAAATCACATTTCTATTAAAATACAATAAGACTCTTACTAAAAACCATGGATTACGAAAGAATAATATGTGGTCGACAATTTTGAGAAAAATCTATTCAATTTGCCTATTCGTTCTATGAAATAATTATTATTATTTTGGGGATTTCTGCAACTGTCTCTTTCCAATCCTCTGTGCATCTCACTCCCTTTTGCGCCATAGTTTACCGCTAGGTTATGACCTCCAATTGTAATAAATATTTTTCACAATCATAATATGTGATTAAAAAATAGTGCAAGATCCGTTGAAATATTATACGATGTTAATCTGAGGGCCGGTGTCCTTTCATTTAGCATGTTTCAAAATTCCAAACGAGTTTGTTCACCTAACCTCACTCATAGCTTTCATAATACCTTAACATGGACTTATGCATCTTGAGAATTCAAGAAATTGTTTTTTTTTGCGAACAACACACTGACATCACAATGAAAGTCTGAATCATGAATTTTTTAAAAAAAGCAAAGATAACACGTCATTGAAATTGGGAAACATTGAAATTTCGCTATAATCCCTTCAATTTTTATTACTTACAACCATTCTCATTCACATTTGCACCGGAAAATCGAAAATTTACGGATTATTTCGAAAATTCACTGATTTTTCAATATCAACCTGCAACTACATTACATATATAAATGATTAATTGTTCAAAATTTCAAGATTAATCACTTGAAATCTCCAGATTAATTTTCTAATAGTAGCTAATTAACTGCATCTAAAAACCATTTTGCAAAATAGTGTGAATAACCTAGTGTTTCAACAAACAAGATTCATCTACCGATCTAACAAACGAGATTAAGGATTAATTAAAGTATAAGAATGTTTCATTACGCATTTCGTGCATCTATAACAATTATTCACTACTTTTACAATTTTTTGACCATAAAATAAATAGATAAAAGAATTCGATTACGGTATGAGTTCATACACTGGCAATGGCCAAAAAGCAGATTCTTAAATTGAATCAATGTCAAGTTATTACAAAATGCTATTTTTAATAAAACATGAGACCGTCAGGCCTTGCGATTTAAATTATGACGGGTTACCCGAATCTGTTGTGTTTTGAGGTTAATGCGCGCATACTTCGATATATTGGGAGATAATTGCATTGTCCTTTTTAAGATGAATAAAAAATAAAAAAAATAAAATTTAAGATAAAAAAAATAATATAATATAATATATATAAAGACCGGCTTATATGTGTCATTTTCTGCATTTTTTTTTTAAATCTAGAATCCGGGTACCGCTTAAAAAATTAGGAATGCAAATTATATCAAGTCTCGGAAATTTATTGAAGAGTTGCAATTATCTTATTTTATTATTTTCTAAATCAATCAGCTACCTGGAAATTTTCAAACAAATATTGAAATAAATAGCCATCAAAAGCCTTTCAGTTGCAAAAAGGGTAAAGAGTAATAAGTACATTTTTTTGGAATTATTGCACTACGCTATAAATGACTATCTCGCTTTAAAGAACAAATTTTGGATGAAAAACAAATTTAAATAATACCTCTAGATCGGGAAGTTCAAAATTCGAAATTATTAGCCTTTAACACTTCACTACTAATTTCATCCTACATTTATTGAGTATTATTATGTAATATTTCTTCTGGAAGGCCCATTCTGCCCCGTCTACCATGTGATTGTAAAACAAAAAATCCTTCCCACTTGCCTGGAAACAATATGCTGCGAGCGAGAAAACATTATCAATCTCTCTCACTCTGAGTCCAGCAGCTGTCGACTCAACGCATGCGCAGTGAGCGCGAAGAAGCCCGAGAGTATGGAAGCAGTCCATCTCTCTCGCACGCACGCAGTGGCTACCCGCTCGAATCGCAGGGTAAAACCAGGTAGAAACTGTATAGGTGAGGGGGTAGGTGAAAATTTATTGGTGTTTCTTGTTCGAAAATATATAACCAATAATTAAGAGTGAGAAATTTTTTTTTAAAACCATTCTTCCCTATAAAACCAACGTTTATTTATCCTTTAAAATGAGTAAAACAAAAACTTTCCTCACAAGTTGAAGCGAGCAATTTTTAAATTGAGTTGGTAAAAAAAAATTTTTGCACGGTTAAATATACCTTTTTTAATAATTGTTTTCTGCTCCTTTTTACCCTCCGCGACTTCGCGCAACCCTAGCCGCCAAACCACTGGGAGGAGGGATGAGATGCATAAGACCTATCTGGTCGGAATTTTTTTTCTCTACAACTTTCATTTGAAGCTTTTTTTCAAATTTTCATTTGTTTTTACCTTATCGACCAAAAACAACTTTTTTGGGGTTGTTTAATTTTTTTCTACCCTTATCCGGAGGGGTGGAACGCTGTAAATTGGCATGGGTACTTGGGGAAGGCCCTACTAATTTTCAAAAAAAAAAAAATTACACTTAAAGCCGAAATCGATTTCAGACCTACATTTCCTGGACTAATAATGCCGGTCCGATGCTCGGTATCGATCGTGGGCCAAGTTTACGCCGGGGCTCAATTAGCTAAGATTTAATTTAAATTAATTACAAAAATAAGCTATTAACGCTCGATTTTAACTTAAGCATGCATAATCATAGCCTAATTTTCATCTCCAACTCGAAAAAAAAATGCCTCGACCAGAATCGATCCCATGTTCCCCCAATCTCTAATCTCACACCTTAACCACTCCGCCACCGCACTTGACTTGACTTGAAAATTGTTTATTAACATTTGTCATATATACATACTATATACAGTATTAATATCTTAAGTGCTAAGTTCTAGATCACCAGCCGTTGGCTTTATATCTAATTTGAAAGAAGTGTAACCTAATTTTTCATTATTACAGATATTTGTGATTATTTACATGATGACTCGATATAAGGAAAAATGACTTCTAAAAAACCTTATAAGTAATGGGTGCATGAGGGGCGGGAGAGAAAAGGATATATGGAAAGGTGGGACAAAACAGGTGGTCAGCGGGACCAATTGGATTTTATGTCAATATTGATGTTTTGGAGCTGGGGATTAGGATGGGATTGTAGCTTAAATTTAAATGTCTCATTAATTCTATCGATAAATTCGCCTATGGTTGTCATGCCGAGCGGTTCGTGTATTTCCACAATAGTCGTTCTTCTTTTAAAATTTCCTATTATTCGTAGGAATTTATTTTGAATCACTTGAAGATGATTCAAGTGGATTTTCGCTGCATTGTGCCAGGCGGGGCAAACAGGTGATTATAGGTCTGATCAATCCTTTGTACAAAGTGAGTTCTAGGGATTGGCTAAGCGCAGGAGATTTTAGCAGATTATATAATCTTACGAGAACAATTTTTGTTTTCAGCTTAGCAATGTGTTTTTTCCACAGGAATTTGGAATCAATATGTAAACCTAAGTATTTAACAGAGTTCAGAGGAGTGATTTTATCGCTACGAATAGTCAAGGTGTGATTGGCCTTGGAGCGAGTAAATAAGATTGCTTCTGTTTTGGCAGTATTTACTTGAATTTTCCATTTCATGAGCTCACTGATTGTAAGAGCAGCTGCGTTTTCGACTCTTCTAACAGCTTTATTCATCGATTTGCTAGCTGGGTACAGAGCGATGTCATCAGCATAGCCAGCGATAGATACATTTCTAGGAATTCTGCTAAAAACAGAAGCAATGTACAGTTTAAAGAGTACGGAGGAGAGGACAGACCCTTGTAGGACCCCGCGACTATTTCAATTTTATCCGAAAGCGAAGTTTCGACTCGAACTCGAATATATCTATTTGAGAGATATATGCATTATATATCTTTGTTAGTAGGCTTATTGCTTTGATCGGGAGGTTTTTTAGTGCTATGCTGGGAATGTTATCCACACCCGCGGCTGATTTGTTTTTTAGTGTTTTGATGGAGGAAATGATTTCACGGGGATTTGTGAGGAATTTAATGGGAGTTTCGATAGGGGCTTTGAGGATAGTTTTTCTCACATGACCTGTGACTTGTTGTTCAAAAGATTTGTCTCCTCGGGAGGCCGATAATTCGTGTATTTTGGCGTAGTGTTTGCAAAGTGTATTAGCCTTATCATGGTCTTCTGTGTGGAGTGTGTTGTTTGACTTTAGTGTGGGGATTTTTCTTTTACCGGTGTTATTGAAATATTTTGCTACGCGCCAAATAGAGTGATCTTTTAAGTTCATGTTTCTGAGTTTGTTGTCCCAAGATGATTGTTTCCATTCGCTGAATTTAAGTCTGATTTCTTTTGTCAGCTGATTGAGTTCGGATTTAAGGTAGCGATTTCGCGTTTTTTGCCATCTTGATCTAATGTAATTTTTTAGTTTTATTAATGAGGCTATTCCGGGTGGGATAGGAGTGTGGGTGGATTTGGTTGAGCGGATGGGAGTGGAGGACTCCAGGGCTATTTGAATGACTTGAGTGAAATGTGCTATGTGTTGATCTATTGCTTCAGTGTTGTTACAGGTAGGGTTTGTTGTAGAAATCTCATTATTTAAGATATCCTTGAACTTATTCCAGTCGGTTTTTGCGTAGTTTAAAATTTGTGATGATTCTGGGGAGGTTGGTTTGCCAAATAGGGAGAAAAACAGTGGTAGGTAATCGGATGGGGATTCGGAAAGTGTGGTGAAATTATTAATGATAGAGATGTTGTTTGTTAATAGGAGGTCAATAGTGCTAAGAGTGTTAGAATTATGAGGGTAGTGTGTAGGAACGTCTGGAAACAGCAGATTAATTTTTTGTTCCGTCAAAAATTTGAGAGAATCTTACCTGAATCGTTCGGCCTTGCAGAGGTCAAAGCGGTGTCCTTCGCATTAAAGTCTCCAACAATAATTGTTGGAGTACTATCGGAGAGTAGGTACCTCAATAGATTTATATCTAGTGAGACATCCGGTGGATTATAAATCGAGTAGATCCTCGTTATTCTGTTGTCCACTTGGACCTCTACTCCCACGTATTCGGTGAGCGATAGGAGATCGTGCGGAAGAGTTTTGTGCCGTAAGCTCTTGTGGATCGCAACCGCAACACCACCAGCTGCTTTGGCCGTTCTGTGTTCCCTGATCAGCGAGAAGTCTGGAAAGTTAATTTTTTTGGTTTTGCTGTTTAGTTTAGTCTCTGAAATCAGACAAATTTTAATCTTATTATTATTGACGTTGTGTAATAACTCGTCCAGATTGGGCTTGAGCGCAAAAATATTAATTGCTAATATGTTGGTTATGTTTGCGGGGCAATCGCAGGTGTGTCTGAGGAGGGTGAGAACAGGTGGACATAGGATGCGATGATTGTGATCCTATCAATTGGTATAAGAGCTGTTTGGAGTTTAGAGCTCATCTCTTTAAGCTCTGAAAAAATTTCGGGAATTCTTAGGGTTTTTAGCTCGTCAAGGACTTGCTTCGCTGTAATTATATAGTTTTTGGTGCTACTTAAATAAGATTCCGGAACAAGTGTTTCCATTGGGATGGTCCTAGGTTCAGCAGTGGGTGCTACAACGTTCCTTCTCGTGGTTTCCACCGATGGGAAGAACGAAGCGTAGGTGGGCCTGGACGTGTTGGCAGTGGAGATAGGGGTTGGCTCAGGGACTGCAGGAGACTGGAGGGAATGGATGTTCTTTTCCAGACTCTGGATCGTGGCCGAGTGAGGTGTAGCGGGCCATTCCAATGGCGCTATGTTGGGCCTGGCCGACTGTGCTCGTTTTTTCTGAGTTTCCATGAATTTTAGGCGCATGGAACACTCTCTATAACTGGCCGTGTGGGCTAGTCCGCAATTCGCGCACTTTAGAGTTTTCGAAGTGCAGGCTTTGACGTCATGGTTTGACGCACACTTTACACATCTGAGGTTCAGGTTGCCGTGTTGGCTTACATGGCCAAACCGTTGGCACCTGAAGCACTGGGTCGGTTGCTCGGATTTCACGAACTTTTCTATTTTGTAAGTGTGGTAGAAAATAGTTTTAATAGCAGCAAAGCTGCTCAAGGTTATTTCAGGGCCAACCATGATAGCGAATATCGGTAGTGGCCTGTTCTGTTTGGTGTCACCGTCTTTGTTTACTTTCACGAACTGGCGAACGGAAAGTACGTTGATGTCGTGTTTTGATAACTCGGCTTGAATTTTGTCTTCTGAGAAACTGCTTGGAAGCCCTTTCAAAATATATTTTTTCGGTCGCTCACTCTTAAGACCGAAAGTGAAAAATTTGATGTTTTGCCTTTTCAGGGTACTTGCGATTTTATTGTAGTCCTCGGTCGTTCGTAGATGGACGATCGTGGTACATCCATTAAATTTCATCTTGAATTTTTTATCTGCGGCGTTGCTCTGCAGAAAATTGATTAATTTTTTTGTCTCCAGTTTTTCATTCTTGATAATTAATGGAGGGACAGAAGTTTGTTTTGGAGTCTCTTGAGGTCCATCTGAAGTGTCGGAAGGTTTGGCGAGGCGAGCGGGAACTGGACTCGCACTAGTCGAAGGTTTCGTAACGGTTTTTTTCGTTTTCTTTGGCTCTTCCATCGGAGGACTCATTTTGGCTTTCCTTTTTGGAGCCAAGGGAGTTTTGAGGTTTTTTAAGTTCACACTTTTGTGCCAAAACTTTTACTCGATTTAGAATTTCACTGTACTGTAAGCGCTGTACGTTAAAAATTTATCCTTCACAGAGAGCGGTAGACATGCGTCCGCACGACACCGACTCAAACAAATACTGACACCAAAGCCCCGACTGATGTATGTGTGTATGTACGTATGTGACCAAAATTTTGGCACACGATTTCTCACCAACAAACGACACGAATCAGGTCATCGATATCGAAATCGAAGCGTCTTCATGTCACTTAGAGCCCATTAGGTTTTGGATAAAATTGGTTCAGTACATATATTGTTATGAACAATGTCAATTGTTTATAATGTTCTATTTCATAAACTATTGGAGCTAGCGTAAAATTTATATAAGAAAAGTTGTTCCCCATATAAAAATATGTAGAAAGACTTTTTTGGACAATTTGCATAATTAAGGAGGTATGACCGTCTCAGCAATTATGTTTGTAATGAGTGAACGAATGAATATAGCGCTGTCATGACAGTCCCAATCGAAGCGTTTCCGCGCAAAATCGAGCGATTAATAATTTGGATGGGATTCGTGCAGTATATGCAGGGTTATGAACAATCGTAATTGTTTATACTGTTCCACTGGGTAAAATATTAAATGTATCGGGATCCTTTCTCAAGAGAGGATCATTCCTTATATGACAATACACCTTCGATATATATTGACTTTTTCCATAATTTGCCTAATTAAGGAGGTATGGTTGGCTGAGTAATTCAACATGCGGGAACAATGCATATCACCAGGGTTGTTCCTTATACAAAAATGCACACTTAATGTGACACTTTTCCATATAGGTTAGAACATATCGCGAGTTGAACTTGAATATACATGGCAAATGGATATGTTGATAATTGCGGGACTGATGTCAAAGAGCGTGATAATTAAGAAAGTACAGAGGTAGGAAGGGTAACTATGCGGATGAATTCCAGTTGAATATTTGTATGGGGCTTAAAAATCAAACTGAATGGATCGCGTGCAGTAATTATTAGATGCCAGTTGAATTATTGATATCACTGTTGGGTTTGTTCATCACCATGGTTGCGTTCTTATGTTGTGCTGAAATACCAAGTCGGGAAGTTTTGTTTGTGCCCCGTACGGGGCACACATATTTGCACACCGCTAGTTAATTTTTGGTTTAAACTCAAAGTACCAAATGCAGGGACCCAATGAGAAACTGGAAGGCGTGGGTCAAAAATGGTCGTGCCATTTAAGAAAAACTGATATGACGTGCCAAATTGACAGGATTAAGTTCAATGACATCGAATGGTTTGTAGTTTTGGCTGCCAAATTTCACTGTTTTCCTAGTAGATGTACGGTGTCAAATTTCTGCCCCTTTAACGCGGCTACCTCCGAGGTCCTGATTTTTTTTTCCTATTTTTTGAGTAGATTGATGCAGAGTTCTAATAAGTTTTTACGTAACGAGCAACTGTTGTGAGTTTTCGATGTTTTTGGGTATTTTGTAATTGCTTGTTTATGCGTTCAAATAAAATCGGAGACGATTGATAGATAACCATAATCAGCGCGCCAACCTCGATCAGTTGTCTATTGAAATGCTATCTCACGCCCAGAGCCTGAATTCATGTTTGGTGAATAAGACTGGAAAACGAATTTATATGAATTTACTTGCAGAATTCTGCTGGGATACAATCTACACGGAAAGAAAAAAAACATAATTATTAGACGCCTGGTGACTAATCTGAGGACGAAATTTCCGCGAGTCCAAAAATTCATCCCAGTGAGTATAAAAACTATCCCGAAACAACAGAAAAAGTCGGCCCAATGCGACTAAATTCTAGACTATAAGGATCTAATTTTTCGACTCACGGAAATTTCGTCCTCAGATTAGTCACCAGGGGTCTAATAATTATGTTCTTTTTCTTTCCGTGTACTTTTTTTTGCGTTGTTCAAGCAAATCGAATTCAGACCGGCTCGATGGAATTTTACAATTACAACTCGTTTTCTGTGAATGTAAATTGAAGACACCCTAAAAACGGATTGGATTGAAAATTGGACCAGCCCGAGAGGCAACAATCAGAAGTATAGATTACAATACCTTCCCCTAGATCGGGAAGCTAATTGGGCCAATCCAATCGTCGCATCAAGCAGGCCCAAGCCTAGTAGAGCAACGTTTGATCGCCTGAACTTGGCCCACGATCAGTGCAAGTCTAAATGCCCACGTTGACATTCATAAGTATGGCCAAGCTTGAATTTACCTTGATGCGATCATGGGAACAAGCTTGGTAGAAAGTTGATCTACCGAGGTTAAACCATCTCATCTTGGCCTATGCTGGGTCCCATTGGTATTTTTAATAGAGTGAAAACCAAATTCTCAATGGATCAAATAATAAGTTTCAGATATTCTGAAAGTCTGGAAGGTATCAGAAAAATGTAAGAACTTAATGAAGAAACGTTAAAAAAAATTGAATTCTGTAGCACTTATAGGAATTTCGACAAATCGGCAAAATTAAAAAATCAGCGTGTAGTTCCTGACGCGCCAGACAAGTGAAACTTCAGACGACGAATATGAACTTTTAACTTCCCGATAGGGAAGTTATTGTAATCACCCCGAAATCGAACTTTTTCATTTCGACCTGTAACTGGCAGCTTAAGGGTACCAAAATGATTCCCGAAAAATTCTGAGTCAATGTCTGTGTGTGTGTGTGTGTGTATGTTTGTATGTATGTGCCTTAAATTTTGGTCAACGATTTCTCACGAATGGATACACCAATTAAAGCCATCGAGGCCCCAATCTACGGGTCTTCATATAACTCAGCCCTGATTAGTTTTTGATGGATATTGGTTCAGAATATATATTGTGTGACGAAATTCCGTTTCGCCACCGCGGGTAATGTAAACAATTTATAATCGGAGATAGATAGGGAACAATTACCGCGAATGCTCCCTTCGTTAATTATAAGTAGGTTCATAAATATTTATAAAGCTACCTATCGGCACTCAAACGCGCGTTTAACAAATAGTGGGAAGTTTTGTATCGTAAGCACAAAGTTCGGGTTAACAAGGAAAAATTTTAATAGTCAGTAAGTTAATGAGTAAAAGTTTTAGGGTGTTGAGACATGTAGTGACGGGATTTAGGTTAAGTGAACCTGGAGAGTACCGAGTTAGACATTGCCAACAATATTACCGAGCAGCCGGTGCTCTTCATTCATTTGGAAAAAAAAACTGTTCCTGGGGAAGCTAGGAAAAGTCGAGGAAAATCGCGCTCCCCCGCGTGGGAAAGGGCTTTGGGAAATTCCCGGTACGGTTTTTGGGTTCAATAAGTTTGGAGTTTCAAATCTCTTTCCCCGAAGAACCATTCCCCAGGGATAAGCTCCCTAAACCATCTATCCCCATCTCTCTAGGTTTGGGATTCGGATCCCCGTGAAAATTAAAAATTTATATACGGAAAAATGTTCCCGCGCTCCCTATTCGTCTAGTAACGGCTACCCCAGCCGCCCGATGGCGCCGCGCTACGGGGAAGAAACACGTGACTTCCCCCTCCGGCGCAACAGGTTGCCCAGTCAGAACGGGCGAGTTGGCAGCCATTTTGGTCAGTCCCGGTTAACCCGCCGCGTGCTACACAGCGACATTTTTTCCGTGTATGGTTTTCGCGAGTATTATGTGCTAATTTCCGTGGGACTACATCATACTGCTACATGGTGAGTAGAGATATGAATAAGTAATGTAATTAGACCCGCGAGTGTCCCCGAATGAATAAAAATTACGGAAAATATGTGGTTGTTCCGTCCTCAAACCACCACAAGACGCGCCGCGCCTAATTATTATAATAAGGACCCCTAATGGGCCAAATATCCCCCAATTATCGTTCCGAATGTGGTTGGAATCCAAGCTACCTCTATGACGCATTACCGGCAATCACCAGTCGGCGCTACCTGAAATTGGATTTTGGCACCATGCTACCTAACTCTTGGTCCAAAATCGGATTTGGACCAAAAATCTATCGAGCTACCCAACTCTTGAGCTCTGGTGCTACCTTTCTGGGTTGCTACCTCTTGGGACCACCATCCAAGGCTAGAGCATGATTGCCTGGACATTGGTGCCCACGCTACCTAAATTCTAGCACCATTACTAGCCAATTTCATGGTGCTAGCGCTAGCTAGACCCTGGTACCATGACTTCTGGCTGATCCTGACCAAGAAGACACGTGGTACGGATGCTCCCTGACCTCGTTGATAATGTTACCACCTAGTACTAAGTCTTCCCGCGCAGACCGATGGCGGAACTACTTGGTACCAACGCACCCTAAGCTCCCTGGTGCCGTTACCAACTGGTACCGAGCATTCCTGGTCTTATTGGTGGGGAAACCATCTGGTACCAGTGCTCCCTAGATTCGCTGGTGATGTTACCACTTGATACCAGGCTTCCCTGTTCTTGTGGATGCTATCTCCGCCTGGTACCATCGTTCCCTAGCGTGGCTGGCGCTGGTATCACCTGGTACCACTGCTTCCTCTCTTCACTGTTACTGATACCACCTGGTATCAGGGGTACTCGTGCCCTCCACGGTCCCCGCGACCTGGTATCGTTGCTGCCTAACTACGGAGATGAGCGTACGAACCGGTATCGTTTAGCTCATAGCTAGCAGCGATGCGGTTCCGGCGAAATCCGAATCCGTCTATCGTTTCGACGAGTTTTCCGCTACGTAATTACATGAAATCGTGCTAACTGATAAGATAAGGCTCGTTCTCTCTCCCTCACGCTACCTAATATTGAGTTTTCCAGCTACCCGATGGAGTCTTCTAGGATCCCAACTCCAGGATGTGTATTGGTTCCAGAATCCAAGGATACGGGTTAGAATTTAAGCTAACTGTAAGATGTAGAATTAGTCTAAGCGCCGAATAAAGGGGAAAATCGATTATGAAGGTCATTCCTGTCTAGTAATTTCTAGAGTTAAGATCCTGATCTATTTCAGCTAATTTTAAGGGTTGAGTCATTGGGTTTTCGTTGATTCGGTTGGGTTTCGTTGCGTTTCCTTACACCACGAATCCACCCCCCCCCCCTCTCCACAACCACCACACTGAGCAACTGGGTAATTCCGTACCCTGAGGTCCTACTTTCTCGGAGGTTTTTGGTAAGTTTAGGTTGTCTCCCCCGGCTGATCAGAGAAGTTTATTTATTTTGGTTGCGGTTAGGTTAGTGGTTTGCCGATTCCACCGACCTAAAGATCGGCTGGCGCCCTAAAAAACGTGTTTTGGTTGGATTGAGCCTCTGGTTGGTCGGGAGTCGTTTTTTTTATTGGTTAGCTCATGGGGTTTCCGGGAATGTAGGGCACCCAGGACGAAGGTAATGGTTCGCCTACAGATTTATGGTTGGCACTTTTAAAATGTTGGGATTTGGGTAAGTTTTGGTAGGAAAGCTGTTACAATTGTTATTAACAATTTCAATTGTTCGTAACGCTACATCTCGTAAACGGTTCGAGTTAGTGAAAAAATTTGTTAACATAAATTGTTACTCAGATAAAGATGCACATTTAATGTTTATTGACTTTTTCCCATAATGTACATAATTAAGGTGGTAGAGCCGTTAGAAAAAATAATTCATGTGATGAGTGCATGAATGGAGACTAGATGGCGTCGGCGATCGCAAAATTGGTCTCTACAGTAAACATGGACCGACTCAGAATATACTACTTGTATATCATTTTGGTGTATCAATGCTGCCATGGAACGTGAAGTCGAGTGAATCTGGAGCTTGAATAAACGGACTTATTGAACTTCTTCCACGTACTTGGTGTATATTTGTGGTTTTAAAATGCTTCAATGAGACTTAAAGGCCTTAATGAGAATTAAATGGCCTTCACGTGGAAAAGGGAGTTATCTCTTGATTATCAAAAAAATCACGAAAGGCAGCGACATAGAGAGAAATGAAAAAAAATCAGTAAATTCAGTAAATACTGAAGTGAAAAGTCTCGTAAATCTTTGACACAGACATGATCTCGAAAACTCGAGTTACCAAATCGGCAAGTTTGCATTGTGTCCTCACTGAGGGCACAAATACATCCCACTCACTAGTTTATATAAGGAATAATATCCATGATAAACTTTTCCTCCTATCCTTAATCGTTCTCGCAACAGAGCGATATACACAATTCACATTGTTAAGCAGTGATATGTCCTCACTTACGAACGTTACGACAAAGACGCCCTCGCCTCCCCGCCTTCAACTCTCGGCCTTTACCTCGTCACCACATTTAAACCTCGTCTCTCGCCCCCCCCCTTCTTGGCAAGGTTAACGTTCAATATTGTTAAAAGTATAAGGGCCAGTTTTAAATAAAGTTAACCAGATTCGGTGCCATTATTAACTCTCGGGTTAAGATTTCTAATTGGTTGAAGGTAAATCTTGGTAATCGGTATTGACGCTGAAATCTGTAATCGGTATTGATTGCACCTGGACCAATCTTCGGAGATAGTTTCAATATATGGAGAAGGATTCTTTTTTTGACATAATGGAAAAACGAGATGTATGTGCGTGTACGTGAAAACATATGTATATATGATTGAAGAAAAATATTGGATAGCTCAGGGGTCAAAGAAGTTCATGGTTCCCGTCCTCACGTCGGCGTTTTTTCCAAAGTCGTACTTGCTGGATGGTGTAAATTATCGAAAAAAGTAATTCCTAATAAAATATATATTTTCATATGAGGAATAATTTTGTTTAGATAAGTTTCCGGATGAGTTTGATATTTGACCCAGTGTAACAATATAAACAATTGCAATAGTTAATAACATTGGATACACTGCACGAATGGCATTTAAAATGTAATCTGCTCGGTTCTGCATGAAAATACTTCGATTGGGACTGTCGTGACAGCGCTGGGTTCATTCGTCCACTTATTACATACATATCCCAGGTGGGAAGTGCCAAGCTTCGACAACCGGGACAAGCTTGGGACAGCCTCGGATACCAAGCCTTGGCACACCTAGCTTGGCACTTGCTTTGACCGATGGTGTTGCCACCCGGTTTCCAGGGCTTGTAGACCAGTCCTTGGCGACCAGGCTTGGGCCAGCCTAGGCACAGAATTGGTAACCAGGATATCGGATTGCCAAGCGTGGGCCAGGCTATTTCCAAGACTTGTCTAGAGCCTTGGTGAAACTCAGATTGTAATTTACATTGAGGCTTGGCGACTAAGCTTGTCCCAGTCTACAATTAGGACTGGTATCCAAGGGTCGATTGAACCCAGCTAGGAACAAGCTGTAGCCAGCACAGGCCTCAAGTCTCGGTAATACCTTGATTGACAAGTCACATTGGAATATAACAACCACTCTTGGGACAATCTACAGCCATGGCTGGTACCTCAGGGCTGGATATACCGCACTTGGACCAGACTGAATCCGCGACTGGCCCCAAGTCTGGGGGATACCCCGATTTGCCAATTACATTGAGATTTGGTAACCAGTATTGGGCCAATCTACCACCAAGATCGCTTAAATCCGCCCTTGGATAGCAGTGCTGGTTGTAGAATGGGCCGAACCTGGTCGCCATGCCTCAATAGAAGTTATAAATCTGGGTTTTACCAAGATTCTAGACCAGTCCTGGAAATAGGTTCGCTCATGCTAGGCGATGCCAAGCCCTGGTTACAAGTTTCGTGCATAGACTGGGCCAAATTTGGTCGCCAAGCCTCAATATAAATTGAAAATCTGGGTTTTACCAAGGTTTCATACCAGTCTGGCAATAGCCTGGCCCACGTATGGTAAAACCGAGCCTTGGTTACCACTTCTGCGCCTAGACTGGTACAGAGCTGGTCGCCAGGAACTGGGCTACGAGCCCTGGAAATAGGGTGACAACACCATCGGTACAAGCGCGGGCCAAGGCCTGGTAATGCGGGGCTGTCCCAAGCTCGCCCCATTTGCCAAAGCTTGGTACTTCCTATTTGAGATCATCCCCCGGTCTCCATTATGCCTGCCATTCTATTATGCCCCGGTTCCCATTGTGCCCCACCCCGCCCATATTTATCTCGCTCTATCTCATTTTATCCCGTTATCCTCTTTTGCACTACTATTCCATTTTGTCTCGCTATCCCATTTTGCCCCACTATCAAAGTATATCATCCCATTCTATCCCGCTTTTTTATTGATTTATTGTCTCTCACCCTCCTACCCCATTATCTTCCCTCCCATTGATTCCCCATATAAACCCAAGAAAAATATCCCTCTCGTGTAAGCAGCCGCACAGCCGTAGGATTTGTTTTGAGTCGGTACCGTGCGGACGCATGTCTACCGCTCTCTACGATATATAAATTCCAACGTACGGCGATTATAGTACAGTGAATTTTTAAAGTCTTGTTAAAGTTCTGGCATCAAAGTGTCGAACATAAAATCTCTCAAACTTCATTTGGCTCCAAAAAGGAAAGCCAAGATGGGTCCTCCTTCGGAAGACCCAAAAAAAAAACGAAGAAAACCGTTATCAAACCGTCATTCAGTGCGAGCTCTGACCCCGCTCGCCTCATCAATCCTCCGAACACTCCTGGCGGGGCTCAAGAGGCTCAAAAACGAACCGCAGTGCCTCCAATAGTCATTGAAAATGACAAACTGGAGACCAAAAGATTAATCAATTTCCTGCAAGTCAACGCCTCTGATAAAAACTTCAGGATGAAGTTTAATGGAAACACACCGATCGTCCATCTGCAAACGACGGAGGGCTACAATAAAATTGCAAGTATGCTGAAAAGGCAAAATTACAATTTTTACACCTTCGGTCTGAAAAGTGAGCGTCCGAAGAAATTTATCATAAAAGGTCTTCCCGCCAGTTTTAGTGAGCACGAAATTGAAGCCGAAATATCCAAACACGGCATAAAGGTATTATCAGTCCAGCAGTTTGTGAAAACAAACAAGGATGGAGACAGCAAGGAAAATAGGCCACTACCGGTGTTTGCAATAACGGTTGGGCCCGATGTAACCCTGAACAGCTTCGCTGCTATTAAAACCATTTTCTATCATACATATAAGATAGAGAAATTCATCAAAACCCAGCAACCAACACAGTGCTTCCGGTGCCAAAGATTTTGGACACGCCAGTCAGCACTGCAACCTAAACCCCAGATGCGTGAAATGTGCAGGCAATCACGACATTAAAGCCTGCACGTGCAACTCTGTGGTCAAACTGTGGTCTAGCTCACACAGCAAGCTATCGTGAGTGCGCCGCACGAACCAAATTTGTGGAGGCACAAAATAAAAGAGCCCAACCACCACCACCACGGAGAGCCGAAATGGAATTGCCCTCTACACCTCATTCGGCGACGATCCAGAATCGGGAAAGGAACATCCAGTTCCTCCAGTCTCCTGCAGTCCCTGAGTCAACCCCTATCTCCACTGCCAACACGTCCAGGCCCACCTACGCTTCGTTCTTCCCATCGGTGGAAACCTCGAGAAGGAACGTTGCGGCACCCACTGCTGAACCTAGGACCATTCCAATGGAAACACTTGTTCCGGAATCTTATTTAAGTAGCACTAAAAACTATATAATTACAGCGAAGCAAGTCCTTGACGAGCTAAAAACCCTTAGAATTCCCGAAATCCTTTCAGAGCTTAAAGAGATGAGCTCTAAACTCCAACAGCTCTTACACCAATTGATAGGATCACAATCATCGCATCCTATGCCCACCTGTTCTCACCCTCCTCAGACACACCTACGATTCCCCCGCAAACATAACCAACATAAAAAAAACTCTACTCTATTCGTATACCCTTTCGGGTCTTTACGATTTGTTCCCATCCCACCCCCCCCCCCTTAACCCCACTGCACAGCATTCGCCCAGTTTTGTCACTGGAATCGAGGGAAAACCATTGGAAAAAACCTCAGATTTGTACAGCTCGTTTCTTTTACGAAACTCCCGCTCGGTTGTGTGGTGTGAGTTAAAGCCTGAAAAAAACCCCAAATACCGACTCTGCCGGTCTCGAACCGGTGATCTCAGATCTCAATCGTTCCCCCCCAATTCCAGTGCTTTAACCCGCACGGCCACACTTGACTTGACTTGAAAATTGTTTATTAACATTTGTCATATATACATACTATATACAGTATTAATATCTTAAGTGCTACGTTCTAGGTCACCAGCCGTTGGCTTTATATCTAATTTGAAAGAAGTGTAACCTAATTTTTTCATTATTACAGATATTTGTGATTATTTAGATGATGACTCGATATAAGGAAAAATGACTTCTAAAAAACCTTATAAGTAATGGGTGCATGAGGGGCGGGAGAGAAAAGGATATATGGAAAGGTGGGACAAAACAGGTGGTCAGCGGGACCAATTGGATTTTATGTCAATATTGATGTTTTGGAGCTGGGGATTAGGATGGGATTGTAGCTTAAATTTAAATGTCTCATTTATTCTATCGATAAATTCGCCTATGGTTGTCATGCCGAGCGTTTCGTGTATTTCCACAATAGTCGTTCTTCTTTTAAAATTTCCTATTATTCGTAGGAATTTATTTTGAATCACTTGAAGATGATTCAAGTGCATTTTCGCTGCATTGTGCCAGGCAGGACAACCATAGGTGATAATGGGCCTAATTAACCCTTTGTAGAGAGTAAGTTTGAGGGATTGACTGAGCGCGGGTGATTTTAGCAAATTATACAATCTTACTAGGATAACTTTAGTCTTGACCTTGATTTCAGATATATGCTTTTTCCACAGGAGTTTGGAATCGATCTGTAAGCCTAAATACTTTACAGAGTCGGTTGGTGTGATCTTATCGCTACGAATAGTTAAGGTCGGCTTGGCCTTGGAGCTAGTAAATAAGATTGCTTCTGTTTTAGCAGCATTCACTTGAATTTTCCATTTCGTTAATTCACTGATTGTGAGAGAAGCAGCATTTTCTATTCTTCTAATAGCTTTGTTTATCGATTTGCTAGCTGAGTACAAGGCAATGTCGTCAGCATAGCCGGCAATGGATACATTTCTCGGAATTCTACTAAAAACAGAAGCAATGTACAAGTTGAATAAAACAGGTGAGAGAATAGACCCTTGTGGGACTCCCGCGACAATTTCTATTTTATTCGAAAGCGAAGTTTCGACTCGAACTCGGATATATCTATTTGAGAGATATGATAGTAAAATTTTACATAGATATTTAGGGACATTTAATCCTTCGAGTCTTGTATATAAGGCCTGTGGGCCAAACAGAATCAAAGGCCTTCTCGCTGTCCAGGAGAAGAAGAACGGTATCTTCTTTCCGGTCTTTCGCGGATTTTATATCATTCGTAATTCTAACCAGCTGGTGGCAGGTCGAGTGTTCTGATCGAAAACCAAATTGATTGATAGGCATTAGTTGTAACTCTTCTATGGGTTTTTTGAGACGAGCTAAAATTATTCGCTCAAAGAGTTTAGCCAATACCGGTAGGAGGCTGATAGGCCTATAGCTCACCGGATGCGAAGGGGGCTTACCGGGCTTTAGAATCGGAATGACCACCGCTCCTTTCCAGAGTTCCGGGAAATATTGTCTGAGGAGGCATGCATTGTATATCTTTGTTAGTAAACTTATTGCTTTAATTGGGAGGTTTTTTAGTGCTATATTGGGAATATTATCCACACCCGGGGCAGATTTATTTTTTAGTTTTTTAATAGCGGAAGTGATTTCACGGGGATTCGTGAGGAATTTTATGGGAGTTTCGATAGGGGCTTTGAGGATAGTCTTTCTCACATGACCTGTGACTTGTTGTTCAAAGGATTTGTTGCCTCGGGAGGCCGATATTTCGTGTATTGCTGCGTAGTGTATGCAGAGTGTATTCGCCTTGTCGTGGTCTTCTGTGTGGAGTGTGTTGTTTAACTTTAGTGTGGGGATTGTTCGTTTACCGGTATTATTAAAATATTTTGCTACGCGCCAAATAGAGTGATCTTTTAAGTTTATGTTTCTGAGTTTGTTGTCCCAAGATGATTGTTTCCATTCGGTTAATTTAAGTCTGATTTCTTTTATCAGCTGATTGAGTTCGGATTTAAGGTAGCGATTTCGGGTTTTTTGCCATCTTGACCTAATGTAATTTTTTAGCTTTATTAATGAAGCTATTTCGGGTGGGATAGGAGTGTGGTGGATTTGGTTGAGCGTTTGGGAGTGGAGGAATCCAGGGCTGTTTGAATGACTTGGGTGAAATGTGTTATGTGTTGATCTATTGCTTCAGTGTTGTTACAAGTAGGGTTTGGTGTAGAAATCTCATCATTTAAGGTATCCTTGAATTTATTCCAGTCGGTTTTCGCGTAGTTTTAAAATTTTTGGTGATTCTGGTGAGGTCGGTCGGCCAAATAGGGAGAAAAACAATGGTAGGTGATCGGATGGGGATTCGGAAAGTGTGGTGAAATTTTTAATGATAGAGATGTTGTTAGTTAATAAAAGGTCAATAGTACTAGGAGTGTTTGAATTATGAGGGTAGTGTGTGGGAACGTCTGGAAAGAGCAGATTAATTTTTTGTTCCGTCAAAAAATTTGAGAGAATCTTACCTGATTCGTTTGGCCTAGCAGAGGTCCAAGCAGTGTCCTTCGCATTTAGGTCTCCAACAATAATTGTTGGAGTACTATCGGAAAGTAGGTGCCTCAATAGGTTTGTATCTATTGAGACATCCGGTGGATTGTAGATCGAGTAGATCTTCGTTTTTTTATTGTTTACTTGGACCTCTACTCCCACGTATTCGGTGAGCGACAGGAGATCATGCGGAAGAGTTCTATGTGACAAGGTTTTGTGGATCGCCACCGCAACACCACCACCTGCTTTGGCCGTTCTGTCTTCCCTGATCAGCGAGAAGTCTGGGAAGTTAATTTTCTTCGTTTTGCTGTTTAACTTAGTCTCTGAAATCAGACAAATTTTGATGTTATTTCTGTGGACGATGTGTAATAACTCGTCCAGATTAGGTTTGAGCGCAAAAATATTAATTGCTAATATGTTGATTATGTTTGCTCGGGAATCGTAGGTGTGTTTGAGGAGGGTAAGAACAGGTGAACATAGGATGCGATGATTGTGATCCTATCAAATGGTGTGAGGGCTGTTTGGAGTTTAGAGCTCATCTCTTTTAGCTCTGAAAGGATTTCGGGAATTCCAAGGGTTGTTAGCTCGTCAAGGACTTGCTTTGCTGTAATTACATAGTTTATAGTTCTACTTAAATGAGATTCGGGAACATGTGTTTCCATTGGGATGGTCCTAGGTTCAGCAGTGGGTGCGATAAGATTCCTTCTCGAGGTTTCCACCGTCGGGAAGAAGGAAGCGTAGGTGGGCCTGGACGTATTGGCAGTAGAACTCGGAATTGGCACTGGGACTGCAGGAGACTGGAGGGACTGGATGTTCCTGTCCAGATTCTGGATCGTGGCCGAGTGAGGTGTAGTGGGCAAGTTCCAATGGCGCTATGTTGGGCCTGGCCGATTGAGCTCGTTTTTCTGAGTTTCCATGAATTTTAGGCGCATGGAACACTCTCTATAGCTGGCTGTGTGGGCGAGTCCGCAGTTTGCACACTTCAGGGTTTTGGAAGTGCAGACTTTACGTCATGGTTTGACGCACACTTGACGCATCTCAGGTTCAGGTTGCAATGTTGGCTTGCGTGGCCAAATCTCTGGCACCTGAAGCATTGGGTAGGTTGCTGGGATTTTACATATTTTTCTACCTTATACGTGTGGTAGAAAATCGTTTTTGATTTCAGCGAAGCTGCTCAAGGTTGTTTCCGGGCCAACCGTGATAGCGAAGATCGGTAATGGCCTGTTTTCTTTGGTGTCTCCGTCTTTGTTGTACTTTCACGAACTGGCGAACGGAAAGTACGTGATGCCGTGTTTTGATAACTCGGCTTGAATTTCGTCTTGTGAAAAACTGCTTGGAAGCCCTTTCAGAATATATTTTTTCGGTCGCTCACTTTTAAGACCGAAAGTGAAGAAATTGATATCTTGCCTTTTCAGGATACTTGCGATTTTGTTGTAGTCCTCGAGCGTTCGTAGATGGACGATCGTGGTACTTCCATTAAATTTCATCTTGAAATTTTTATCTGTGGCGTTGCTCTGCAGAAAATTGATTAATTTTTTTGTCTCCATTTTTTTCATTCTCGATGATTAATGGAGGGACAGAGGTTTGTTTTGGAGCCTCTTGAGGTCCATCAGAAGTGTCGGAGGGTTTGGCGAGGCGAGCGGGAACTGAACTCGCGCTAGTCGAAGGTTTCGAAACGGCTTTTTTCGTTTTTTTTGGGTCTTCCATCGGAGGACTCATTTTGGCTTTCCTTTTTGGAGCCAAGGGAATTTTGAGGTTTTTTAAGTTTGACACTTTTGTGCCAAAACTTTTACTCGATTAGAATTTCACTGTACTATAAGCGCTGTACGTTAGAAATTTATATTTCGCAGAGAGCGGTAGACATTGCGTCCGCACGGCCACAACCGTCGGTCCATAACCAACATATTAGCAATTAATATTTTTGCACTCAAACCCAATCTGGACGAGTTATTACACATCGTCCATAATAATAACATTAAAATTTGTCTGATTTCCGAGACTAAACTGAACAGCAAAACGAAGAAAATTAACTTTCCAGACTTCTCGCTGATCAGGGAAAACAGAACGGCGAAAGCAGGTGGTGGTGTTGCGGTAGCGATCCACAAGAGCTTACGGCATAAAACTCTTCCGCATGATCTTCTATCGCTCACCGAATACGTGGGAGTAGACGTCCAGGGGGACAACAGAATAAGAAGGATCTACTCGATTTATAATCCACCGGAGGTTTCAGTAGATACAAATCGATTGAGGCACCTACTCTCCGATAGTACTCCAACAATTATTGTTGGAGACTTTAATGCGAAGGACACCGCTTGGACCTCTGCAAGGCTGAACGAATCAAGTAAGATTCTCTCAAATTTTTTGACGGAACAAAAAATTAGTCTGCTCTTTCCAGACGTTCCTACACACTACCCACAAAATTCTAACACTCCTAGCACTACTGACCTCCTATTAATAAACAACATCTCTATCATTAATAATTTCACCACACTTTCCGAATCCCTATCCGATCACCTACCACTGTTTTTCTCCCTATTTGGCAACCCAACCTCCCCAGAATCATCAAAAATTTTAAACTACGCAAAAACCGACTGGAATAAGTTCAAAGATATCTTAAATGATGAGATTTCTACACCAAACCCTACTTGTAACAACACTGAAGCAATAGATCAACACATAACACATTTCACTCAAGTCATTCAATCAGCCCTGGATTCCTCCACTCCCATACGCTTACCCAAATCCACCCACATTCCCATCCGACCCGAAATAGCCTCCTTAATAAAACTAAAAAATTACATTAGGTCAAGATGGCAAAAAACGCGGAATCGCTACCTTAAATCCGAACTCAATCAGCTGATAAAAGAAATCAGACTTAAATTAACCGAATGGAAACAATCATCTTGGGACAACAAACTTAGAAACATAAACTTAAAAGATCACTCTATTTGGCGCGTAGCAAAATATTTTAATAACACCGGTAAAAGTAAAATCCCCACACTAAAGTCAAATAACACACTCCACACAGAAGAGCATGATAAGGCTAATACACTTTGCAAACACTACGCAAATATCCACGAACTCTCGGCCTTCCGAGGAAACAAATCTTTTGAACAACAAGTCACACGTCATGTGAGAACAACTATCCTCAAAGCCCCTATCGAAACTCCCATTAAATTCCTCACAAATCCCCGTGAAATCATTTCCTCCATCAAAACACTAAAAAACAAAATCAGCCCCGGGTGTGGATAACATTCCCAACATAGCACTAAAAAACCTCCCGATCAAAGCAATAAGCCTACTAACAAAGATATATAATGCATGCCTCCTCAAACAATATTTCCCGGAACTCTGGAAAGGAGCGGTGGTCATTCCGATTCTAAAGCCCGGTAAGCCCCCTTCGCATCCGGTGAGCTACAGGCCTATTAGTCTCCTACCGGTATTGGCTAAACTTTTTGAGCGAATAATTTTAGCTCGTCTCAAAAAACCTATAGAAGAGTTACAACTAAAGCCTGAAAATCACTTTTGATTCCGCTCAGAACACTCAACCTGCCACCAGCTGGTCAGAATTACAAACGACATAAAATCCGCGAAAGATCGGAAAGAAGATACCGTTCTTCTTCTCCTGGACAGCGAGATGGCCTTTGATTCTGTTTGGCCCACAGGCCTTATTTATAAACTCGACAGCTTAAATCTACCTAAGTATTTATGTAAAATTTTACTATCATATCTTTCAAATAGATATATTCGAGTTCGCGTCGAAACTTCGCTTTCGGATAAAATTGAAATAGTCGCGGGGGTCCCACAAGGGTCTATCCTCTCCCCGTACTATTTAACCTGTATATTGTTTCTGTTTTTTAGCAGAATTCCTAGAAATGTATCTATCGCTGGATATGCTGATGACATCGCTCTGTACTCAGCTAGCAAATCGATAAATAAAGCTGTTAGAAGAGTCGAAAACGCAGCTGCTCTTACAATCAGTGAGCTCATGAAATGGAAAATTCAAGTAAATACTGCCAAAACAGAAGCAATCTTATTTACTAGCTCCGAGGCCATTCACACCTTGACAATTCGTAGCGATAAAATCACTCCTGTAATCTCTGTTAAATACTTAGGTTTACATATTGATTCCAAATTCCTGTGGAAAAAACACATAGATGAAATTAAGCTGAAAACAAAAATTATTCTCGTAAGATTAATAATCTGCTAAAATCTCCTGCGCTTAGCCAATGCCTAAAACTCACTTTGTACAAAGGATTGATCAGACCTATAATCACCTATGGTTGTCCCTGGCACAATGCAGCAAAAATCCACTTGAATCATCTTCAAGTGATTCAAAATAAATTTCTACGAATAATAGGCAATTTTAAAAGAAGAACCACTATTGTGGAGATACACAAAACGCTCGGCATGGCAACCATAGGTAAATTTATCGATAGAATCAATGAGACATTTAAATTTAAGCTACAATCCATCCTAATCCCCAGCTCCAAAACATCAATATTGACATGAAATCCAATTGGTCCCGCTGACCACCTGTTTTGTCCCACCTTTCCATATATTCCTTTCTCTCCCGCCCCTTATGCACCCATTACTTATAAGGTTTTTTAGAAGTCATTTTTCCTTATATCGAGTCAACATGTAAATAATCACAAATATCTGTAATAATGAAAAATTAGGTTACACTTCGTTCAAATTAGATATAAAGCCAACGGCTGGTTATCTAGAGCGTAGCACTTAAGATATTAATACTGTATATAGTATGTGTCTATGACAAATGTTAATAAACAATTTTCAAGTCAAGTCAAGCCGCACAGCCCAGCAGTATTTGTTTTGAGTCGGTGTCGTGCGGACGCATGTCTACCGCTCTCTACAAAATATAAATTCCAAACGTACCGAGCTTACAGTACAGTGAATTTATAAATCTTGTCAAAGTTTTGGCACTAAAGTGTCAAACTTCAAAATCTCAAACTTCCTCTGGCTCCCAAAAGGAAAGCCAAAATGACTCCTCCTGTGGAAGACCCAAAAATAACTAAAAAAACCGTTATTAAACCGTCAACTAGTGCGAGCTGTAAACCCGCTCGCCTCAACAAACCTTCAAACACTCCTGTCGGGCCACAACAGGCTCAAAAACAAACATCAGTGCCTCCAATAGTTATTGAAAATGACAAATTGGAGACCAAAAAATTAATCAACTTCCTGCAAGTCAACGCCTCGGACAAAAACTTCAGGATGAAATTCAATGGTAGTACCACCATCGTCCATCTACAATCGACGGAGGATTATAATAAAATCGCAAGTATCCTGAAAAGGCAAAATTTACATTTTTACACCTTCGGTCTAAAAAGTGAGCGTCCGAAGAAATTTATCATGAAAGGTCTTCCCGCCAGTTTTACTGAGCAGGAGATTGAAGCGGAAATATCCAAACACGGCATAAAGGTATTATCAGTCCGGCAGTTTGTGAAAACAAACAAGGACGGAGACAGCAAAGAGAGTAGGCCACTACCGGTGTTTGCAATTACGGTTGGGCCTGATGTAACCTTGAGCAGCCTCGCTGCTATTAAAACCATTTTCTATCATACATTTAAGATAGAAAAATACATCAAAACCCAACAACCAACACAGTGCTACCGGTGCCAAAAATTTGGACACGCAAGTCAGCACTGTAATTTAAATCCTAGATGTGTGAAATGCGCAGGCAATCACGACATCAAAACCTGCACCAGTAACTCCCTGAAGTGCGCAAATTGTGGTCTAGCTCACACAGCGAGCTATCGTGAGTGCGCCTCACGAACCAAATTTGTGGAGACTCATGAAAAAAGAGTCCAACCACCAGCACCAAAAAGAGCAGAGCAGGAACTGCCCGCTACCCCACACTCGGCTACGATGCAAACCCTGGAAAGCAACATCCATTTTCTCCAGTCTCCTCCAGTCCTCGAGCCTACGCCAATCTCTACTGCCACGAAGATGTCCAGGCCATCCTACGCTTCTTGTTTTCCAACGATGGAAACCTTAAGAACGAATGTTCACGCACCCACCGCTGAACCTAGGACCATTCCGATGGAGACTGACGATCCGCCATTACATTTAAGTACAAGTAAAAACTTTATTAATACAGTGACACAAGTCCTTGATGACCTAAAATCCCTTAGAATTCTCGAAAACCTCTCAGAGATTAAGAACATGATCTCTAAAATCCAAAGAGCTGACACCCCCCTTGATAAAATCACAATCATCGCATCCTATGCATACCTGTTCGAATCCACCTGCTGAACCACCCACGATCCTCCTACAAACATAATAAATATCTTAGCCATTAACATTTTTGCGCTCAAACTCAGTCTGATACCGGTACCCGCAAAACACTTTGAGCGAATAATTCTAATACGTCTCATAAAATCTATCGATGAGCTACACTTAATACCTACAAACCAATTCGGTTTCCGTTCAGAACACTCGACCCGCCACGAATTGGTCAGAATCAGCAATTCAAATAGATATATTCAGGTTAGAGTCAAATCACTACTTTCCGTTAAAACTCAAATTGTCGCGGGAGTCCCGCAAGGGGATATCCTCTCCCGTGTACTATTCAACCTATACATCGCTTCTGTTTTTAACAGAATACCTAGAAATGTATTCATTGCTGATCACATTGCTCTGTACTTACCTAGCAAATCGATCAATAAAGCTGTTAGAAGAATAGAAAATTCTGCTTCTCTTAAAATCAGCGATTTAAATAAACGGAAAATTCAAGTGAATGCTACTAAATCAGTAGCAACCTTATTTACTAGCTCCAAGGCCAAACCGACTTTAACTTTGCGTAGCAATAAGATTACCTCAACCGTTTCTGTGAAATATTTAGGTTTACACCTTGATTCCAACCTCCTGTGGAAAAAACTTATATCTGATATCAAGGTCAAGACTAAAATTATTCTAGTACGATTGTATAATTTGCTGAAATCTCCAACGCTCAGTCAATCTCTGAAACTTACTTTATACAAAGGGTTAATCAGACCTATCTCTTATGGTTGTCCTGCCTGGCACGATGCAGCACAAACCCACTTAAATCATCCTCAATTTGTCCAAAATAAATTTGTATGGATAATAAAATGGTCGGCATGCACAATACGCTGGGCATGGCAACCATAGGTAAATTTATCGATAGAATAAATTTGACATTTAAATTTAAACTACAATCCGATCCTAATCCCCAGCTCCAAAACATCAACATTGATAAGAAAGCAAATTGGTCTCACTGACCACCTGTTTTTGTCCCCACCTTTCCATATATCCCTTTCTCCCCCGCCCCTCATGCACCCATTACTTATAAGGTTTTTTAGAAGTCATTTTTCCTTATATCGAGTCATCATGTAAAAATTCACAAACATTATAAAAATGAAAAATTAGGTTAAACTTTAATCATATTAGATATAAAGCCAATGGCTGGTGATCTAGAGCGTAGCACTTAAGATATTAATACTGTATATAGTATGTATATATGACAAATGTTAATAAACAATTTTCAAGTCAAGTCAAGACGCACAGCCCAGGAACATCTAGAATATCCAGCGATCACTGAAGTTAAGCACTAATGTATGGACCGTAGGAGGATGGGTGACCGACAAGAAACACCTAGCGATCTGGATATTCCTATTTCGCAAACTAATAGTCGAAATTGTTTTTTTTATTTTTTTTACTATTCTACACTCAATGAGCCAATGAGATTAACATACTCATCACTCTTTTAACAAAACATTTGTGCAAGCTTAATTGAATTAATTTTTTTTTATGTTAAGCGTATATCCTGGTTCTAGCTAAATGCCAGCCGTGGGCCAGGCTAAACTACCAGGCTAGTCTCAAGACTGAGGGATACCTCAGTCCTAGCCTGGCCCCATGTTTCATTCCAGGCCTGGTATAGGCTAGTTTACCCAGCCTTGACCAGGCTTGAAACAAGCCTGGGCCGGTCGTCAATTCCTACCTGGGATTTGTCGACACGGCCATATCTCCTTAATTATGCAAATTATCAAAAAAGTCATTAGGCATAAAATCTCATTAGGCATAAAATAAAATACGTATTTTTGTATGAGGAAGAACTTTTCTTTGATAAATTTTGCGTTAACTCTAACAATTTATGCAGTAGAACTTTGTAAACAATTGAAATTGTTCATAATAATATATACACTACATCAATTCTGCAAAATCTAATCAGTTCTAAGTTATATGGAAACGCTTCGAACGCGACCTTGATAACTTCCATAACTTCATTCGTTCATGGGAAATCGTTGCGCAAAATTTTGTACATATACATACACACACACATACAGACGCCAACTCAGAATTTGACGGATATCATTTTGGTATACTTAAAACCCTAGTTAGATAATGAAATAACAAGTTTGAATTTTGGGGGCATTACAATAACTTCCCGAAAAATCGGGAAGGTTATTAGCAGAGTATATTGTGCAACTCAGTTCCAGAAATATTTTTCCCACTTCGATCTCTCCTAGGAGATAGGTGTCAATGAAAAGTTCCCAATTATTCCGATGCACTTTTTGTATAGCCATTGGAAATTCATGAATTTCCCAACTTATTGTGATGATCTCGGGAAATCGTGAGTGCGACAGATTTTTGATGAAACTAGCATACAAGCCGCGCTCCGCATGCCTCTGCCTCATGTCTATGTATAGGGCGTATGCATATACCATTCATTAAATAAGTTGTCACTTTCAAATAGATTATACGTATAGCTCATTTTATGCTATTTTTTTCTGTAAAATCGATTTAAATATATTTGCATATCTTCAGATCATACTACCTCCCATGTCGGCTATTTAGCATCGAAGAATGTTTCTTCTGTTTCATAATCTCGGAAATGCACATATATATATATACTTTCTCAAATAGAGTAAATATTTAGGAACTGGATTCACGAGGAAATGCCAAAAGGAATTGCTGGGGAAAATCAAGTTACTTAATTTGATACAATTTATACGGTTATCGCCTGAACACACATTACGAGAATGTGCAATTGAATAGTTTTGGTCAATGATTGATTGAACGAGCGTCGTTGAGCAATGGACAATTCATGTCATCGATCACACTTCAACGAACTCTGCCCAATTTTTAGATTAATGTAAAGGAAACTGGAACATTCTGTTAAAAATGAAAAAGTAGTCCCGAAAAAAATGGAGGGGGACAAATGGATGGAGAGAACATTGCTTTCGTTTTCATTCCGGAAATAAACTGTTGGGGCGTGCGGCCGCACGCGGTGGCTCCCCTAAGGTTCAGAACATCGTCACTTTAAACCCCTTGCTGCTCCTGTTTTTGTCTTGAGCCACACCGAGAAAGCAAGTAAAAATACAGAAACAAATGCATACAATCTCCTCAGCCAGCTGAGGAGTCAACATAAATGAGGGAGCTCTCTTGGCTCTGGAACACAAAATTATCGGGCTCTCGAAGGATGCCACTTCGTTCTTTTGGATTCGGAATACCAAAAATTGCAGTTAAATTAGCAAAAAATAAATGATGCACGATTATTCTAATGTTTGTTTTATAGATTTTTTAGACGAAATTCAATTACATAATCCGTTGAAGAGTGGATTACCATGTCCAAAAAAATATGAATAAGTATACGCGCCCGATTTTTGCTCAACCGTGTTTTCTCCACATTTTTGCCAATTACATTAAAACTAATCTTCCTGATGAGATTTTTTCTGATTTTACATTCACCTCTACTGGTCAGGGGGCTAAGCGAAACCATTAAAATATATAGGGACTGTGGGTATGTCGGTTGGCAGGTCGAAACAACTTCCAAAAAATTGCAATTTCGTTCGTGCCTCTCAGAATAATTAATGAAAACGCATTGAATAAAGCTAGAATTTTTTTCCTCCCAAAAATGGCCGAGAAAGGGCACTATGAAAATTTCCCGATCTAGGAGTTGATTTTTCGACGATTATTTTTTCATGACTTTCTGAGATTGTGATACAGAAATAAAATGTCGTGCATGAGTATGTACATATGTGCAGCTTGCCGACGTTGGATGCCATGGGCTATTTAAACGGCTCCAGGAACGAAGAAATCTTCTGGGACGTAAATAGGACTGTCAGTCGGATGCAGTTGTGAAGTGCAGCACATCCGCCAACCCCTGTAAAATAATCCGATTTCCGACTCATTATCAAGTTATTAAGAATAAAATATAACGTGATCTTCCTTAAGAAAGATAATCATTAATTCTCATGATCATATTCGATATAAAAATACCAATGCACTTAAAACATCGATCACAGCATGGAGCACAGAATCGCATTGAACTCATCAAATTAATATATAATACAAGCGTATTGACCATCTTTAGATTATGGCTGATTGATAAGAGCTATCAACTTGGGCGTAGCATAAATGATTCAAATGATACGTAATTCGCCACTGCCAAAAATCCTGGCGATTTCTGATTAAATACCTATTGTCCTATCCGTAACGAAGTAAATTGGTTCGGTAAAACTTTACCTATGAAGAAAAACGACAAAAAATTTTTCGAAAATCCGATGTAAACAAGTCAGTCTTCAAAAAATTTGAATCCATTCAAAAATCACCCGAAAATAAAATTCGATAAATGGGACTTGCGGGTGACCCTTGACGGGCCCCATCATCAGTTTCCCCATGTGTGTGTGCAAAAGACGCTTGCGAGTATGCGCCGGATGGATGGGTGTCCCGTACTCCCTTTCGAAATTCTGAGGAGCAGCCACCCTGGGTCCGCGGGAGGTTCAACAGGGGGGAGGGGGGGGGCGTAGGGGAACACACGCACATACATACCGTGTATATAACCGTAGGTGGAGTGCTCGTCTCTTTCTGTCTATGTGAAATCATACATTGTTGGAAGTGATTATCTGCAATTCATCGTTCGAGTCGTAGAAGTCTTCTGCCCCTTCGATTGTATTAGAATTTTCAGGTAGTCTGAATATTCCATAATAGATTGGTGCTGCAACTGAGTCACTTAAATGACTGTTAAATCAGGTCAATATGTCAGCGAAATTTGAACTCTTTGAACTTCAATCTCTGTTCGTACTGAAAATGCAGAATATTGTTGCTTCTTAATTTTGATTGACATCTAAGCGAGGTTCGAAAGTCCCTTTTTCCCTTCAATCGAATTCTCTCTTTTTCTTCATTTCTCAAAATTCAGGTATTAATGTTCATGAAATATCCACTTTTTCATGGGGTATTTATCACTTTTATAGAGATTGTGTCACCCTCGTATTTCTGAATACATTGTTATGGAGGAATCTTTTTTTTCACGAAATATATGAGCAAATCCAGGGAAAAACCCTCATTTAAAATATAACTAGTGGTGTGCAAATGTGTGTGCCCCGTACGGGGCACAAACAAAACTTCCCGATTTGGTATTTCAGCACAACATAAGAACGCCACCATGGTGATGAACAAACCCAACAGTGATATCAATAATTGAACTGGCATCTAATAATTACTGAACGCTATCGATTCAGTTTGATTTTTAAGCCCCATACAAATATTCAACTGGAATTCATCCGCATAATTACCCTTCCTACCTCTGTACTTTCTTAATTATCCCGCTCTTTGACATCATTCCCGCAATTATCAACATATCCATTTGCCATGTATATTCTAGTTCAACTCGCGATATGTTCTAACCTATATGGAAAAGTGTCACATTGAATGTGCATTTTTGTATAAGGAACAACCCTGGTGATATCCATTGTTCCCGCATGTTGAATTGCTCAGCCAACCATACCTCCTTAATTATGCAAATTATAGAAAAAGTCATTATATATAGAAGGTGTATTGTCATATAAGGAATGATTCTCTCTTGAGAAGTTTCCCGATACATTTAATATTTTACCCAGTGGAACAGTATAAACAATTACGATTGTTCATAACCCTGCATATACTGCACGAATCTTATCCAAAGTGTTAACTGCTCGATTTTGTGCGGAAACGCTTCGATTGGGACTGTCATGACAGCGCTGTGTTCATTCGTTCACTCATTACAGACATAATTGCTGAGACGGTCATAACTCCTTAATTATGCGAATTGTCAAAAAAAGTCATTCCACGTAAAATACGTATTTTGATATGGGGAACAACTTTTCTCATATAAATTTTTCGCTAACTCTGATAGTTTATGCAATAAAACATTATAAACAATTAAAATTGTTAATAACATTGCATATACTGCATCAATCCCATCCAAAGTGTAATCCGCTCGATTTTCCACGGAAACGCGTCGATTGGGACTGTCCATGATAGCGCTGTGTTCATTCGTTCACTCATTACAGACATAATTGCTGAGACGGTTATAACTCCTTAATTATGCAAATTGTCAAAAAAAGTAATTCCCTATAAAATACGTATTTTTATATGGGGAACAACTTTTCTCATATAAATTTTACGCTAACTCTAATAGTTTATGCAATAGAACATTATAAACCATTGAAATTGTTAATAACAATATATATACTGCACGAATTTCACCCAAAATATAAGGACCTCTAAGTTACATAGAAACGCTTCGATTGTGACCTTAATAACTTTCATCGTGATATTCGTTCGGGAGAAATCCAGGATCAAAATTTGTACACATACGGACAAACAGACACACACACACACACATCGTCTCAGAATTTGTTGGGGATCATTTTGGTATACTTAAACCACCATTTCCTAGGCGGGAACAAAAATTCCGATTTCGGGGGCAATACCATAACTTTCCGAAAAATCGGGAAGTTAAAAATATAAAAACCCCTAAGAATCCAGTTACCCCTAGATGACAAATGTGAGAAGAATAATTTGTAGGGTATAAAATGTGTATTTCGACGTAACTTAGAGCTAATGAGAGCTTAAAAATAGCATGGTAATTCTGTAGTGTTTTTCTAGGAAAGGAGCGAAGTAAATTATTTATTAAATATCGAGAATGTGTGCTCGTGCAGCAAAATTCCCAAACACAGTTTATCTGAAATTTTTTCATAAATATTTTCAATATCAATTTTCCATAAAACAGGTGTTCAGCAGAATACTATGTTCAAGAAGTCTACCAAAAGGCATCGAAGAAGTCGTCCAAATATCATTCAATCACAAATTGGAAAGTTTTTTTGTGGGGCCCCAAAGTGTGGAGGAGTTCATTGTGATCGACATCATGCGGCTTCGGCTTTAACGTTCATTTCAAAGCCAAACGATTTCATTTTTTCTTCAATTAATACTAATAGTAACATTAAATTAGCATAAATATAATTTTGGGGAACGAAAATAAACACCACCCACGCACTCTAGAAAGCTCCAATTTCTTTTAACACTCAACAACTTCAAACAATAAAAAAACATATCTGCACGACGAATGTACACGTGTTCGAGCACGTTTGCTCAGTCCAAGTGGGGATGCGGCGCGTGGTATGTATACTTTTGTGGCCGCATGCGCTTATCGTAGAATTGCAAGTCTGGAGTCGACGAGAAAGAGACAGGTCCAGTTGTTTCTACAGCTGGCTGCGATCGAATAAGTGCTGCACATTACAAAGTGTCATATAAAATTGATCTTCAATATAAAACGGAATACTCAAACTGTCCGACATGCTGGCAGCCAGGCATCGGTAAAATGAATCAATATAATTTTATAGTGACAAATCTATCTTATTAAAAATACTCACACTGTATTTTTTAAATTATAATAATTTTAGTATAATTATTGTCTATTTTATATTGACTATACATAATGACCTTTCCATATCTAATGCTTTCCCCTTTTTCTAATTAATTTCTTTTATTAATTTTAAATTTCTTATCTTTGTCAATCATTAAGAAATATTCTTCTGCATTATCTGATTCTATCGGTCGTCTTTTTTAATCAAGCTAGTTCGTTTTAATATTTTTCTCCTTGCTTATATTCATTTTTCAGATTATTAAACCAGCCAAGATTAATACTCGCTTATCAATTCTGCCTTTGTTTTCTTCTGCTCAGTTAACGTGACTCATACAGAAGAGCAAAGATAGATGAAGAGAAAATGAGTGCACTCTCAAGTGGCAACATCAAATCCCATCCCATCCGGTGCTCAGCCTCCCCCACACCCAAATATTCTAACGTTACATACGGAATTCACAAGGTATAACATTACCCCCCCCCCCCCACCCTCTCTTGAACCAGTGTTCTCATCAACTCACAAAGTCTTGTGTTACCCCGTGGTTCTTGTCATTGTCTTTTCACCCCCTTTCTTTCTCTCTCCTTCACCATATGGGTTTTAAATTCACTCTTCGTGTGGCGGGAAGCCGCGGTTTTTCGAATGATGAATCGGATCATGTCCCTGACACTGAGATCTCTGAGATATCTGAAGAAAAAGGCGGATGTCCATTTCCGTTCTATGATTTAGAGATAGGACAATGGGGCCAAGTGAGTGTTATCCATCAGGGAGACACGAAAGACTTTCAGATTTAGAGTTTCCACATTATTGTTCTTCCCAAAATTTGCCCAAAAAGCTCAAATGTCTCATATACAAGTGATTTAACGAAGCCATGTTGTGTCAAGGCTAAAATGCCATATTTATGATTGAACCTACGGAGATAAGTTGAATAAACATCCAGTGCACTGAGCTGTATATATAGGTATAGAGTGCGCCATACTGGACCTCAATCGTATAATTGGTTCTTGAAAAAACTTTGACAAAGTTGCGTACATACACATACTGACGTCGTGTTCATAAACGCCTGTAGATGTAACAGCCTATGAGCTTCATTGAAGAAACTATTTCTTTGATCCTGCGCTCTTAAAAAATGTTTTTTGTAGAGAAGTGAAAAAATAATTGAACATTGATTCAAAAGGCAGTTGCTCAAGTAAAGTATTTCGAAAACTAGAACCGGCAAAATGGTAACTTTTCGAATAGGCGTCTCCATTTTAGTTTGGAAACTGTATTCTTTGCACAATTCACGTTTGTCATGTTCTTGTGAGACCCGTCATTGTCGAAGCAATTGACCAAAAAAAATAGCGCCCCAATTTTACGTCCTACGCTACTCGTCGGTACTCGACAGTATTTCACGCATGAGTAAGCGCAATTCGAGGATGATTGCCCCGGGTAATGGCAGTCGTCAAAGAATCCCCGAAAGATAGGAATTCCAGAATGTTTACATCAGGTCTTCGTGATCTCCAAGTGATTCTCCATGGTCCGCGCGATATACGCCCACGGCCTTCTTGGAACACATTTCATCTTTATGCTCCAGTTTCCCTCTCCATTTTATTTTCCGGTATGCTGCCCTTTAACAGTGATCAACAACTTCATGTTGGTCTGCTTATTCATAAAGCTTGTGATCTATTGTTTATTGTGAGAGTTGAACAAGCAATTAAATTGTGGACTGGATACATTTTTATATTCGTCGGCAGACGATGTAGCACCATACATTTATTGTGGGAGAACCCAAAAATTTTGCCTCTTGCAGATGACTTCTGGTGCGTTGAATGAGAAATTCAATCAAGTCATCGATGTGAATAACATGAAAAAAATGAAAAATGTCCAACGGGAATTACAGAGACGGGAGCTCGTCTTGCGTTAACCATGACGGTTCAAGAACATTCGTCATAATAGTTCTAATTCTAGATCAGTAATGACTCAAGCAAAGGTGTCTGGACTTGTCCTCGGACAGTATACTTATAATGTCATATATAGTACTTGACTTGACTTGACTTGGACTTGAAAATTGTTTATTAACATTTGTCATATATACATACTATATACAGTATTAATATCTTAAGTGCTAAGTTCTAGATCACCAGCCGTTGGCTTTATATCTAATTTGAAAGAAGTGTAACCTAATTTTTCATTATTACAGATATTTGTGATTATTTACATGATGACTCGATATAAGGAAAAATGACTTCTAAAAAACCTTATAAGTAATGGGTGCATGAGGGGCGGGAGAGAAAAGGATATATGGAAAGGTGGGACAAAACAGGTGGTCAGCGGGACCAATTGGATTTTATGTCAATATTGATGTTTTGGAGCTGGGGATTAGGATGGGATTGTAGCTTAAATTTAAATGTCTCATTTATTCTATCGATAAATTCGCCTATGGTTGTCATGCCGAGCGTTTCGTGTATTTCCCCAATAGTCGTTCTTCTTTTAAAATTTCCTATTATTCGTAGGAATTTATTTTGAATCACTTGAAGATGATTCAAGTGCATTTTCGCTGCATTGTGCCAGGCAGGACAACCATAGGTGATAATGGGCATAATTAACCCTTTGTAGAGAGTAAGTTTGAGGGATTGACTGAGCGCGGGTGACTTTAGCAAATTATACAATCTTACTAGGATAACTTTAGTCTTGACCTTGATTTCAGATATATGCTTTTTCCACAGGAGTTTGGAATCGATGTGTAAGCCTAAATACTTTACAGAGTCGGTTGGTGTGATCTTATCGCTACGAATAGTTAAGGTCGGCTTGGCCTTGGAGCTAGTAAATAAGATTGCTTCTGTTTTAGCAGCATTCACTTGAATTTTCCATTTCGTTAATTCACTGATTGTGAGAGAAGCAGCATTTTCTATTCTTCTAATAGCTTTCTTTATCGATTTGCTAGCTGAGTACAAGGCAATGTCATCAGCATAGCCTGCAATGGATACATTTCTCGGAATTCTACTAAAAACAGAAGCAATGTACAAGTTGAATAAAACAGGCGAGAGAATAGACCCTTGTGGGACTCCCGCGACAATTTCTATTTTATTCGAAAGCGAAGTTTCGACTCGAACTCGGATATATCTATTTGAGAGATATGATAGTAAAATTTTACATAGATATTTAGGGACATTTAATCCTTCGAGTTTGTATATAAGGCCTGTGGGCCAAACAGAATCAAAGGCCTTCTCGCTCTCCAGGAGAAGAAGAACGGTATCTTCTTTCCGGTCTTTCGCGGATTTTATATCATTCGTAATTCTAACCAGCTGGTGGCAGGTCGAGTGTTCTGATCGAAAACCAAATTGATTGATAGGCATTAGTTGTAACTCTTCTATGGGTTTTTTGAGACGAGCTAAAATTATTCGCTCAAAGAGTTTAGCCAATACCGGTAGGAGGCTGATAGGCCTATAGCTCACCGGATGCGAAGGGGACTTACCGGGCTTTAGAATCGGAATGACCACCGCTCCTTTCCAGAGTTCCGGGAAATATTGTCTGAGGAGGCATGCATTGTATATCTTTGTTAGTAAACTTATTGCTTTAATTGGGAGGTTTTTTTAGTGCTATATTGGGAATATTATCCACACCCGGGGCAGATTTATTTTTTAGTTTTTTGATAGCGGAAGTGATTTCACGGGGATTCGTGAGGAATTTTATGGGAGTTTCGATAGGGGCTTGAGGATAGTCTTTCTCACATGACCTGTGACTTGTTGTTCAAAGGATTTGTTGCCTCGGGAGGCCGATATTTCGTGTATTTGTGCGTAGTGTCTGCAGAGTGTATTTGCCTTGTCGTGGTCTTCTGTGTGGAGTGTGTTGTTTGACTTTAGTGTGGGGATTTTTCGTTTACCGGTGTTATTAAAATATTTTGCTACGCGCCAAATAGAGTGATCTTTTAAGTTTATGTTTCTGAGTTTGTTGTCCCAAGATGATTGTTTCCATTCGGTTAATTTAAGTCTGATTTCTTTTATCAGCTGATTGAGTTCGGATTTAAGGTAGCGATTTTGGGTTTTTTTGCCATCTTGACCTAATGTAATTTTTTAGCTTTATTAATGAGGCTATTTCGGGTGGGATAGGAGTGTGGGTGGATTTGGTTGAGCGTTTGGGAGTGGAGGAATCCAGGGCTGTTTGAATGACTTGGGTGAAATGTGTTATGTGTTGATCTATTGCTTCAGTGTTGTTACAAGTAGGGTTTGGTGTAGAAATCTCATCATTTAAGGTATCCTTGAATTTATTCCAGTCGGTTTTCGCGTAGTTTAAAATTTTTGATGATTCTGGTGAGGTCGGTCGGCCAAATAGGGAGAAAAAACAATGGTAGGTGATCGGATGGAGATTCGGAAAGTGTGGTGAAATTATTAATGATAGAGATGTTGTTTGTTAATAAAAGGTCAATAGTACTAGGAGTGTTTGAATTATGTGGGTAGTGTGTAGGAACGTCTGGAAAGAGCAGATTAATTTTTTGTTCCGTCAAAAAATTTGAGAGAATCTTACCTGATTCGTTTGGCCTAGCAGAGGTCCAAGCAGTGTCCTTCGCATTGAAGTCTCCAACAATAATTGTTGGAGTACTATCGGAAAATAGGTGCCTCAATAGGTTTGTATCTATTGAGACATCCGGTGGATTGTAGATCGAGTAGATCTTCGTTTTTTTTATTGTTTACTTGGACCTCTACTCCCACGTATTCGGTGAGCGACAGGAGATCATCCGGAAGAGTTCTATGTGACAAGGTTTTGTGGATCGCCACCGCAACACCATCACCTGCTTTGGCCGTTCTGTCTTCCCTGATCAGCGAGAAGTCTGGGAATTTAATTTTCTTCGTTTTGCTGTTTAACTTAGTCTCTGAAATCAAACAAATTTTGATGTTATTTCTGTGGACGATGTGTAATAACTCGTCCAGATTAGGCTTGAGCGCAAAAATATTAATTGCTAATATGTTGGTTATGTTTGCTGGGGAATCGTAGGTGTGTTTGAGGAGGGTAAGAACAGGTGGACATAGGATGCGATGATTGTGATCCTATCAATTGGTGTAAGGGCTGTTTGGAGTTTAGAGCTCATCTCTTTTAGCTCTGAAAGGATTTCGGGAATTCTAAGGGTTGTTAGCTCGTCAAGGACTTGCTTTGCTGTAATCACATAGTTTATAGTTCTACTTAAATGAGATTCGGGAACATGTGTTTCCATGGGGATGGTCCTAGGTTCAGCAGTGGGTGCGATAAGATTCCTTCTCGAGGTTTCCACCGTCGGGAAGAAGGAAGCGTAGGTGGGCCTGGACGTGTTGGCAGTAGAACTCGGAGTTGGCACTGGGACTGCAGGAGACTGGAGGGACTGGATGTTCCTTTCCAGATTCTGGATCGTGGCCGAGTGAGGTGTAGTGGGCAATTCCAGTGGCGCTATGCTGGGCCTGGCCGATTGAGCTCGTTTTTTTCTGAGTTTCCATGAATTTTAGGCGCATGGAACACTCTCTATAGCTGGCCGTGTGGGCTAGTCCGCAGTTCGCGCACTTGAGAGTTTTCGAAGTGCAGGCTTTGACGTCATGATTTGACGCACACTTTACACATCTGGGGTTCAGGTTGCAGTGTTGGCTTGCATGGCCGAACCGTTGGCACCTGAAACACTGGGTCGGTTGCTCGGATTTCACAAATTCTTGTATGTGGGATAGAAAATAGTTTTAATAGCAGCAAAGCTGCTCAAGGTTACTTCAGGGCCAACCGTGATTGCGAAGATCGGAGAGGCCTGTTTTCTTTAATATTTCCGTCTTTATTTACTTTCACGAACTGGCGAACGGAAAGTACGTTAATGCCTTGATTTGATAATTCGGCTTGAATTTCGGCTTCCGAGAAACTGCTGGGAAGCCCTTTCAAAATAAATTTCTTCGGTCTTTCACTTTTAAGGCCGTAGGTGAAAAAATTAAGGTTTTGCCGTTTCAGGATACTTGCGATTTTGTTGTAATCGTCGGTCGTTTGTAGGTGGACGATCGTGGTACTTCCATTAAACTTCATCCTGAAGTTTTTATCCGAGGCATTGACTTGCAGGAAATTTATTAACTTTTTGGTCTCCAATTTGTCGTTTTCAACGATGATTGGAGGCACTGAGGTTTTTTTTTGAGCGTCTTGAGGCCCATCAGAAGAGTTCGGAGGATTGTTGGGGCGGGCTGGTTCAGAGCTCGCGCTGTTTGACCGTTTCATAACGGTTTTTTTTGTTTTTTTTTGGGTCTTCCATCGGAGGACTCGTTTTGGCTTTCCTTTTGGGAGCCAAGGGAATTTTGAGGTTTTTTAGATTTGACACTTTTGTGCCAAAACTTTTACTCGATTTAAAATTTCAATGTACTAGAAGCACGGTACGTTTGAAATTTGTAATTCGTAGGGAGCGGTAGACATGCGTCCGCACGACACCGACTCAAAACAAATACTGAGTCATCTATAGTTCTAATATACGTATTCGTATTCCATATGGGTTATATACACAGGCTGGAAGTAATTAGCACTTGTAGTATTTTTTCCGGAACTATTTTGTCTGTAGATATTTAGGAGTGTTCAGTATTTTATTTTAAGTATGAAGAGATCCGATAAGAGTCATGCATACTGTTAGAAAAATTGTATAAATTTTATGAATCACTTTTTCGATCTGAATTTCAAACAAGAAACATCCGAAATTCGACATTTTGCCCAGATTTTTTCCAATTCTCCATAACGTCAGCTGTCAAGTATTATTGTATTACCAGTTGAATGAATCAGGATTTGGATAGAAATAGCTAGCTAGTGATAATAAATGATATAGAAATAAATCCAGACTTTTCTTGTCTCATTTTTTAATATACGAAATAACCTAAATTTAAGTGACGCATTTTTTAGCAAAACAACCATCGATTTTTTATTTACAAATTTTTAAATTTAAACATTTTCAATTTCAAACATTCTGAATTTAGCAATTTACTCTGATAAAACAAAGTTATATTTTGCACTGGCCGCCACGACGCCATATGGTGCCGATACTGGGACATTCGATCATTTGATTTATCCACGCCTTCATTAATTCACTGAGTCTAATTTCAACTAAAGTTAAATGTTTTTAGGTTCAAGACATCCCATATATCATGTAAAAATCGAACACTGGATGATTTTCGTATAGTATTGTGGAAATTTGAACCTTTCCCCGTGGGTCGGTTCTAAAGTGTGCCGTAACTGCTACATCCACGGTATAGTCGTTAGACGTTCGCGAGTGTTTCCTCTATAACCAGAAGGGCTACTCTCATAATGAGGTTAGAACCGTTCGGTTGTCATTTTTGTGGTACTTGTTGTTGCGGTTTTTGTCGGTGAATTTTTCCTTGGTGGCGCCCCTTACTTCACTGAATTAACTAATGCAGGAAAAAGATCCACCGATGCCTGGGTTAAAATCCGGACTCTCTGGGTTCGTAGGTGCACTGAGAGAAAAGATTCGTCGTTTCTACGGAATACGATGCCAACGGCACCAAATTTTTAGCACCAACCGACAATTCATTTCGTACAACGGAAAATTCGTCAAATGAATGGCATAATCAGTTGGTACGAATAATTTCGCATCGTTGGCACCGTATTCCGTAGAAACTGCGGAATTTTTCTCTCAGTGTGGGCACATGACACGGAAAGAAAAAGAACATAATTATTAGACCCCTGGTGACTAATCTGAGGACGAAATTTCCGTGAGTCGAAAAATTAGACTCCTATAGTCTGAAATTTAGTCGCATTGGGCCGACTTTTTCTGTTGTTTCGGGCTAGTTTTTACACTCACTGGGATGAATTTTTGGACGCACGGAAATTTCGTCCTCAGATTAGTCACCAGGGGTCTAATAATTATGTTTTTTTTTCTTTCCGTGTACATGCTCTACACTCAGAAGGTCCTCACTTTTATTCTCATCGAGTTTTAAAATAGGTACGACATCATTTCTCGCGTGGGTAATTCAGTTGTATTGAGCATGTTCAAAGAGATAACAGTTCAAGTCGCGCTATCCGCTATGCCGACGTGCTGACACTGACCTCGGTTAAAAGAGAACTGCCGGCGAGGTCAAGCCGGCCTCGTAAAACCATCACTAGAGTATACAGTAGACGGAAATCGGTTATAGAAAGAACCGTAAGACACTAAACAATATGAATATTGGGAGAAATATCAATAATATTAGGGGGCCATCATTCGGTCTACCTTGAAATGGTTTCTCCAAAAATTAAAGTCAAGCAAAAGTCCATTTTTCTTTTCATTCATACAATTTGCCCTCATTAATATCGTACTTAATTTTGCTCCAAATTGGTATATTGTGTTCGAGTTTTGTCGCATCGTATTTCTGTTACCCAAAATGGTATATATAAATACAATAGAATTTTAAAAAAGTAGTTCGTGGGCTTTAATCTCAGCCGGTCAGTTCAGTATCCATTTTGCCAAATTCGTACAAATTTATTAATGTCAAGTCAATAATTTACAATATCAATTCTTCGCTGTGGATTAAAGTGAAGCTATTCAAAAATAGAACTTGGTGAAAATCACATCTTATGGTGAAATTATAAATCCAGGGTGTTCGAAGTTGATAATACTTTCACAATATTTTGAAAATGTACAATCAGTTGTCAATATGAATATCTGCAGTCTACATGGAGAGGTGAGTTCAATGAAAATTACGGAACGAATTACGTATATAATATATTGTTCTCTTTTGACTCGCGGATTACTTTGCAAGACGTAATTTTCACAGAATTTTTTCTGGTGATGTCTAGGGAGAGCTTCATAGCATCGTCAACTTTCCTACCATTCTCAAGATTTACAATATTGTAGTGTGATGACATTCACGGCCTTGTACAACTAGTTCTCAAAGAGTAATTAGCCTTTCCCAGAAAATCATTGATAAAATCATCGAGGTAGGGAATACAAATATGGGATTCACTTGTTTAACCCCTATTGGTTACCCTCAATCCGGCTACCTATTTAAGAATCTAATTTTTACCATATAAGTATTAATTACGAACTATAATAAGGGAAGTTCCCGAAATAGGAATGACTGGAAATTAGACGCGTGAAAGCCCATGAAAACATGTGATCTGGAAAAAAAGCGTTAAATCGGTATCCGTTTACCGCGGAAGTGGCACTTAATGGGTACACTCACATGCGCCTGTCGGTTACCTTAAAGAATGACTTTTCCATCCGAAGTGGAAACGCGCCGGATGAGGAGCGCCGTCCGGCCATAAAATGAGTAAAAAAGGTGAAGAAGGGAAACCAATGTCTTCATAACGTATATTTAAACGACTAGGGGGGCGCCAATTAAAGGGAAGGAAAACAAAAATCAGGGGATAAACCTGGATCGCGGTCTAAACACGGCATCGCGTTCAGAGAAGGCGAACTAATGAAAACAACTATACCTTTCAACCCCTACAGGAATTTTTGATGCGAGACATCTAATGCGCCATTACATTTTGCATGTCATCATTTTCGAGATATTTCGACGCTAACGATGTTCATTTATGTGGATGTATTTTCTTGAATTTTCTTGAATATACGTAAATTGGGATAGAGACTACGATTGTCAGCGAAGGCGCGGCTGTGCAGCCATTGCGACGTGACAAATATCAGGCGAAATATCGATATCAGATGTATCTCCTTTTTGAAGTGAAACTCCCTACGGGGCTATCTGAAGGTGTTACGCTGTCCGGACACTTACGGGGGGTGGGGGTGAGGGTATAGTGCGGGGGGGGGGGGGGGTAAAGGACGAGAAGGCGGGGGCATTTTTTTTTTTACGTTCATAGGTCAGGACATATCACTGATTAAAGATAGAAGAAAAAGTTTATCATGAATGCTATTCCTTATAAAAAAAATCCATACATACTTCCTTATATATAATCTCCTCCTGTTCTACCAATGTTTTACCCTTGTACACTTTCATCGGTTTACCCAAAGTATTATTTCAAATGGATAAGAAAAAATTCATATTCCTCTTCTGAAGTTTCACTTCTCTGGCGCGTCAGGAGCTGCAATTTTTTAGAATAGGAATCACAGATTGTGCCCTCTTATTACACCAAGAAATGTGACGAGCGCGCACGTCCTTTCTAGTTTTGCAAAAATTTGGCTGATTTTGGAAAAATTGACAAAAATTGTCGGAAATTTGCAGCAAATCTACAGAAGAATTCACAACAAAATTGGAAAATTTTGGTTAGAATTCAGAAGAATTTTGAAACCATTTAGAATTTTTTTTTTTAATTGAAAAGTTTTTGCTAAACGTTCGAAGAAGTTTAGAACACTTTTCTAAAAATTTGAAACATTTTGAACAAAATTGGAAAATTATATTAACAATTTTGAAGAGCTGTGGAAAGATTTAGAAAAAATTTGCAACAATTTGAAAAGTTGTGTAAAATGTAAAAGAACATTAAAAAGAACTGAATATTTGAAAATTTCAAATAATTTTCGAGAAATCGTCAAACATTTTGGATCAAAATTATTGTTTCCATGTTTCACATCTACCAGGTGTTTCATGACGCTTCACTTTTTTTTATGTTCCTCAAGGAGGCTTCATCAACAATTAATTGTGATTCAAAACATTCAATGGTCCCTTGCGCACAAACACTTTCTCTACCGAAACATGTAAACTACTAGGTGAGGATTGTTTTTCATTTTAGCAAAATGGAGAAATCCGCGCTATGAGATGAAACAATATAAAAAAACCTGCGGTGTGTTCATGTGTAGGACCAGAAATTGAATGATTTTATATATTTTTAACACGTATACTCCAAATCAACAGGTGAATGTGAAATATGAATAGATCATTTTTTCGTCGTAGATTTTGAAACCTTTGAAAAATGTTGAATGAGATATTCTTCTGAAACAACTTGCTATTGGGATATTTCTAGGAGTCCGTTATGCAAAATCCGAATGTGCAGTGAAACAATACCGATATTTTTGTCATCAAATAGATCGACGGTTAAGTCAACGAGAAGCCGAATCGCGACAAAAGTCCGTGAATGAATTATTAGAAATGGCGATCACAAACCGCCATAAGCTTGCAGCGGAGGAGTGAGGAATGGCTATTTTGAGACAAAGTCTGGAGGGAAAAACAGAGATACGCTCAACCTCCAGTGCGTACATGTATGCACTTTAGTAGAATCATATATCATGTAAAAACAGAATATTTTTGAAAGTTTTAATATAGCTATTATCTTATCTGTATCTAATCATTGACTTTTTACGGGCAGCAAATAGCCCCTTGTGGGACTCCCGCGATACTTGGAATTCCATCCGATAGGGGGTTTCGACTCTAACTCGAATATATCTATTTGAGAGTATGATGAGTGAAGTTTATGTAAGGATTTTAATATATTCAGACGACTAGGATTAAGAACAAGAATTGGCCGTCACGCCAAGTTTTTGTAGTCCAAAACAAGCAGTCCGCTGTCTGCGTTTGTCTTGTGCGCATTTCATATTATTAGTTATTCTGATCATTTGGTGGCAGGTTCAACAGTTTTAATGAAACCGGAAGTGATTATCCGGCATTGTGAGCAGATCATTGGTAATACATATAGGCAAAACTTTTAATTCAAAGAGTTTTGCTAGTACCGGTAAGAGGCTAGTACGATCGTAACTCACTAGATGAGCTGGGCGCGTACAAGGTTTGAGAAAGGGCCTACGTTTACGAGTTCCGCGAAATACTGTTGGACGAGACATGCTTTTTACAGTTTTGTGTGTAGACTTTAGTCGAGCGGATTCTTAATACGGGGATGTGACACACACCATGGGCCGATTTGTTTTTAAGTGTTTGGATACCAGAGATGACTTCGTGAAGACTTGCGTGAAAATTCGTAGGCATTTGCAGCATTGACACAGATTATACCAATGAATACAATGCTCGATGGACATTATCTTCCTTGGCTCATCCAGTCATTAAAGAAAAACGATGGAATACCTCAATTTGTACAGCCGTTTCTTACCAAACATTATCAATCGATGTTGATGCGTTACATTTTGAATTGGAGATCCTAGTACCACCTGGGTAAAAATTTGACCTAGCAGGAAAGGCCCACCATACAAGCCAAGCTTGGAATAGCCTTATTCTACGAACGCTTGGCCTTATTTGGTGCATATAGGCTACGTACAGGGCCAGGCGCCAAGACTTACTATAAGCTATTAATTGGGTCATTACCCAAGCTGAGTCTGTCATTGCAATAACCTGGTCAAAGAGAGTTTAACCAACCCTTGGTTGTGAGCGGTAGCTATAGAGTACTCCATGATTGCATACCAAACTTCAATATGAATTGCAAAGCGGGAGGAGTACTGACGTTTAAATCACAGGTGGATATAGATTGGTCCATGTCTGATAATCTCCATACTTGGTGACTGGCCCATGACTAAATTGGGCCGTGGCTGGTATCTGGGGCCTGGGCTGTCCCAAGCTTGGCTCGGTAATACCTACCTAAGGCTGTAATACGAGGTATATTGAAACTTTTCACGGTGTGACGCACACACTATATTTTTCCAGACATGGGGCGCAAAAGTTCCCTTGCCCTAAATAAATGAAATGATAACAAAGAAATGCGATTTGTGGGATGTGCCATTTGAGAGGTATCAACGAAATTTGTATAGTTTTTCGCTTATTTTGTTCTTGGATAGGCTAAATACAATTTGAAAAGTCTTTTTGAATTTATTTCTACGTTAATTCTCTCACAAAATGCACACAAAACATAATCTATCACAAGTCTGCCATGAATTTTATTAGATTCTACAGAACCATTGTGTAATTTGAATTGTAAAGAATATAATTGACAAAAATTATTAAATCATGAGGCTTATAAAGTACTTTAAATACAAGTAGTATCACAATGTCCAAACGTATTTGTATCATCTTTAGGCACAGCACTTTTAGTTAAATCAACTAGATAATTTCGCAGTAGTAATAATATATGATGATAATTAATAATAGTAATACTCTTCAAATATGATAATTAGAAACAGTAATTAGCGTCAAATCAGTTTCTATCTCTCTGATAAATATGAATCGTTCCATAGTTATGGATTCTAACACCTCCGAAATTTCTGACTTTCTGCTCTTCACCACGTTCAGTATGTGTTAATCTCTCATTGGCATTAATATCTGGAGATGAAGTGTTTGCATAGATAGCTTCATTCTCTTTGGTGGTATTGTCGTCTCTTGTAATCGTCTCGATTCGTCGTTTCTTCGTTTCAAACGTGACATTGTTGTTTTCTTTATTCAGGATTTCTGAGGTACTGAGCATTTGATGTTTCTGAATTGTTGAGGCTGTATTAAAATCAATAGACCCTCTAATCTTAGAGCTGATGATCCTGCTCGTTCGAACTGATTTATCGATGTACCCTAGGGCAGTGGAAGCAGACTTCCATCCACCTGCACGCTGGATTAGAGACATACTTGCCCCTGCATTAGCGAGAATCGAGGCCGAAGAACGACGGAAGCAATGCCCCGTGTAATCACTCGGTGATTCCAGATTCAGGAATTCCGCAATTATTTTGGGAATTTGGCGAACGTATGTTCTCCAACGTTTTGATTGCAGCATTTTCCTTTCACATATTTGACGAAAAAATTATCTGTATCAATGTGCTGGAATCGTAAGCTCATATATTTCTGTACCATCGGGTAGAACTCAGCATCCACGAAAAACCATCGATCCAGATCATTTTTAGTGGTGTATATGTTAAATTTTAATCGATTCCTCTCGGACTGATCTTCAACATCGTACACCTTCATCTTGTGAAGTTCCTGTTTTCTGCAGGTCCCCATTACTCCAACGATTAAAATGACCTGCAAATGAGGAGAATATTCATTGAAATGATAACATTTTACACCTAGCTTTACAAATCCCGATTCAAATTCAAACGTAGAAATTCCCAAATTTTTCATATTTGAAGATTTGAATCAATCAGCAAAAAAAATACGATTTTTGTCAATCTTGGAAATTCTTGGAATTTGAGACGTTTTAATCATTCAGAAATTTCAGAATTCTGTCACGACGAAAATTTTGGAAATTGTTGGTCTTGTTGATATTCTTAATAGTTTCGAAAATATTTGATGACAAGAGATACTCCAACATTTCAGAAACTCGCAAAAAGTAAAATGTCTGGGAAATTTGAGGTTAGATAACTGAAACTTTTGTGGTGCTTAAATCCAATGATGAAACTTACCTTGATAAGAAGATAGTCAATATCTGCAGCTTTTTCTAAAAATTGGTGAATATGTTCTGGCATCAATATCTTGGCTTTCTTAGATCGGTACCCTGTTTCATTCCTCTTCAGCCCGGCAGTGAGCTGCACATACTTTTCCAATTGCACATTTTTTTTAATGCGTGCAACTTTTTTCAGCATTGAATGTATGGATCACAACGTCGTTGGATATTTATTCTTAGACAAATAATTGAAATAAACGAGGAAAACCGACTCTCATCGAATGAGTTTGCTGCATTCCGTTCCTTCCGGTCAATGAAATCGGTGTAACATTGCTCATATTTTTGCTTTGATTTCTGAGGTAAAGCCTCTTGCAATATAATTTGAGCTTGTTCAAAAAGGTTATCGGGTATTTCATTGTCATCAGTTCTCATGAATTCTTCCACGTAGTCGTCCGTAATTCCCGATATGTTTTTAAATGTGTTGTGTTTAACTACAAAAAACGTGGCAACTATACGAGATTTTGGAGGTTAATGAACCTGTCAAATCTCTCGGGGTGATAGGCGTATGGATAGATCACGGAGCAAATTTTCGCCGGGGCGCGAGATGCTAATGATGTCAGAGCCACGAAATTGAGTGACTGCGCTTGGAAAGTCTCTCTCATGGTCCGCGCTCATTTTCTAAGGACTGCCGTGGAAAACTTATCTTTTCTGAACAAAATCGGTTACGAAATTGATGGTTTTTCTGCCCCCAGTCCGGAAAAATATTTTTACAGCATCTCGCCATTGTATTTGTGTTATATGTGCTTATGAGGTTACCCCAACCAATCTCACCCTTCACCTGAAAACTATTCGTTGCGAAAACAAAAAAATAAAACATTCCGAGGAATTCAATCTTCCCATTAACTTGTTTCCAACGATCTCATATTCACACTAATGTAAAAATAATTGCAGAACCTTCAACCTCGAGAATTAAAAGTGAATCACCCCTTCAATTCTAATTTTTCCACCACCAACCACCACTCGTCCCGAAACCATTGTTTACACCAACATAAAACATTGGCCATCGACTTTATTCATTCTCCTCCTCATAAATAAGAAGGAAGTGCGCCGCGTGATTTTTTCCCCCTTTTTTTAACTTAGGTAGAGCCCCAACAAATGTACATTGTGAGTCTTTAACCGCGTAATGTGGTTATCACAGCTCCGCCCATAAGATTTTGCGGATTTCAGAGGTGGTTCCATACATACACAAGTAGCTGTTATGTCCATGAATATCTTGATGCGGTCGTTCATCCCATAGTTCCCTGTATGCCTCTTTTGAGTTTTCGATTTCATGAGAATCAGGAAGTCAAGCGGTTGCGTGATTTTTGTAGAATAAAACAGGAGGATTCTTCTAAAGGGATTTTTCAAGGGAATTGTTTGCAGACGCATGCTATTGGGATGAACGACCTCACAATGGATGGTTAAGTGTCCCCTCTCCCATCACTCCATTTCGCGGCTATGGGCGAAGCATCAGCGAATGGACAACTAACTGACTACACTCACCTCCTATTTAGTTGTACTCCAGCTTCAGTGGACATCGCGATTACGTGTGGTAATTATTTGAGTAGGAGGAGGGGGGGGGGGGAGGGGGGTTTGGATTAGTGGGTAACAACTAAAAAGTTGAGAAAGTCCCGAAATCATAAAATTAAGTATAAAAGCAGACTTCTTCCGTTAAAAACCCAAGTATGTATTTAAAGAGTAATTTTGTGGCAAAATTTTTAAAATTATTACAAGGTTTTAAAATTTTTATTTTATTTTCAGGATTTATCCAAAACTTGACTTATTCTTAAGATAAATATAAGATATCCAGTTTCACTGAATGCAATGCGTTTTACGGTATCTCGATGATAGAATTGGTTCATTAGAAAAAGGTATCTAAAGATTTTAACGTTTCATACATACACCGTGATATAGACACACACATGCACACAGTGAACCTTCCTTGATTGCCGCAGGTTCACAACAGTAGGGGAGGTAAAATTTGAAGCGTTGCAACGACAAAGTTACCCCACTCTTTCGAGACGCTCGGCGTCAGTTCCAGGAAGTTTAAAGAGACCAATAGTATTACCGAATGTAAACAAAACACGACTGACGGTAACCCGCACATGTTTTGGCGAATTGGACGCGAAGGCGTGAGGGCAGCGCCCCGGCGCAGGAAAGAATTAAAAAGGCAAATGTTGCAACTAGCGAATGTTGCCACTAACGAAGGTCCACCGTACATCTCGAAAATAATGTGGAGATTGAAATGTAAAGGTTCAATGAAAGATCAATTTTGTGAATTCGGGGACGAATTCATAAGCCTCCCTATTGGGAATTAAAGAATTATTATATTATGAACATAGTAATTCAGGACTCCAACAGAAACACATTAAACTTTCACTTATTTCAACTCAATTTCGGCGACATGAAATTTTCATTCAGAAGAAAAATTCTTTACAAACACAAAACTTTAACATGCATCCATAACAAATAAATAGTACATGAGAATACCTTTAATGATCTGATTGTGAATGGATTTTTGTTATTGAATTTACTAATAGATTCTCAGGCAATAGGAACTTTTATTATTGCATACCATAATAGTCTTCCAATGGTTTTGAAGTGCGATTAAACACTAGCAGCCTCCACATTTTATCATTAATTTATGACCATGAACTTCATGAGCTCTTCGCCTGATGGCCGATTGGTCTTCAGGTCAAAATCACGGGGTAGAGCAAGAATCAAGGGAGTGTACGAATTCATCTTGCATGTTGATAGGTCCATGCCTCGTGTATTCTTCCGCCATGTGGAAGAATAAGGTCTATCTGTTCAACTGACGTTTTCTTTCCTGAGTTCTGCCTGCTCAATGCCCGAAGCGGAAGGTTTGATCCATGCGTGTTAAAACGGTGTAATAGATAAGCATGCCCATAGGAGTTGCATGATAGGAATGCAAGCGCCTGGTAATACTCATTGTAGGGGCTTGCAAGCAACTTTGATGTATTCGCTATCAGATTGCTCAACGTATACATTTACAGATTACATCCATTGACATAACGTGGCGATCGGGTTGCCGTATTCAGGATATTGAGTCCGCTGTCGTGGAGATTTGGTAAAATTTTTCATTCATGACTGTTAAGCTTAGCGCTGCTCCACAGTCTGATATTATCGCCTTTGACTCTGAGGGCAGGGTTATTCACCTCATCGAGATTTCAGCAATTGGAAGCAATCTGTAGCCATCGCGTTTGCAGCAATGAAACAATCTTTTAAATCTGAACTTGAGAACATACCAGCTTGTCGGTATATATAGGGTCAATGTATTCGCTGGTCAGATACAAATGGCTGTCATCCTTAGCTCGCTCCGTTTACTTAGACCGCATGATTCTGGACTGCAATAGTGCACACACACTCTCGTGAGAGGAACTACTACTGTAGAACGATTAGGAAAGTTTTGTAGTGCTTCGCTTGCCGGATATCCTCCGAGGTAGATGTCGGAACCCTCGAAGACCATGTAGTAACCATATTTTTGTACAATAATAATAATAAAATTCGCGATACGATGAAATTAATTGATGATTAAAAAAAATGAGGGAATCTATACTTTGAGTGGCTTTTAATTTCTAATGCAGCCATAGCAACGCACCCTTAGTAAACTGCGCACGCAGGACAACCCCTCCAAGCATAGACCACCCCCTCAATGAAATTATCGATCGTCAACAGTGCCTCCATCAGGGTCTCCTTTTTCCGTTCGTTGTCCTCATATTTCTAAAGCAAACCTAATGTTTGAAATTTATAGTGATTTTTAGTTCTTACTACGAAGTCGTCGATGATTCATGGCAGCTAAGTTTGGAGAAACCTTCACAGAATTCGCCACAATATCGTGAGTGCTGATTAATAGTTTCAAACAGGGTCTGTTTTGATTCACAGACGGATTTGAAGAACTCCCTTAGACTTCGGTTCAAGGAGAATTATTGGAGAAATGTCACATTTTTGAGATGTTCACAGTTGAAACCTCGTTTTATCGCCTATTGGTAATGATTGTGAGGTGTTTTCTATATATTCGTCCATGAAGATAAAGAGTTCGCGATTTTCACGTTTGTGTGCCAGAAAAGCAGCCGTGACACGTTGTCTAATCAGTGAGCGCATAGTTATTGCCGACACGTGATTATGCCGTGTTCAGTGATAGGGATAATGGTGAATTGGAAAAGAGAACTCATAGTAGTGAGTTCATAGCGAAACTATAATTTTATTAGTACGATAATAAAAAAACATTGAAAACCTGAAGATTTGGAAGTCATGGTATTGCATAAATGCTGCGTACATATATTGCATGGGTGTCTACCGCCTCTAACAATGAACAAAAAATGTTCTTCTCGAAGTCATCAAATATTTGAAACCGAACCATTTGAGGTATTCGTAGCCATTAGTTATTCATTGATCATCAATTACAAGGATCCGTGCATCCTGCAATACTTGGCAGCGTGGGTATTAACTGCAACCTCGATCGCCAGGGAAGTTTTCCAGTGAGAAGCGTTACCGAATTTAAATACCACCTTACGGCTCGAAAGATTTTCAATTATGACTTTTGAGAAATGGAAATTATTTTGTAAGGTGATATTACATTCATCTAACCATAAAGTTCCACAAAATTGTCATCAATTAGCAATCCGCGGATTCAAGAGGATATGACGATATGTTTTCATGGCATGTCACAATCGCTCACTAAGACAATCGAGTGAATGCTTGTAGTTCCGTCACTAATCATCAATTCCAATACGTAAAGTCAGATTGTGATAAAAATTTTTTAGCTCATCGAAGATTCTTTTCTTCAAAGATTTTCATGCAAAATTAAGTATCCTATTGCCAAATAGTTTTAAACAAAGATGTTAGTGAACGTTGTCAATTTAGCTGAGAAAATTGTTTTTGGAGTATTTTTATAAGCTAACTCATTCTCGAGGAGAAAGGAAAAAATGATTTCTTTCTAGTTTTTGATTATTTTATCGGAGTTTGATAAGACTAAAACAACAATAAATAGTTAAAAAATTGTAAGAAGGTATTATGAAATTTCGAAGCTCTCAGTTGTTCCTACTTTTCTTCCATGAAAAATGCTTGAATTGATAGAGCACTGGCGGAAGTTGAATGACACCAGTTGAACGGTACATTCGTGCCTTCGACAATAAAATAGCGGCGCAACGACGCGACTCTCGTGTCCCATTTCTCTTGCATTCAATATATCGCAGCTCATGGCTTCTCCAACGATGTGTATCATCAGTGTGGTGCTTCACGTCCGTTACCTCAAGCACGCGCCGCAGTATTTACAAAACATTAAAGTGCAACCGTGCGTTTCCCCTGTGACCTTCATGGATTAAATTCCGATTTCATCGGATTAAATTGTGACAATTCGAAATGGTATATAGGGAACAGTGGAACATGATGGGACCCGTACGCAGCCTGATTGTCACGTGACATCATGCACTACCGTCCTCTATGTGAAAATCAATTAGCATTCTATTCAATTACATCGCGGTATCTCTATTTTGAATTTCTCCAAAATTTTACGAATTTGGAAAAAAAAAACATTAAAGTGCAAGACTGCATCAACTCGTGATATTTTCTCCATTCATTCACTTGACCATTGGCTAATATTTTTTTCACCATGTCATATAGACATGGGAGCAAATTTATAGAATCCGGGATGGCTTTTTAAATGTATATATATTTTTATCTTCAACCCCTTCTATACGCTGCACCCTATTCGCATACGAAGGCAAAGGAAATGACGAAAAACCCGTGCTTGTTCAGACGACTACTCTATGAGCAACATCTGGCTCAGCAGAAAATCCGAAAAACTCTTGCCCAATTGGGGATTTGAACTACGGAAGCCAAGCAATAGCACTAGCACCATTGAAGCCATGTGAAATCCGCCCAACTACAAAAATTTCGATCTCAAATACTAATATTCTGAACTTTATATAGAAAACATTGTAACAAACGCTCTCGGAAAAAGCCCGCATGATTGAATACGCTGAAGTATGCGTCAATTCCAATTAATTCCGATAAAAATTGATAGAACATAAGCTCAAGCCCGCCGGACAATGGACAGTTGTAAGAGTTTTCCAACAATAAAAATTGTTGAATATTGAAATGTTCATGAAACATTACACTGCAGACTTGCATTTAACTTGTGACCTTCCTGGCTGTTTATTTTATCAACAATGAATTAATAATTACTCGGACTTTTCCTGTTTTTTGTCATTCGATTAAACAATTACGCAAGCGAGTTGCGTACAAATGTTAAAGATATGGTCTTTATAAACCGATTAATTGGATAACGCGGTTTTAGTGCGAGATTGGCGATGGAGGAAGGAAACCGCGAAACTCCGGCACCCAGGCTGAAGGCTGTGCGGAGACGACTTTTCAAAGACGATACTGTTATAACTGACCTAGGCGGAGGTGCTGACAATGAGGCTAACAAATTCATGGAGGAAGTACGCCGAGACCAGGGTCAAGTACGTAATCATCCAATAATTTACCGATTCTTCAATTATGAAATGAAAAGGATCATGCAGTCAATTTTTAATTTTACAACACAGTAATAAAACGGTTTACTCATTGTTCAGCAATGATTGTGATTGGCGAATTGAAACGATTCAGTTCTCTCCGTATAGTCAAGGCATCTTCACATAACTTGGATTTGGATTGAAATTATTATTGGTTTCAAATTATTTCGGGATTCTATTACGGAAAGTGTTTAATGAATATTGTTTCTTCCCTCAAAATATATATTCTATTAGGTATGGCTTGCTTTTCTAACTTAGGTGCCTAAAATTGAGGATATAATGTGGAGTTTGGCTTTTCCTATTTTTCAATTTTTTTCTCAGCTTTGAAAATGGTTGATATTTCAGTTTCAATTTTCAATTCTTGAAATCATTAGAATTTTCATTATTTTTCAAATTTTATTGCAGTACTGTGCCCATTAGACCTCTTCAAAAAAAAAATAATAATTTTAGATTTGGCCTGCAGCGTCCTTTTTATCAAATATTATGTGAGGCATAGAGCTGACAACAACCGGGGGCTTGTCCGAGCACTCTGAGTGGTCGCGCATGGCAGTTTTAGATTTCCCATTTGATTAGCATGTAAAAAAAAACGGATTATGTGCCGACTTCGATATCATTTTATTATGGAGCGTTAGGGGGCTGGAAAATCAGTATACTGTCGATATTTAGGGGTCAAAAGTTTCCATTAAAAAAAAAATCATAATTCGAATAATTTACATGAGTTTCGGTCACTTAAAGTTCGAGTTATTTCGGGGTCTTAAGGGGTGACCCCGTTGAAACTTCGAAGTCCTCGCCCGGCGTTCGGGCCCACTCCAGGTGGGAAGTGCCAAGCTTCGACAGCCGGGACAAGCTTGGGACAGCCTCGGATACCAAGCCTTGGCACACCTAGCTTGGCACTTGCTTTGACCGATGGTGTTGCCACCCGGTTTCCAGGGCTTGTAGACCAGTCCTTGGCGACCAGGCTTGGGCCAGCCTAGGCACAGAATTGGTAACCAGGATATCGGATTGCCAAGCGTGGGCCAGGCTATTTCCAAGACTTGTCTAGAGCCTTGGTGAAACTCAGATTGTAATTTACATTGAGGCTTGGCGACTAAGCTTGTCCCAGTCTACAATTAGGACTGGTATCCAAGGGTCGATTGAACCCAGCTAGGAACAAGCTGTAGCCAGCACAGGCCTCAAGTCTCGGTAATACCTTGATTGACAAGTCACATTGGAATATAACAACCACTCTTGGGACAATCTACAGCCATGGCTGGTACCTCAGGGCTGGATATACCGCACTTGGACCAGACTGAATCCGCGACTGGCCCCAAGTCTGGGGGATACCCCGATTTGCCAATTACATTGAGATTTGGTAACCAGTATTGGGCCAATCTACCACCAAGATCGCTTAAATCCGCCCTTGGATAGCAGTGCTGGTTGTAGAATGGGCCGAACCTGGTCGCCATGCCTCAATAGAAGTTATAAATCTGGGTTTTACCAAGATTCTAGACCAGTCCTGGAAATAGGTTCGCTCATGCTAGGCGATGCCAAGCCCTGGTTACAAGTTTCGTGCATAGACTGGGCCAAATTTGGTCGCCAAGCCTCAATATAAATTGAAAATCTGGGTTTTACCAAGGTTTCATACCAGTCCTGGCAATAGCCTGGCCCACGTATGGTAAAACCGAGCCTTGGTTACCACTTCTGCGCCTAGACTGGTACAGAGCTGGTCGCCAGGAACTGGGCTACGAGCCCTGGAAATAGGGTGACAACACCATCGGTACAAGCGCGGGCCAAGGCCTGGTAATGCGGGGCTGTCCCAAGCTCGCCCCATTTGCCAAAGCTTGGTACTTCCTATTTGAGATCATCCCCCGGTCTCCATTATGCCTGCCATTCTATTATGCCCCGGTTCCCATTGTGCCCCACCCCGCCCATATTTATCTCGCTCTATCTCATTTTATCCCGTTATCCTCTTTTGCACTACTATTCCATTTTGTCTCGCTATCCCATTTTGCCCCACTATCAAAGTATATCATCCCATTCTATCCCGCTTTTTTATTGATTTATTGTCTCTCACCCTCCTACCCCATTATCTTCCCTCCCATTGATTCCCCATATAAACCCAAGAAAAATATCCTCTCGTGTAAGCAGCCGCACAGCCGTAGGATTTGTTTTGAGTCGGTACCGTGCGGACGCATGTCTACCGCTCTCTACGATATATAAATTCCAACGTACGGCGATTATAGTACAGTGAATTTTTAAAGTCTTGTTAAAGTTCTGGCATCAAAGTGTCGAACATAAAATCTCTCAAACTTCATTTGGCTCCAAAAAGGAAAGCCAAGATGAGTCCTCCTTCGGAAGACCCAAAAAAAAACGAAGAAAACCGTTATCAAACCGTCATTCAGTGCGAGCTCTGACCCCGCTCGCCTCATCAATCCTCCGAACACTCCTGGCGGGGCTCAAGAGGCTCAAAAACGAACCGCAGTGCCTCCAATAGTCATTGAAAATGACAAACTGGAGACCAAAAGATTAATCAATTTCCTGCAAGTCAACGCCTCTGATAAAAACTTCAGGATGAAGTTTAATGGAAACACACCGATCGTCCATCTGCAAACGACGGAGGGCTACAATAAAATTGCAAGTATGCTGAAAAGGCAAAATTACAATTTTTACACCTTCGGTCTGAAAAGTGAGCGTCCGAAGAAATTTATCATAAAAGGTCTTCCCGCCAGTTTTAGTGAGCACGAAATTGAAGCCGAAATATCCAAACACGGCATAAAGGTATTATCAGTCCAGCAGTTTGTGAAAACAAACAAGGATGGAGACAGCAAGGAAAATAGGCCACTACCGGTGTTTGCAATAACGGTTGGGCCCGATGTAACCCTGAACAGCTTCGCTGCTATTAAAACCATTTTCTATCATACATATAAGATAGAGAAATTCATCAAAACCCAGCAACCAACACAGTGCTTCCGGTGCCAAAGATTTGGACACGCCAGTCAGCACTGCAACCTAAACCCCAGATGCGTGAAATGTGCAGGCAATCACGACATTAAAGCCTGCACGTGCAACTCTGTCAAGTGTGCAAACTGTGGTCTAGCTCACACAGCAAGCTATCGTGAGTGCGCCGCACGAACCAAATTTGTGGAGGCACAAAATAAAAGAGCCCAACCACCACCACCACGGAGAGCCGAAATGGAATTGCCCTCTACACCTCATTCGGCGACGATCCAGAATCGGGAAAGGAACATCCAGTTCCTCCAGTCTCCTGCAGTCCCTGAGCCAACACGTCCAGGCCCACCTACGCTTCGTTCTTCCCATCGGTGGAAACCTCGAGAAGGAACGTTGCGGCACCCACTGCTGAACCTAGGACCATTCCAATGGAAACACTTGTTCCGGAATCTTATTTAAGTAGCACTAAAAACTATATAATTACAGCGAAGCAAGTCCTTGACGAGCTAAAAACCCTTAGAATTCCCGAAATCCTTTCAGAGCTTAAAGAGATGAGCTCTAAACTCCAAACAGCTCTTACACCAATTGATAGGATCACAATCATCGCATCCTATGCCCACCTGTTCTCACCCTCCTCAGACACACCTACGATTCCCCCACAAACATAACCAACATATTAGCAATTAATATTTTTGCGCTCAAACCCAATCTGGACGAGTTATTACACATCGTCCATAATAATAACATTAAAATTTGTCTGATTTCAGAGACTAAACTAAACAGCAAAACGAAGAAAATTAACTTTCAAGACTTCTCGCTGATCAGGGAAGACAGAACGGCCATAGCCGGTGGTGGTGTTGCGGTAGCGATCCACAAGAGCTTACGGCATAAAACTCTTCCGCATGATCTCCTATCGCTCACCGAATACGTGGGAGTAGAGGTCCAAGTGGACAACAGAATAACGAGGATCTACTCGATTTATGATCTACCGGATGTCTCACTAGATACAAATCTATTCAGGCACCTACTCTCCGATAATACTTCAACCATTATTGTTGGAGACTTTACTGCGAAGGACACCGCTTGGACCTCTGCAAGGCCGAACGAATCAGGTAAGATTCTCTCAAATTTTTTGACGGAACAAAAAATTAATCTGCTCTTTCCAGACGTTCCTACACACTACCCTCATAATTCTGACACTCCTAGCACTATTGACCACCTATTAACAAACAACATCTCTATCATTAATAATTTCACCACACTTTCCGAATCCGATCACCTACCACTGTTTTTCTCCCTATTTGGCAAACCAACCTCCCCAGAATCATCTAAAATATTAAACTACGCGAAAACCGACTGGAAAAAGTTCAAAGGCACCTTAAACGATGAGATTTCTACACCAAACCCGACTTGTAACAACACTGAAGCAATAGATCAACACATAACACATTTCACTCAAGTCATTCAAACAGCCCTGGATTCCTCCACTCCCATCCGCTCAACCAAATCCACCCACACTCCTATCCCACCCGAAATAGCCTCCTTAATAAAACTAAAAAATTACATTAGGTCAAGATGGCAAAAAACGCGAAATCGCTACCTTAAATCCGAACTCAATCAGCTGATAAAAGAAGTCAGACTTAAATTAACCGAATGGAAACAATCATCTTGGGACAACAAACTCAGAAACATAAACTTAAAAGATCACTCTATTTGGCGCGTAGCAAAATATTTTAATAACACGGGTAAAAGAAAAATCCCCACACTAAAGTCAAACAACACACTCCACACAGAAGACCATGATAAGGCTAATACACTTTGCAAACACTACGCAAAAATACACGAATTATCGGCCTCCCGAGGAAACAAATCTTTTGAACAACAAGTCACAGGTCATGTGAAAAAAACTATCCTCAAAGCCCCTATCGAAACTCCCATTAAATTCCTCACAAATCCCCGTTAAATCATTTCCTCCATCAAAACACTAAAACACAAATCAGCCCCGGGTGTGGATAACATTCCCAACATAGCACTAAAAAACCTCCCGATCAAAGCAATAAGCCTACTAACAAAGATATACAATGCATGCCTCCTCAAACAATATTTCCCGGAACTCTGGAAAGGAGCGGTGGTCATACCGATTCTCAAGCCTGGCAAGCCCCCCTCGTATCCGGTGAGCTACAGGCCGATTAGCCTTTTGCCAGTATTGGCCAGACTTTTTGAGCGAATAATTTTAGCTCGTCTCAAAAAACCTATAGAAGAGTTACAACTAATGCCTGAAAATCAATTTGGATTCCGCTCAGAACACTCGACCTGCCACCAGCTGGTCAGAATTACAAACGACATAAAATCCGCGAAAGATCGGAAAGAAAATACCGTTCTTCTTCTCCTGGGCCGCGAGAAGGCATTATTTCTGCCTTTGATTCTGTTTGGCCCGCAGGCCTTATTTATAAACTCAACAGCTTAAATCTACCTAAGTGTTTATGTAAAATTTTACTATCATATCTTTCAAATAGATATATTCGAGTTCGCGTCGAAACTTCGCTTTCGGATAAAATTGAAATAGTCGCGGGGGTCCCACAAGGGTCTATCCTCTCCCCGTACTATTTAACCTGTACATTGTTTCTGTTTTTAGCAGAATTCTTAGAAATGTATCTATCGCTGGATATGCTGATGACATCGCTCTGTACTCAGCTAGCAAATCGATAAATACAGCTGTTAGAAGAGTCGAAAACGCAGCTGCTCTTACAATCAGTGAGCTCATGAAATGGAAAATTCAAGTAAATACTGCCAAAACAGAAGCAATCTTATTTACTAGCTCCAAGGCCATTCACACCTTGACAATTCGTAGCGATAAAATCACTCCTGTAAACTCTGTTAAATACTTAGGTTTACATATTGATTCCAAATTCCTGTGGAAAAAACACATAGATGAAATTAAGCTGAAAACAAAAATTATTCTCGTAAGATTAAATAATCTGCTAAAATCTCCTGCGCTTAGCCAATGCCTAAAACTCACTTTGTATAAAGGATTGATCAGACCTATAATCATCTATGGTTGTCTGGCACAATGCAGCGAAAATCCACTTGAATCATCTTCAAGTGATTCAAAATAAATTCCTACGAATAATAGGCAATTTTAAAAGAAGAACCACTATTGTGGAGATACACGAAACGCTCGGCATGGCAACCATAGGTAAATTTATCGATAGAATCAATGAGACATTTAAATTTAAGCTACAATCCCATCCTAATCCCCAGCTCCAAAACATCAATATTGACATGAAATCCGATTGGTCCCGCTGACCACCTGTTTTGTCCCACCTTTCCATATATTCCTTTCTCTCCCGCCCCTTATGCACCCATTACTTATAAGGTTTTTTAGAAGTCATTTTTCCTTATATCGAGTCAACATGTAAATAATCACAAATATCTGTAATAATGAAAAATTAGGTTACACTTCGTTCAAATTAGATATAAAGCCAACGGCTGGTTATCTAGAGCGTAGCACTTAAGATATTAATACTGTATATAGTATGTGTCTATGACAAATGTTAATAAACAATTTTCAAGTCAAGTCAAGCCGCACAGCCCAGTATTTGTTTTGAGTCGGTGTCGTGCGGACGCATGTCTACCGCTCTCTGCGAAATATAAATTTCTAACGTACAGCGCTTATAGTACAGTGAAATTCTAAATCGAGTAAAAGTTTTGGCACAAAAGTGTCAAACTTAAAAAACCTCAAAATTCCCTTGGCTCCAAAAAGGAAAGCCAAAATGAGTCCTCCGATGCAAGACCCAAAAAAAACGAAAAAAGCCGTTTCGAAACCTTCGACTAGCGCGAGTTCAGTTCCCGCTCGCCTCGCCAAACTCTCCGACACTTCTGATGGACCTCAAGAGGCTCCAAAACAAACCTCTGTCCCTCCATTAATCATCGAGAATGAAAAAATGGAGACAAAAAAATTAATCAATTTTCTGCAGAGCAACGCCACAGATAAAAATTTCAAGATGAAATTTAATGGAAGTACCACGATCGTCCATCTACGAACGCTCGAGGACTACAACAAAATCGCAAGTATCCTGAAAAGGCAAGATATCAATTTCTTCACTTTCGGTCTTAAAAGTGAGCGACCGAAAAAATATATTCTGAAAGGGCTTCCAAGCAGTTTTTCATAAGACGAAATTCAAGCCGAGTTATCAAAACACGGCATCAACGTACTTTCCGTTCGCCAGTTCGTGAAAGTAAACAAAGACGGAGACACCAAAGAAAACAGGCCATTACCGATCTTCGCTATCACGGTTGGCCCGGAAACAACCTTGAGCAGCTTCGCTGAAATCAAAACGATTTTCTACCACACGTATAAGGTAGAAAAATATGTAAAATCCCAGCAACCTACCCAATGCTTCAGGTGCCAGAGATTTGGCCACGCAAGCCAACATTGCAACCTGAACCTGAGATGCGTCAAGTGTGCGTCAAACCATGACGTAAAAGTCTGCACTTCCAAAACCCTGAAGTGTGCAAACTGCGGACTCGCCCACACAGCCAGCTATAGAGAGTGTTCCATGCGCCTAAAATTCATGGAAACTCAGAAAAAACGAGCTCAATCGGCCAGGCCCAACATAGCGCCATTGGAACTGCCCACTACACCTCACTCGGCCACGATCCAGAATCTGGACAGGAACATCCAGTCCCTCCAGTCTCCTGCAGTCCCAGTGTCAATTCCGAGTTCTACTGCCAATACGTCCAGGCCCACCTACGCTTCCTTTTTCCCGACGGTGGAAACCTCGAGAAGGAATCTTATCGCACCCACTGCTGAACCTAGGACCATCCCAATGGAAACACATGTTCCCGAATCTCATTTAACTAGAACTATAAACTATGTAATTACAGCAAAGCAAGTCCTTGACGAGCTAACAACCCTTGGAATTCCCGAAATCCTTTCAGAGCTAAAAGAGATGAGCTCTAAACTCCAAACAGCCCTTACACCATTTGATAGGATCATAATCATAGCATCCTATATTCACCTGTTCTTACCCTCCTCAAACACACCTACGATTCCCCAGCAAACATAATCAACATATTAGCAATTAATATTTTTGCGCTCAAACCTAATCTGGACGAGTTATTACACATCGTCCACAGAAATAACATCAAAATTTGTCTGATTTCAGAGACTAAGTTAAACAGCAAAACGAAGAAAATTAACTTCCCAGACTTCTCGCTGATCAGGGCAGACAGAACGGCCAAAGCAGGTGGTGGTGTTGCGGTGGCGATCCACAAACCCTTGTCACATAGAACTCTTCCGCATGATCTCCTGTCGCTCACCGAATACGTGGGAGTAGAGGTCCAAGTAAACAATAAAAAAACGAAGATCTACTCGATCTACAATCCACCGGATGTCTCAATAGATACAAACCTATTGAGGCACCTACTTTCCGATAGTACTCCAACAATTATTGTTGGAGACCTAAATGCGAAGGACACTGCTTGGACCTCTGCTAGGCCAAACGAATCAGGTAAGATTCTCTCAAATTTTTTGACGGAACAAAAAATTAATCTGCTCTTTCCAGACGTTCCCACACACTACCCTCATAATTCAAACACTCCTAGTACTATTGACCTTTTATTAACTAACAACATCTCTATCATTAAAAATTTCACCACACTTTCCGAATCCCCATCCGATCACCTACCATTTTTTTTCTCCCTATTTGGCAGACCAACCTCACCAGAATCATCAAAAATTTTAAACTACGCAAAAACCGACTGGAATAAGTTCAAGGATATCTTAAATGATGAGATTTCTACACCAAACCAGACTTGTAACAACACTGAAGCAATAGATCAACACATAACACATTTCACTCAAGTCATTCAAACAGCCCTGGATTCCTCCACTCCCAAACGATCAACCAAATCCACCCACACTCCTATCCCACCCGAAATAGCCTCATTAATAAAGCTAAAAAATTACATTAGGTCAAGATGGCAAAAAACCCGAAATCGCTACCTTAAATCCGAACTCAATCAGCTGATAAAAGAAATCCGACTTAAATTAACCGAATGGAAACAATCATCTTGGGACAACAAACTCAGAAACATAAACCTAAAAGATCACTCTATTTGGCGCGTAGCAAAATATTTTAATAATACCGGTAAACGAAAAATCCCCACACTAAAGTCAAACAACACACTCCACACAGAAGACCACGACAAGGCAAATACACTCTGCAGATACTACGCACAAATACACGAAATATCGGCCTCCCGAGGCAACAAATCCTTTGAACAACAAGCCACAGGTCATGTGAGAAAGACTATCCTCAAAGCCCCTATCGAAACTCCCATAAAATTCCTCACGAATCCCCGTGAAATCACTTCCGCTATCAAAAAACTAAAAAATAAATCTGCCCCGGGTGTGGATAATATTCCCAATATAGCACTAAAAAACCTCCCAATTAAAGCAATAAGTTTACTAACAAAGATATACAATGCATGCCTCCTCAGACAATATTTCCCGGAACTCTGGAAAGGAGCGGTGGTCATTCCGATTCTAAAGCCCGGTAAGCCCCCTTCGCATCCGGTGAGCTATAGGCCTATCAGCCTCCTACCGGTATTGGCTAAACTCTTTGAGCGAATAATTTTAGCTCGTCTCAAAAAACCCATAGAAGAGTTACAACTAATGCCTATCAATCAATTTGGTTTTCGATCAGAACACTCGACCTGCCACCAGCTGGTTAAAATTACGAATGATATAAAATCCGCGAAAGACCGGAAAGAAGATACCGTTCTTCTTCTCCTGGACAGCGAGAAGGCCTTTGATTCTGTTTGGCCCACAGGCCTTATATACAAACTCGAAGGATTAAATGTCCCTAAATATCTATGTAAAATTTTACTATCATATCTCTCAAATAGATATATCCGAGTTCGAGTCGAAACTTCGCTTTCGAATAAAATAGAAATTGTCGCGGGAGTCCCACAAGGGTCTATTCTCTCGCCTGTTTTATTCAACTTGTACATTGCTTCTGTTTTTAGTAGAATTCCGAGAAATGTATCCATTGCAGGCTATGCTGATGACATTGCCTTGTACTCAGCTAGCAAATCGATAAACAAAGCTATTAGAAGAATAGAAAATGCTGCTTCTCTCACAATCAGTGAATTAACGAAATGGAAAATTCAAGTGAATGCTGCTAAAACAGAAGCAATCTTATTTACTAGCTCCAAGGCCAAGCCGACCTTAACTATTCGTAGCGATAAGATCACACCAACCGACTCTGTAAAGTATTTAGGCTTACACATCGATTCCAAACTCCTGTGGAAAAAGCATATATCTGAAATCAAGGTCAAGACTAAAGTTATCCTAGTAAGATTATATAATTTGCTAAAATCACCCGCGCTCAGTCAATCCCTCAAACTTACTCTCTACAAAGGGTTAATTAGGCCCATTATCACCTATGGTTGTCCTGCCTGGCACAATGCAGCGAAAATGCACTTGAATCATCTTCAAGTGATTCAAAATAAATTCCTACGAATAATAGGAAATTTTAAAAGAAGAACGACTATTGTGGAAATACACGAAACGCTCGGCATGACAACCATAGGCGAATTTATCGATAGAATAAATGAGACATTTAAATTTAAGCTACAATCCCATCCTAATTCCCAGCTCCAAAACATCAATATTGACATAAAATCCAATTGGTCCCGCTGACCACCTGTTTTGTCCCACCTTTCCATATATCCTTTTCTCTCCCGCCCCTCATGCACCCATTACTTATAAGGTTTTTTAGAAGTCATTTTTCCTTATCTCGAGTCATCATGTAAATAATCACAAATATCTGTAATAATGAAAAATTAGGTTACACTTCTTTCAAATTAGATATAAAGCCAACGGCTGGTGATCTAGAACGTAGCACTTAAGATATTAATACTGTATATAGTATGTATATATGACAAATGTTAATAAACAATTTTCAAGTCAAGTCAAGCCGCACAGCCCAGGAACATCTAGAATATCCAGCGATCACTGAAGTTAAGCACCAATGTATGGACCGTAGGAGGATGGGTGACCGACAAGAAACACCTAGCGATCTGGATATTCCTATTTCGCAAACTAATAGTCGAAATTGTTTTTTTATTTTTTTACTATTCTACACTCGATGAGCCAATGAGATTAACATACTCATCACTCTTTTAACAAAACAGTTGTGCAAGCTTAATTGAATTAATTTTTTTTTATGTTAAGCGTATATCCTGGTTCTAGCTAAATGCCAGCCGTGGGCCAGGCTAAACTACCAGGCTAGTCTCAAGACTGAGGGATACCTCAGTCCTAGCCTGGCCCCATGTTTCATTCCAGGCCTGGTATAGGCTAGTTTACCCAGCCTTGACCAGGCTTTGCCAGGCTTGAAACAAGCCTGGGCCAGACCTGGGCCGGTTGTCAATTCCTACCTGGGACCCATCGGGTTTTGACATATAAAGGCATATCCAAAAAAGTAAGAAAAATTCCGGACCCAACCCATTTTGCCCCATATACGCATAAGAAACATTGTTTTTCGTGTTTTGAGCTTCAAAGTGCTCCTCGGTCCGGAATTTTCGTCCGATTTTAATGCTTTTTTTTTCCAAAACGTTCGTCATACTCTAAAGAACAAAGTTAAGTATCCGTTTTATCCTAGTCGCTTTACTTTACATCATGAGAAAATGATTTTTTAGTTTGCCTTTTTTTTTCAGTTTTTCGAAAAATCTCAAAACTTCTCGTTTTCACTAATTGATTATTGTAATCACACGTAATATGTCTTATATGACGACAAAAATGGTTTGTTCAAGATTTAAACGAATTTTATGATTTTTTTACTGTATTTTTAGCTGAGCAGGTTACTACATATATATCTGCATTTTCTCAGAGTTCTCTCATAGACAGATGCAAGTACTACAATTTTTTGTACTGAATGTGAATTCTGTCATCATTTTCATCGTCATAAAAGACATATTACGTATGATTATAATAATCAATTAGTAAAAACGAGAAATTTTCAGATTTTTACGATAAGATTTGAGATACTTAACTTTGTTCTTTAGAGTATGACGAACATTTTGGAAAAAAACGAATTAAAATCGGATGAAAATTCCGGACCGAGGAGCACTTTGAAGCTCAAAATACGAAAATCAATGTTTCTTATGGGTATATGGGGCAAAAGGGGTTAGGTCCGAAATTTTTCTTACTTTTTTGGATATGCCTTTATATGTCAAAACCCGATTGGAGGCCCGAAGGTTGGGCGAGGACTTCGAAGTTTCAACGGGGTCGCCCTTAAGAGCCCGAAAAAACTCGAAGTTTAAGCAACCGAAACTCATGTAAATTATCCGAATTATGATTTTTTTTTTTATGGAAACTTTTGACCCCTAAATATCGACAGTATACTGATTTTCCAGCCCCCTAACACTCCATAATAAAATTATATCGAAATCGGCACATAATCCGATTTGTTTTACAAGCTAATCAAATGGGAAATGTAAAACTGCCATGCGCGACCACTTAGAGTGCTCGCACAAGCCCCCGGTTGTTCTCAGCTCTTGGTCTCACACAATATTTGATAAAAAGGACACGAGCCAAATCTCAAATTATTTTTTTTATTTGAAGAGGTCTAGTGCCCATATTCTGGAGATCTAATGAAGTTCTTAACGTCTTAGCAGACCTCAACATATAACAGAGTTTGGGGGATTGTTGAAAAAGTATACGGTCTCTTGTGGTGGGTGTGAGTGCGTGTATATATGAGTGTAAATCACAAATTGGAAAATGCTTATTGTGACCTTCATAAACAATTTTGAATTTTGGGGATGTTAAAAACGTTTACAATTTTTGGTATCTTCTATTTACTTCGTACCTTACAAATTAGTGAAAACTATGAAATTCTGAACGTTTTCTAAATTCTTGGTTACATTTTTTTTTCTCTTACATTACCTTATTCACTGAATATTTCTATAAAAATGCGACTCCATGAAATACCAATCTCGGTTTTATTGTCCGCCTGTAATAATGAATTCCGTATTTTCTAGGCTAAAGAAAAATGGAATTTCGATTTCGAGAAGGAAGAGCCATTATCCGGTCGCTGGGAGTGGGTAAAACCAGGGGAAGAGTTCACCTCCAACAGAACAACCATAGGCCAGTCTGAAAGACCCTCGATTGGAACTTCTCAACTTCCGAATGACATCACTGGAGAGAGCAGTTAATGATTTTATTCGCGAGAATCATTGGCTCCATATTTTACGAAAACTCAATCATTGGACGAAACCGTTCAGTATTTCCTATGATATAATCAATGATGAAAAGACTAAAAAAAATTATATTTATCGTATACTTTCATATAAATATTCAATAGGAAGAGACTGAAAATTATTGTGAGAGTTTTTTAAAAAAATGTGTCAGTATCGGCCTGAATTTACAATTTTACGAAATTCTTCGATTCTAGTCAAGGGTGAAAACGATAATACGTGTCCAACGGTGTATTTATTATTTTTTATAATCGTGATATAAATTGACTGAAGGGTAACTACAAAAACTCGAAGGACACTATTGATGAATTGTGCAATAAAAATGTACAAAATTATGAAACACGATAATAAATATTGAAAAATATTTATGCAAATAGATAGCTTTTTAGTGATGTCTAGGGGTTACAATGAATTTCCATTTTATTTCTCCCTTTCTAGCTTGCGAACACTGAAATAACCTCAAAAACAGTTTATCAGCCGAGTCTGGGGATCAGTCTAGATCCACGACGATGGAGAGAATGTTTTAACCATTCCAAAAACATCACCATTTGTGACCAGAAATGAGTAGCATAAAAATAACTATCTTCTTCAATACGCAGCTTGGCGCGTCGACTGAACGTCACTACTCCGTTCACTTAACATTTTCTACCAGTTGGTCATTAACGCATTCCGAATTTCTTGATTGATTTAGAAATTATCAAGGTCATAGATGAAGAAAAATCACCGGAGCCAGTCACAGCAGAATGGAGAGACGCGGAAAGAAGAGCTAAAGATGTTATCACAAATCATCTTTCGGATACTCTCTTCGACTATGGACAGGGACTTACGGCCCAACAACTTTTTTTGAAATTGGATTCCATGTACGAGCGGAAAAGTGCTGCTACAATGATAACAATAGATAAGCAGCTGATTACGCTCAAATTCAAAGATGGTGTGTTAATTGACGACTTCATGACATTTGATGACCTGATCAGAAGATATGTAAGAGCCGGCGGAACGATGAGTGATCTGACAAAAATCACTAGATTATTGATGTCATTACCCAAATCATATGAGGCTGTTACAACGTCCATCGAAACGGGATTGAGTGAAAATTCAACCCTGGAGGCAGTGAAGAGCAAACTTCTTGAATATGAAACAAAAATGATACTTGAGAACAGTGATACAAATGCGAAAGCGCACAGAGTGAAATAAAAGAAAATAGTTTTCGAGAGAAAAATGACAATTTTCGCTATAATAAGAATTCTTTTTTATATAATTCGAAATTATCGTTCTAAAAACAATCACTTTCGTAAATTCAGTGGGAATAAGTCAAAGGATCGTTTCAAGCAGAATAAAAACTGTACAAAGAAATGTCATCAGTGTGGCAGATCAGGCCATATAATTAAAGAGTGTATTCATTATAAAAGGATGCAACAGTTCAAGAACAAAGTCCATAATGTTGCACAATCAGCTCAAGTATTAGATGACTCACATGCGAAATTTGCGTTCATGGCAGGAGTTGATCAATTGATGAAAGATGATGCGAATCACATAAGTTTCTTGTTGGATTCTGGTACATCCCAACACCTCATCAATCGGGAGGACTTTGCTGTGGACTTCGAGACGTTGAACCGCCCAATAAAAATCTTGGCTGGAAAGAGCGGAACTTATGTCAATGCGATGAAAAGAGGTACGCTGAAGGTAACCAGCAGCGACGGCATCAAAGGCGAACTCGTGGATGTCCTGTATATGCCCGAGGTTTCTTACAACCTGCTGTCAGTACCCAAACTACAAGCTGCACAATTAGAAACTACTTTCGATGAGCATGGTTTCAAGATTTATAATAGAGGTAATGTAGTCATCAGTGGTAAGAGACAATCGAATGTAAATATCGTTGATTTCATCGTCAATCCAGGTAAGCCGTTGTCATATGTAGCCAAAGCAATTAGTTACAATTTATGACATCAACGGTTAGGGCATATTGGCAAAAATAAGTTCGGTGAGTTGAACAATAAAAGCATGGTTAGCGATATGAACGTGTTGGATAAAATCAACCCAAGTGATGAACTCTGTGAAGCCTGTATAAAAGGTAAACAGACGTGATTACCTTTTAAGCAGGGAAAAAACAAAACTAACGTGCAGAGAGCTTTATTTATCATACACACGGATGTTTTCGGTCCAATAACTCCCGCAACGATTAAAGATAAAAAATATTTCGTCACCTTTATTGATGAATTTACGCATTATTCAGTGCTTTATTTGATGCAAAATAAATCCGAAGTATATTCGAAATTCAAGGATTACGTGGCCAAAAGTGAAAATCATTTTAACTCGAAGGTAGTCAATATCTATTGCGATAACGGTAGGGAATATCTTTCTAACGAAATGAAAAATTATTGTATAGAAAAAGGTATCACATACCATTTAACAGTACCGGGAACCCCTCAGCAAAACGGTGTCGCTGAGCGGATGAATCGCACGATAGTAGAGAGAGCTCGTGCTATGATTTTCGATGCAAATTTAGATAAGGTTTTCTGGGGAGACGCAGCTCTAACTGCGATTTATTTAATTAATCGGACACCAACAAAAGCGTTGAAAATAGATAAAACACCCTATGAGCTGTGGCGTAATAAGAAGCCACAAGTCAAACATGTAAAAGTGTTCGGGTCCACTGTACATGTTCATATCAAGTCAAATAAAAGTAAATTTGATGAAAAATCTTGGAAAGGGATTTTGGTAGCATATGAACGTGGTTAGGTTTTCAATTGAAAGTGGTTATAGAATATGGGATGTCAAAAACGGAAAATACCACGTAGCTAGAGATGTAATTGTCCATGAGATAAATTTTTATGCAAGCAGACCAAGTTTAAATAATAAAATGGAAGTCACTGATAATAGATCAAACTCCATAGGTAATGACATTGAAGTCACTGACAATAGGTCAAATTCAATCGGTGAACAAATTGAAGTCCCTGACAGTAGGTCAAATTCAATAATTGACAAAACTGAAATTACTGACATGGGTTCAAATTCAGTGATCAATGGTGAAGATTCTGATGAGCATGATAAAGCAGTAGAAGAGGAAAATCTGGGTATAGAAGCTGTAGTCCCTTGTAGTGCGTCAAACTCAGCAGAACAATCCCAATGGGGAAAATCTGATATACCTGGCAACCAGGTAGGCCAAAGTAAAATACCTCAAAATGCTAGTAGTAAAATTGATGCTACGGACATGTTATTAACATCAGGTAAACCGTCACAAAGAAAATTTACAACGGCAATTCAAGCAATATGTATATCCAAAATAAAATTTTAGCCAGATTTAATGACTCGAACCGTGGCAGCAGATCCAATGTTACCAGTAGTAAAGTTGAGGATAACGAATTATTGCTACCCAAACGAAGTAAGCGGATTAGTAACCTTCCAAAGATTTCCTACAATGAAGACAATTCACAGTATACCTATTTAATGAGTGCCCAATCGGTGGTTTGTCAAATTCCCAGTGCTTTTCACGACATTGAAGATCGGGATGACAAACTACTCTGGAAGGGTGCTATTGAAGATGAATTCGCTTTTAGTAAATGAAACGTGGACACTAATGGACAAACCAAAGGGTAAAAATATAATAGGTTGTAGATGGGGTTTCGCATTGAAAAATGATGAATTCGGTAATCCTATAAAGTACAAAGCAAGATTAGTTGCAAAAAGTGTCAGTCAGAAATATTTGGAGGATTACGATCAAACGTTTGCGCCTGTAGCAAGAATTTCTAGTTTTAGGTTTTCAATTGCTCATGCCAATCAGTTTAATCTGATGATTCATCATATGATAATCACAGAACAAATTCTGGTATTATCTGTTATCATAGTTTCATCGTTTTCTGACGGAGAGATACTGCTTGATTTTCAACTACATACCTTAGCCTGTTGACGTCTACCAAATGATTTCTCATTTTTCTACAAATTGCTTAATGTACTGATTCAATCTCCTGACATATTTCACGGTGTGGTCGTTTTGGTGTCCAAAGCCTGGATTGAGAAATAATAATGGTCGTTTACTTTCTATAGTGAAGACTGGTGAGAACTACATTCAAAAAGGTCCGGGTAATAGATTTGCTAGATCAGAAAATGATTAATATATGTCATTAAATTATTTTGGGGGATCGTATCAAACTTTTTTCAATTCCTCCAACTTTGAAAGGTGTGAATATTCGTAAGATTTTAATTGCTTCAAGTACATAGAACGTTTTGAGAATTCGGAAAGACAATTTTCATAATGGTCTCAAGAACTATGAAACTTTCATAAATTATGTAAATATTGATATTTATATAATTGAATTGAAGAATATTTGATTTTGGAAAGTATAGCAATAATTCCCGGTGTCTTAACTTATACAGTTATTGGAAATGATGTATACAGAATATTTTTTGAGGCTGCTCTGTTAATTCAGTACGCTCTGACTGTTTTACATATTCTGTCCAATGTTGAAAGGTATGGGTACCCGATAATTAAAAAAAAAAAAAAATGGTTACCCCAAATTAGAAAATTAAACTCTCATTTTTTCGGAATCACTGATTAACAGTATCTCCATCTTTGGAAATGATAACGTTACTTCAAATTTAGCTCTCGTTTCAAATTACTCTGGAAGCATTCCTCAACAGAAAAATGTTCTTTACTGTATATTTTCTTTGGATCTTATGTAATTTTCCTTTGCTGCACGAAAAAATATCTAAAGAAGTTCAATGGAAAGCAGATTGAGTTTTGTGGTTTGAAATTGCCGCCGCGGTGGCACGTGACTACAGCATTGCCACATGCACTCAGACAGAAGTTTTTTAGAACTAGATGGATGAAATTATTTATTCAAAAATGGAAAGATCTGTGAGAAGGTTGCAGAAATTTATCTGAAAACAAATTACAGTTTTTTCCGATATATCCAGAAGTTTTCGGATTTTCATCACCTTTTTTCGCCGAATGTTATTCACCGTTTTGCTCATAAGAAGTCATGCTAATTGCAAATTCATATATCTCTCATAAAACAATTTCTTCCGAGACTATCGAAAAATGTTTCCCCTATTAGTGGCATAATGAAAGTTTGCAGATTTGAGAATTCTAAAATGACTCATTCATGAAGCAGATAATTATGAGTATCTGAGTAGACGCATGGTGAGTAGGAGGGTGAGACTTGTGCGCGTTACTTGAGTGGGAGTGAGACGCCAATAGGGGTGCGACCGTGGAACCCTATAAACAATTGTAATTGTTAATAACATTGCATATACTGCACGAATACCATCCAAAATGTACTCAGAGACCTTCATGACAGCGCTGGGTTCATGCATTCACTTATTACATACATCATTGCTGAGACTGCCATATCTCCTTAATTGGGCAAAGTAGTGCAAAAGTCATTCCACATAAAGTGTGTATTTTCATAAAAGGAATCATTTTCTTCAGATAAGTTTCCTGATAACTTCAATATCTTAACCAGTGGAACAATATAAACAATTGCAATTGTTAATAACATTGCATATATTGCACGAATGCCATCCAAAATGTATTCTACTCGATTTTGCAGGGAAACGCTTCGATTGAGACCCTCATGACAGCGCTAGGTTCATTCGTTCACTTATTACATACATGATTGCTCAGACGTCCATACCTCCTTAATTATGCTAATTAAGGCAAAAAGTCATTCTACGTAAAATGTGGACTTTCATATAAGGAATAATTTTCTTCAGATAAGTTTCCCGATAACTTCAATATCTTAACCAGTGGAACAATATAAACAATTGCAATTGTTAATAACATTGCATATACTGCGCGAATGCCATCCAAAATAAAATCTTCTCGATTTTGCATGGGAACGCCTTGATTGGAACCGTCATGGCAGCGCTGGTCATACGTTCACTGATTGCATACATAATTGTTAAGACGGCCATATCTCCTTAATTATGCAAATTATCAAAAAAAAGTCATTCTACATAACATACGTATTTTTATATGGGAAACTACTTTTCTTATATGAATTTTGAGCTGACTCTAACAATCTATGCAGTAGAACATTATAAACAATTCAAATTGATAATAACAATATATGTACTCGACCAATTCCATCCAAAATCTAATCAGCTTTGAAAATCACCAAGACGCTTCAATTGCGCCATACATCTGGATCGCATAATTTGATGGTGAGAAATCGTTGGGGACGTTGGAATCGTTGGAGAATTTGTCTGCATACATTCTTACACACACACACACATACATCTTGTATACATGGCCTAAATTGGTCACAAAAATTATGAAACGTGGAGATATGTTAAAAAATCAATTGTCTAAAATCGGGGGCATTTCAATAACTTCCGCTATTGGGAAGTGAAAAATTATTGAGAATTGATTGAAAACAGAATATATTTCCACAGAACAAGTCGTTATTTTACCACTAGAAATCAAAAGTCGTTTTTTCCGGATCACTTTGATACGTGCTTATGTCAGACCAAATTGTAATTTATAAAACCAATGCGTTTTACTATGCCATCGCTCGACGGGCACGCCTTGCGCTTACGCCGAGGCTAGTGTACATAAATTCACGGACGCGATGGGGCCGTAGTTCGAAGTGGCGGTTATTCTTCGGCCGCGCGGGCAGCGCTGAGAGAGGGGAGTAGGGCGCATTTGTAGGTGACGCACAAGCCCAAGGAGTGTAGGGGCTCCCTCCTCCCCCCCCCCCCTTATACACGACCAACTAATATGTACTCGTTGCCGAGCCTAAAACCGGAGGGGGCAACGAAATTACCCGACATACGTCGGGAAAACCCGAAACTCAAAGCCCCCAAAGGAAGAGTTGCGCGTTTTGAACGGCGCATGGCTCAGTCGCTAGAGAGCGCTTTACACGTGTGTTGCGCTGTTTCACGCAGTTCGCAGCAATTTCCCTCCCGCCCCTCCATCGTACTAAATTGCGCATAGAACTTTATTCAAAATTCATACTTAAAGTGCAAGTACCAAATAAAATCCTAAGATTACAGAAAATAATACCATCCTTTACTAATCAATCATTTCTCGTACATTGTTAAATGGTTTTCGGCGGGAAGATAATTCCTTTGAATTTTCACCGTGTAAGGTCATCACGTAGTGTTCCGGAATTACGGATTATGTGCAATTTCTAATTACTCCATACAATTGAATGATTCGTCGTAAATAAATTTTATAACATTATAAAAATATCAGGAAAGCAATATTTTTCGCCTCCGCCGTTTGAGCACACGTAACCAACTCGTTTCTCTAGAACGTAATTGTGTGCGACGTTGCCGTATCTGTGAGTGTGGAAGCCCCGCCGTTTTACGAAATACTCTGTCCGAGGCTACGGCGTTGCCAGGAGGAAAATAAAAAGAGGGAAGTGAGAGGGACATATCAAAGTAGGAGGGATAGAGATTTTCGACCCATATCCACAAACCCGTGCAATTAGTCGTGTCTTCTTGTCAAATTTCCTTAACTAATCGGTAGAAGTGCATTCTTGGAAATACAATATTGTGAATTTCCAATAAATTAACCCTTCGTTTATAATCGAAGAACCGTTGGCAGTGTTGCCGTGGTGTACTGTGATCCGTCTGTGTATAGTTGCGTATAGTGGCTCCATTACAAATTCCAGGAGTTCTTAAAAGCCTCCAGTTTATTATTATTTAAAGTGATAAAAAGCCTATAGGGGGGGGGGGGGGGGTGGCCCAATGAAGCCTAGGACAGTGAAAAATAGCTTATTGTGGCGCTTGTGAAGTGTTAAACCAGATAAACAAAGTGATTTTTTTGAAACTGGAGGTAGATAGATTTCTTCGTATTGGAAATATGAGCGCAAGAGTGATGAATCCGGCGATGATGACTGAGCTGGGTAGAAATGTGGTTGGTGGTAAGAGAATTACACCAAATCGTGATGCACTGGCGAGAGTACGGAGAGATTTATTTGGTCCCGTGGATCATGCAGCAGCGCGGGCGCTGGCTGATCGTGAATTACAAGCGCAATCCTTGCTTGATGCTAAACGATGGGGTTTTGATTTCCGACTAGAAGTTCCCACGAATAATTCAAGGTATGATTGGCAAGCAATTGATCCCCAGGAACTGGTTCCTGAGCCCTATGCGCTCAGGGGAATGCCCTATTTGAGAAAACGAGGACCCCAATCACCCAGAAAAACCACGAGTCCCCAATGGAAGAGACGAGAAATGAGTGTTTCACCTATCGCCACTCATGCACCAGGAAAAACGGAAACAACAACGGATCAGGCACCACGAGTACCTGGAATTGGTGAAGGAACGAGTGAAGAATTTGTTAATGAAAACTGCAGGAAAAAGAATGAAGTCAATACTGCACCGACTACTCCAGTGGTATATGTTACGAAGAAACAGTCCAGTATCACAGGTAATTCAGACTTCATGAGATTGATATTGTGTTGTAAAGTGGTAAAAAGAGATATGTGCATGTATATGAGAATCTGAGGGAGATGGAAGTTATATTCATAAGTAGGCTAAGAAGTTTCTTGTGTTTTTTTCCATTTCCTAATTTTTGGTATATGCATCAATAATCACCGCGGAGAAGTTAACTTGCCTAGTTTTACCATTCTATTGCAGCATTATTGAGGGATATGAAGACCTCGTTTGAAAAGAAAGAAAAAAAAAAAAACAGATGAATTCCAGATTCTGAAGTTTCTTAAATTTATTCAGAGGTTGTGACCTCTTCAAAATGTCAGCTTCAGAATGGAGTCTCATTTCGTCAGATATCGGGAAATTTCAAATGAGAACCTTTTTTACAAAGTACAGCATATGTAAAGAACAGAAGTTAGGTTATGAAGTAACGCTTACTATGGGAATCAGTTTTCATTCAAATTTCAGCAACTGATACATTTGTTATCTAGAAATGAGGGGCATTTTCAAGGTCGATATTTCATGCGGTGCCTGCACATATTGCTCTACATAAATTGACCAATCGTTCAACGAAATTTTAGCTCTCTAGCTATTATACAGGCACAATCAAACTTCTGTTTTATTCCAGTAACGTGATATTTGGAAGCCGTAAAAAAGCTCATTCCATCATTGTTGTAGATATAGCTTTCTAGGCGCGTTATACCAGCGTCAGATGTTAGTAATAATTTGTCAGCAATTACCCTCTAATTGTCTCTGCGTGCATTTAATTAAATTGAAAATCTGGTATCTGAGAGTATTTGTTATTGTATAAACTTTCTTAAATTCAAGTATTCATTGGGCTGATTTTAGTAGCAAGTATGCGCTTGGCCCTTGTTTTACATAAAATGATCATTTTTCAGACTTTCCAAAGCTGATTTACTCATATACATAATTTTTTAAATTACGTTAAATGAATTTTTTTTATTTCGATTAATTCTTGCTTGTGTTCGGCCACATTCAACTGAATCAGCTGTTTCTACTTTCACATTTTTAGACCTTAACTACAAATGTCTGTTGAGATTTTACTCTAAAATCAGTTATCATTTAGTTAATTCGGGAGCTCTTGTTGATACGGGGAAATAATTCCGAAAAAAATCTGTATGCATTCGCGAATAACAGAAAACGAATGTTTTTCAAGGAGAATTACTCGAAATGTCTTTGGTACTCAGAAACTTAAAAGATGTTTTCGTCGATGTTTCGTCAAGTCAAGTATTATCAATAAATATTATCAAAAAATTGAGCATATGATTTGATGGGTATAAGGCATAAAGCTACTTCAATGTTTAAAATCTCCAATATGTACATTAAAAATGAAGATTTAGTGTTATCAGCAATTTGTTTTGATACGGTATTGGCGTAGCATGATTATTGAAGGTAGAGGGTTCAGGTATAAATGTTCAACATCTTAAATTGTAAGACAACAAATTTCAGGGAGAAAATCTTTTTTATAGATGCCTCTGCAACGGTTAATGTCTCAGATAATCGTTTAATTTATTGGCCGAGATAAGTCAAATTATCATCTTTCATTATTTCAAGTTTCAAAATATTTTGGTTCATCAGTCCATATTCGTATTTAGTATTTCTAAAATAACCCCTTATCAGTAAATCGACGAGATCAAGGATTAAATATTAGCTTACGATGAGTATTTCATAAATGAGGTTTTTATGCAGATGAAAATCCATAAATCAATTTGGAGCAATGGAAATTAGATAAGGTTAATAGCTTTTCGAAAACACATCTTTTGCCTACTGTTGTTTCAAAATTACTTGAATTTTGTTATGCGAGTAGCGGATGTTTTCTATCAGTCATTGCACTCGGACGAGTGTGCCTCAGGATTCTGAGGGCATCGCAGTTTATATTCAACTCCCTTGTTTGGGTTTCATCGACATTCATAGCACTTGTACGCTGGACACGTATTATGAGATTAAAGGCGAGAGTTCATTCGTGATGATTTATTTTCATTACTTTGCACCGTGTGATAACTCCAGTGACAACATTTATCGTTGTCATGGGAATACAATCACAAGAAGGTTTTTTTCAGACTGAGATAAATAGCCATAAAAAAATTTTCTCCTAGGTAAATACAGAAAATTATTAAATTAATGGTATTCTTGGGCAGATATTCGCACTAGCGCCACATCTATCTCATCATCCGGAAATCTCGAAAATTTTTGAGTTTTTTTACATGTTCGGACCACTAACTAAACATCATCGTTATGGAAAATATGTTTGATATAATGGGGAGACTCCAGTAGAGTAATCGTTATAATTTGATAGTTAAATGAAAAAAATCACTTGAGAAAGTAAAAAAAAAAACAATTTGAGCGTGAAAAAACTTAAAATATATTAATATTTTCCTCTGCGATGCACCATTGTGAGGTCAAGGCAATAGGACTCATATGGAATTCATAAATCTTAATGAAAGTTGGTGGTTTTTACTGTATCATATGTTCATATTCACTGTTGAAATTCGAAGTACATGTTATCTTACATTTTAATTCGACTCTCGGTACAGAGGTCCTCTGCATGCGACATCTAATTGTCTCTCTATTAATTTCTCATCGCAGATGGGGCGAGTTCTTGTATAATGGGATAATGCACTGATAGAACGAACGTAATGGAGTCTATTCACTCCTGGTCAAGTATTGCGTTAGTTTGTTTCTGCGCGTGTGTGTGTATGTAACCCACCTTTCTCTCGCCAAGGAGGTTCTGTACAATACCATTTTTTCGCGAAGTCACTCGTTCATTTTTGATTAGTTAGGTAGTAGCCCTACCAGTCTTTAATTTTGCAGAACGATGGAACTATGTACTTGAAAACTGTAACTACTCTTGATTCGTTATATATTACTAATTTTAGACTGAACGTACCTAAGATACCTCAGCTCCTATGAAAATTCCCCTAAACCAGTTCAACCAAATAGCTAGACATTCTCTGGAAAAACGGTAAATCGAGCACACCTTGGAGTATGAATAATAAGATCATTAATTTCTCCTCAAGCATGCGACGGAAATCCGCAGGATTTGAGATCCCAGACGGGTTAGGGCAAGTGTTTGGAATTTTCGTAACGTATTTTATTAATGAGAAAGTGGTCAGCTGTTACGGGTTGAGGGGTGACATGGTTTTCCCCTCGATATTTCGTTGGGGAGCGCCCCAACGAATGCGCACGTCCCACTTATGCATCCTATCCTCCACCCCATGATATTACTCCCACGTGCATGGAAGTATCAGCTGTGCAGACAGAGGATTTATGGTCTATTTCAGCAGTTCGAAATCGGTATGTAATGGTTCTGTTCCAATTTCAATTCTTGTTTCCATTGAACAAAAAAATAAACAATCGCATCCAATCAGTGTGATTCATCTGAGCCGCAGTAAGAACACACCGATTTAGTCATTTCTTCCATCCATATTACTATATAATGGATATGAAAATAATGGAGCAACTAATAATTAGATAGGAAAAAAGTTAAATCGAGCTCAAAGCATAATTTCCGGGCGCGCGCCGGGTCCCATTTCTGGACGGTTAAAAAAAAATCATTTTTTTGGACAAAGGTTGCATTTTACAAGCAAAAAGCACAAAGCCGTCATTTATAATCATTCGTCAGTACAAATCACATTTCGGCGGCTAACAAAATTCAGAATTATTTTTTTCTAATAGTCATTACATAATACATCGCTTGCTTTCCTTGTGCAAAAATTTTTTTGTCACATTTCCGGACGTTAGCATGTCACGGTTAGGTAACTAGTGATGGTGGCTTTAGCGTTTCACACTGCTCCTCTTCACAATTCATTTTTCTTCAATTTCTTTCGAATATCGGAAGGAAGAAATTACAATGACAGACTAATTGTGTACAATCACTATAATTGACAAGTTTATTGATTAAGAGAGGATACATTATATTATTAATGCAATCCTGAACCAAAATTGAAATTGTCCAGAAATTGGACAAATCACTTCATACTTTTCAGAGATCAAAAAATATTTTGGAGTGTTCATTTCCTAGTACAGTTTATGAGGTTGAAGCTAGCCGCCAGCCGCCGAGCCGCCATGACAAAGTTTTTGATCCGGACGGTACGGCGTGGCGGCTGTGTATATTGCGATCCCATACTGTATTCAAAAAAACGTTAAAAAAATACTCCGAGCTCGCGAGATCCAAATTTTTTTGTAGAAAATAGTTTGGGGGGGGTGTTCTGCATATTCTGTGAAAAAACCGAATCGTTTCAAAATTTCTACGGGGGTGCAGGGAGGGAGAGAAGGGGAAAAATCCGGTGTTTTGGTGAAAAAATCAGTTTAAAAATGTAAAAAAAATACTCCGAAGTGGCGAGATGCAAATCTTCTGGCACGAAATAGTTTAGGGGGGTGTTCGACATATTCTGTAAAAAAAACCAAATCGTTTCAGAATTTCCACGGGGGTGCGGGGAGGGTTCAAAGGGAAAAATCGGATTTGCTATTTAAAAAATCAATAAAAAATTTAAAAAAAAATACTCCGATGTCGCGAGATGCCAAGTTTTTTGCATGAAATAGTTTAGGGGGGTGTTCAACATATTCTGTAAAAAAACGAAACTGATTCAAAATTTCCACGGGGGTGCAGGGAGGGTTAGGAGGAGAAAAATCGGAAATCGCTATCAAGAAACTCAATTTAAAAATTTGAAAAAAATACTCCGAAGTGGCGAGATGCTAATTTTCTTACACGAAATAGTCTGGCGGGGTGCTCTACATATTCTGTGAAAAAACCAAATCGTTTCAAAATTTCCACGGGGGTGCAGGAAGGGTCCAAAGGGGAAAAATCCGGTGCTCTGGTAAAAAAATCAGTTTAAAAATATAAAAAAAATGCTCTGAAGAGGCGAGATGCGGGTTTTTTTTCCACGAAATAGTTTGGGGGAGTGTTCTACATATTCTGTGAAAAAACGAAATCGTTTCAAAATTTCCACGGGGGTGCAGGGAGGGTTAGAAGGGGAAAAATCGGATTCGCTATTTAAAAAATCAATAACAAAATTTTTTTTAAATACTCCGATGTCGCGCGATGCCAAGTTTTTTGCACGAAATAGTTTAGGGGGGTGTTCAACATATTCTGTAAAAAAACGAAACTGATTCAAAATTTCCATGGGGGTGCAGGGAGGGTTAAAAGGGGCAAAAAACGATGTTATATTGAAAAAATCAATTCAAAAATTAAAAAAAAAATACTCCGATGTCCCGAGATGTCAATTTTTTTGCACGAAATAGTTGGGGGGGAGGGGGGTCAACATATTCTGTAAAAAAATAGGACCGCCTAACATTTTTCCTACAGATTCTAGGGAGAAGTTTTCTAGGGGAAAAATTTAATCTAGATTTTCTTGGAGAGGTTTTATGAGGGAAAATTAAAGAAAAATCGGTGAAGATCGGAAACAAAGTGTCACGTACAAACATCTTTATATATCGTTAGCTATATGTCAAACACGCGTAACTACCAAAAAAACAAAAATGACGTACCCATTTGCAAAAACGTGTGCATAATATTCAAATTGATGTACAGTTTAACCTAAGACAGTTTCCTCTCTCTCTCACACTGACCATGCACAACTGTTATGCCATTCGCCAAACCTATTCTTCCTGTTAATGCGCGTGTTTTCAGTCACCGTCGATAAATTATCATGGGACTTGCCCATCTCGGCCTTGGAGGTCGCCAAAAATAACCTGAAATATACGTTTTTAGTCCAACAAAAATGGAGCACTCTAGATAATCATAACAGCAACAACATGATTGGAGTATTCACTTTCGATCGTCAGGAAAATCTGAATTCCGCAGAGTCGAAGGCGATTTATCCTCCAAAAACCATGTAATTTCTGCCGATGTGTATGAGTGCAAAACTTCATAAAAAATCGAGTAAAAAGGGGTTTAGTAATAACAATTGAAGGAATTGGTTTTCAACATTGACACTCCTTTTCGCCTCGGACATCAGTCAGAGGTGATTTTTTCTCAAAGGAGAAACAAATCGATCGAGACGTTTAGTGGGAACCGTTTCCTAAAGAATCACTCATATACGAACACACACACGCACACACAGTAACCTCATCTAAAATTTGTCATAATGATGTGAAACGTCGAGAAAAGTGAGAATTTTCGATTGCTGGGAGACTTCATTATTAGGATCATTCCAATAACTTCCCTAAAGCGGGAAGTTAAAAAAAAAACGTTGACATGGAGAGGCGGGACGAAAGAAATCATTCCGATTTAACATTAATTTACGCTGACCTGCTAAACACAGATAGAACAACTGAAGAAATATACAAACATATAAACATCTTTCCAAAGAAATGGATCGATAGTTCACCCTTATAACGGTCAATATATAATTAATACAAAATAACTATTATATCATTAGCCACCCGATCTAGTGAAGTTAGTACAATCAGCCCGGAAATCAAAAGTATTAAAAAATGGAAATTTTCACTCTTCTCAATGTTTGACATCATTTTGCCACGTTGTCGGTAAGGATTCTGTGTGTGTCGGGTGATTGAAGCTGTGCGAGTGGCGCACGTTCTTATCCGTGACGGGCGCATACTTCCTAGCAGCGTCTTTTGCGCAAACACATATACACACATGCACATTGAAGTTCTCATAGTAATTTCAAATTGACAGCACCTATCAAATCTTTATTTAATTCTGCATCCACTAGTTGTTGCAAGATTGAGGATTCCAGTTATTAATAACTATATTGATGATTTTTTAAAATCAAATTCATGGGTTCCTTTTGAGTACTGGATCGGTAATTTGATACTACACGGAGAGAAAAATTCATGACAATTCCGTGGGAAGTCTCTTCAGAAAGTGGGGTGCTACTCACTCACAGCGGGACATATCGGATGGAACAGCACTTTCCAAAATGTAACTTATCAATTACTGGGAAGTTTATCGAAAATTCGTAGGTGGCGCTGGAGAAAGTCATGTGTCCGGTAATTTAAAAATTAGGGTGCCGATCCCCCAAAATATAGCGGAATGTCATTCTAATTTCTCAGGACAAGACTACATTTTCTGTTCTCTTTTTTTCTTTTAATTTATTTGAACAAAGTCACACGATCGAAAAAATGATGAATTTCTGATATATATGTCAGCGTTACTATCAATTTATTTTGTGAACCGCAGAGGTTCTTACTGATGATGGGGGATAAATGCAAATTTAGTGACTGGCACCCTAAAATCTCGAGAGAGCCGACCAGTTTTTCCAGTGCTGTACAACAAAAAGCTGGGTTCTCACCTTAGTTTCCGATGAGTGAAACAAGCCTAGTGCATCATGTGAAAATTTGGAATGAGTCAGTCGAAGTTCTGATTGTCGACCTTCAATTCGTGTTGAATGTTCTCTATATTTTTGGGCACCACACGTTTCGTCCCATGCGTTAGATGGAAGGTACACTAATTTCTGAGAGAATTTTCTCTCCGCGTATCATTTTTTTCCAAATTTCGGACATCCTAAAAACTAAGGACTTCACAAATTGTAAAATTTTCAAATGTCGAAAGTTTCACTTTTAAGGGCAATGAGGTACTTTGCATGCTTCGTTCCGGAAGTAGACCTCAATTCAGGTTCATTCTTTAATAATTTTTGTTTCGCTGCGAAATACGTTTTCGAACAATCAAATTAGTTGCAAAAATAATGTAACAAATTGAACGATACATTTGTGCTCTCTTTCAGAATGTTTTTATTATGAAATGTCTATATGAGAAGTATTTTGCAAACCCTAGTTGACGCATGTATACCTAGCAGTAAAAAATAGCAGAATCAAATTTTTCTGATTGCAACATTAAAAGCTCATTTCCAGCTAATTTTACATGCATTCATTAATTTTCCTGCTGGAGACGTTAACGAGAAAAACGCGTTCAAACTAGCTTAACTGTAAGCCAGCAGTAACATATATCAAATAATTTTTTATTCATCACCATGAGCTCAGGGAATTTAGAACTAATTAAGAGCTCACGTTTAACCTATCCAAAATAAATTAAAAATAAACGGGATGTGGGTGTGGCCCTCGACGGGCCAGACCAATAACTTCCCGATGTGTGTGTGTGTGTTTAATTAATTAAACGATATTACCTTAATTATGACAGTTACGCAAAAAACACATAAGATATAAAATGTGTATTTTCATGTGAGCAACAAGATTCATTACAAACTTTTTTGTTTATCTTCAACCGTTCTCGTGATAGAGCGTTTTAAACAATTGAAATTGTTAATAACAATTGAAGGAATTGTTGTATCAAATTTTTACTCCTTCCAGACCTGAACACTAGCGAAACACGTCGATTGAAGAAAAAATGAAAAGTTCAAGTTCGAATTTCCGTGTAAGATAATTAATTAATCAATTAATTAATTAATTATGCGTGTTAATACAAAAAGGCATAAGACATTAAATATGTATTTTTTTGCGGGAAACAACTTTGATTCACCATTTTTTTTCGTATCTCCAACCCCTCTTGCGATAGAGCGATATAAACAATTCAATTTGTTAATAACAATTGAAAGAATCAGTTTTTCGACAAATCGCTCCTTTCAGACCTGGAGACCAGCAGGACGCGTCGAACAGAAAAAAAAAAGATAAATCGGTTCTCCGGTCCCGTCGGAAACGTTAAACAAAGTTTTGACCACACACACACACACACACACACACACACACACACACACACACACACACACACACATACGGCCACTTCTCTGAAATCGTGTCCGGATGATATCAAACATCGAGAAAAGTGAAAATTTCTTGAAAATTCCACTTTTCATTTTCGGGGTGATTACAATAACTTCCCTCTGGGATCGGGAAGTTAAAAAAACAAGAAATAAATGTTAATAACTTTTTTTTCTCAAAGAAAAAAAATTATGTGGAAATGTTTTTTTAAGCTGAGCGTCACACTGGTCGTTATGCTGCCGTGGTCAGTGGCTTTTAATTGTTTTTAAAGGTCGTTTTCTGCTATAAAAGTTATTATAAGAGCTGTAAATTACCTGACAGGAGTGGGGGAGGAGATATTTATCAGGCTCAGAATTACCAGCGCCTTAACTGCTTCTGATAATTGCTGATGCTGAGTGAAATCATCCACCACCCACTCCACCAGCAGAGATACTCGCCTCCTCCAACGGCCCAGCGTTACACTGACCATGTCGCCATGCTCAGTGGTATTTGATTTTTTTTTAATCTCGTTTTCTGCTAGAAAAAGGATTCTTACAGCAGTAAATTGCGTGACAGGAGTTGGGATGGAAATATTTATCAGGCTCAGAATTACCAGCGCTTCAACTGCTTCTGATAATTAGTGATCCTGAGTGAAACCATCCACCACCCACGTCATAAATACCGACTACTTGCTTCCCCAATAGCCTGGTGTCACACTGGAATTGGTCACTGGCGTTTTCTTGAAATCTCTTCAGATCGAAAAATAGTTCCCATGGTAGTACTACGTGACGGCCGTGGAGGAGAATTTTTGGCGAAAAAAAGTCGACAAAGAAAGAGATATACTGTGAGAATCATTTTTCTAGCAGAAAACGAGATTAAAAAAAAATCAAATACCACTGAGCATGGCGCCCGGTCAGTGTAACGCTGGCCTATTCGAGGAGGCAAGTATCTCTGCTGGTGGAGTGGGTGGTGGATAATTTCACTCAGCATCAGTAATTATCAGAAGCAGATAAAGCGCTGGTAATTCTGAGCCTGATAAATATTTCCACCCCCACTCCTGTCACGCAGATTACTGCTGTGAGAATCATTTTTCTAGCAGAAAACGAGATTAAATAAACGGGATGTGGGTTTGACCCTCTACGGGTCGAACCGATAACTTCCCGATCGATCCCCCGTATATGTACAAAATTTCGGTTTGTGTCTCAAATTGTGAACGTTTTAAACTTTTCAAAATTACCAAATATGTGGAATTTTAGAATTCTTCAAATATAGAATAGAGAAAATTTGGAAAAGAGATTTTCCCAAAATATATCCTTTCTTGCGATAGAGTTAGATAAACAATTCAATTTGAGAAAAACTATGAGGGTTAGCATAAAAAGTCACAAAATCAAATGTGTACTTTTACGTATGGAACAACTTTCATTTAACGCCTCATTTCGGATCTCTAATTATTGTCGAGATAGAGCGACATAAACCATTCAATTTGTTAATAACAATTGTGACGAGGTCAAGGCCCCCCTAAATATTATAAGTAGGGCTGCCCACGATAACGAGACGACTCTCGTTATCGTCTCGTATCGTCTCGTTTTCGAGACCGATATCGAGACGATACCACACGCACAATTATCAAGACGATACCGAGACGATACTCGTTTAAATCGATGTTTCGGCGAGAATATCGACGAGACTCTCGTGATATTTCAGGTTCTCCCGTGGGCACAAGAAAGGAAGGTAAGACAGAGAATAACTAGATAAAACCGAACCGCTTATGGTAAAGAAGAATCGTTAATGGTAAAACAGATTGAATGCGTGTCCCGTCCTGTCATAACATTCTAGGTGATAAGGTAAAACAGAGAATAACTAGATAAAACAGAACCGCTTATGGTAAAACAAAATCGTTAGTGGTAAAACAGACTGAATGCGTGGCCCCTCGACAGTGAGGATTGATGGAAAACAATCAATTCGTTGAATATCCCGTTAATGCATTAAAAAACTATTGCCCTGTCCATTATTTACCAGATAAAGTCGTGAATCTTCCTCGAAATGTCTGATCGTGAGGATGAGACTAGTAATCCCTCCAAAAAAAGGAGAGTTGAGATTGGCCCAGTATCTAACCTCAATAATAATGCTGATAACGATGTTTGTTCAACTAATTCGACTTTCATTGTGAAGAAAGACGTAAAATCGAAATTCAACAACTGGTTTACTCTTGAAACTCGTAATAACGTGGAAGTGGCGATTTGCCTCGAGTGTAAGAAGAAAAAAATTGATAAAGTGGTCAAGAGAACCGGCGGGAATACAACAGGGATGAGACAACATCTCAAATCGAGTCATGTGAAAATATTTGAGACAATGTTTGACATTGGAGGTTCATCTAAAACGACAGGTACCCAGAAGAAAATCGACGAGATGTATGCTTTGGTGAGTTTTTAATAGTAATATCCATCATACGTTGAAACCCCCTGATAAAAATAATGTTTTGGTGGGTAAAGTGGTAAATTGTCATAGCTGATTAATTACATGCTATTAAAAATACAATTATCTAAATAAGAAATGATTTGAGGGGGAAATATACTGAAACATTATTTTGCCAAGGAAATTGCCATCTCACTATGTATCGGCATTTTCTCCTCAAAACACTTCAGTACACGTATGAAAAAATCCTATAGGATTCCTATAGAATATCCTAGAAGATTCGCTATGAGATTCTTGTAAGACTCTTATCTCTCTATGGAGAATTCCGACTTCCTATAGGATTTTTTCCCGAAAATTTTCTATAAGAATCCTATAAGATTCTTATAGGATTCCCAACAGGAAATCCTATAGGATTCCTATAGGAAGAAAGATACAAAAAATTCGGTGAAGACATATAAAATCACCACAGCACAACGAATTCAACAGTTTACAAGAATCAAGGAAAACGTGATGAAACTTTTCGAGAAAAATGAGTCTAAAGTGTCATTCACGATTGATGGCTGGACCTGCATCAATTCTCACTCGTATTATGGTGTAACAGCTCATTCCATTGGATCTGACTGGCAGCTTCATTCGTTGGTGGTAGATTTCATCCCAGCTCATGGTAAACACTCTGGCCGAGCGATTGCTGAAATGTTCTTCAAGTGTATTAAAGACTATGAACTTCAGAAAAAAATCGGAGGTATCACTGTTGATAATATCTCTGCTAATACGAAATTCATGCATGAATTCAGTGAGTTGATGGATGCAGAAGGATTTAAATTTGATCCTATCAATCAACATTTCAGGTGTTTCGCACATATCTTGAACCCTGGGGTCCAAGATATTCTGAAGCAGCTAAAAGTGGAAGAGGTATATGAAGATGACGGTGACACTCTGAATGACGAAATGACCAATGAAGATGGACAGTTGAATGAATCATCGTCCGACATAGATGACTCAGCTTCGGATGACGATCTTGCTAGTGAAGTTCTCGATGATCTCAGTCCTTCTGCAGCTATTACCAAGCTGAGGAATACTTTTGTTAAACTTCGACGTTCCGAGGACATCCAAATTACACTAAAAGCCTTCTGCAGTGCCTCCAAAATTAAATACGTAAAACCAATTTTGGATGTAAGTACGAGGTTTAACGTCACAGACAACATGATCGAGGTGGCTTTGAAAATGCGGCCAGCCTTAGACTTGCTTTGGCAGAATTCTGCCACAGTATCACAATTCAAAGTGAGTGATGAAGAATGGTCTTTGGTGCAGCAAATCCATCGATTTTTAAGGGACTTTAAGAATATATCGGTCGCTCTTGGAGGTCAACGATATGTGACTCTTCCTCTTGTCATCGTTGCTTTCAACCTCTTGTTAAGTAAAATTGAATCGACAATTTCGTCCTTGGATGAAAAACCTGACAGAACCAGAGTGGACGAAATTCTACTGCTTGCATTTCAAGCTGGCAGAGACAAGATGTGAAAACATTACCATAAAACTAATTGGTTGTACTGTGGTGCCCTCATCCTTGATCCACGCCATAAAGTGGAGACATTTTCGCTGTCTGAGTGGGGTCAAGAGATGGAGAAGTCTTCGATCGACTTCTTCAAGTCAATGTATAACGGAGATTATGCTCAGCCTCTGGAGACTGCAGGCGACATAGTTACTGGGGAAATTGAGTTTAATAAGACCATGAAAGAAACGAGGATGAGTGAAGAGGGCATTGATCTCAACTGTCTTTTTGAAGATTCTGCGCTATCAAGAGATTCAAAGAATGAATTGGATGAGTATCTATCGTTGAGAAGAGCCGATAAGCATAAGAACATCTTGGATTGGTGGAGAGAGCATCAAGCTACTTTTCCTACGCTGGCAAGGATGGCCAGAGATGTTTTCTCTATTATGGCCACATCAGTGCCGGCGGAGAGGTTGTTCTCTCTGGCAGGGTCAATCGTAACCAAGTTGAGGAACTCACTGACTGATGAGTCCATTCGTGCTGCGTTATGCCTACGCTCGTGGGTGACTTCTGAAATGAAGGACGAACTTGGAATTGTTGAAGTATGATGAGTCACTCTGGTGAACTGCTACATGTACCGTCTAGGTTATTACTCTCGTGCAATTGGTAGCCAAGAAGAACGTCTATAAGTTTGTATTCGTTATAAGTATATAAATTACTCATGTTAAATACTGTAGTAATGATATTTTAATAAATAAATAAAAATTCAGGAAAATCAGATTTTTAAACTCAGATTTTTTTAATTAAACGAGATCGACGAAACGAGACGAGACCGAGATGCACTTGACGAGACCGAGACGAGACGAGAGAGTGCTCAATAATAACGATACGACACCGAGACGATATTGAAATTCTTCATTATCAACGAGACCGAGACGAGACCCTGTCTAATATCGTCTCGTCTCGTCTCGTGGGCAGCCCTAGTTTTCCCCCGAGATTTCAGCCAGCCGGCATAAAAGGCTCTAAACCGACAGTTGTATGAGAAACTGTATTATTGTTTACAATATACTCTACGTTTTTATTACACTTTTGCCTCTTTTCCATTATCTCTCCCCTTTTTCTCTATATTAGATTAGCCGATGCTATTAATATGTATTATGAAAATCGGCATCGTTACACAATTAACTATGGGTGTTGGCAAAAAAAGTCATTAAACATCAAATGTGCATTTTTATGTGTGGGACGAGTTTCATTCGACACTCTGTTTCGTATCTCTAATCGTTCTCAGGATACAGCGGTATAAACAATCCATTTTGTTAATAATAATTAACTATGGTTGTTGACAAAAAAGCCATAAAACATCAAATGTGCATTTTTATGTGTGAAATGACTTTCATTGGACACTTTGCTCCGTATCTCTAAACGTTCTTCCGATAGAGCGCTATAAACGATCCATTTTGTTACTAACAATTAACTATGGCTGTTGGCAAAAAAAATCATAAACCATGTGTATTTCTTGGCGGAGAACACCTTTCATTTAATACTTTTTTTCGTATCTCAAATCGTTCTTGCGAAAGAGCGATATAAACAATTCCATTTGTTGATAGCGAGTGAACGGATAATTTGTTGAAAGAATCACACCTTTCAGACCTGGAAACCACTAAAACGCGTCAATCGAAAAAAAAGGGAATCGCTCGAGCGGTTCCGCCGGAAACGTTAAACAAAGTTTTTAACTTCCCGATCCCAGAGGGAAGTTATTGTAATCACCCCGAAAATGAAAAGTGGAATTTTCAAGAAATTTTCACTTTTCTCGATGTTTGATATCATTCGGACACGATTTCAGAGAAGTGGCCGTATGTGTGTGTGTGTGTGTGTGTGTGTGTGTGTGTGTGTGTGGGTGTGGTCAAAACTTTGTTTAACGTTTCCGACGGGACCACTGAACCGATTTATCTTTTTTTTTTCTGTTCGACGCGTCCTGCTGGTCTCCAGGTCTGAAAGGAGCGATTTGTCGAAAAACTGACTCTTTCAATTGTTATTAACAAATTGAATTGTTTATGTCGCTCTATCGCAAGAGGGGTTGGAGATACGAAAAAAAATGGTGAATCAAAGTTGTTTCCCGCAAAAAAATACATATTTAATGTCTTATGCCTTTTTTTATTAACACGCATAATTAATTAATTAATTGATTAATTAATTATCTTACACGGAAATTCGAACTTGAACTTTTCATTTTTTCTTCAATCGACGTGTTTCGCTAGTGTTCAGGTCTGGAAGGAGTAAAAATTTGATACAACAATTCCTTCAATTGTTATTAACAATTTCAATTGTTTAAAACGCTCTATCACGAGAACGGTTGAAGATAAACAAAAAAGTTTGTAATGAATCTTGTTGCTCACATGAAAATACACATTTTATATCTTATGTGTTTTTTGCGTAACTGTCATAATTAAGGTAATATCGTTTAATTAATTAAACACACACACACACACATCGGGAAGTTATTGGTCTGGCCCGTCGAGGGCCACACCCACATCCCGTTTATTTGTTTACGCACATACACACACATACAGACACTTCTCTGAAATCACTTCAGGATGATGCAAAACGTCGAGAAACGTGAAAATTTTATCGACTTTTAATTTTTTGGGTCATTACGGTAACTTCCCTAGATCGGGAAGTTAATAACAATTAACTATGGATGTTAGGAAAAAAGTCATAAAATATCAAATGTTTATTTTTACGTGTGGAACAACTTTCATTTGACACTTTGTTTCGTATCTCCAACCGTTTTTGCGATAGAGCGATCTAAACAATTGAATTTCTTAATAACAATTACTATCGGTGTCAGAAAAAAAAGTTATAAAACATTAAATGTGTATTGTTACGTGTGGAATGATTTTCATTGGACACTTTGTTCCGTATCCCTATTTATTCTTGCCATCAGGCGATATAAACAATTGATTTTGTTAATAACAATTAACTATGGGTGTCAGCGAAAAAAGTTATAAAACATCGAATGTGTATTTTTACGTGTGGAACAACTTCCATTCAACACATTCTTTCGTATCTCTAACCGTTCTTACGATAGAGCGATGTGAACAATTAAATTTGTTAATAATAATGAACTATCGGTGTCAGCAAAAAAAGTTACAAAACATTAAATGTGTATTGTTACATGTGGAACAACTTTCATTGGACACTTTATTCCGTATCTCTAATTATTCTCGCGATCAAGGGATATAAACAATCGATTTTGTTAATAACAATTAACTATGGGTGTTAGGAGACCTATCCAATAAGTGTAAAAAAACCCAAATCGCATAATTTGTCTAGGAGAAGTCGTTCGACAAAATTTTGCTCACATACGCACACACACACACACACAGACAACCATCTCGCTCAAAATGGTTGGAAACGTTTCTGGGGGTCATGAAACGTGTAGATCAAGTGAAATTTCCAGTTTTGATTTTCCGACCCATACCAATAATTTCCCTAAGATCGGGAAGTTAAAAAAAATCTAATACCAGTGAGCATGGCGCCCGGTCAGTGTAACGCTGGGCCGTTGGAGGAGGCAAGGATCTCTGCTGGTGGAGTGGGTGGTGGATGATTTCACTCATCATCAGCAATTATCAGAAGCAGATAAAGCGCTGGTAATTCTGAGCCTGATAAATATTTCCACCCCCACTCCTGTCACGCAATTTACTGCTGTCAGAATCTTTTTTCTAGCAGAAAACGATATTAAAAAAAAATCTAATGCCACTGAGCATGGCGCCCGGTCAGTGTAACGCTGGGCCGTTGGAGGAGGCAAGGATTTCTGCTGGTGGAGTGGGTGGTGTATGATTTCACTCAGCATCAGCAATTATCAGAAGCAGTTAAAGCGGTGGTAATTCTGAGCCTGATAAATATTTCCACCCCCACTCCTGTCAGGTAATTTACAGCTGTTATAATAACTTTTCTAGCAGAAAACGACATTTAAAAAAAAATTTTAAGCCACCGACCACGGCAGCATGGCCAGTGTGACGCTCAGCTTAAAAAAACCTTTCCGCATATTTTTTTTCTTTGAGAAAAAAAAATTATTGACATTTATTTATTGTTTTTTTCAAATTTATTGTGGATACATTAAACGTGAGCTCTTAATTAGTTGTAGATTCCCTACTGAGCTCTTGGTGATGAATAGAAAATTATTTGATATATTTTACTGCTAGCTTACAGTTAAGCTAGTTTGAACGCGTTTTTCTCATTAACGTCCCCAGCAGGAAAATTAATGAATGCATATAAAATTAGCTGGAAATTAGCTTTTAATGTTGCAATCGGAAAAATTTGATTCTGCTATTTTTTACTGCTAGGTATACATACGTCCCTAGTTGTCATTAGGCCAATCAGCCTAACCTAATCTCCTAACGGAATACGTGCGAATATCGCGGTATTTATGAATAGTTAAGCTCAACAATGGTGCAACTAGCGGAAAGATTGAGATTAAATGGAAAATTGATTATAAAATTCCAGCTTGAATGACGTAGCAAAACTCTCGATAGGTTGGAAAATTACAATAGTGCAACCTCGTTTGCCGGCTTCGGAAAGATCCGAAATGCGCATTTTCCGGCAAGAATAAGGTTGCTGCAATAAACGTATTGGCTGTACCTGCCCTCCTATAGTCGTTTGGCGTACCGAAGTGAAATAGGGATGAACAGAGAGAAGTTGATAGAGATGGTCACAAACAGTCCTCAGTTCCGCGTTTATATACGGCGCGAGGCGGTAGCAGAGGACGTCTCCTCAGCCTGAAATGTCTCCACCATCAGTTTCTTCTAGGTTTGGCGTGTGGTCTATGTGTCCAACTGACGTTTCCTTTGTTACGGTCAGCTGGCGGAATGTCTGAAATGAAAGGTTTTTTCATCTGTGCATGTTAAGATGGTGGAATAAGTACGCTTATCCATAGGAACCGCATAATGTAGTTGTAGGGCTTACAAATGATCTCCAAAAACTTTGATCCATTTGTTGTTCGTTTGCCGATCAAACATGAACCACTCCAGTTCGATTAGTTCAAAATCAAGTTAGGCGTCCTCATAATTGGCCCTCATGGAGTAATGACACAGTGATGCGTGCTTGAGCTTGAAACCATCCAGCATGTAGGCGTAAAGCCACAATATTATTTTGTTGGCAAGATGCAGAAGGCTGTCCGCCTTTGGTCCCTTCGCATACTTGAACAATCCGATTTTCGACTCCAATAGGATGCACCCTGGGGTCAGCAGGGTATTATTGTAGAAACGCTGGGAAATATCTGACCTCATTCTTTACCCTAACGATCTGGGATCCACGATATTGCGTGTATGCCTATTTTCTGTTAAAAATACGTAAAAAAATAACCTTTTAGTACTTCCTAAACATTTGAAAATGAATTATTTGAGTAATTCATAGCCATTAGTCACTTATTTATCATCCATTACAAGGATTCGTTTATCCCACAGTAAATGGTAGCGTGGATGTTGCGTGGAAGTTCAATCGCCAGGGTAACAAAATAATAATAATGCATAATCAATTGTTTAAGCGTTTTTTGGGATTATTTATATAATGTATTAGTTATCTCCTAAGACGGTGAAATACGCTTTTGATTCTTAATTATCCAAGAATTTAATCATCTGTTCTTTTATTGTTTTCAGACTTCATGAAGAGTCGCAAACGTTCGCTCAACGGAACCAGGAAAATGGTGGAGCCACCGGAGAAGATCGCGCGCAACGCGGGTCAAATAGGCAGCTAAACCCCATATTATCATCGTCATCATTCTACTTTTCATTGTCATTCGCCCCCTGCAGATTTTTCTCAAGTTTTAATGTTAAGCAATTAAGGATGTCGATTTGCTCTCATGCATATCGTTTTTTATTTCTATGAGGTAAAAAATAAAGATGGTAATAATGTGGAACCGTCAAAATCGGTCCAATATTATTTCATATTGATGAATGATTTGGACGAGCTCCAATTGAGTCTTTGGGCTGTGCCATTATTATCACGTAGATCTATCCTTCCAACGCGCCTTCTCTTCCATTTTCCATTTGTTCTGTTGCGGATTGGGGTTATCTCGTGACTCATTGGCGCAAACTAACGGCTGCACGTGGTTTATAGGGTGGACATTCGTGAATTCACGTTTTTGAAATTGATCCATTTATTTTGTGCACGGCGTCGGGCAATTCCTAAAAAATTAACAATTCGGAGAAAATGGTTGAATGTAAAAAAAAGATATTGTGTGAGCTAATGGGAGGAGTATTGCGATTTATATCCGCTTGAGTGATGACGAAATGATAGAGAAACACAAATTGACAACTGTCAAAATTTATTGTAATATATCTACGTATATCTTTTTTATTTTTCATTTATGATGTGCGCAAGTTGACCAAATGATTTATCTGGGAGAAATGGATGCTCTGTGGCACGCGCACACGCTAGTTTGAATTAGTCTGCGTGTAATTTAGCATTAAGAACCGAATTTATGGAATTTCTTGGGGAGTCTCTGTTAAGCTATGAGATTGGCGTTTCTGTTTTGACGAATTATTCATATCTCTTCTGTTTTTCTTGATTCGAGTTGGCGAAAATTTTTCATTTCGGGGAACAGTCGATGATTTTCCTCGAAATGCTTTAATGTTATGTCAGTGATTAATCGTGAAACATGTATCTCCGCCAAAATGAGATCGAGAGAATTATGCCTAAGAACCTTTTCTATTCTGAATTCAGCTTCTTCATAAACACGTTATTCGAGTTTCTTTTTAAACCCCAGTGCGTACTATTTTCTGCAATTGTGAGGTATGGAACCAAGAGAGATATCACCGAGTTCCAAACTCTTTCAAAAAATCAATGGTCGAAGTGTTTGTGATAAACCCACTGAGTTTAGTCCCAAACTTGCGGACGAACCTGGCTTCAACTTTCAATTCTTGGAAAAGTTCCTAAAACAATTTCGTACTACCGATGTAATTGGCATCAATAATCAACACGACGGCCGTCAACGAAGAAATAACAGAGAGCCCTCAAACTAGCCTTATTCTATGTTACCCATGAGTTTCAGCATTGATCTCCTGTCCGAGCCTGTGAAAGTACAGCCGATGCCAAATCGCCACTCTTTTCTTTCGCTTATTCAATGAGTCTTATATTCCTCCCATGAGACCAAGGAAATACTTTCCTCATCGTCGCGACATCAACTTGTCTAAATATGTAGTATATGGGTGTGTTCTCCCAAAACCAAATTCCTTCATTAAAAAAAATACAAATACAACGCCACGTAGAAAAATGTTTTGAATACAACAATTTTTTTTTTCAGTTCATTCTTTCCAGATGTCTTTGTTAAAAATTAATTGAAAGAATTATGGTAGATATTAATCAATTGTCTCAATTAAGAAAATAAAAAGTAGTCGTCTATGTAAAGAAAGCCAATCCCTATATATCCATTGCCCATGACCCATTTTTTACGCGTTAACAAACTCCAAAGTTAATTATAATTCTACGTAATCTCTTGCAGATGTTCATGTATACTTCATGAATTATAAAATTTTTTGTTGCACCTACTATGCATCGTGGACCTGTGAGATTCGTGAGAAAATTACAGATTTTTTTTAGTCTGTACGAAAGTAGTTTTTCAATTGTAGTTTCAAATTGACTCTAGATGGACATTTTTTCATAGATGGGCTGGTTTTTTTCCATATGAATTTGTTGAAATAGTATGAAGTCTACTAACAAAAACTACAATAATCCCGAACTATCTTGAAATACCCTAAAAACGTCATGACTTATTATTATAACATTGCTAAGATTTGAACAAGTAGTATTTGACAAATAAACGCATTGGAATTTGAACTGAGAAAACTAATTATAGCCAGACTCATTCGTTTGTATTTTTCATATCCCCTCGGCCCTCAGACGGCAATAAAACGATTGAGAGATGATGACTCGTATATTCAATGGGAGCTCAATACGTTTTGTGCACTATCCACAAAGTTGATGTTGTTGGCCTCCACTATATCTCTTCCACACACCGTTTCTCCATCTATTCGTAGTCTTATCATTATTATTTTCCTTAATAAGGTCACTGAATGGTCTTCGAGGGTTCCGACTTCACCTCGGAGGCCACCCAGTAAGCGAAGCGATGCAATCTTTTCGTAGTCTTATTATTATTATTATTCATACAAAAATATGATCACTAGACGGTTTTCGACGGTTCCGATTTCACCTCGGAGGCCACCTAGTAAGCGAAGCGATGCAAAATTTTCCTAATCACTCTACAGTAGCACTCCCTCCTACCGGAGGGTGAGCACTACTGTAGTCCAGAATCGTGTTGTCTAAGTAGACGGAGTGATCCAAGAATGACAGCCTTTTGCATTATTATTATTATTATTATTATTATTGTTATTATTATTATTATTATTATTTTCCGTCTCACGCATTTTCTTCTATTTTGTTTCGAGATTGTAGTCAGAAATACGACTAGTGGTTACAAACTATTCTTTAGATTTTAATATAACGAATTAAGCGACAATTGCGTTTTTTTATCAATTCTAGAAGGGATTAATTAATTAATATTTTCTTGTATTAGGTGGATCGTGGAAACGAAAAGTAACTTGTAGGGCAATCTTGGTAGTCTACATGAATTAGTGGAATTTGGGAAAAATGTTGAGGGCCGTTGCTTTTCTCCGACGAACTTTTAAGAGGCGTCTTTGATTCGGAATGGTGTTCACCAATTGGAAGTAAAAAATAAGTTTTTCCGTAAAATATACTATATTTTCCCCTTAAATCGTGTCAATTTGTTCTTCCGGTTAAATTGGCGTATAGAAGCTAAACTTCATTAATTCTTGATCAACGGAATATGGGAAAATTCTCAATAGAATGTTGGGAGTCAGCGCGAAGGTACAATCCTGAGTGTTGGACGGATTAAAATAATCCAAGTGCCTACGATATTCACTGGCGAATTAAATACCCAAGTTTCGTTGTTCAAATCAGTCACGGTGGATCGGTTTTTCGTCAAGTTTTTCGATTCAATCAGGAAATATATCTTTTAATTTCTGAAACCTTTGAAGCTGAATGGCTTCATTTGTTTCGAAATGAATTTTTTCAGCCGAAAATGTGTGTTTGAAACAAGTTGCTATGGAATTTAAATGAAAAACGGTAAAAATTAGAAATAAATAAAGAAATATATGTAACCCTGTGATGTATTAGTATGATCTCACTAAACATAAAATTAGTGTGTAATTTTTTTGTGTAGATTTACGATTTAAATGAATCATGATAACGAGATAGAGTGCAAAGTCATGGATGTGTATATGCAATGAATGAGTAAAATTTTTGGAGAGAAAAATACCGTAAAGCAGTGAAAATACGAACGCAATCATTTTGCATCGGAGAACAGATCCAGTGAATTTATGTCTCAATTTTTTTTAGTTTTTTTCAACCCGCACATTGTAAACATTTCACATCTAGAAGTAAGATAGTTATTACAGAAAATAGTGGTTAAAGAGTCTAAAAGAAATAACGACCACAGAACGAGTTAAAATGCTACTGATATTGACGAAAAATATTTAAAAAATATTAAAAATAATGTATTGTGTATTTCTTATCATTACCCATACCCATTAATGACCAATTTTTTTAAAAGATGTATGAATTAACTTCCCAAAAGGGAAGTTATTGTAATCACCCTGAAAATCGAAAGTGAAACTTTCATGATATTTCCACTTTTCTCGACGTTTCACATCCTCCTGACACAGTTTCCGAGACATGCACGTGTGTGTGTATGCATGTATGCATGTGGACAAAATTTTGTGTTCACGGTTTCTCAGGAACCAATAGACTAATTTTATGTTTTTTTTTATCGATGCGTCTCCATGGTGTTCAGGTCCGAAAGGAATGTTAAACGGAAATAACAATTCCTTCAATTGTTTTTAACAATTTCAATTGTGTATAACGTTGTATTACAAAAACCGTGGGAGATAGAAGAAAAAGTTTCCAATGAATGTTGTTCCCCACATGGAGATACAAATTTTATGTCACAAAATATCACAAAAATGTGTAGAGTAAATGTTGTTCCTTATAAAAAAATACATATTTTATGTCGTCTAACTTTTGTGTATCTTTAACCCTTTCTGCGTTAGACCGTTATAAACAGTTGAAATAATTTAGAACGAGAAAAGTGAGTGATTGGAAAAAATATATATAATCAATGTTGTTCCTCACATAAAAAAATGTATACTTAGACATTAACATGAGACTTTTTTTCTTATATCTCAAACGAGGCAGGAGATGGAGTGTTGAATTTAACAAAAGAAGGTATGGTCGTCTGAATAATAATTATTATCCCTAGCGGACCAAGTGTAAAGTTCAACTCTACAATATTTCCAAAATTTTAGAGTTGGGATAGAGTTGAGTGAGAGTTCACCTTTTTTATGAATTCTTAATACTTAATGAATAACGAAATGAGGTTTTGAGATGTCATCATCGTTTTCTCAACATTTAATGCTTTTCAAAGTTAAGAGTTGAATGTTTTTCTGAATTTTGGTATTATGCCAACTCTATCTCAACTTTATACCGGGATAGAGTTGAATGTTGGACTTTGCGGTTACTTTGCCCCAACTCTATCTGAACTTTGTTTCGGAATAGAGTCGAAAATTGAACTTTAGGGTTACTTTCCCCCAACCCTATCCGAACTTTATACCGGGATAGAGTTGAACGTTGGACTTTGCGGTTACTTTGCCCCAACTCTATCCGAACTTTGTTTCGGAATAGAGTTGGAAATTGAACTTTAGGGTAACTTTCCCCCAACTCTATCAGAACTTTATACCGGGATATAGTTGAGTGTTGGAATTTGGGGTTACCTTCCCCCAACTCTATCCGAACTTTATACCGGGATAGAGTTGAATGTTGGACTTTGCGGTTACTTTGCCCCAACTCTATCCGAACTTTGTTTCGGAATAGAGTTGAAAGTTAAGTTTTAGGGTAACTTTCCTCCAACTCTATCCGAACTTTATACCGGGATATAGTTGAGTGTTGGAATTTGGGATTACTTTCCCCCAACTCTATCCGAACTTTATACCGGGATAGAGTTGAACGTTGGACTTTGCCCCAACTCTATCCGAACTTTGTTTCGGAATAGAGTTGAAAGTTGAACTTTAGGGTAACTTTCCCGAAACTCTATCAGAACTTTATACCGGGATATAGTTGAGTGTTGGAATTTGGGGTTACTTTCCCCCAACTCTATCCGAACTTTATACCGGGATAGAGTTGAACGTGGGACTTTGCCCCAACTCTATCCGAACTTTGTTTCGGAATAGAGTTGAAAGTTGAACTTTAGGGTAACTTTCCCGAAACTCTATCAGAACTTTATACCGGGATATAGTTGAGTGTTGGAATTTGGGGTTAATTTCCCCCAACTCTATCCGAACTTTATACCGGCATAGAGTTGAATGTTGGACTTTGCGGTTACTTTGCCCCAACTCTATCCGAACTTTATACCGAGACAGAACGGAATGTTGGACTTTGGGGTTACTTTACCCCAACTCTATCCGAACTTTATACGGGGTTAAAGTTGAGAATTGATCGTTGGGTTTTTAAAAATTTTATTGAATTTGTTTAAAATTCATTTAAGAACATTGAGGATTTGATCAATTCTATCCCAACTCTACACACAGGTAGAGTTGAAAGTTGAATGTTGGGGTTACTTTGCCCGAACTCTATCCGAACGTTATACCGGGTTAGAGTTGAAAGTGGAACTTTGGGGTTACTTTACCCCAACTCTATCCGAACTTTATACCGGGAGAGAGTTGAATGTTGGACTTTGGGGTTACTTTGCCTCAACTCTATCCGAACTCTATACCCGGATAGAGTTGGGATAAGAAACCCCAAGGTTCAACTTTCAACTCTAACCGTGTTTAGAGTTGGGATAGAGTTCACCAAAACCTCAATGTTCTTGAATGAATTTTTAAAAAATTCAATAAAATGTTTAAAAACCCAACGATCAATTCTCTACTCTAACCCGGTATAAAGTTCGGATAGAGTTGAGGCAAAGTAACCCCGAAGTTCGACATTCAATTATTCGGTTCTAAAGTTCTGATAGAGTTGGGGCCAAGTAACTCCAAAGTTCAACATTGAACTCTATCCCGGTATAAAATTCGGATAGAGTTGGGGCAAAGTAACCCCAAAGTTCCACTTTCAGATCTAACCGTGTGTAGAGTTGGGATAGATTTGCCCTAAACCTCAATGTTCTTGAATAATTTTTGTTAAAAATTCAATGAAATTTTTAAAAACTCAAAGGTTAATTTTCTCTACTCTAACCCGTTATAAAGTTCCGATAGAGTTGATGTAACGTGAGCCCAAATTTCAACATTCTACTCTATCCGGTTATACAGTTCGGATAGAGTTGAGGAAAAGTAACCCCAAAGTTCAACTCTCAACTCGATACTTTTATAAAGTTCGGATAGAGTTAAAGCAACGTAACCCTAAAGTTCAACTATCAACTCTAACCCGGTATAAACTTCGGATAGAGTTGGAATGAAGTAACCCTGAAGGTCAACTTTCAACTCTAACCGTGTGTAGAGTTGAGACAGAATTGGAATTTGAGTTGACCGGAAACTCAATGTTCTTAAATAAATTTGAGAATAAATTCGATAAAATTCTGGGAAACCCAAAAATGGACTCGATACTCTAACCCAGTATGAAGTCCGGGTAGGGTTGGGTGAGAGTTGATAATAACAATTCTCAACGATAACCGCGTGTCAAGTTGGGATAGAATTGGGGCAAAGTAACTGCCAAGTTCAACTCTCAACTCTACCCCGGTATAAAGTTCGGATAGAGTTGGGGTAAAGTTACCCCAAAGTTCAACATTCAACTCTATCCCAGTATAAAGTTCGGATAGAGTTGGGGGAAAAAAACCCTAAAGTTTAACTTTCAACTCCAACCGTGATTAGAGTTGGAATAGAGTTGATCAAAACCTTAATGTTCTTAAATGAATTTAAAAAAAAATCAATACAATTTTTAAAAACCCAAAGATCAATTCTCAACTCTAACCCGGTACAAAGTTCGGATAGAATTAGGGCAAAGTAACCCCAAAGTTCAACGTTCAACTCTATCCTGTTATAAAGTTCAGATAGAGTTGGGGCCAAGTAACCCCAAAGTTCAACTTTCAACTCTAACCGTGTTTTTGTTGGGATAGAGTTGACCAAAACCTCAACGTTCTTAAATGAATTTCAAAAAAATTCAATAAACTTTTTAAAAACCTAAAGATCAATTCTCAACTCTCAACTTTAACCCGGTATAAAATTAGGATAGAGTTGGAGAGAAGAAACCCCGAAGTTTAATATCCAACTCTATCCTGCTATAAAGTTGAGATAGAGTTGAGGCCAAGTAACCCCAAAGTTCAACATTCAACTCTATCCCGGTATAAAGTTCGGATAGAGTTGGGGTAAAGTAACTGCAACGTTTGACTTTCAACTCTATCCCGGTATAAAGTTCGGATATAGTTGGGGTAAAGTAACCCCAAAGGTCAACTCTCAACTCTATTCCGGTATAAAGTTCGGATAGAGTTGGGGTAAAGTAACCCCAAAGTTCAACATTCCACTCTATGCCGGTATAAAGTTTGGATAGAGTTGGGGCAAAGTAACTCTAAAGTTCAACTTTCAATTCTAACCTGGTATAAAGATCGGATAGAGTTAAGGTAAAGTAACTCTGATGTTTAACTTCCAACTCTAACACTGTGTTGAATTGTGATAAAGTCGGGATAGAGTTGGCCGAATCCACAATGTTCTTGAATTAAATTTTTAAAAATAGAATGAAATTTTTAAAACCCCTAGGTTCCAATCTCAACTCTATCCGGGTATAAAGTTCGGATAAAGTTGGGGTAAAGTAACCCCAAAGTCCAACATGTAACTCTATCCCAGTATAAAGTTCGGATAGAGTAGGGGCAAAGTGACCCCAAAGTTCAACTTTCAACTTTAACCGTGTGTAGAGTTGGGATAGAGTTGACTAAAACCTCAATGTTGTTAAATGAATTTGAAAAAAATTTAATAACATTTTTAATAACCCAAAGATCAATTCTCAACTCTAATCCGGTATAAAGTTCGGATAGAGTTGGGGAAAAGTAACCCCAAAGTCGAAGATTCAACTGTCTCCCGGTATAAAGTTCGGATAGAGTTGGGGCAAAGTAACCCCAAAGGTCGACTCTCAACTCTATCCGGGTATAAAGATCGGATAGAGTTGCGGTAAAGTAACCCAAAGTTCAACTTTCAACTCTAACCGTGTTGATAGTTGGAATAGAGTTGACCAAAACCTCAATGTTCTTAAATAAATTTGCAAAAAACTAATAAAATTTTTATAAACCCAAAGATCAATTCTCAACTACAACTCGGTATTAAGTTCGGAAAGAGTTCGGGCAAAGTAACCCTAAAGTTTAACTTTCAACTCTAACCCGGTATAAAGTTCGGATAGAGTTGGGGCAAAGTAACCCTAAAATTTGACTTTCAACTCTATCCCGGTATAAAGTTCGGATAGAGTTGGGGGAAAGTACCCCCAAAGTCGAACATTCAACTCTATCCCGGTATAAAGTTCTGATAGAGTGGGGAAAAGTTACCCTAAAGTTCCACTTTCAACTCTATTCCGAAACAAAGTTCGGATAGAGTTGGGGCAAAGTCACCGCAAAGTCCAACATTCACCTCTATCCCGGTATAAAGTTCGGATAGAGTTGGGGGAAAGTAACCCCAAAGTCGAACATTCAACTCTATTCCGGTATAAAGTTCGGACAGAGTTGGGGGAAAGTAACCCCAAAGTCCAACATTGAACTCTATCCCGGTATAAAGTTCGGATAGAGTTGGGGGAAAGTAACCCCAAAGTCCAACTTTCGACTCTAACCCGGTATAAAGTTCGGATAGAGTTGGGTCCAAATCCTAAAGTTCAACTTTCAACTCTAACCGTGTGTAAAGTTGAGATAGAGTTGGGCAAAACCTCAATGTTATTAAATAAAATTTTCAAAAATGCAAAAGTTTCACTCTCAACTCTAATTTCGTGTAGAGTTGGGATAAAGTTAGGCATAAGAACAAAGATCAACTCTCAACTTTAATCGCGTGTAGAGTTGGGATAGAGTTCGCCATAAGTGCTTTACCGAAAAGTGCTTAATTGAAGAAAAAAAAAACAAAAATCAAATATTTAGTTTTACTCACTGTAGAATTGTTCATAAGATCCAAGTTCAACTCTCAACTTTTACATAATGCGAATTTGGGAAAGAATTGACCAACTCTCACTCAACTCTCACCGAACTCTAAAATCTTGGAAAAATGTTAGAGTTTACTCGACTTTCACCCAACTCTACAGTCGGTCCGTTAGGGATATTAACTAAACGAATGAAAACACTGTCGTCATTAAGGTTGTAATCACCATATTTCTATGGAGAATGGAGGGTCAAAGAGTCGAGATGAAATTGGGGCAGTATGTACATTGTTATTAACAAATTCAATTATTCATAACGGGCTACTGCATGAACGAATACAGTTCAGGGAAAAGTTATATAAGGAAACTTATTCGCCATGGAGAAATACACATTTTATATTGAATGACTTTTTTTGCATAATTTCCATAATTAAGGAGATATGGTCGTCTGAGCGGTCATTCAGGTAATGAGTGAAGGAAGGAAGTCGTTCGACGTATTGCGATCGTTTATTTTCATGCAAAATAGAGGGTCAAATCCTTTGGATAAAATGGGAGCAGTATATACATTGTTATTAACAATTGAATTATTCACAACGCCCTATTGTTAACAACGCAAAAAAGGGGAGAGATACAGCCCAAAGTATGAAATGGAACTTGTTTGGTGAGTGGAAATGCACTTGATAACATTGGGACCTTATGGAGAGGCAAAACTAAATTTTCAACTTTCCGAAGTAGGGAAGTTATTGTAATCACCCCAATAATGAAGTGTCTCAGAAATCTAAAACTTTCACATTTCCCGACGTTTCACATCATGCTCACAAATTTTAGATGAGGGTTTTGTGTGAAGAGTTCGTGCAAGAGTGATTCTTTGAGAAACGGTTGCCGGTAAACGGCTCGATCAATTTGGTTCTCCTTTGACACACAATTACCTCTGACTGTTGTCCAGGGCGGAAAGTAGTGTCAATGTTGAAAGACAATTCCTTCAATTATTATTAACAATTTCAATTCTTTATAACGCTGTATTTCGAGAACGGTGATGCATACGAGAAAAAGTATCAAACAAAAGTTGTTCCCCTCGTGATACTACATACCCTGGCGGACGAAGTTAAGAGTTCAACTCTTCAATATTTCCTCAGATTAAGAGTTGGATGTATTTCATTTAATAATAATTGATAGATGGGTTTTCGAGCAATGGGGTCTCTTTCAAAACTTCCGAGTAGGAAAGGATTGAGAAAAACATTTTGCAACGAATATTTTTAAACTTTTGGCAGTAGTACATGACGAGGTGAGTTTTGAGGTTAGGTTACGACCAACTCTTAACTTTGCGTAAGAGTTAAGAGTTGAACCTTCAGTTACGACCAACTCTTAACTTTTCCTAAGAGTTAAGAGTTGAGATTTCAGACGTTACGACCAACTCTTACCCAACTCTTCACTTTGCGTAGGAGTTAATAGTTGAGATTTCAGACGTTACGAGCAACTCTTACCCAACTCTTAACTTTTCCTAAGAGTTAGAAGTTGAGATTTTAGAGGTTACGAGCAACTCTTACCCAACTCTTAACTTTTCCTAAGAGTTAAGAGTTGAGATTTTAGAGGTTACAACCAACTCTTAACTTTGCGTAAGAGTTAAGAGTTGAGATTGCAGAGGTTATGACTAACTCTTAACTGTGTGTAAGAGTAAAGAGTTGAGATTTCAGACACTACGACCAGCTGTTACCCAACTCTTAACTTTTCCTAAGAGTCAAGAGCTGAGATTTCAGACGTTATGACCAACGGAGCAGTTGAAGAGTTGGGTAAGAATTGAGTAAGACTTACATATTTCCTCAATTTAAGAGTTAGGGTAGAGTTGGGTAAGAGTTGGAATTATACACCGTTTTTTCATTTAGTAATAATTAATAGATAAGTTTTCGGCCAATGAGGGTCTCTTCCAAAATTTTCGAGTGGGAAATTATTTTAAAAAAATGGTGTGTCATGAAGACACGCGATAGAAGTGAAACTGAATGATTGGATCGGCAAGGATTATTTAATTTTCTATGTTTAGAGGGAGAGGAATCATTTTGATCACGTATCAAACACTTCTTGATAGTAAATATTAATTTATTCATCATAATAATTATACTTTTTTCAAGATACAATAATATTAGTATGAATATGATGAATTAAATCTCAATCAGCTTCACCTTCATTCTCTGGTAGACTCTTCATGAACGAAATGATAGGTTTGTGGTAACTAAAATAGGTAATGAAGACTCTTGACTCCAAATTTTCGATGTAACGTGAGAAAACTGCATCGATCGTGGTACCATGGCGTGTAGTCGATTCAATTGGTGAATTGTTCATTTCCAATGACAATTTCTGTTGCAAGAACTGAATTAATGGCTTGGAATCCTCTGAAGCAAAATTAACATTAAAATCTCCACCTAGAATCATAGGTATTTTGTCCAGCTCTACTCCAACTTCTGCAGCCCCCACTGGAGTATACGGCAGCAAGTGAAGGTGAATAAACTCTATTATTTTCGCCATCTTCTGATTTGGTGAAATATAGAGTGCTATAAGCATACTCCGCTGTCCGCTTTCTGTGCGACATTCAGCTGCACACATTTCTCCAACAGATGACAACCCAATTGAAAGCGATTCTAGTTGTTTCAAGTTCAGGTCCATATTGGGTGTCATGAGGTTCGTTCCATGAGCAGTATTGCGACACCCCCTGCTCTCACATTATGTCTTTTGAACTGTACGACACAATTAAAATTGGGAACATCAATTTATTGAAATCTCCGCTATGAGCTCCTAAGCTTTGGCAATTGAGGGTTGTTATTGATAAGCCTGGTCTGCTGATGAACTCTCGGAGAATGTCAGTCAAAGTTATCAATGGATTTGTTGATAATCTTCTAAATTCTGATTGTAGCTTGTCCATTGATTGAGCTTTTTTCCGTCCATGATAAAATTTGTTCTTTCCATCCTTCGCAACGATGTACAATCCCTGTATACTTGTGACACGGGACAAGGCTACGTAAAGGAGTTGTTGTGAATGTGTCTTTTCGTATTCATAGACGATTTGATTAAACGTACCACCTTGAGACTTGTGGATAGTAATAGCACACGCTGATACCAATGGCAGATGATTTCTTTTGACGAAAATCGTTTTATTATTGTTCATATATATCGTAGAAGTTTTTCGTGCAATGGGAACTGCCGTGTGGCTGATGTTGTTTGCTTGGATGAACGCAGCAGCTTTTCTCCGGATCTTCTGCCCCGTCTTTGGTGAATCTGGAAATTCCAGCCACACACGAGTTACTGCCCCTGCCTCATCAGTTTCGATATAAACTAGTTTACCAACTGCGCCGTTTGCTAAACCATCCGAGACATCCAGATTGGTTGTTCTTATATACCATTTATCTAACACCAGTATTATCTCGTACGGCAGACCTCCAGTGTCTATTACCGTCTTTTTATGCAATTTTTGTCGTACAAATGATTGTTGCTCAGCATTATGGCAGCCGGTGAATACATCAGTAGCTATTGAGACTGTTTTATTCTCTGCAGAATTAAGAATTGTCAAATTGTATTCGTTTACAGCATTATTTGTCAAATATAGCCGAATTCCATGTGGACAAAGACGATCTGCTTCCTCTCTTGTATAAAAACGAGATTCGATTAGGTGTATCTGTTCTTGATCCAATTCTTCGCCATTTCCAATTTTAGTTAATAAAGAGGAGAAATCAGCATTCGCTTGTCTCATGACTTTATCCAATTCATAGAACTTCAAGTCACGCCAAAGTGTTGGTGCTGCTATGCGTCGTTTTGTTGCTTGATAGATGGGTGTAGCACGCACTGGAGGTAACTGACGCAAATCACCTATGAAAATGATATCCATTCCTCCAAAATTATCTTGGAAATTTCCTGTTATTTGTTTTAACCATGCGTCAATTTGAGACAGCAATTCCGCTCCTACCATACTGACCTCATCGATGAGTATAACTTGGACGTATTTGAAGAGGATTCTGTACTGTTAAGCCACTTCAATTGATAATGGTAATAGTTTGGAAAGGGATATTTTCAATGCAGTGTGGATTGTCGTACCATCAATTGCTATTGCAGCCTTTCCTGTTGATGCACATGCGATGTAAGCATTGCAAAAACCATCATTATCTGTGAAGCGGTTGTAAATTTCCATGAGGAGTCTAATGAGGGATGTCTTCCCACATCCTGCTGGCCCAGTGAAGAAAAATTGGAGTGGTGATCGGTTTGATGAGAGGAGATTAGCAATCACATGCATCAGGAGTGCTTTCTGCCTCTCATTGGCCATTCTCATTAGTTCATAAAATTGTTCATTAGACATTAAATTATCCCTCTTCTTTGCGATAGCACCCAGTTTGTTAAGTGTTGCTTCAGGAAAAAGGCGACCTACGTTGTCTCCTTCAGCATCATCATCTTGATTTAATTCATCTTCACGACACAACTCTCGGCATATCTCGATGGTTTTCTGGATATCTAAATGTATGAATTTAGTTTCTGCAAGAATTTCCTTTTCTTCGTCTCGGAATGGAATATACAAAGTCACCATTTCCCGTTTGTATTCATTGAAATCATCAGAGATGTCGTATTTTCTGTACCGAATAATCCGAGGTTCTTTCGTTCGTAAAATAGATGGCACATGTTACAGCATCTTCATTGATGAGTGTGCTCTTTTCAATATAATGGAGTTCCTGAACATCTTGTTCTGTAATTTCTGCTCCATTATTCTTCAATTTATATAATAATTGTAATAATGAGGGCCAACCAACTTCATTAGCACTCATAGTTAGGAATAACGTGGGTTTTCCGAGTTGTCTGATCATTGTGAATAAGTCTCTCTTTCTTTCAGCCCAATACCAAGTCGAGTTAGGGATACAACGTAGAAAAGCCAAGTTGCTTTCTATACAATGATTTATATACTCCTCTGATTGAATTTGTTCACGTGTAATTTTTGTGTCTTTACCTACGTGTTTAAAAGCAATGGATAGACTGTCACGAACTCTAAACCTCATAATTTTCATTGCCATATAGAGTAAATGATGAGGTGTAACCCCACGTCGATCAGATCTCCTTAGCTCACTGGTAGCCATCATGAATGGAGTCACATTGAGATCTTCACTAAAGCGCCGGAATTGTCCGGGATAGATAGTAGGGAAAGATAACTCTTCTGCATGCTCATCAAATAATAGACTGTGAGGGACATTCATTTCTCCAGGAGAAATCCTCAAATATTTATCGTCATTCTAGAGTAATGTGTGTTGCTGAGGCGAACAGGCTCTCCTCCATGGGGATGTCTTCACTCAGTTCATCTATAGGTATCTGATGAACGACACAATCCTCATTAAAGAAAAATTCATCAACTTTGATGTCGTACAGTTGATACAATGGACTCGGTACTAAGCATCTTAGCCATATTTTAATATTTCTCTTGTTTATTAAACCTGTCAAGTAGCTTGATCGATTAATTTTTTTTCTCTTGATATGAACGTAAACACAGTGATCGTCGTCAATGTTCCTGGGCAAGTGATTGACCATTGTATTGACATCCACTGGAACATTGATCACCTGCCCCAAAATTCCAAATTGTCCATGCACATGACGCAATCTGCGAATTTGCATAAATGGAATTCTAGGAGAAATGAGTCTCGCGGACACTAAATCTAACTTCGGAAGATGTGCAGGGATCGGGGGATATACAAAGCCATTCAATTTCGACAATGTTGGAATTTTCTCTCCTCAAAGCCTGGCGACAGCTGGTGCATGCCAGCTCATTATTACTTCTGAATTCTGGAAATTTTTGTTGAATACGAATTTCATTTTCAACGGATAGAGTCTTCAAGTCATTTTTAAACCATAATCTATCACATACACAACACGTAAAACCGAATGGATTATTTATAAAATCACGGTGAAAGTTCTTATGCGCAGTTTTAAACTCATTAAAGTCTGAATATTGTAATCGATCACCACTATGTACATCACAATCAGGAGGAGGATGAGTCGAAGTCGTTGCTAATAGTTCATTCTCTGGATTATTTACACTATCGTCCACACTGTCACGTAAGAGGTTAGCACGTGTTTGCCTCCGTTCCCTGCTATCTCGTTCAATTTCAGTTCTACTTTTTTTCCGTTTTCTATTCTGATCAATTCCTTCACTCGCCCGTTTTTTCTCCCGCCACGTTTTTGTCCTTTCTGCACCCGACTTCGGCATATTTGCACAAAACTCTCGATTTAAGTAATGAAGACACGCACAAAAACAAAATACGTTGCTTATGATCACTGTGTTAGAAACCAACAGCTGTTTTCCGCGATCGCGACCGCCGCCTGAACGCAGAGAATGACATGAAAGACAGAAAGTCTTCCGTCCCATTCTCGCACGATACACGAAGGCCTCTCACTCTCGCCCGATAGGCGAGACGTAAGGTAGTCCGTCTCACTCTCGCTCGATTCCCGGAGGCCTCTCACTCTTACTTACTACGTTAGAGCGAGCGTCACCAAAAAGGTTGCCGATCGAGATTTCAAAACCCTCCCATAAGAAGTTTCACTTCAAAAATCTGAGTGGATCGCCGTCCAGTACCCCCTTCCGAAAATAAAATATTTAAAAAACAGCTACCGTGAGCGAGACGGAATTAATGAAAAAATGTACAGAGTTGTCACAGGAGGGAAGAAAATTCTAAGCGACAAAAAAATCTACTATTCCATGGATAATAATTCCATCCACATTCCATGAAAGAATTCACGAATAATTCCGCGTTAATTGTAAGGGTCACTTGAGATTCAATTCTGAAGGTAAAGGAAGTTCCCCAGACCTCGTTGTTTCATGAAGAAAGATTTGAAAAATTTCACAATGATTCGAATTCATCGAATTCTTGGGATTTCTTGAAATTTACAGGCAGTTTCTTCCCGTTCTTTCAGATATATAATGGCAACGAATCAATTATTGTTTATCGCCAATGTCTGATGATATGAGTTTGAAAAACTGTCTTGAAATTTTCAGAGTTGTATCCCGTCATGCATAAAATCATAGGCTTAAAATTTCAGGACTTTAAATGGAAATCTTTGAATGCTTGCAGCGAAATGTTGATTATATCTTCATGAAGATGGTGCTAAGACAGGATATTAACTCGTAACTTTTTGAATTCTTCGAAGATTTTGAATAGAATTTTCTTTTCTTTAAGTAGGTAGAACCATGCAGGCAGATCTTCCCGAGGCTCTGTCCTTCCTGAACTGCTACTTCGCCCTTGTTGACGGCCTGGTCTCGAATCTAGACAATCATCTGGCTGAAGATGTGGTACTGGACTGGTTTGGGCAGACAATTAGAGGACGTAAAAATGTGGCCGCATTTATGAAGTTTCAGAAGATTAAATCAAGACACGTATTTAATGAAATTACCCAAAGACGTGCATTGGATATCATGAAAACGCATCATCCAGGTAATTGTTTATCCATATGCAGCTTAAGCTAATTTGATCTATTATATTAATTGATTGAACAAGTGTAAAAGTATGTGGAAATACCAAGTGGAGGAGGAACCACACAGAGATTGGCTGATCCAGAAGCTCAGACTACGACGGTCCTAGAAATAGTAGTAGGTAGCGCGCGGCAGATATCAAAAGGTGGTACCATAATCGTCTCATCCGTCAAATCATTCACCAAAATGTATTCACCAAAATATGTACTGAAACACCGCCTTGTAAGTGGCGTGGTAGCACAGAGCTGAAGTGGTGTCCCATTATTTGACTAAATTAAATAATCCGGAAAAAAAGAACGGTGTCTGGACTTGAACCAGGCCCTCTAGTTATAAACTTCGTTATTCACTACAGTAAGATAAAGTTTCGATTCTGATGTTCTGGTCACAATTCTAATGAGAATACCATTTTCAATAGGAGAAAGATAAAAAAAAAATTTAATTACACATGTGTTTCCAACTTTGGCCGTAAATTCTCTTGAATCTCGAAAGGTTCGTTTGCAATATCAAGTACTGAACAATTGAAAAGTCTGAATTCCAAATCCTCCAGAACAGTGAAGAATTATTGATGATTTTAGATACATCACATGGAAGGGCGACATTCACCTTCAACTTTGAAGTAGCAAAAGGATAATAAAAATCCAAAAATTGAACTAGTGGTATAGCATTTGTTGTCCCATTCAGGTACAAACAAAAGTTTCCGATTTGGTATTTCAGACAGCGGAATAAATTTATTCTTCTGCAATATACCCCGGTCATTAGTCTGACTCCTATGATATCATAATGAAAAGTCTCCTTTGAGAACTCTGACCGACTCATTCATGAAGCAGATTAACATGATTATTTGGGTAGATGCATGGTGAGCATGAGGATGAGACTTATGGGCGTTATCCGAGTGGGAGTGAGATACCTATATAGATGCGGCCGCAATAATGCGATACTTCAATATTTTATCCAGTGGAACAGTATACACAATTGCAATTATTAAGTATATTGCATATACTGCACGAATGTCGGTCCATGATGTGGACTGTCTCCAGGAAAAAATAATTTAATTTGGTTTGAACGATTTTCAATTAACGAATTGGACAACACAACGAAACCAATATTATATTTGAACTGGATTGACTGACGACAATCTCATAATGATGGACTGCAAAATTCCAAGTTGTCATCGCTTTTGTTATGATTTTCCTGACGAAATATTCACATCATAAAACACCAAACGAAGTAGTATGTAAAAAATTTCACTTCATTTGAATCCGTAGATAGTCCGTGTTGAGTACCCGTGTAAAACCGAGACTTTGGCGGAACACGATGAAAAAATTAAGTAATTCCATTGTATTACTGAATATGTTAATGAGTAAATTGCCGCTTTTCCCACCACTTTTACGATAGAATTGTGCTCAAATTAGATCATAATTTATTGTTCAGACCTTTTTGATATTTGCTTGTTGATTAGCAATAATCTGTTACTTGAGATTTCTGCTTTTTGAAGTGAAACTTCTGAAGTGAAACTTCTTATGGGAGGGTTTTGAAATCTCGATCGGCAACCTTTTTGGTGCCGCTCGCTCTAACGTAGTAAGTAAGAGTGAGAGACCTCCGGGAATCGAGCGAGAGTGATACGGACTACCTTAGGTCTCGTCTATCGGGCGAGTGTGAGTGGCCTTCGTGTATCGTGCGAGAATGAGACGGAAGACTTTCTGTCTTTCATGTCATTCTCTGCGTTCAGGCGGCGTCGCGAGCGCGGAAAACAGCTGTTGGTTTCTAACACAGTGATCATAAGCAACGTATTTTGTTTTTGTGCGTGTCTTCATTACTTAAATCGAGAGTTTTGTGCAAATATGCCGAAGTCGGGTGCAGAAAGGACAAAAACGTGGCGGGAGAAAAAACGGGCGAGTGAAGGAATTGATCAGAATAGAAAACGGAAAAAAGTAGAACTGAAATTGAACGAGATAGCAGGGAACGGAGGCAAACACGTGCTAACCTCTTACGTGACAGTGTGGACGATAGTGTAAATAATCCAGAGAATGAACTATTAGCAACGACTTCGACTCATCCTCCTCCTGATTGTGATGTACATACTGGTGATCGATTACAATTTTCAGACTTTAATGAGTTTAAAACTGCACATAAGAACTGTCACCGTGATTTTATAAATAATCCATTCGGTTTTACGTGTTGTGTATGTGATAGATTATGGTTTAAAAATGACTTGAAGACTCTATCCGTTGAAAATGAAATTCGTATTCAACAAAAATTTCCAGAATTCAGAAGTAATAATGAGCTGGCATGCACCAGCTGTCGCCAGGCTTTCAGGAGAGACAAAATTCCAACATTGTCGAAATTGAATGGCTTTGTATATCCCCCGATCCCTGCACATCTTCCGAAGTTCGATTTAGTGTCCGAAAGACTCATTTCTCCTAGAATTCCATTTATGCAAATTCGCAGATTGCGTCATGTGCATGGACAATTTGGAATTTTGGGGCAGGTGATCAATGTTCCAGTGGATGTCAATACAATGGTCACTCACTTGCCCAGGAACATTGACGACGATCACTGTGTTTACGGTCATATCAAGAGAAAAAAAATTCATCGATCAAGCTACTTGACAGGTTTAATAAACAAGAGAAATATTAAAATATGGCTAAGATGCTTAGTACCGAGTCCATTGTATCAACTGTACGACATCAAAGTTGATGAATCTTTCTTTAATGAGGATTGTGTCGTTCATCAGATACCTATAGATGAACTGAGTGAAGACATCCCCATGGAGGAGAGCCTGTTCGCTCAGCAACACACATTACTCTGGAATGACGATAAATATTTGAGGATTGCTCCTGGAGAAATGAATGTCCCTCACAGTCTATTATTTGATGAGCATGCAGAAGAGTTATCTTTCCCTACTATCTATCTCGGACAATTCCGGCGCTTTAGTGAAGATCTCAATGTGACTCCATTCATGATGGCTACCAGTGAGCTAAGGAGATCTGATCGACGTGGGGTTACACCTCATCATTTACTCTATATGGCAATGAAAATTATGAGGTTTAGAGTCCGTGACAGTCTATCCATTGCTTTTAAACACGTAGGTAAAGACACAAAAATTACACGTGAACAAATTCAATCAGAGGAGTATATAAATCATTGTATAGAAAGCAACTTGGCTTTTCTACGTTGTATCCCTAACTCGACTTGGTATTGGGCTGAAAGAAAGAGAGACTTATTCGCAATGATCAGACAACTCGGAAAACCCACGTTATTCCTAACTATGAGTGCTAATGAAGTTGGTTGGCCCTCATTATTACAATTATTATATAAATTGAAGAATAATGGAGCAGAAATTACAGAACAAGATGTTCAGGAACTCCATTATATTGAAAAGAGCACACTCATCAATGAAGATGCTGTAACATGTGCCATCTATTTTAATAAGCTCATCAATGTTATAATGAACATACTTCAGTCCAAAAAGTCTTCTCCCTTCGGGAAATATCGTGTTGTCCATTATTTTAAAAGAATTGAATTCCAGCATCGTGGGAGCCCCCATGCACACATTCTGCTATGGCTTGAGAATGCTCCAGCGGATCCACTAGGTGCTGACCGACTAAAAGCTATTGAACTAGTTGATACATTGATATCAGTGGCCACTTCAGAATCGTCGGGGAACATCAAACTACAGACACATAAGCACACGTTCACATGTTACAAAAAAATAGCTGCGAACGCTCATCAAAAATGCAGATTTGAAGCTCCATTCATGCCATGCAGATACACAACTATACTGACACCAATGCAGAAAGAAGAACCAGGATTCCACACGTATAAACAACATTACAACACGATAAGAACAAACTTAGAGAACAATGACTATGCTGATATTGATAGTTTCTATCAGGGAAATGGAATACTATCAGATGATTACTACATGAATGTGCTTCGAGCTGGCATCAATCGTCCCAGAGTATTTCTTAAACGTCAACCCATGGAAAAGTGGCATAATCCATTCAACCCATTCATTTTCAATATTTTGAAATCAAACATGGATGTGCAATTTATCACCGAAGAATACTCATGTGCTGCATACGTAGTGGAATACGTCAATAAAACGAACCGTGGAATTAGCAATCTCCAACGTAACATCACTGAAATAATGGATGAACATCCAGAGTTCGATATTGTCGAAATTACTAGGAAAATGAGCGTTGACATGCTAAATACTGTCGAAATTACCAGTCAGGAAGCTGCATGGTACCTTCTGCGTGAACCGATGTCAAAGTCTTCTTCAGTTGTTACCTATATTTCAACAATATGGCCGATCGAAAGACAAAGAATTCGAAAAACTCAGAAAGAACTCAATGAAATGGATGCTGATGATGATGCAACAAACATATGGAAAGAAAATTGGTTTGACAAGTACGAAAAGAGACCTGAAGAGCTAGAAGATGTCAATTTGGCCCAGTTTGTTGCTCATTACACACTGAATAATCAGGGGAATTGGACACGAAGGAAAGAACCTCGGATTATTCGGTACAGAAACTACGACATGGCTGATGATTTCAATGAATACAAACGGGAAATGGTGACTTTGTATATTCCATTCCGAGACGAAGAAAATGAGATTTACGACGACAACGAAATATTGATTTTGGAGCGACATAAAGAATTCTCATCGAATTTAGATATCCAGAAAACCATCGAGATATGCCGAGAGTTGTGTCGTGAAGATGAATTAAATCAAGATGATGATGCTGAAGGAGACAACGTAGGTCGCCTTTTTCCTGAAGCAAACCCTTTTCAAATTGTATAACGCTGACCACATAATGAACGACGATCTGCGGTTAGCAACACTTAACAAAGTGGGTGCTATCGCAAAGAAGACGGATATTTAATGTCTAATGAACAATTTTATGAACTAATGAGAATGGCCAATCAGAGGCAGAAAGCACTCCTGATGCATGTGATTGCTAATCTCCTCTCATCAAACCGATCACCACTCCAAGTTTTCTTCACTGGGCCAGCAGGATGTGGGAAGACATTCCTCATTAGACTCCTCATGGAAATTTACAACCGCTTCACAGATAATGATGGTTTTTGAAATGCTTACATCGCATGTGCATCAACGGGAAAGGCTGCAATAGCAATTGATGGTACGACAATCCACACTGCATTGAAAATATCCCTTTCCAAACTATTACCATTATCAATTGAAGTGGCTTAACAGTACAGAATGCTCTTCAAATACGTCCAAGTTATACTCATCGATGAGGTCAGTATGGTAGGAGCGGAATTGCTGTCTCAAATTGACGCACGGTTAAAACAAATAACAGGAAATTTCCAAGATAATTTTGGAGGAATGGATATCATTTTCATAGGTGATTTGCGTCAGTTACCTCCAGTGCGTGCTACACCCATCTATCAAGCAACAAAACGACGCATAGCAGCACCAACACTTTGGCGTGACTTGAAGTTCTATGAATTGGATAAAGTCATGAGACAAGCGAATGCTGATTTCTCCTCTTTATTAACTAAAATTGGAAATGGCGAAGAATTGGATCAGGAACAGATACACCTAATCGAATCTCGTTTTCATACAAGAGAGGAAGCAGATCGTCTTTGTCCACATGGAATTCGGCTATATTTGACAAATAATGCTGTAAACGAATACAATTTGACAATTCTTAATTCTGCAGGGAATAAAACAGTCTCAGTAGCTACTGATGTATTCACCGGCTGCCATAATGCTGAGCAACAATCATTTGTACGACAAAAATTGCATAAAAAAACGGTAATAGACACTGGAGGTCTGTCCTACGAGATAATACTGGTGTTAGATAAATGGTATATAATAACAACCAATCTGGATGTCTCGGATGGTTTAGCAAACGGCGCAGTTGGTAAACTAGTTCATATCGAAACTGATGAGGCAGGGGCAGTAACTCGTGTGTGGCTGGAATTTCCAGATTCACCAAAGACGGGGCAGAAGATCCGGAGATAAGCTGCTGCGTTCATCCAAGCAAACAACATCAGCCACACGGCAGTTCCCATTGCACGAATAACTTCTACGATATATATGAACAATAATAAAACGATTTTCGTCAAAAGAAATCATCTGCCATTGGTATCAGCGTGTGCTATTACTATCCACAAGTCTCAAGGTGGTACGTTTAATCAAATCGTCTATGAATACGAAAAGACACATTCACAACAACTCCTTTACGTAGCCGTGTCCAGTGTCACAAGTATACAGGGATTGTACATCGTTGCGAAGGATGGAAAAAACAAATTTTATCATGGACGGAAAAAGCTCAATCAATGGACAAGCTACAATCAGAATTTAGAAGATTATCAACAAATCCATTGATAACTTTGACTGACATTCTCCGAGAGTTCATCAGCAGACCAGGCTTATCAATAACAACCCTCAATTGCCAAAGCTTAGGAGCTCATAGCGGAGATTTCAATGATCCGGTGATTCTACGGTCTAATATATTGATACTTTCAGAGACGTGGAAGGAAAACGATCAAGAAATTGATGTTCCCAATTTTAATTGTGTCGTACAGTTCAAAAGACATAATGTGAGAGCAGGGGTGTCGCAATACTTTGCAATACTGCTCATGGAACGAACATCATGACACCCAATATGGACCTGAACTTGAAACAACTAGAATCGCTTTCAATTGGGTTGTCATCGGTTGGAGAAATGTATGCAGCTGAATGTCGCACAGAAAGCGGACAGCGGATTATGCTTATAGCACTCTATATTTCACCAAATCAGAAGATGGCGAAAATAATAGAGTTTATTCACCTTCACTTGCTGCCGTATACTCCAGTGGGGGCTGCAGAAGTTGGAGTAGAGCTGGATAAAATACCTATGATTCTAGGTGGAGATTTTAATGTTAATTTTGCTTCAGAGGATTCCAAGCCATTAATTCAGTTCTTGCAACAGAAATTGTCATTGGAAATGAACAATTCACCAATTGAATCGACTACACGCCATGGTACCACGATCGATGCAGTTTTCTCACGTTACATCGAAAATTTGGAGTCAAGAGTCTTCATTACCTATTTTAGTTACCACAAACCTATCATTTCGTTCATGAAGAGTCTACCAGAGAATGAAGGTGAAGCTGATTGAGATTTAATTCATCATATTCATACTAATATTATTGTATCTTGAAAAAAGTATAATTATTATGATGAATAAATTAATATTTACTATCAAGAAGTGTTTGACACGTGATTAAAATGATTCCTCTCCCTCTAAACATAGAAAATTAAATAATCCTTGCCGATCCAATCATTCAGTTTCACTTCTCTCGCGTGTTTTCATGACACACCATTTTTTTATTATCGACGACGACGGTGAATCGTTTATAATTTATCTAACTACTTCAAGAATTTTCATCCGTATTTGTTTTATAGTGTTTCGAGGATTACATGGCATTGTTGTTTCACTCCCCTTTTTACAAAACCATGCGTAAAATAGTCAATTGTTGTAACTTCTTAAAAGCAATTCTTTATATTTTTATTAAAACGAATTATGAATTTTTTTTTTTGTTCATTCTGAAAGGGAGGAAGAAGTGTTTGGGAAACCAAGGTTACGAGAAAAAGAGGTCGGGAATTAGATAAAGAACAGTCCTGGAATTTCGGGGATGCTGACTTTCTGCGATTCTGCTATTCAGCTGTGTTTCTGAAAGCAATTCCTCCAAATTTGGTTTCAAAGAATAAATTCATGGTAAGATACTGACACGGTTTATGGAGAGGTTGAAGATGCCTTCAGTAGTCGTGTTGAAGAAGTAGTTGTACGGCGCAATAGTTGTGAGTTTATCCACAACAGTGTGTATTCTTTGCAATTCAATAATCATCTCTTCAATCGCTGTGTTTGAGCAATATTGAGCGTTTTTATCCCATCAAATATTTGTTTAGCTGTAATAATACGGTTTTAGTCGTATTTAAATGTTTTCTTCATATGGATTGGCTGCAGGATATCCGTGGTATAAGACGGTGGTATGTCAAGTGTTGTTCATTGAGATTCTACAGTTGGCAATATCCACACTATTATATCCGTCTTTCCTTATCTTCTCGAACTGCCAAACTGACAGCACGTTGACACCGTGTTTTGATAATTCTCCCTCAATCTCGTTCTCAGTAAACACTGGTGGAAAGGTATTCGAGGATAAAATTCTTTGGTCACTCACTTTTCAGACCTGTAGAATTTGTAGTTTTATCTTCGCAGGATACTGCCGATTTTATTGTAGTTCTTCCCTGCACGCATGTGGCTAAGACACGGATGAATTGATCGTGCCGCTACCTCTACCGTGGGGTAAATATGGACTGATATGTGTTCTGTGGCCGGTGAAACCCCGAGAACTGATTTTTTAGTTTAGTCAGAGACAATGGAGAACTCCACCCGTTTCCCAGAAATCATTTTATAAACAATTCAGTTGTTATAAACGAACTAGTTATCACATTTAGCATTGATGAGTCAGGGTTGGGTAAATCGGCCAGTTCTAGGGTTTTTTACTTTATACGTAAAATACATGTAAATTACGTAAAAAATGTATAAAATGTAACATACAGTAAATTGCATTTGCCGAATTGTTAAATCATATATTTTACGTAAATTACGTGTATAAAACGTAAACATTTTGATAAAGGTTGTAGAAATGGCCGGACTATGGGGCGGAATAGTATGTGGGCCCGATGTTCCAATCGACCGCGTTGATTGGAGTTGGAACCTATGGTTCTCTCACTTCCATTTAGCGGAATGTGTGTTCCTTTTAGTACAGTTCGTTTTTCACCCAAAAAAACCAAATTACTTATGCACTTGCGACATTGTGTAAATGTATATTCGTTAATGATCCACATTTTTTACATTATAAAACGAATTATTTAATAGTGTAGAACTTCACCCGAAACCTGAGTTCCTGCGAGACAAATCACGAAGTAAGTTAGCAATGGATAATATTTGCATACATTAGTATATTACATACCTAGACAAAAGCGTACCTTCTGACAAGTGTGACTTCCGAATGTCGTTAATTTTACGTTATCCGAATTAAAAAATGCATTCTAACCGAACGAATTGAGGTTAGAATGGCCGGTTCATTGGTCCTAGTTATATAAATGAACTTTTTTTCTCAGTTGTATGACTACTTTCATTGAGAGCCTAACTAGATGAATATTTTCCCTTACAGCTGAGGCACTCAACTCTGAACTTAAAAAAAACGACGTATGTAAATGGGAAACCCTTCACCAACTCAGAATCCATTTGACGACGAGATTGATTTAGCCTGTTACGTTCCAGAAGGGGTTACCAATTTAAGAGTTCGTAAAGATGATGTAAACTTGGGTAACCTTCTTAGTTGCGTAATTCCTGGTGTAGATGGAGCTCAGGTTTAGGGTAGGTTCATATCCAATCAACTACTAAACGCAGGTGATCAATCAGAACGCACTATCGAAAGATTTGAGTTAAAGATTTATTCAAGACAGAACACTTAACTGTTCTATTGTTCACAAAGGTTCACTATTGACAATGTTCTAGTTCCTCTTCTCTGTATTCTTCTGTTGAAATCTTATGTTTAAATTTATATGGTAAATTGTCTAGGGTAATTGCACTTCAGTTGACCGTAATTATTGCGATGGTAGTTCACTTGTCGTAACTTCAAGATTTAGGTTGTTTGTTTGTTAATGTTTGTGAATGATTGTTATTTATCATTTAACCGTTAATGAGTTTGTCACAACGTTTGGTATTTATGTTTAATGTTTTTTATTAACGAATTTTAGTTGGTCCCGAACACTTTGATTTAGGGAGTGTGTGAATGGATTTTGGTAGAATTTGTTATTCGGTTCAAGAGTGTTTTTTGGGATTTGAAAGTTAGTAATTTATGAGTTTACTTTGACTTTCGAATTAGAAGTAAGTTGTTTGGTGATGCGTTTGAGGATCAACGGTGATAATTAGGAAGTTTGCGTGGGGATAACAATTCGTGTATGTGATTGGTCGTTGGGAAAAGTAGGATTGAGAAACGACTTGATTGGTCATTGAATTGTGGAGAAGGAGTAAGAGGGCTAATCTGGGTTTCTGATTGGTGGAAATTGTCTGAGTAGTTGCACGTGCTGCTGATTTAGGGTTTTCAGGAGAAATTGATGTCAGCACTTACTAGATGTTTATGATGTGGGAAATCATCGTGTTCGGGGTTTGGTTTCAAACACTTGACTCCTGAGACAACGGAAATTTGCTTTTTCGTACGAGCTTTTATTTTATTCTTTTCTTGGCGGAAATCTCCAAGAAAGGAATATTAAGTTTCACATATCGAGTGTCTTTTCTATTATGTGAATGCTAAGAGCTCTGGTAAATTGTAATTATTTTATCTTACTTTCTTTTTTGAAAAGAAATATATAGTATTTTACTCGTTGTTTTGTAAATTATCGATTTATATATATGTGAAAAAGAAAGGATAGAGTAATTGAATTATAAGATAGGATTCGGCAGTCGGTAACATAGAAATAAAGTTAATTTAATTCATAGGTTAACGAGTGAATCTAGTGAGTATGTAACAAGCCTTAGCAAATTTTTTTTTGGGTCCAATATCTCCTTCAGTACCATCGAGTCGCAACATTTTAAAGACTTTGTGGGCTTATTAGTTCCGAATTACACGCCCCCGACCAGGAAAAAGCTCCCAAGAAAATTACTCGACATAGTACATAAAAATCTAGTCGAGGAGCCGGTATCACTGTGTGGTTCTCCGGGAGTTTTGCTCATCGATGGTTGGAAAAAATTCAGCAGCCAATACTAAAAATGTCGTCTGTACTATACACACAGCGGATTCAAGGAGCATATTTTTGAAGTCATGGGACTTAACGGACATCAGAGAAATGGGCGAGGAATTGAAGAGAATTGTTGATGAGGGTAAGAGCCTCGCATATGATAAGTTCAATATCAGTATCTATGCTGTCGTATCGGATAATGTGTCGGCTATGGTCCTGATGGGCAAGAAAGTCTACCTTTGGTATACCACCTGCAGGAGCCATAGTGCTAATTTACTGGCCAAAGGTTTTGTCCTTGAGGAATTCACCAAAAAAGTGAATCGAGTCCTTAAAATGAGATTACGTGAGATTAAAAATTCGGGAGCAGAACATGGATTAAAGAAGCTAGGGGGATACATGATTATCTTGGCGTGCGGGACTAGGTGGTGCAGTTATCGTAATGCATTCAGGTGTTTATTAAAAAACTTCCACCTGATAAACACACGCATCGACGAACACACAATCGAATTGAGCAAGGAGAGTAAAATTTTGATAAGCAATTCCTCATTCGAGACAGAACTGCAAGACTATATTTTGCTTCTTGACCCTATATGCAAATTAGTAAATTCTTGCCAGAACTCGACTTGCAGTCTAGCCGAAGCTTGTGAGCAATGGTTAAAATTGGTTATACCAACAATTAACGATAAGTTGCAAAAATTGTTGAAGAGTAGATTAAAGAAAGTCCTGACACCGATTATATTGGCTGCCAATTTCTTACATCCTCTATACCGGGGTAACCAATTTATTAATGATCAAAAGAAGATGGAAATGGTCGATGATTTTATCAAACAGGAATTAAAATTGGATGAAATGACCGAAGATTCAGGATTAATGGGCTATAAAAAGAATACTGGTATTTTCCATACATTACAGAACAGGAATTATCATACACCTCAAACATTTTGGACAGCAGCTGCGCCTTTTCATCCGGACCTATCAAATCTTGCCAAGAAATTATCAAGAATTCCTGCAGCTTCAGCGCAAATTGAGAGATTATTCTCTTCATGGGCTTTTGTTCACTCAGACTTACGAAATCACCTTACAGTCGATCGTTCAATGAAATTGGTGGATATTTACTATTCTCTAAAATGAAAGAACGCTATGATAAGGATGATGATTTGATTGATGTCTAATGATTTCAGCATATATATATTATTACTGAAAAATATATGATTCTGACGATTAACAATACTTTATTTACCACATCATACAAAGAATCACATGTTTATTAATTATTAATTCAGTTTAACAATCACAAAATGCGCTGGAGATATAGTTGGAGGGTATAGAGCATTATACTTATATTATGGATTTTTTTATACTCAGCTTTATAAACGCTGTTGATATATATCTCTCTTCTAACAAACACCCAAGTACAAACATCAACATGGATAAATCATCTTCAATGAACGATTAAATGGTTAAAATATAAAATGTTTCGTTTTCGAATCGTTAGCAACTTGATGAGTATGAGAAAAAGCTAAAGCCGCGGGCAATCTGAGGAGTTTGAGAGCCAGTGAAGATAATACTGGATGAACAACTGACACAGCTCGCCAAAAAAGTTCTCCATCGGTGTATTTCGCCAGGCGAGGGCACGCAAAAAGGTCCAGGGAATCTTTATATTTTGAAAAACTTTCCATTCCCATCAGCTCCAGCTGTTCAATCAAAAATACCATCACATTTTGCATACGCGTTGGATCATTTGCTAAGCGTTTTCTTTTGTAAACTGGGTGCAGAACATTCGCTGTTGACATGACAGGACTCAATAATTTAGTGATGTACGTCTTAATTAAATCGTGGCCAGTTTGCATTATTGACTCCAGTTTTAACCAATCTTCTGTTATATCAGCTATAGTTATTTCATCTTGTCCCCATTTTTCCAATAATGTCAAAGTTTCTTTCACCTCCTCTTCAAAGCTGTCATCAATTAAAATCTTAATAACCTCTTTGTTCAATTTCAGTTTATGATTACCCATTAGCTGTGTCATAGCTCGTAGATTTTTTACGCAAGTAGAGATCAAATCGCACATTGAACTGCCATTCTCTTCAATTTTTATGAAGACTCCTCCTTGTTCAATCATCTCATTCTCTACGCCAAGCTCTGAAAACGCCTTCAGTAAATAACAATAATTAGTAGTATTGATTAATCAGTCTACTCTTACTGATGAGCTTGCATAGAATATTCCATAAATTTTACCTCAGGAAAATTGAATTCTAAGTTCGAACGGAAATGACACCGAAAGGTAGCACAGAGGGGCAGAGAGGTATTATGAGGGGGCAGAAGAGCTTGTCAGTTTCAGGTTATCACATTCCAACCAACCACCTTATATGCGCCTACAATAAGCAACAAAATGTTCACTCATCCCCTGGAAATGTATGATTCCAACCAATCTGGAACAACGAAAACTATTAGTAAATGTTTAATTCTGTAATAACGGTATTGATAATTATAATAATTAGAGCCAACAATTAATTATTATTCATTTGATTCTTACCTGTACATTTTTCCCAAATTTAAATGCACCGGAAAATCTTCGAGTTTACATTCAATTCTCTTGTTCTTCTCAATATCCCTGACGTCTAGTTCAAGGAAGACAGTATCTTTGCACTCAAGTCTCATCTGTATTTTCCCACCACATTAAAATTTGTTACAATCCTTTGTATATGAAAGGGTCTAGCCGGCTAAATATGGTAAATCTGCCCCCGGCGAATTTCAAGGTGCCAATTTTTTGACATGTTTGTCACCACAGAAAAAAATTGCCACCAAATTTCAGATCATTATCTGCACCCCCTATTTTTTTACGAGTGAAAAACTGTTTTTTTTTTCGAGATTTTTGCCATTTGTATTGAAGAAATCTCTGCAAAATCTGAAAAAATTCTCAAAAATAACAAATGCTTCAAAATTTGTAAAAATATTTTTCCCAATTTTTTTTCAATGAAAATTCAATTTTTACTCACCAATTCTTTGTTTCAATAAATTATATTTATATCTATCAATTTCTCCACCACTTCGAAAAGAATTTATAAATTACTACTCTAAATTATCGACAAACAACGGTGAAAAAGCTCGAAAAATCCAGCGGGGTCGTATTGAAACAAAATAAAAACCAAAAATTTCGTCGTATTTCCTAATCAATTGGGAGATAGACCGTTGTTTGCTGTGAATGATTGCTTTGTTAAATAATGTGAAAAGTGAACCATTTTCGAGTTCTTTACTATAGACTTCATTTTTTAAACTATTTAAAAACGTGAAGTGGATGAAATCTTATATATCTACTCTTGTGTATTTAAAAAGGCAGACTTGGATGATAGTCGATTCAAATTAAGGTATTTCGGGCGTGATATGAGGGTAATAAAGTACAGCAGCCAGTTTTTTGACATTTTTATACATTCTGTAAATTATTCTAAAGTCGTGTGCAAATTTTCAGAGTCCTGGGGAGCATAGCTTTTTTTTATTCATTTTTGCAAAATACGTCATTTAACCCGTGTTCTTATGGGAATTGAGGAAAAGGGGGATAAAACCAAAAAATCCAGCAGCCAAAGTGACGAAATTTTTTTCCCACATTCAATGATTGGAAATCATTTTTTGCCTATAAACCATATAGCTCCAGAGCTTGGTTTATGAACAATTATTAAAAAACTAAAAAAAAATAGGATTTCGGCGCGCGCCGCCCGAATTCACGGCAACGTTGCAGCTACGGCTATCGCGGTTGATTCAAATGGCTCTGGAGGTAAACAGATCCATGAACCTAATACAATCACAAATAAAAGACCATTATTACATATATTTAAATATAAAAACCAACTTTAGATTTATTTATTCATTGAGTACCAAATTCACCTAGTAATCCAGAAATTATATGAGTCGAAGGTTCGAATTTTTTCCTCTAGTATGCTGACATTATTGAATCGACCGGTACTGTGCAACCACCCGTTCCAAAAAAATTGAACTAGTTTAAACATAAATAAATAAAGGAATTCAATGCAAATATAGAAATAAATTTGAAAATAAATAAATGAATTCATGAGGCAAATAGACGATTCCCCATATTCTGATACAGAGATCCACCTACTCGAGTGGGTGTTGAGTTCATTATTCCAAGTGGTAAAAAAAATATGTAATTCATGCCTGAAAGAATTGAAAATTCATGGGATTTAAAAATAGTTCAATTACAGAGAATTCCTGTATAAGCCAACACCACTTGCAAATCTTTGATGTTAACCTAAACTTGAGATAATTTTTGACGAACGATTGCACTCAAGCTTTTTCTGGGGTCATGTCACACCGTTGGTATTGTGTCACACCGACCGTTCAAAAATTCGCAGTTAAGGGTTACCATCTCCGTGAAACATCGCTGTTGCTACATTTTCTTCAAAATTTTATCAATTTCATTAATTCATGAAAAATGCATTGCAAAATTATTTGATACATATATTATAGCTTGATGAATTCGTTGATTTTTAATATATTTATTAGAATCGCGAGGTGTGGACATAGCATCCACTTAGGCATTTTATAAAAGTTGAGATCTATTGTTCAGGGGTTGGATTTTTCAGAAAAATCATTGTGTCCCGTCCCATCGCCTACACTCTGTCTGCGCCCGAAATACCTTAATCATTGAGTTGAATTTTTACGCGAATTCGCGATCGCAAAAGCAATTTTTCCCCCTCTGGTGTCGATTCAATGCATTACTATCTTGCGGAAAACTGAGGTCGAAAATATCTCTGTCTCTCTCACTCCTATTGTTTTCCTGCGCACGTTAGTGATTTGCGATTTCTCCGTTGAGCGTTCGCTAACGAGTCAATAGATAACAAGTCTCATCTATCAAGGTCCCTTTAGTTCTACGAATCTCCGTTGACGCCACTCCGAGACTCGGCATTGTTACCGACAGCGCTGGCGACAACGATTTTCTTATCGATTCAAAGGGTCATGTTACTTTCATGGCATATAGATATAATTTATTCAAACAAATAATTGATGAGTAAAAATTGAATTTTCATTGATTGACAAAAAAGTTGAAAAAATATTTTTACAAACGTTGTGGCATTTGTTATTTTTGCTCTTTTTTCAGATTTTTCAAAGATTTCTTCGATACAAATGGCAAAAAATCTCGAAAAAAGCAGTTTTTCACTCATAAAAAATCAGGGAGTGTAGATAATGATCTGAAATTTGGTGGAAATTTTTTTTTTTATGATGACAAACATGTGAAAAAATTGCCATCTTGAAATTCGCCGGGGACAGATTGACCGTACTTATGCGGCTAGACCCTTTCGATTGCATTTTCCAGGTCATTACAGCCACATTGGAGAATAGTGATATGATTAACCATTAACTACGGTACGGTAGTCGTTTCACCAATCGAACAATAAATATTAGAGGACTCAGTACTTCTTGAGGCTACTAGTTCACCGAAGAAATATTGCCAGATATTGACCAACGAATCCTTGGCGTTTAACGTATGTGGTGTTAATGTTGTACAATGCTCCGGGATCCTGGAGTGCGTAATGCTTAGCCAGAAGAGCAAATCGACGTTTCAAATTGCTAGCTGTCGCTTCATGTTTCATAAACTCTATCACGGATTGGGATAAAGCATCCCTCGATAATTCCACGGTGTAAGAATATGTGCCGTCATCTAATGCTGCGTACTGGAATATGTGCACAAAGCTATCGAGTCCACACGTATTCGTCACGAACTTCCTTAATCCTTTTTGTTTCACTACGGGGCAATGTAATTCATTTTGCAAAAAGTTTTCAGCCTTTCTAATCGAAGTACTCTTCTGATTGAGAATTTTTATCTGGGGGTATGGAGCAAAGTAACCGGATGGTTTTTTTACACTTTGTATTTTACCTGGTGATTTGCAGCTTCTAATACATTCTTTTGAATTGATGTTAATTTTATCAACCAGAATCCCATCAGTATTCTGAGTGTCAGCACATTCGCGTTCATCGATGAAGGTGCTTGAAAATTGAGGAGACTTTTGCAATGATATTGATGACTTATTTTCACCGTGATCAGAATCGGGAAATTTCTGATGGACCTGGACCGAAAAACGATTATTGTTGTTATCATCGTTGTGAGTATCGGAAAGTAATCCTTCTCCAAGAATTTCCAGTAAATCGTCACTTTTCATTCCCAAAATATCAGAACAAATATCTTGAGTGCTGAAATTGCCACCAGCGGAATCAAGTAATACCTCAACACCCTCTACAACTCCACATTACCACAAAACGTTGTTCTTATTGTTAATTATACGGCGCGGCTGCATTTCTGCGTGATGATCCGAAGCCTTTCTCTCGGTCTGGACTTACACTTACATTTTCCTTATTGTCTTTTAGGCAGAGTTTATCATCATCGTAAGCTTTATCATGTGTATAAATATTAGAGTCCTCTAGTATTATATTCCTCCCATTCATCTTGTGGTCAGAATTTATAATCCCTTCCAGTCTTGTTTGGCTTTAGATTTGCTTACTCGTGCTCTTCGTCTTTCTTTGGTTCCGCAATCACTTCCTCAATTCTGCTGTTCTTTTTTTGCTCTGAATTCATAGCCTCATTGCCCTCATTCTTCTCTTTCAGTAGCTTCGCTGTCTTATTTAATGCACTCTCCTTTACCTCTGCATTTACTTTTTGATTCTTTCCAGTTTTCTTAGGCTGTGAACTCAGTTTCGGATGGTCTTCAGTCTTCTTTTCCTGGATTTCAGCAGATTGAATATCTGAAGCTGAACATGTGGGGGGGTTTAGTCAGGTTCGTCAACGAATTCTTTCAGTTGCACTCCCATTTCTTTATCTCCACTAGATATATCCTACACATGGTCTCGCACAAAACGATGGTAACTCACTGGTAGTTTTACTCCTTGAAAAATACGATGTTTGACCTCATTGAAATATCCCTCTTCGGAAGCAGTTGATGCATGACCTGGCATAATATCACTAGGTAATGCTGCTGAAGTCCAAAGGGGAAATTCTTTTCCGATTCTCTCGAGCTCTCGGATAATGGACCACGTAGAGAAACTTAATCTTCTAGCCTTGTTCGAGCTTGGTCAACAGTAATCCTTGACTCTCCCACATCAATTCTACAATTTGGTACAGGTCCAGTTGCATCTAGGAGTTCAATTGTGAAGTCATTCACTGGAATCAATACAACGAGACAAGAAGAAGGAAAACGAGCTGGAATTCACACACTGATTGGCAGTCCACCAGTAAACCAATCGTACGAACGTAGAACCGCTTAACACGAAATTTGTTTGGATCTTTGAAGCAATTCCATCGGGCAGCTGCAGCCATTAGGTGAGCCACATCAATCTGAAGGGCTGTTGCAGCAGTAGGGTATGCTTTGGTCTTCCTCGTATTGTCATCACATGCCCAAATGAAGACATCGTCAAGAGACTGTTTTGTGTCCATTAAAAACCTGACAGTGGGCCATCATAAGAGTTCTTTCCTGGTCGCTTAGTGCTCGTCGAGGAGGTGATAGTGCAAACTGTGTCATCCAAGAACCCAACCAGAATCTGAGGAAGTTAGCATCCTGTGTTTCCGTTAATAATTGAAACGCAGGAATAGTCTTCTGCTCGAAACTTATAGTGATTACATATAGGAATATGTGCCCAGTGAGACATCAAGACATGAACAAGTGATCCTGTTGCATCAGTCATAATCTTTGACGGAATTTTTGGTGACACGAGTGTATTCTCTGTATATGTGAATCTGCTCTGGTGTAGAGTAAACTAAATGGAATGGCTTTAGTCCAAAATCGAGTATTATGTGCGAGTTTTTATCTACCGACAGATCTCTCAAGATTATTGTTTGATCTCTTTTGTCACCAGGAGGAGTTCCGTATAACTTGTTCACAGCTTCCATTTCAACCTGACGATAGACGTACCCCTCCCTGATGGTTGATGGCACTGACTCGCCAAATTCCATGTTTTCTCTAAGTACTTTTCGACGATAGTTGTCCTGGGGTTGATTGAACAATTTCTGGCCTATTTCAAATCTTTCCAATCCATTCAAGGGTCGTTTAACCATCTCATGAAGTTGATCTCGAGTATCATGAGTCCGAATATTCCACTGAAGATTACCCATCAGCCTCTAAAGGACTCTTAAGGTCCTAGGTTCGCGCCAGGCGCCGGTGAATATTTTTTCATGGATTCCGACCGATGCAGGAACGTTCTGTGTGTGCTATCGGCGGTACCCATAACCCGGCGCGGGGGAGGGGGGGGGGGGTGGGTTCCGCCATAGGCGCCGGCCATCGTAACACAGGGGTTTCCGGAGGTTTACCCTGTTTTTAGGAATACGATAGTCTAAAATGGCGAAAGTCGGCCTCAGCCGCATGAGTGGGTGTCCGGTACGCCCCCTGACGGAATGATCAAACGGCCGCTACCCGGGGCGTACAAATGAGAGGGACGGAGATAAAAAAAAACACACAGATACGAACGGATTGCAAAAAACGTGTCAGGATGGTGTCAAACATGGAGAAAAATGAAAATTTCATCAAAATTGCAATATTGATTTTTAGGGTGATTACAATAACTTCCCCTAGATCGGGAAGTTAACAAATTTTATAATTTTAAAAACGTAAAGAGATTTTGCAAAAAAAATAAACTTTCTTGTGATAGAGTTAATTAAACAATGCAATTTCTTAATAACAACTAACTATAGGTGTTAGTAAAAAAGGTCATACAACATAAAATGTGTATTTTCAACTTCCCGATAGGGGAAGTTATTGTTTTGCTCCCGAAAATGATAAATCGATTTTCCATCAGATCTCCACGTTTCATGGTATTTCTAACCGTTCTAGACTATTTAAATCAGAATATCTGTCTGTATGTGTGTGTGTGTGTGTGTGTGTGTGTGTGTGTGTGTGTGTGTGTGTGTGTGTATGTAACTAGGTATGTATCTGCTCAAATTTTTCACCCACAATTTCTCGCGGCTGAATTATGCGATCGAGCTACTGAATCATTCAACCGAAGCGTCTTCTCGTAACTTAGATGTGATTCGTTTTGGGGTGGAATTGGTCTATTACATATATAGTTATTAGCAATGTCAATTGTTTATAATGTGCTACTGCATAAACTAGTAGAGTTGGCGCAAAATTTATATAAGAAAAGTGGCTCCCCATATGAACATACATATTTTATATAGAATGCCTTTTTCCGATGAATTACATAATTAAGGAGGTATAGCAATTTCCACAACTATGTATGTAATAAGTGAACGGATGGACCCAGCGCTGCCATGACGGTCCCAATCGGAGCGTTTCCATGGAAAATTGGTTGGATTACATTTTGGATGACATTCGTGAAGTATATGCAATGTTATTAACAATTGCAATTGCTTATACTGTTCCACTAGGTAAAATATTGAAGTTATCGTTTTTATTGTGGCCGCATCCTTATTGGCATCTCACTCCCAGTCAAGTAACGCGCATAAGTCTCATCCTCATGCTCACCATGCATCTACTCAAACATCAATAATTATGGAAAATTCATTCCTTCCCTGCTACTTATATGTCTGTTTATTGTCGTCACCTATCTATCTATTATAAATATCTGCCATACCGGCTGATGACAATATCATCAACCTCAGCAACATTGATAGCGAGACAACTCTTTCTATGGGGATAACCCGTGGGCCACAGTGCATCAAGAAGAACAAGAAGTTCTATACTCCCAATGCAGCACAAAGTGCCCCCCCCCCCCTTCCCGTACCGCGTCAAGGAAAATCTGTTGGCTACACATGCGAGACAGGTAAAAAGTGGAAAACCAGACGTTTTTCCATAACTTTCGCCGGTTTCCAGTAAGTGCCTTAGAAGCAAGTACATTGTTATAAACAAAATCACATTTAACATTTGTGACTAGACATTCACGTTGAGCACTATCGAAACCATAATTTTGAAAAATAAAATTCCTTGGACATCTAACGCAAATCTTCCTTGAGGAAATCGACACAGCATATGGACTAATATATTTATAAGTTCCTGGATGGTGGAGATAATTTCATGAGGGGTTGAGAGAAACTCTGGAGGCGTTTCAATTCATGCATTGAGCAGTATTTTCTTAAATTCCCTGTAACTTGCTTCTGCCCAAGTAGGGTTCATTAATCGGAACGATATCGGTTCAATGTCGCGCGCCGATATGACGATGTCGGATAAGCATCGGCGTTCGATACTGAATGAACATTGGCAACATGTCGATTTGTACGGTCGTTTTGACACTGGAAACCAACATCTTTCCGATGCCCTTCGTTGATACCAGTCAACGTCGGCGTTGCAATAGAATTGGCGTCAATCCGGTGCCCGCAGTCCGTACTGAATTAATACTGGTGTTCTATGAGCCCGACATTATCCTCGTAGAACTTTCGGTGTCGCTTAGTGGTCACAATTTTTTTGAGCTCTCATACCGTACGTGCATGTCATTAGGATATTAGGTTATTAGGATATTAGTCGAAAAAGTGTATTTATATTCACCATTTTTATTGACAATGTCAATAATTCATGGGTACACGTTACAATATATTTTTGATATAAGGGTTTTCCTATGACCCTCCTACTCGTATTCCGGCACAGGACATCTTCTTCGGTTTCCTGAACGATCAGAGGCTCCCGTAAACCATCGACTCATTTTTGAGACTAGTGCGGTCGATTTAATGTTGTGATTCTCCACAAGGACAGCTGCAAATAAACAAACCATACAAACTGAATGCATACGACCAGGGAGCAATATGTAATGTATGAATTTGATTGAAAAATTGAGGAATTTTGGTCGAAAGCATGAAAAAATCGTCAAATACTATTCTCTTATCATCGGGCCGATCGAACTGAACACAATTCAATTGTTGAGAACCGGATTTGGCGGAATTTGGTAGAAACAGTTAGTTTAACATAGTATGTTTTGTCTAACTCTCATAGGTTAGGAGCTAGTGTGGATTGGTTTTTGGAATACGGTAGATGCACATGGTAAAACTCATAGCTCCGCGAAACCGTCATGAACATGATGGAAAAGATTTTCAAGAGAAGAACGATGACAGAGAATCCTTCATACAACTCAAAGGAAATTGGGTAAAATGACCCGGAAAGAGATCAATTACTCGGGATATACTCATAAATGAAGCGAAATTATTCGATCTAAGTTTCTGGACTTTGTCAGGCCTGTGAAATTCAGTATAATAGAATTGATATGTTGTACCTTCCAGACACTCATACATAGTTGTATCCCTGAAAGACAGTTTTTTGTCTCCACGAACTTCCTTCCCACAAGCAGAATATTGCAATTGTAGAGACTGTGACAAGAGTCCAACTAGAGTAACTGTTAAACTCTCCTTGTAATCCGTAGATCCTATGCATCGGGTTCCCATCAATGATTTCTGTGAATGAATGACACAAATTATAGGGTTAAAAAGTCTGGTGTGATGCATTCTGAAAGTGGATTTGAAAACATAAATGGTGAGCACGGATTGAACTTGAATTGGAGCTCGAATTGTTTTTTATTCTAGCTTCAATGACCTCCTTCATATAACAACAATTTTTACGGATTTCATTATTTCTCCAAAAGATATGCAATATGCATATGTGCCCAGATTACCTTTAGCACTTGCCATATCTCGCGCTGATCGAACATGGCGGGTCCCTAGCAGAATCTCAGCACTGCACGGTAATTCGCGGTGCTCAACGACGCGAAATATCTGCAGCACTTCAGATATCGTTTTATTCCTCAAATTTCCAATATTTTGCAATGCCCACGTTCTAAGCCACTCCCTCAAATTCAAATGACTGGGTCCATGGTCAATTAATACGTCACCATCCTCATCCATTGATCTGTCATCGTCCTTATCAGGAGAGTAGTATTAGTCCAGTCAAGTTAGATTTGGTATGGGGAATCGGGCCGCAGTCGATGAAACATGCACCAATCAATAGCTAATGATCTGAATATTGGTCCTCCAAAATGTATCATCTCAATTTTGCAGCGTTAATTAATAATTAATAAAAAGCTGTCGAAAATTACGCGTGACGTCACTGAAATTGACAACTCTCAAGTATTCATGCATGTAAAATTGAAAAAAAACTATCACCGTAAAGAAAATGTAATTTGCTTTAATATTGAGTCGGGAATGTTTATCGAAAAATGCGCGGTTCATTCATAATAAATTAATGTAATCAAACGCTAAGAATTTGACAACTTCGCGCGAATGTCGCAACAGCACCTCTGGCGGCGTGGATGCGCAACCATTCAAATTTCAAAATCATTCAGCACGTCTAGCAACACTGATTTTTTCCAATATTTATAATAAAAATGCCACAATATAACTAAATTTCCGAAACAAAATAGATTTCTGATATATTAAAATGAATTACCTATAATTTTTGTGATATTAAAAATATATTCAATTCACTAGTCGGTTCTTGATTTTTGCATTTCCATACAGACATATAATTCATCAGTACCTATCAATATCCTTGAAGTCATAAATTATATATATTACAATATAAATGTATATGGGGCATTCCACGTGAAATCGTCGGACCTGGAACCAACTGGTTTTGGATCTGGCTGAAACTGCACATAACTATTCATAAGGTGAAAAAAAATATACGTGTGTTGTTGTTTCTTTTTTAATAAAACAATTAAGCAATAATTATAGACAAAAGCAAATATCTCAAAACCCCCATTTTGATTTTGATGAAATGTGGATCACATATTCTACTATATTTTCCGATGATTTTGAAAAAAAGTCATCATTGGATCTATTAAGGGGATACTTTTTCTGATTTTTCAAAATTGAGTTGATAAAACGCTTTGAATGTGATGTACGTTTTGCTGTTAATTTTTGGGTTTCTGTTATTCCTTCTGGAAATTTAAATAAGAAAATATCGAATTTCCGTGAAAATCGAATCAGCGTAAATATTTTTTAATCAAATAAACTTAATTTTCAGTAATTTTTATGAACAAATGATGATAACTTTGAAATGGCTGGTATTATGAGAAAACATATAAAAGACAAAAATGTTCCTTACTAAATTTCGCATAAAAAATATATACAAGTTTTTTTGTCGGAAGAAGAGTTTCATAGATATCCCAACATGAATGAAAATGACCTAATCTGCATCGCGCAGATTTCTAAACAAATGGTCGTGCCCTCAAAACTATTGATATTTACGGAAAAATAGGAGACGAGAATGTATTTAGCAACAATACACCAGTTAGACCGTATCTACATCCATGATACCCGATCACATCATGATTGATATACGTATAAAATAACTGATCAGGATTGTAACTTTTGCAAGAAATTCAGGCGAATAATTGACAAAAATCAAGTAATTTCAGAAAAATATGGGAAATGTACCAGAATGAGAGTTGAACTCACATCTTCAGATTGCCGGTCTGACGCTCTTTCTCTTAAACCATCTCGAATTTCCACAATTTCTATTACATTTCGCTTGCTTTCGTTCCTTGCTAATAACAAACTCCGCTCCTTCATAGGCATGCCACATAATCGTAATGATGATTCTTTGAATATTAATTTTTTACAAAAACTATTAACCGACACAATGGGTCTTACGACGATTGTATATAGTTGTAAATACATGTATCTGATGTAAAACCAAAGTCAAAAGTTCAAAAATAGGAATATCTCATATTACCCAAACTAATAGTACCCAAACTGTATGAAAATGCAAAATTTAAATATCTCCATTTTCTTGTGAGCAACCTACTAGATGGTCTTCAACCATTCCCTGGATGTCGTTGAGACGCACATTTTGATAAAAAAGAAATTAAAAAATATCCATTAGTTTCTGAGATACGAGCGATCGAAGAAAAAACAAACAAGCAGGCGGTCCTCGGGTCCCCCCATTCAAATATGTTAAATATGTCACCATTTTTTTTATTTCCCCCAATTTCATTGGTGTTAAGCTTCCGAATGGTCCGGTTGCACACAAAATGAAAATGTTCCAGTATTGAAAAAGCTCTTTCCAGGCGAACGGAAGCAAAAAACAGGGATATCTCATATTTCGCAAAGTAATTGACTCAATGTTGTTGAACCAGTTCATAGATCTCGTTAAGGTTCAAGTTTGGAAAAAAAATGGGATGAATACTTATCGAGAAATGAAGTAATGGAGAAACCGTAAAAATGAAAACATTCAAATCTAGAAAATTAATGATGCGATTGAATCACCATTCAATAGGGCTCTTTGCCATAACAAAAGGAACCTCTGTTCCAAATTTTAAGTTTTTATCACAATTTTTGCGGACTCTAGAGTGCGAACACACACAAAAAATAAAACCAGAGTCAAGAATTAAAAAATAGGAATATCTCATATTACCCAAACTAATAGATCCAATGTTTTTCAACTATATGATAGATCTCGTCAAGGCACACATTTTGAAAAAAAAAGCAACAAAATCAGTAAAATAATTATCGAGAAATAAAATAAAAACCGTGAAAACGAAAAATTGAAATCTGGAAAACTAATGATACGATCAAATCGCTAAAAAAGAATTTAAAAATCATCCATTTTAGTTTCTGAGATATGAGCGATCGAAGAAAAAACAAAAAAAGTCGATTTCTAAGAAACGTACGGATCGATTTCACTGAAATTGCCCACAGCTATATGTACTCAATACCAACAATTGATAATTTTTTCAGATTTTATTCTCAAAATTTAGTCCGTTTTATGTTAAATTTTGTAAGTGAAGATTTTCGAAAACAATTGATACATACAGACACTATGCTCAAACTTCGTATTTTTACCTTTCCAACCATTATGTATCGTTTAGAAGCATAATTAGCGAAAGTGAAAATTGACCAATTGCAATGCTTCTATTCGGAAGAAAAAAAGTTCATTATTTAAGACATGAACCGAAATTTCGGTTATAACATATACGGGGCAACGATCGGGAAATTATTGGTTCGACCAGTAGAGTGTCAGACCCACATCCCGTTTATTGTTTTGGAATGTTATTTTTTATTTTTTAGATTTGTTATTATAGACATTGGAAAAAAATCATCGTTGCTAGGCGCGCTGAATGATGTTGCAATTTGAATGCTTGCACGTGCACGCCGCCAGAGGTGCTGTTGCGACGTTCGCGTGAAATTGTCAAAATCTTGGCATTTGCTTAAATTAATTTATTATAAATAAACCGCGCATTTTTCGATAAACATTCCCAACTCAATATTAAAGCAAATGAAGTTTTCTATACGGTGATATTTTTTTTCGATTTTACATGCATGAATACTTGAGAATTGTCAATTTCAGTGCCGTCACGCGTAATTTGCGACAGTTTTTCATTCATTATTATTAATTAACGCCCCAAAATTGAGATGACACATTTTGACGGATCAATATTCGGATCATTAGCTATCGATTGGTGGATGTTTCATTGACTGCGGCCCGATTCCCCATACCCAAGGTAAATTGAGCTGATTTGACTGAACTATATAGGCTAGAAATTCTACTTCCAGACTTGACGACGTATCTTCATAGGTATCACTCTCACATACTTCATCACCTTTGTCAGTCCCAATATCGTACTGTAACTCACCAACACCACTGTTACTAATAATTGTATCACAATATATTTCTTCTCCTGATTGGCTTTGACCATTGCGCGTCTCTGCAGCATCTAATAGGTGCACCGATGTTTCCGTGGAGATTCCTGATGTTTGCACCCCCCAGCCTCCATTATTCTATCTCAGTTCGTCAAGCCATACTTGTTTTTTTAAAACGCGATGTTTTCGAGTATATTCAGGCGATCGCCTCCTCGCTAGTTCAATTTTACTCAAGTTACAATAGATTACAAGAATACTGCACTTACACTGCATTCAGATTGAAAATCAGTGGACTACTGGGCTTGTGAAAAACATGGAAACATTTTGAAACATAAGGGTATTTGAAAGTAGTTGCAGTCGTAAACGAATACTGGGAAAAGCGAAAGGAGAACGCCTGGTGGCCACATGTTCCACCATGGACAAATCGTGTGTATTGTCTTCCCCACACCACTCCCAAGGAACAGTTTTGAAAATTGAAGAATTTATTCCCATACACATAATCACATACACATATACACATACTCATATACACATACACATATTCACTTCCACACATTCACTTCCACATATTCACATACACATATTTACATACACACTCTCACATACACATACACTTTCGCATATACACACACATTCACATATACATATACACATACTTACAGACACAGATTCACATATCCACATAGACAGATCCACGTACACAGGTCACGTACACATATATATTCATATACACATATTCACATAACCTTAAGTATTGGGCTCATTACATTAACTTCCCTAGATCGGGAAGTTAAAAATGAAAATTTTAAAAAGTTTAAAATTTGCAAAGTTAAGAAAGTCCTAAAAATGGAACTATTAACAAAATTTGACCAATTCAAAATTGTTTAAAAATTCCAAAAAATTGAAAATTTTGAAAATTGTATAGTAAGTTTTGACAAGTATTTGTAAGTTTTGACAAATGTGTAAAAATTAGAAATTGTAAAAAATTGGAGGAATAAAAAAATTGAAAATTTGAATAATTTGCAGAATCCAAAGAATGGAAAAATAAACGAAACATAATTTGAGAGATTTTCTAAATATTAAGCATTTCAACCACAAAAAAAGTTGAAAAATATTAAAAGTTGGTACATTTCACAAATGTTTAAAATCTTCCATTTTTTAAAATAATTTTAAATTTAAAAAAGGGAGAGATTAAAAATGAATTAAAAGCTACCAAATTCGGAAATCTCGAATACTTGAACGTATTTGAGAAGCTTCAACAATGCAAGCCATTGAAAAACTATAAAAATTTTAAAAACATAAAAAAAATCAAAAATATAGAATTTTCGAAATCTGTAAAGTGAGAAAGAAAATTAAAATTTTTGAAAATCTGAAAAAATTGAAAGTTTAAAAAACAGTGACAATAAAACGTAAACAAAGGGCAAACATAATGGCGATATCAAACAGATGCTAGGAAGACAACTGAAATCCTGCATTGCGCGGGCAGCATCAGCACAATGTTGATTTAAAGTCTGCAATACAGTATAGGTCCGCCAATACAAATCGTGCACCGGCCCGACCTCCAAAAGATCTACGCAAATCTTTACTGGAAATTAGTGTCGATTTTGTAGCGATTTGGTCGTAGTTTCAACACCGCAGTTCAGTACCGACATTGGAAAGAGATCGTGTTTTTGTGGGTGTCGGTAACCCCTGCTTAGGGCAATTTCATTTTCATCATGAACATGTTTTTAACAGTCTGTTTGGCGCACCGAGCGTTTTGTAGTGAGCTGGCTGGTCTTCTACCTTCGAGTGAATGAACACTGGTAGAACATGAAAAAAACTTAGCGTTATTGCAGCTATGTGTTTTATGGTTTTATGATTTTTTATATCCTGGTATCCTATGAATCCAGGTTTGTATGCATCATCAGAGCCCACTCTAACTGTTCTTGTTTGTTGGGGAAGAGGTATTATCACCCGTGGTCGTGATTGTGATTGTGTTCACAACGATGGAGGCTTGCGTACATGCATCATGAACCGTAGAGTCTTGCCGGCAAGAAAAAAATACTGGAATACTCGGCTGAGCGTGGTCTTCATTCAAAATCGGATCAGTTTAACACTCAAAATTTCTGTACTTTGGTTTTGATTCCGACATAGGAGGATTCATGAAAATGTTCGCTTCAAGTTGATTTCTACGGACTCAATTTTTTCTTTCGAGCTCGGAATCGTTCCTTCTTCTTGGATCCGAAGTCATTGGAGTTTTTATTATACATTGTAGAAAATATTGTTGGATTGAACGATTCATTTGCAGGGTTATTGGATTTCATACCTCCATGAAAATGTTTGATACAAATTTTGGAATGCGCAGTTGGTCTCCATGATTTTCCGTCCAGCCTGAAAATTAATTAAGTATTATTAAGTACTTATATGTAGCGTTTTATAAGCATTTGACAAACTGGCAAATCGGTTTTTACCATTTAAACATCGAAACAACATACTCCAAACTGATTTGCTATTTTTTGACACTTCAGTATATTGTTTTCTGATTTCTTTTAGATTATTTGACTAATTTAGTGCAGAAATATGGTATTCACAATGCGCTAATCTGTTCGAATATTCGCTTATATGATTTTTAATCGTATTCATACTCAAGATTTGCATTTTTTCTGTTCTCTTCAATAGTAACATTTTGCCATGTGTACAATGCTTCTGGAATGATTTCGCAATCAAACAAATTGAAAAAGTTCCGTGGTGCTGTCATTCCGTCATACAACCACCATTACTTTGTCGCTTCAGTATGTTATACTGAAATTTTTTTCTGACTATATACATCTACTGTATAATTCATGATTTTTTTTTGTGAAATAAGAGTTTATTTTTCAGTTTTGTTTGAAAATGTCGCAGTCTATTTGCTTGCGACAATTTCAAGTCAATTCAATTCAATTCAATATATTTTCCTTAATGTTACCAAAGTTGTTGCTTTGCTTTACATTTTCACAAGCCTTCCACTCTTTCCTCTGTCATACGTTACTAATTTAATAAAATACTCAATTATTCCTCCTTCGTTCTCCTCTGCTTCCGCCTTACTCTCTAGCTTGTCACCCTCCGTCCCTCCCTTCTTCCCTTATAAAGGTATTACATTTTGCCTTACATTCAACACTCTCCCGACCCCCCTTCTCGACCCTTCCTCCCGGCCCCCTCCCCCCACCCCTATTTGTTATAACCCTCCCACTTCTCTCCTTTTACATCCCCAAACTTCCACCCTTCACCACCTCCTCTCAACCTTGTGTCCTTTATATTCTGTCCGCTATCAACTGTCCCCTTGTCCCCTCATTGGGCCGTCCCCCTTTCCCTTTTCTACCATCGCTTTCCAGCCACACTCATTCTTCCACTTCTTACCTCCTCGCTCATTCTTTTTTGGACACATTTTTCCCTTTAAACCTACGCACTCTCGCCGCTACAAAATTTACTCCCATCCGTCCACACTCCAACACTAACAAGCCTATCACTATCCACTGAGCAATCCCCCTCCCCTCCCCACAATCTCCTTACGGTACCTAACTGCCTCTCCCTTTTCAGCATTCAGCACCTTACACTACTCCTCTGTATGGTCTCTCACACCGTCGTTTCCTCCTCCCGCTGGTCTCGATTCCTCTCGGTTGACTCTCCTTTCCACCCCAGTCGTTTTCCTCCTTCACCCCATTCTCCCTGCTCTCTCCACGTCTGCGCCTCTGGTAATGTCACTGATTCTTACTGACTCTCCAACTTCTCCTCTCTTTCCTTGTATTTGGCCCGCATACATGCCAACTTATTTTACTCCATACACCTCTTTTTCTCCTTTACTTAGTTTTCCCTTTGCCCCAAGTACTTGGCCACTGCCGCCGCTCTTTCGACAACTCAGTTTTTGGTAGTCTCCGTCTCTTGTTTTTTTCCACCGCATCAATGCCAGTCTGGCCCCCCAGTCCCCTTCTTACACTCGCCTCTGCTTCATCCCTCGTGGTGCCATCTTTGGGCCTTCCCCCGCCAACGCTTGCCTTTCCCACTCAAATTCACTCTCTCTCTCTCTTCTTTCTTTTGTCACTCACTCTAACCTCCATTTTCCGGGCAGCCCCTTGCAATCGCGATATCTCCTCCCGCATACCACCCACACCTTCACCTTCATTTACCCGCCTGTCGCAGCATTCCTCCCACACTTTTCTTACACTTTCCGCCCCATTGGACTCCTTCAACCTGCCCAATTTGGCCAAAAATCGCGGCCCCACTTTCCAGCCAAACCGCCACTTTTCGCGATCCCAGCGCCCTCCCCGCGACAATTTCATTTCTGTCATAATTGTATGAAGACCTTTCCGCGCGATCACAAAATTTTAAACATAAAAATTTGATGCGACAAGATAAATTTTGGGAACTGATTTTTTACTATGAGTTCACGGATTTCCCAAAAAATAACTCATTATTGGTAAAAGCAGGTACAAAACACAACCTCGTATGGAAACAATAATAATATAAAAAACCGTTTATAATCATTCATGTATGTACCTCTCATGATTTGGGGGGATAAAGGTGTTCAAGTGTCAAAAGTGTATCATAATTGAGCACTAGCAGCCCTACTTATGTATTTTTTCATCAATTTGAATGCGATGAATTGTATATTTTACTAAAAGAATGATGTACTTACTGTCCTTACGCACTGATCGAATCCATGTTTCTTTCCTCTCAACTTCTCATGGACGACTTCGAAATCTATAAAAATGCACTCCAGGCTTATTTTCAACATTGCAGAAGCAATCCACCACACAGCAATTACGCTTAGACAATTTTTTTTGGGACGTGCGGCGAGTTTTTTGGGGGCTCCATATCAATGATGATTCTTTGGAGTAAACAGGCAAACCGCACGAGACTGCCACAATACGCCACTCGGGTTCTCCACCTGAGCTACTTGGAAAGCGTATTACGAGAGCAAATTTTTGCGATCCCATGCGCCGCATTAGATGTTTCACATAAAAAAAGAACGTAAATCGCCACGCTTCGTTCCTTCGGAAAACGTTAAACAAAAGTTTTTGGTCACACACACCACACACACACAACACACACACAAACCCATACAAACATGTTCTGAAATCATGTCAGGATGATGTGAAATGTTGAGAACCGTGAAAATATCGTAAAAATATGACTTTTTATTTTCAGCTTCACAATAACTTCAGATTACAATAACTTCCCTAGATCGGGAAGTGAATAAATTAATCACGTGCAATAATTATTAATTACAATTTCATTGATATCACTGTTCAGGTTGCTCATTAAAATGGTCGCATGCTTCTACGTGGTATAGGGTAATTGGACCAATGCTCGCACGGTAAAAAACGCGCCCAGTCCTCGTACACCTCCAACTAATATCAATTATTATTAAAGAAATGTTTTTCGGTAGGATCATCAATTTAGAATATTTTAGTAGTGATGAATTTTTTTAAAATGAATTCTCAAACGGCAAGAAAAATTGTTGGCGGAAATGACGAATGACCACCGAAGCGCCCGTGACATTTGGATCAGAACAGAATCGTATCGGGAACATTTGGACATTACACGGATTTTTCGACTATTGTGTAAGCTATGTACCATGCAAATTTTTTCGTAAACCTAAGTGCTTTGTGAAAAGAAGAAATGAATAAAAAATATCAAGTGCATAGTGAGAAATGGGGTTGGGGAATTAGTGTTCTACAATGTGTTGACAGGGAGGTTAGAAATTTCCATTTTTCAATAAACTTTTGAAATGAGTCGCGATAGCATGTAAACAATATCAGGATTTTTGATGGCAAGTACTAAGCGTTTCAAGAATGCTCCTTATGACAATTCTCCTAAATTCCTTAGCTTTTGAAATATTCATGAAAAACTCACTATCATGGAAAAATATATCAGAGTTGAGCTGAGCTCAATCGCACTTCTCTTGGCACATACTTCGAAATTGAGAGAAAGTAATAAATATTAAATATAAACATTTTTTATAGAGATGAATAAAATCGATAAAAAGGGTTGTAGGGGGCGCGGGGCAAAACGGACACCCTCGGCAAATGCACAAAAAAGTAGAATTTTCAAGTAATGGTACAAGTCATTGTAAAATGTACATTGTCATTATTCTGCACATACTATACCTCCACTATTATTATACACTCTATTGTTCACTCAATAAAAGGGTTTATGGCAGTGCAAAGTAGGATTAATCGCAGTTCTTCCCATCGTGCGCGTACTGGTACGTCCACAGTCGCCTAGTGGGTGGACCGTTTCATTACCAGCACAATGAGCACGACCGGCGTTTTCGTTATTTACCTAATTAAGTCCTTAATTTTTCACCGACAATCGATTGTTTTTTCATTATTGCTATCTTTTTCTATGCTGAACTCCCCCTTTACATTAAAATACCTAATCTATAGATTTTAAATCTTTCATCGAAACCTACGAGACCCTTAATCGTGCGGGCATTGGTCCAGTCACCCTATTGGAGAAGAAAACAGGTAGCATGGTGTGCTGAACTACCAAATCGGGAAGTGGGCACACACATATTCACACCACTAGTTTCTTTGGTTGTTAACTTACTGGTTTTCGGGAAGTTATAGTAATAACCCCGATTTCAACGTTATGGTTGCGACAGGTGACAGGTGTGCGTTGCTAGAATTTTGGCCGATTTCTTACGGGTGATTAGATTTTGGATGATTTCGTCGAGTACATACAACTCTATCTTTCGCAAAATTCCAGCAATCCTCAGTGCTCTAAAAACCTACGCTTCTGCCGTGTTCTGAAATTTCACCGTGAATTTTCACTCACGGTAAAATCTATTAGTATAAATTTCTCCGGTCTCTCGTTTTAAGACCGAAGGCGAAAAATTCGTAGTTTTGCCTCATCAGAATACTCGTGATTTTGTTGTTCATAGGTGAGCAATTGTGGTACCTCCATTAAATATGCTTCCAAAATTGTTATCTGCAGCGTTAAGTTGCAGAAAGTTGATTATTTTTTTCATCTCTAATTTATTATTGACGACGAGTACTGGAGGTACTTGTGTTTGTTCACAGACCTCTTGAGGTTCATCAGAAGAGTTGGAAACTACGTTCTCTCGAGCGGGATCCGAGCTCGTACTACTTGAATGTGCAATAACGGTTCTTCTTCGTCGTTTTGGGTCCGCCACAGGAGGACTCATGTTGGCTTTCCTGTTCAGAGCCAGACGAAGTTTGAGATTTTTTAAGTTCGGCACTATAGCCAAAACTTTTACGACGTTATCAATGTACTGTACTCTGAGCGCGGTACATTCGAATTTATATTCCGTAAGGAGCCGTTGCATTTGCGTCCGCATGACATCGACTTAAACCAAATACTGGCGGCCATGCCATCGGTTTTTAGCGCGTAATCTATTTAGGGATTACGTTCTTACAATTGGATAGTTTTTGTAGGTTTTTGGACAAATAGCAAAGGAAAACGGAAATTTTAATTTACCTAAAGGATAGTCCCAAAATGCAACTAACTGCTAGAAGTGGTGCTTTTTCTGAATGAAATTTACTACAAAATAGCTCAATACAATTTGTTCAGAACATATTTCAATTTCGGAAAGTTCCACGTTTCGGAGTACACAATAAGACTAGGAAGACGAACTACATTAAGACGTTAGTGATATGGCCCTAATGGGTCACACTCACTCAATCCGCTTGTTTTTTTTTACAATTTATTCCCTTCGTTTTCCATTCAAATAATACCTTTATATTTATTCATACAATTCCCTTTTTTCAGCCGCAAATATTACGCACTCGGAGGTGCCCTTCACAACAACAATCCTCATTCTCCCGAGGGAACCGATTATTCTTCGGAATACAAACGCAAGGGTTATTCTGATCTTTTCATCCATAATTCTCAAGCGTTTGCCGATGATAGCAGCTTCGTTGACACACCTTATCATATGAGCCGTAACTTAGAAACATCGGATCAATATGAGGGAAAAATGCAAGTCCCATTAACCGATATCATGATGGAAGCTGAGTTGAACTTACAGGCCCTTCATTTGGACAATTTTTCAACACCTCAATTACTCCCACCCTCAGGTATTTCAGGAGGAGCCACAACAACTCCGGACATAGTTATGGCTTTGAACCTCGCGCCCACAAATAAGGACGAGATAGAGATGAATATTGCTGAGCTCAAGTCCAAGGAACTAGTAAAGAGAGAGATAAGCCAGGATGCAGACAAATCATCTTTAAAATTCCTCGAGGCATGTGGAGTAATAGAATTCTGCAAAGTCTTCAGTGCTCAGCAAATTAGAAAAAATACCCGCAAACGTCACTCCAAATTGCAAATGGCTTATTCAGTAAAAGATGAAAATTCAAATACGCAAGGTTTTGAGCCCAAACGTGTAGCAGCTTTCGAAGACGATTATGAGCAGGAAAGAAATCAGTTTCTTCAGTGTCTACAGCTCCAGATGATGAAACAGGATGACAATATCAACAATTTAATGACACCCAAGTATGTGAGAGGACAACTAAAATTCGATAGACTTAATGAAGGAGAGAGAACATTCGATGCCCGTAACGAGTTTATATTTAATTATAAAATTCATGTTATAATATACGAGAGCAACCCCAAATGCAGACTCAATCTATCCCATGAATTTGAGGCGGAGGAGTATGATTAAGATGTTGATCAGTAGGCCTTGATATTCGGAGGACGAAGGCCAAACTTCGAAAAACTTCCCAGTTTAAGGGCAAAAGTTGCAAAAATTCACTCCACATTTTACTAATATACTCTTTAAGGTACTTTCTCAGTAGAAAAATATGAATCGTTGGAAAGTAGCAAGGCACCAAATTTTGATCACACGTTGTTATCGATGAATTGACCTTTTTAGTTCATTTTCATGGTTTCTATCGTTAAGGGTGGAAGAAGTATGAATTGCATCAATGGGAAAAAATGACATTTGAGCCTTTCATCATCAATTGATGAGTCACGATAGTTCATTGCAATACAATCTTTTTTTTTCATATGTGGCAGATTATCCAAGGATCTAATGAATCTTCGCAAATTATTTCACTCAATATAATATGTAAGGAAGCTAAACTGAGTCTTACCAAATAATTCTTTTCGGTTTTGATCCGAATTCACTCGAGTTCCAGGCTACGGGATGCAAATGCCGTCATGTCGGAGGTACTTCTGCTTCGAGCCGAAGAAGATTCCTCAGAAACTCTCAGTATATAGTTTGTTCCATTCATCCAATGCGGATTTGGGAAGGTAGACATCCTAAGTTATCCTTGAGTGCAAGTCCATTTTTCCCATTGATAAATCTTCAATATACGTCATAGACATACTCGGCCTAAACGGTAGAATGATCATTAATTGCCCCACGAAAACATTGTCTTAGCGATCTTCTATTCTTATTAACACTCGCATTCCTTTTTGAACCAATAACCACAATATCATTAATAATAAAAAAACACGATGGTAAATTATACTTAAACAGATACCAGCATTCTGTTTCAATTGTGTCCATTCGTTACCATAGTGGAGCATCGAGTTTGTAGGCATATGTAACATATTGAAGAATAGCGGGTTTCCATGTATTGCTCAACGCTAAATAACGTTTTTGAATACTATTTCTCTTGAATGTTTTAGTGACGGAAGAATGTAGCATACAATAATAGTTCAAATTTAAATTTTCATGTTTTAATAATGCTTTAGGGTTTCGGAAAAATCTTCAAGTTTTCATCAGCTAAGAGTTTTTTTGAAGATGTTTACCAAATTGCCGAGGACTGTCGCCACACGACTGACTGCAATAAGTAAGACCAAACATTAGTGACTTGATTTGACATGTTGAACGTTGTTCATTTCAGGGAAAGTTTATCACTAATGCCGTCGAGATTTCAACATCTGGGGGTCTATTCTCGAGTTTTGTGAACGGCGTATCACCCGTGAATGTGGTGCCGTTCACTGTTTTGCTGCGAGCTCAAGCACGAATTGGTAGGCGATCGCGGCAAAAAAGTGAACGGCGCCACATTCACGGGTGATACGCCGTTCACAAAACTCGAGAATAGACCCCCTGTTTACTATATACTCTACAACAGTTGAATCAAATTTTTAGCATTAATAATCAACAAATCGGCAAAGAAAATTCATGTCAGAGTTACTTTTCGTAGAGAAGAGTAGAGGAGTGCATTTAGCATTCCTATATTAGCGACTGCGCGATAATGTAGAGAATTTTTAGATTGTATCGATGTTACATCTAGCTACATGTATGAGTAGCAGCTTTAAACTCAATTTCCTTTGTTATTTAGTTTATTATGTACTGGCTCGTTCTACCAAACATATCCTACAATCCACCTTCAAAAGATTCGTTTTTTTTCTTTCTTCTAACTACTTGTAAACAGAAAAGAACTAATTTGAATTACAGTGATTTCACGAATCAATTAATAGCTTAATTATTATGGATTTCAACGAATCTCACAATTCGTGGAACACAAGCCTGGTATTCACGGGGAAATATTATTCCCCAATCATGCATTATTGCAGACTTCATACAATACAACTTCAAACGTCAATTTCTTCATATTTACTGACTCGTTCCTAATGTTTTTCTTCTCAGAGAATTCAGAACATTTTCTCATCATATGTAGATAATACAAATAGAAAGCAAATACAAAAAAAGGGATATTCATTCATATATATTGAAGGTTACTGGATTCCTCAGTTTGTGCCAGTGTCGGCTCGAATTCTAGATAACCGTGTTAAATCATATAAACTTCTGCCTGCTTGTATCATCCCTGGGATAAACCGGCGAGCCTAATAACCTCGTATGGCTTGCAGCATTTCTACGTTTTCGATTGGTGCCTGTTGCAAAGCATATACGTAAAAAAATTTCAAATGCAATGTCGATTCGAATTGCTAATCGTCTGCGGAAAATTGAAAAAAAGTTACCATCAAAAAGAATATGATAAAAATCATATTCTGTCAAATCAATGGCAAGAGGTCTGACCATTTAATTATGAACAGAGCTGATAATTGAGTCATGGAACCACTTCTTCTCAAATTAATTGTGTTTTCATTCAAAGTAGTTGAAAGAACTGGAACATAATTGCTGATGTTCTGACCCAGGATTTCAGCGGGATGGAGGATAGAATTGTTAATTGTCAATTAAATGGGATGTTAAACATATGCGTTAGATATGCATTCTCGGCCGATGTGGGTATGTCCTTAACACCGCCAGAAAAATAGATATAAGCAGTTTGAGATGAACGAGATATAAAATTGAAATTTCGAGACTGTTTTGGGGAAAAGGAGAGTTATTGAGGTTTGATTTGTACTTGCTGAAAAACCGCACACCACTACATATGGTTTCAATTTCCGCGAAAGTCTTTTATCATTGATGAAAAATGTATTTCACAATGTTTTATAAACCCGCCCATTGAATTATCTCAAGAACGACGTATACATAATTATGTCATAAGACTAGTCGGTAGTTCATGTATCAGCTATGATTTTTTTTTGTTTTAGTTTATTGCTCACAACAATTGCAAGAGTTATTGTATTTTTTGGTTAATATTATTACGTTCAACTGGGATCGATGAAACTCATTACATTGAACATGCACATATAGCGTAAATCAGTACTGTGGATCAGTCATGTAAGACAATCCTAATAAAAGAATTGCAACAATAGTTGAGAATATCATTTGAACCCTATTACACTACCGTGGACCTATTGCCGATGCTTTTAGCGGTCACTTGCAATACTTGGTTAGTGTTGAACAGTGACCTGGTAAAATAAATTTCAGAGATCACCATTGATAGTACGTGACTTGAAACTCCAAGTATGCGGGGACACTTCCATGAGTCGCGTGAAAGGTTCTGTACCTTCCAATCCGTGGATTAAAACGCATGCGATAACCAAAAATCGAAGACCATTCCGTACTGCCATTTTTTCTGCTCGCAATTGATCTATAGCCACAATTTATGTGGTACAATAAACATTGCTTAATTTTGTGCAGAAATGGAAATCTTGAAAAGTTTCGTCTTTACAATCAATCATTACTATAATTTCTTTTGCGCAGTTTCAATATAGCTGTTCCGAAAGAAAAGAATGTGAATTCCATGCCATCCCATCAATATGATCATTACTGTCGAACAATCATATACATAACATCATGTATAATTATTGCAAAATCATCGTTTGTTTCTACTTAATCCAATCATTTAGATTCAGTGTTATCTTTCTATAATCAGTAGAAACGTCAGTATTAGCAGACACATAATGGAAATATGATCTAGACTGCATACTTTTATCTGAAATGGAATGAAATGTTCAGATGTTGCTTTGTCTTGCGGAAAGGTCTATTTTTTATTGTGAAACGATTGTAATCCTGACGATCTACGAGTCTCGGACCATATGAAAAATATATACAGCCTTCCGGATAGAAAAGTATGAAATTAACAATTTCCTTCGAATTACCCACGATCAGCCCCATCTCGAACCGGGCTACCGGATCGCCAGGGAAGGGAGATGATGAGTCACTGGTATAATTCAACAGCCTTGGAGAGAGACGCAAATACACCAAAAAGTAATCTCTTGAATAAGTGAACCAAAATCTCACAAAAATATCTTATGATTACATATTGTAGTGGGTAGAACACTTGATTTTTGGTTGGATCTCAAAGCGCGGACTGCCGGGAACCGATGAAAACTTGGAACGCGTGGGTGAAAAATTGGTGGCTACTCTTCAAAGGCTAGTATGATATACTAAAATTTTTTTTCAGAGTTCGCTTACTTTTTCAACTTTTCTATGTATTTTTTAGTAACCTCACGATATGTGGAAATTTTCACTTTTCTCGACGTTTTACATCATTCGGACAAAATTTAGATGAGAGTTGTGTGTGTAGGTGCCTGTGTTCATATGTGAGGGATTTTTTAGCCAACGGTTCGTCGTAAATGGCTCGATCGGTTTGTTTTCCCTTTGACCAAAAATCACTTCTCACTAATGTCCAGGCGGGAGAGGAGTGTCAATCTTGAAAAACAATTTCATGAATTATTATTAACCATTTTAATTATTCAAATCGCTCTATCGTGAGACCCGTTAGAGATAGGAAAAAGGCATATAATGAATGTTATTCCATATACAATGTGACGGAATCCGCGCGGAAATTCCGTCGACTAACCCCAACCACCTTTTCGAAAAGCGGAAGTACAGTTCCCTACTTGACCCCGGTGGTCAGTAGGAAGCTGCCACCTATCGGGCGGATTAAGCGCATCCGGTGGTCTGCCGCATAGACAAGTCAGTTGTAGGGATGTTCGATTTTCGGAAAAAGATCGATCTTCCGGATCGGATCGAGTCGATCCATGAATGATCGATCTTGTCTTGGATCGACGCCGAAAGTATCGATCCAAGAAAGATCGATCTTTTTTTTACTATACCATATCGCCCAACACTACGTTTTTAATTAATGAACCCATTATTTGATTAATTAATGCAATATTCAATTTTCGGGTTGAGATGTTTGATTGGTCGGAAATTCAATTCCAGTCAATCAAGAATCAGTTTTTGATTAGTGAGCGCCATATTTAACTTACGGACGTTGGAGCTTCCGATTGGTCGAAAATTTCAATCCGGCCAATTACAACGCTTAACTTTAACTCCTGATTAACCGCGGTTAATTCAACCGAGAGCTGGCCAGGATACTGAGAATACCAAGACCCTTCAGTTTAACTTCAACCAATCATTAACCCGTGTTACCTAGCCAGTTTAGCGTAACGTTTAGCTACACGTGATCGGAAGCAAAAATAAAGGGAGCAAAACCTCGAACTCACATCCTTCCTGATTTAACTTGATGTTTTCAATAGGATAAGTTCTTTAAGCTACAATTACGAGAGATGGCCTAGTTTTGGACAGTTAAGGTTTGAGACAGGAAAAAACCTGAATCAGGAAACGTTCTGATATGGATTCGGTGAGAGGAGCAGGAATATTAATGGAAGGGTTTCTCACATGAGTGAATAAATGCTGACACTGTCTCATTGGCAGTGCATACCATGAAATAAAGACAATTAGTCTACAGAGTCACATAGCCGAGTTTTCGGACACTCGTGTTATTTCCGCCCTAAAAGACCGGATGTGTGATTTTCTGGTTCAAAAACTGGATTATGGGCGGTGACTTATTGTAATAATGAAAAACACAACGAATTTAAAAAAGTAGCACTTTAATCCGAAACTCAAAAAAATTTAATGAATGTTTTGAATATTACACTATGACACTAAGATTTTTTGGATGGCAAACTCTCCTTCATTTTAACCAGACGTCGCTGGACCCCGATTCTCATAAGCTCATCCTAGATTTTTTCCAACTTCTCTTCCTCAATTCAGCTTTTATGGGTTGAATCCTATTCAACTGGGAATAATCAGAATATCAAATTGAATCGGGATTTATTAGAATCAACTACAAATCAAAGAATACAGATTTCGTTCAATATTATTAGAAAATGTTTTTCAATGCACGATGCATTAAAATTAATATTATTGGTCCCTGTAACATCTCAAAGTGTACTGTAAAATATCGACGTTCGGGGAAGAAAAACCAGGAACTGTATGTTAATTTTGAGAAAATCACTAAAGTCCGGGATATAATTAGACGCGAGATAAACTGGAGCTTAGAATTATAACTCATAAGTAGTAGTTTGTAGTAGTATTAGTCATCATGCTTTAAATCCTACTCTTTTAATCATACTTTTTTGGCATATTAATAAATTTCATAGAGTCTGTTAGATGAAATGTTCAATACCAATTTGTACGTATGTATTGTACGTTCAATAAATTTGTATGTAAAAATAAATAATTATTAACCACTAAACCGCATCAAACTATTTATACATATGTATAATGCGTGAGAATCTACGTCACTCCCTACAATAAGTCCAATATTGATATTTTTCGTTTTCCCTTTTTTATCCAATAATTCAAGTTATTATGTAACTTATGATTAAAGTGACAATTTCAATCCAACGTTTTTCTTTATTACCTCCCTTCAAATAGTTTCTCCCATTTCTTTTGGTTTTTTTGGACTTCTTCCCACTCTGCATGTGTTATATGCAAAGTGTAACAATTTAATTGTCGAAAACTAATGGCCCTGAAAAAGAAGGATTAAAATCACTACTCAATTAGTTGGTCTGATACTCTAATAAATAATAAAGTACGAAAACACAATTATATCTATCTACTGGAAGGGATACAATGGTTGACAAATTCACGACAAAACTTAATGAAATATTTGTCAAATTTGAATTATGACAATTTCTATGAGAATGTCTATAAAATCATAGATTACACAATCGCCTATGCATAACACTTGGCATAAAAATTGCACTTAGATACGAGAATAATATCAAATTAATGGTGGAAAGTAAAATGTGAACATAGAAAGTATTTTTAGTTTTAGTATAAAGAATTTTTAGTCGTTAAAGTGCCAATGATCACGCCCTAGAGATTTTAGAAACAGAACCATAGAGAGATGTTCCGGACTCAATCGATTGCGGTTTTTCGTCACAATATTGGCAGCCAATGAAAATAGCCTCTCGCATGGCACTGAGGTGGCAACCGTTGACAAATATTGCAGAGCAACATATGCTAGCGCTGGAGTGTTCTCCTGCTTCCCCATCCAGTACTCAATGGGATTACATTTCAAAACATTTTTTCGGTTCAAAAATTGCATCATGTCGATGTTCAGCCCATCGGTCGGAGTATCTCTAATGAACCTCTTTTGCTGCCTCACTCTGTCTCGGTGTTTTTTCCAGACGTCATCTTTGCTATCAGCATCCTGGGTGACTTGATCCATAGTGGTGAGTATATTACTATTCACCTCCACTGATATCAATCCATGGACAGTTTAGAGAATCTTGGAGATCACTACGCGAGTGACGAAGTACATACGTTTGTAGCGCGGATCAAGTAGTGTGGCAATAGCCAGGAGAGCCTTCCTTTCTAAACCAGTGAACTGCTTATCCAATTCAGCTAATAACTCCTCTTTTAGGGTTGCTCCAACCAACGTTTTGGTATCCACATCTGCAAGACTGTCCTTCAGACAGTAGATTGCAGGAATAACACCGCTGGTGGTTACATAACTGGCAGCACTAAATTCATTAGTGAGAGTCTCCGCATCCTTCAAAACCATGATAGCGTCCTTGATGACTGCCATCTCGTCGGGGGTTAACATTGGTGGGGAGCCTGCAAGTTTCAACAAGATACTACTTACGATGTCAGCTAGATCGTTAAATCGGCGCAACATATAGTAAGTAGCATTCCATCCGAGTAGGAACATCCTGTGTCAAACGGAAAACCTGTTCCCCATCGCACTGGGCCTTTCGCAGATGATCAGCCGCAGTCGTAGACTGTTTAAAGTAAGTCACAATGGCCTTCGTCTTGGTAATCACATTTTTGAAGGGCTCATTTTTCTCAGTTACGTTCGTGATCGTTGTATTCAACTTATGAGCAACACATTCCAAATGTTTGTGCTCGCCAAATGTCTCCTTAACAGCTTTAACAATATTCGCTCCTCCATCGGTGACTACAGCTGTCACTTTAGCCTTAGCGATCCTCCACTTCATCAAAAAATTCTCGAGAATCTGGCTAATGTACTGCGCTGTCCGATTCGTACTCAGCTTGATGGTTTCGACTTCAATGCAAGCCATTGAAGAATTTTCCAAGAAATGGGCAGTCACCCCCAAATACCCTTGAGTATTTGCTGTATCGGTCCAGATGTCTGTTGTGAGCGTGATGCTCTTGGCTTTGTCGAATCTGCTTTTCACTATGGTGCTTAAGACTTCATATTTTTCCTTAACAGCGCGAGTAATTGCTTTCCTTTTTGGTAATTGGAAACGTGGAGCAAGAACGCTGGTGTAGTACTGCAATCCTTCCTTTTCCGTTGCAGAGAATGGTAGATTATCCTTGATAATCATGCAGAGGACAGCGGCTGTGCATCTAGCTTCCACTGCTCCTCCAGCTGCAAGTATTCGCAGGCAATTAGTCCACAATACATATTTCATTTTCATAAAATTCAATTTTGGGGAAAGGGGAAGGGAGCAATATGTAAAGATCCGAGGGGGTAGACATTATCCAATAAAATAAAAAAATATAAAATTGATTTTCTTCATGTGCGAACAAAATTCTGTAAGAAGGTTCCCTGATAGCAAAGTATGTGAAACTAACGTTTTTTATGGTAAAGATATTATCACAATAACATTGACAAATAAATAACAAAAAAAAATCTTCTACACAGGGTCTTAGGGAATTTATCAAGTTCATCATATTGATAATTCATATTCAAATCGATAATGCTGCTACTACAAGTTTACGAACAATAGAAATAGAAATATGTGCTAATGTGGGGGATTATACTGAATTGACATTCGTTGTCAAGTTAAAGGGAATAATTTCATCTTTCCGTTTTTGAAGAAAATGCCCAATAGTTGCGTTTTTACCTCAACATCTACAATTCGATTCAGTTAGCGGTACAGTAGTCGTGTGGAGATATGCCGATTGATATCTAGTTATTTTTCGGATATACTTCTGAATTGATAAATCTAAGAACACTCACGTTGCAATGCATTCATTCGATCTATGACTTTGTCAATACGTGGCTGCTGATGAAATTGATTGGGATTGTAACTTCCCGGCGAGACCCCGTCACATGCCTATAATGAGTATGAGTATGAGTTATAGACTGGAAAAGAAAAATTCGCCTTCATATTGAGTCGGAATTACCTTTTATTTTTTAGTTGGTGAAGCACCGGCTACACAGACCGCAGATTGATTAGGCCCAAATATACATGGATTGACTCTGGATTCATCCGCCCGCTTCTGTCTTTCCTAGGGTAGAAAAACAGCGAAATTATGAGTAGATAATAACATATCTGTGTGAAATTTCAATCATTGGAAAAGCATAGAAGATAGATTACTCTCGTTGGCATTAGCCCTGTTCTTAAGCCATTAATTTCAAAGTTGCCATGCTTTTTAGATAGGTGCCTTGCTAAATTAGATGTGTTTCCCGGTGCCCTGACATGCGTTCCACATAAACGACATTCACCTCCACCGTTTTCTTTTATGAAAAATTTCCAGACATGACTCTTCTTAGTTTTAGGTGGTTTCATCAGAACTCCCCTGTGATCACAACATAAAGCGCCATTGAGATGTTTTGAAAAGCAGTAAATTATAATTTAAAATGCAAAGACACAAAATAATTTAAAATGCAAAAATTTAATACAGAAATGGTAACGACTCGTTTACTCACAGATTAGGGCCTCTGGCATTCACATCCAGCATTTTTAGACCCGTCATATACAAGAATGGATCGATTGGTAATAAATTTTTGAGTTTTTTTAATAAATTTTTGAGTTGATAAGACAATACAAAAAGCAACACATACATTCGGAAGCTGTTTTACTGTGATCAGTATCGAACTTGAAGACTTGGAGTTTTGATTTGTAATCAGCTGGAGCCTTAACCCTGCCCTGATTATTATCTAGAGTAGAATGATATAGAGGGTCATCAGGATCCTCGTCTTCGACAAGTATACGTTCATGAATTGATGGTTGTTCTTGCACATCTGCCTTTTTCTGTAAATTATTGATGGGTGGAGTTGACCGCTCCAGTTCGTCCAGTAAATCCATTCCCGTGGCCCCAATGATTCCAGTTCTGTTAGAATCTTCAATTGCATGACTAGGATTGTTGGCCTCGATTGCACTAGTAGTGCCAAGTTCTTCTTCTCCAGAGCTATTCTGCCAATCATGCTCATAATCGCGAATCTCTTCACTGAACTCAGTTGTCCACGGATCACCACACGGAGAACATCTTCGCTCCACATACGTTCGGTAAGTACCTATGTGTACTACCCGGTGTAAAAAAATTGACCCTCGTGGCCGCGGGGCCACGCTTTTTCATTTTGGAACACCAAGATGTTAATTTCGGGGGTAATTCCGAATAATTATCCCTGCTTATAGTAGTAGAGTTTCAGGGATAACTACGAACAATTATCCCTGCGTGGAAGCGTGACAATTCGGGGATAATTCCGGATAGTTATCCCTGTATAAAATTAATGAAGTTTCGGGGATAATTCCGAACAGTTATCCCTGCATAGCATTATCGAGTTTCGGGATAATTCCGAACAGTTATCCCTGCATAGCATTATCGAGTTTCGGGATAATTCCGGATAATTATCCCTGCATCAAATTAATCGAATTTCGGGATAATTCCGGATAATTATCCCAGAGTTAAAATTACTAGAGTATCGGGATAATTCCGAGTAATTATCCCAGAGTAAAATTTGTAGTTTCAGGGATAATTCCACACAATTATCCCAGTATAAAGTTTTCGGGGATAATTCGGGATAATTATGCCATCGTATTAAGATAATGTTTCGGGGATAATTTAGGATCATTATCTCTACGTAAATTAATCGCGTTTCGGGGATAATTTGGGAGCGTTATCCCTTCGTAAATTAATCGCGTAAATTACTCTCTCTATCATTTTTATGGGATTTTGGGGATATTTCGGGAGTACTTTCCCTGTCATTTTTATGGGATTTTGGGGATATTCCGGAAGTACTCTCCCTGTCATTTTTATGGGATTTTGGGGATATTTTGGGAGTACTCTCCCTGTCATTTTTATGGGATTTTGGGGATATTTCGGGAGTATTCTCTTGCGTTCCTTATCGTGGGATTTCGGGATCAATTCGGGAATCCATTCCCGGTCTACCACGCGCGATTTTAGGACTACCTCCGAGGTTAATTGTGGTGTTATAGAGATGATCACTGGTAACTGAAGTGAAGTTCAATAATTAAACTTCCGGTTTCGGTTTGGATGCGCGTGAGATAAGGAAGACTCTCGGAGGTTAATCCTCTAGTTCCGGCGGGATCCCGAATGGAGTTCGGGAAATCTCAGCGGTCAATTCTCCGTTTCGGAATTAGTGCGCGGGATTCTTGGGGAAGCAGGAATTAATCCTCGGCTTTGAGGTCAGATTGACGTTAGGAAAATTCTCGGAAATTAATTTCTGTTTTCTAATCCCGTTTGCGTACGAATTAGGGGACAGTTCAGCGATCGGTTTGCGAGTTTCGTCAGTACCCTTATTGCTACTCTAACTCATACATCCTAACCCTCGTCCGTTTCGGATGTCTTAAGTAACTCTCTTGGTTCGATCACCTCTCGCCGCTAATGGAGGCGTAATTAGTGGTTCTCTCCCCGAAAGAATTATAGTTCTAGTGATCGGGGAGAACTCCAGCCATATTATGAAAGGATTTGTAGTTTCGTTTTGTAGGTTTGGTTGAATAAATACGATGAAATTTTCCCACCATGATTACGTTATTGTTTTAAGTTTGGTTACGGTCCCAATCATGAATCCGACCCTCTCTACCATGACCCTCATCCTGGACATGCCGCTCCTCCTTCCCTACCCCTCATCCTTCCCTGACCACCTTCTTCCCGTTTCCTTTCGTGGCGATAAGATATAGGCTAAGTTTATGTTAAGTTCACGTTAAGTTCAGTTTAGTTGCGTTAGAAGCTCTAGGTTTGTCCATTTCCCGCAGAAATGGACTGGCGCCCAATTCGAGTTGGACAGGGGAGAAACCGGGATTATGGGGAAGAGAGGCCGAAGGTGCGGGCATTTCCTTCCCCCCGGAAATGTCACGTCACAACAATAATATACACATAATGTTTGAGGACTTTTTTTGTAACTTCCATAGCTCGGGATATATCACTGGTTAACACTTTTAATTGTGTATATAGCCCTATTACACGACAGATAAGAGATCGATTAAAAAGTTGTGCATTAAAGTTGTTGCCCATGTAGAAGCAAACATTTTTTGTTATAGGAATTTTTTGTAGCCCTCAAAATCAAGGCGATAGCGTTTAATTTATTTCCAATTTTCGACACACACACAGATACCGACGGCCTATGACCGAGTAATATTGTACCGATGGCTATGACCAAGTGCTTAGAGCGCTGGCCTTTGGCGCAAGAGGTCCACGGATCGAGTCCCCGCTTGGAGACTCTCCGATTGGTATAGTAGAGTGGAATTGTCCAGCGTTCGAGTTCATAGGGATTCGTAGTTGAACTGGAGTTTCGTCAAAGAAGTGGCTGTACAAATTGAGGTTTTCCGTGGTTTGCTTTCAATGGTCGATTGACCCAAGCAATGTAAAGTTTGATAGGCATTGCATTCATTGGGTCAAACTCAGTGAATGCTGTACAGTTTGGGAAGAAATCGGTTTCCATCGACACCGCGGGAGGGTCGGCACATATGCATAATCGCATCGAAGCTTAAATAAATAAACATGATGTGTGTCTGACCCTTTACGGGTCGAACCAATAACTTCCTGATCGCTGCCCCGTATATGTTATATCCAAAATTTCGGTTCATGTCTCAAATTATGGACGTTTTAAACTTTTTAAAATTTCCAAATATTGAAAAATTTTATAATTATCAATATGTAGTGGTTAGATAAACAATGCACTTTGTAAATAGCATAGGCAAACCCATTAACGCTGGAAAACTTGTAGACGTTATGCTGTCATCACAGGCAGCATGGAACGAAACGAGCGATTTCGCAATGGACATTCTGCAGGAGCTGCGCCGCGAGGAGCAGCTTCGGAAAAATCCAGAGTAAACAGAGGGTCTTCTTACCGTGAACGACTCGAAAGGATTCGTTAGTGCGGAAGCCGCGGCTGTCGTCCCCTACGCAATGAAGTACTGCTTCGCAAATGTTCCATCCTGATTTGGGGATACTGGGATATAGAAGGTTGTCCTTCTACTAGTTTAGGCCAAGGGGTATTGTTCCTTGTTTATTCTTTATTTCGTCCTTTTAATTCTGTAAATCTTTTGGTGTGTTTACAATGAAGATTTTGGAAAAAAAGGAGGAAAGAGAAAGATGGAAGCGTGAGGAAGGAGGTTGGCTTATTTCTTTCTCTTTTTTTCCTTTTAAAAAGAAAAAAAACCCAGACACACACACAGCATCGAGAAGTTATAGATGCGTCCCGTCGAGGGTCACACTCAGATCCCATTTTTTTTTTTTTTTTTTTTATTGAAACTATACAATTGTATACATGAAAGTAATATATAAAAAATTGGCTCAAATTGGCACAAATTATCAAAAATTTCTACCCAAGTTTTGTACGATAGATTGAGTTCATGGCCTGAAAAAAATCGAAAATTACCGGAATCGCAAGCTGGGTTTCGTCAAGAGAGAGGGTATACTGATAACATTTCTATTTTGTCTGCTGTTTCCCAAATACATTTAAGCCAAACGGGGCGTAAGCTTTTTACGTTTTTTCAGAGATTTTGTTAGAGCTTTTGATAGCGTGAAACACCACTTATTATCGGCAAAATTGTCCAAGTTGAGAGTCAGCATCGAATTTATAGGTATGCCTATATGACGGAGCTCACCTTGCTGTTCGCACAAGTAGTGGTTCATCTCCACCTATTGAGATGACTGAGGGGGTTGTACAGGGAGAAATTCTAAGCCCTCTGTTGTTTGCACTATTCATTTTCGATTTCGATGATTATGTTCTAAATTTTGGATATAGAGCAATGTCAATCGATCGTAACAATGAAATTGTTAACATAGCGTATGCAGATGATTTAGTCGTCTTGGCGGAAAATAAGATTGATATGCAAAAAAAATTAATTGTGTGAGCGATTATTATTCTTTAAGGGTGTAGTTATTAATCAACCAAAATCTAAAATCCTTATCTTTTAAAAAGGGGTAGGACTAAAGATCTACCGTTCACATGCGATAATGAAACAAGCAGGCGGTCCTCGGCCCCCCCCCCCCCCCACTCGAATGTGTTAAATATGTCACCGTTAAAAAATCGGTTGAATAATTATCGAGAAATAAAATAAAAACCGTGAAAGCAAAGAAATTAAAATCTAGAAAACTAATGATACGATCGCCATTCAATAGGGTTCTTCACCACAACAAACGGAACCTTTGTTCCAAATTTCAAGGTTTTATCTCAGTTGTTGCAGACGCTAGCGTGCGTACAAACGCAAAAAGCAAAGGAAACTGTATAAAACTGAAAAAATGAAATATTTCCATTTTCTTGTGAGCAATCTACTAGATGGTCTTCAACCATTCCCTGGATGTCGTTGAGACGCACATTTTGATAAAAAAGAAATTAAAAAATATCCATTACTTTCTGAGATACGAGCGATCGAAGAAAAAACAAACAATCAGGCGGTCCTCGGTCCCCCCATTCGGATATGTTAAATATGTCACCGTTTTTTTTATTTCCTCCAATTTCATTGGTGGTAAGCGTCCGAATGGTCCGATTCCACACAAAATGAAAATGTTCCAGTATTGAAAAAGCTCTTTCCAGGTGAACGGAAGCAAAAACAGGAATATCTCATACTACGCAAAGTAATTGACTCAATGTTGGTGAACCCGTTCATAGATCTCGTTAAGGTTCAAGTTGGGAAAAAAAATGGGATGAAGACTATAACGATTTTCTCGTCCATAGCCTAACCGAAACTCAACTTACGCCATTCCAACTTAACAACTCACCACTAAAACTGACGAGATACATTACCTTCGTTCTCAGGGGTTGTCTACTCTGTAACCATACTGAACTAAACCATACTCAACTGAGTTTCGAGGAAAATTGGAAGCTTATTCGGACTGATTTCAATAAATTTCTGGGCGCCAGCTGATTTTTGGTAACACAGAATCTACGAACTGCAACTACACCACGACTTCCAGCTCAACTCCAATTTTCCTCTAGACTCTAACTGCAGAAACGAACTCAGAGTAGCACACATGAGGGTACGGGATTGGCGGTTGCTCATTGTGTGGGTCGTGGAGAGAGGGGTGGATTCGTTGACTAATTACGAAACGAGAGAAAACCCGTTGTCACCTTGACCTTACTACTACGCTCAATTTCTAATCGGAAACGTAGGCTACAAATCAATAGAAAACTTGAATTGCAACGATTCGTTATTGCCATACCACATACATGGGTTCATAGACCACTGTAATTCGAAGCTTGATCAAAATACAAAAATAAATTAGATTCAAGGTAGGTTGCACCAAATAGAAGTGTCGTCGACTCTGCATCTGGGGTTGATTGGTGACTCCCCGACTCCAGATATTCGGGTGTAGTGAGAGAGAGAGAGATTACGCTCGGGTTACGGGACTCGATGCCGCTCAGAATAATTACGGTAATGAAAAATCGGAGAGATCCAGCAATGCATGATGTGATAAAACATATGAATGCGACCAGTAATCTAATGGAGAGGACGACTCGGGGAAATCGCTCCTCCTTAGGTAGCCGTTAGGTAACTGAACTGAACCAAAATTCGGGTGGGTTCAGGGTCCAACTGGTAGGCATCGGGCTGAAACTTACCCAAACTCTAGCTTGATTCGCTTATGTAATAATAGGTAGCTAAGGGAGCGTTGATTTAGTTTTGGGTTGGGATCTCCCTATAGATAATTAGGTAACCTAGGCCCTACCCTAAATTCGGTTCGGTTCACTTCGAAATCGATAGGTAGCCGCGTGAACCCTAACCTACTACGCGTTCGGTTGGCCTGTAGATCCGCAGGTAACACAGGCACTTTCAACCTGGTCGGTTCGGTTCATTTATCGTCTGTAGGTAACAAAATAAACTTCGATCCAACCCTGATTATATTTCCCCATGCATTCTTAACCGCAAACAATCGATTAGGGAGGAAAATCCTCATAAAATTTTCGTCATGAAATTATTCCGAAAATACTCACTTTGAGCGAACGGATGGACTAGAGAGGGACGGATAATTCCAATACATATCATTGAGAGGTGCGCGGGGGAATAACAAGGTACAGATGAGGTCATCGATGACCTCAGGCCACAAAACCTCGGGACTCGCGACATCCCGGCGTCGTAGGCCTCGGAATTTGTACACTTTTAGATAATTCGGCAATAGTCTATAGCATGCAGGACGAATTATATCCAATATCGATAGCCATAATTCCACAGAAGTAGGTAATAGGTAGCCGTGGATTGACTGATTCTCAGTCAAAAGAAAGAAGGGTGGAGACTATCCCATTAAAGGGGATATACCACTCCCTATCCTATTCCACGAGTAACGTAGCCATTTTCTAACTTCTACAGAACATGTTTTCGGGAGCTAGGAGTTAGAAAATTCAGATTCGAGGAGGTAACGTGCTCAATCTCCGTCATGTGGAGAGAGCACCGCGTGAGAAAAACGAGTCGGAACCGCACGTGTACCGACGTGGGGTTGTTTGCCCCATAAATAGGCCTCAAAAATGAAGGAAAACAAAATAGAGAGCTAGCGACTCACCATGCGACTCTTTGTATGACTTCGCTGGCCCATTGGTTCGGTGATACGGGGTTTCCAGATTTTGCTTCGGCTCGCCGCTTACTCGGACATTGCTTCGCACCCGTTTGACTGCCTACTGCCGACTGACTAATGGCTCCACGCGTCGCGAGCCGGTTAGCAACTGGTGGCTCGGCCGAGTAGAGGGGGGGGGGCGCATCGCTGGGTCCGGAGGGGAAGTCGACAGAGCGATTCAGGGGAGGCTCGCGCTGTCGATTTGCGCGGGAGCTTTCGAACGTCTTATTATTACTTTTCTTTGACTGGGGTTACCTATGCTAATTTTGACCTAAAATAATCGCGATCTGGAACTGAAATTGGTCCAGTGGTTCGGGAGTTCGCCATGGGGTTAGGTTTTCGCCCTATGCGTGATACTGGGATTTCTGGAGTTGATCTCCAGGGGGTACTCTCTGATGAAAGGTTTCGGGTCCTGCTCAAATATGACGTAACATGAATAATTAAACCGTAAGACAACGAAAATAACCGTAACTGAACAGTCTATGGGCAATCCCTAGGGTCGATAGACTAAGTTGCCCCTAGGACCTTCCAACCATACCGCAGAACTTTCATGCCCTTCATATGACTAGGGAAGCGCGGATATTTCGATCCGACCTCTGTATTCCCCTTGGAGATTGACTTTATGGGGAAATTATGGCTCAGTATGTTGGTACCCGAAGGCCCTTAGCCTCCCTGACCCCTTTTTTACGCGCTGTAAACTGGGCTTACTCCCTTCTTCACCGTGGACTCTAACGGAATGAATTTCAACTAAACTGTATTAAGCTAAACCGAATTGAGCGGAACTGAATTTGTTCATTAATTTTTCGAGAATTCGTATCTCGTGTCGTTTTCATGGGGTTTGGCATCTGGATTCTTTCTAACTTTAACTTGTGGGGTTCGCGAAATAACCCTATTGCTCGATCTCTCTTTTTAGCTCGCGTGTCTCTCGATATTACTCTCTCACTCTCACTCACCAAGTCGGCTCGTAGGTGGCGGGATGACAAAGATTCCGTCACAAGACTTGTCGAGAAATGAAGTAAGGGAGAAACCGTAAAAATGAAAACATTGAAATCTAGAAAATTAATGGTGCGATTGAACCACCATTCAATAGAGTTCTTCACCATAACAAAAGGAACCTCCTTTCCAAATTTCAAGTTTTTATCACAATTTTTGCGGACGCTAGAGTGCGAACAAACACAAAAAGTAAAACAACAGTCAAAAGTTAAAAAATAGGAATATTTCATATTACCCAAACTAATAGACTCAATGTTTTTCAACCATATCATAGATCTCGTCAAGGTACACCTTTTGAAAAAAAAACAATGAAATCGGTTGAATAATTATCGAGAAATAAAATAAAAACCGTGAAAACGAAAAAATTGAAATCTGGAAAACTAATCATACGATCAGATCGCCATTCAATAGGGTTCTTTACTCCAACCACAGGAAAGTTTGTTCCAAATTTCAAGTTTTTATCTCAATTTTTGCGGACGCTCGAGTGCGAACAAACACAAAAAGTAAAATCAAAGTCAAAAGTTAAAAAATAGGAATACCTCATTGTACCCAAACTAATTGACTTCATGTTTTGCAACCATTTAATGGATCTCTTTAAGGCACACACTTTGAAAAAAAAAACAAAATCGGTTGAATACTTATCGAGAAATAAAATAAAAACCGTGAAAACGAAAAAATTGAAATCTAGAAAACTAATGATACGACCAAATCGCCATTCAACAGAGTTCTTAACCACTACAAAAGGAGTCTTTTTTCCAAATTTCAAGTTTTTATCTCAATTTTTGGGGACGCTACAGTGCGTACAAAAGCAAAAAGCAAAAAAAAACAGAAAAATACAAATATCTCCAATTTCTTGTGAGCAACCTACTAGATGTTCTTCGACTATCCCCTGGAACTCGTTTAGACGCACATTTTGGAAAAAAAATTTCCAAAATATTCCTTACTTTCAGAAGTATGAACGATCGAAGAAAAAAAAATCGATTTCTAAGAAACTTACCGGCAGATTTCACTGAAATTGCGCTCACAGCTAGATGTACTCAACATCAATAACTGACAATTTTTTCAGATTTTATTCTCAAAATTTAGCCCGTTTTATGTTAGATTTTGTAAATGAAGATTTTCGAAAAAAATTGATACATACAGACACTATGTCAAAGAGTTCCGTTACTTATGCGTTTTCACAAGTACCGGCTTGTTCAAGACGGCGTTAGAAAACTCAAAAATCATGACCAATAAAGCCTCTCAATCAGTGATCAGTATTTTGCACCGCTCACATTGTAATTCTTGGTCAACCAAAAACTATTCATTCAATGCAATAGCTTCCAGTGTTCTCCTCTACGGTAGAGAGGTCCGGGGATTACAGCACTTAGATTCAATAGATTCTATTGAAACTACTTTCTGTAAAAAACTATTGTCATTACCTGCCAGCTGCCCTAACTACGCAATTCGACTTGAAACAGGCGTTGTACCACTGTCTTACTCGGTCATTAAAAGAGCATTTAATTGGTTGATCAAGATTTACAATATGGAGGATGATCGTCTGGTGAAGAAATGTTATATGGCTCTTTTGAAACGCTCTGAATTACCCTCAACTGTGATAAAGTATGATTGGACATCCCAATTTCAGTCAATTATCAGTAAATTTCTCTCTGTCAAACTACAGCAAGTTCATTACGTGAATGAGTTGTTTGAACTAAGGGAAACAGGATGTGGAATGTATCTGGATGCAGTCAGGGAGGCTCACACTGAAAGATGACTCAATTCATCTCTTCACTTGAACTTGTCGAAGGGGCGCAGAATTATCTGAACATGCAGCTCCCTTTCGATATCGTAAAAACTATCGCTCAGTGTCGTCTTATAGGTCGCTTTCAGCTTAGAATTATTAACAAGCAAAAAATATCAGATTGTGAAATTTCTATTCCCCTCACCAAAAGACACATTTGGATCGTACATCATTGATTCGTAACTATATTCGTAACAGAGTGGTTTGTTCGACGTATCAATTATATGGCTAACAATTAGTATGTCTATTAGACCGTTAAAAAAAAAAATTATTTTTTTTTTCAACGCGTGGACCCTTAATTATTACCATTTCAACTAATAACGAGCCTCGCGAACGTTCGATTCGATGGGATTTTCCCTTAAGGTCGCTCTGATAATTGAAATATTCCCATTTAAATAACATGTTAAAATTAGTTTTTTCGTTCTTCAAAGCTTTCCTTTTTTTCCTATGAGCTACATATGCATTGAGGTAATTCAGGAGTATCGTGTCTATGCTAAACTCATGTGCAGGATCTGGAGCGAATTACTTTAATGCATTTTGATATGTTTAAATAAGATCAAGATTTAGATGCGATGAGAATTAGGTGGAAATTAGCATTATTTCGACAATATCTATCGAATCATCAACTAGTGGTGTGCAAATGTGTGTGCTCCGTTAGGGGCACGAACAACAATTCCCGATTTGGTATTTCAGCACAACATAAGAACGCAACCATGGTGATGAACAAACTCAACGGTGATATCAACAATTTAACTGGCATTTAATAATTACGGCACGCGATCGATTCAGTTTGATTTTTAAGCCCCATACAAATATTCAACTGGAATTCATCCGCATAGTTACCCATCCTACCTCTGTACTTTCTTAATCATCGCGCTCTTTGACATCATTCCCGCAATTATCAACATATCCATTTGCCATGTATATTCTAGTTCAACTCGCGATATGTTCTAACCTATATGGAAACGTGTCCCATTGAATGTGCATTTTTGTATAAGGAACGACCCTGGTGATATGCATTGTTCCCGCATGTTGAATTGCTCAGCCAACCATACCGCCTTAATTATGCAAATTATGGAAAAAGTAATTATACATAGAAGGTGTATTGTCATATAAGGAATGATTCTCTGTTGAGAAGTTTCCCGATACATTTAATATTTTACCCAGAGGAACAGTATAAACAATTACGATTGTTCATAACCCTGCATATACTGCACGAATCCCATCCAAATTGTAAACCGCTCGATTTTGCGCGGAAACGCTTCGATTGGGACTGTCATGACAGCGCTGTGTTCATTCGTTCACTCATTGCAAACATAATTGCTGAGACGGTCATACCTCCTTAATTATGCAAATTGTCGAAAAAAGGCATTTTACATAAAATACGTATTTTTATATGGGGAACAAGTTTTCGTATATAAATTTTGCGCTAACTCCAATAGTTTATGAAATAGAACATTATAAACAATTGAAATTGTTCATAACAATATATATACTGAACCAATTTTATCCAAAATCTAATGGGCTCTAAGTGACATGAAGATGCTTCGATTTCGATATCGATGACCTGAATAGTGTCGTTTGTTCACACATACACACACACACACACAGACATCAGCAAGTCGGGGCTTTGGCCAGTATTTGTTTTGAGTCGGTGTCGTGCGGACGCATGTCTACCGCTCCCTACGAATTGCAAATTTCAAACGTACCGTGATCCTAGTACATTGAAATTTTAAATCGAGTAAAAGTTTTGGCACAAAAGTGTCAAATCTAAAGAACCTCAAAATTCCCTTGGCTCCCAAAAGGAAAGCCAAAACGAGTCCTCCGATGGAAGACCCAAAAAAAAATAAAAAAAAACCGTTATGAAACGGTCAAACAGCGCGAGCTCTGAACCAGCCCGCCCCAACAATCCTCCGAACTCTTCTGATGGGCCTCAAGACGCTCAAAAAAAACCTCAGTGCCTCCAATCATCGTTGAAAACGACAAATTGGAGACCAAAAAGTTAATAAATTTCCTGCAAGTCAATGCCTCGGATAAAAACTTCAGGATGAAGTTTAATGGAAGTACCACGATCGTCCACCTACAAACGACCGAGGATTTATATCGTCCACCTACAAACAACAAAATCGCAAGTATCCTGAAAAGGCAAAACCTTAATTTTTTCACCTACGGCCTTAAAAGTGAAAGACCGAAGAAATTTATTTTGCAAGGGCTTCCCAGCAGTTTCTCGGAAGCCGAAATTCAAGCCGAATTATCAAATCAAGGCATTAACGTACTTTCCGTTCGCCAGTTCGTGAAAGTAAATAAAGACGGAAATATTAAAGAAAACAGGCCTCTCCCGATCTTCGCAATCACGGTTGGCCCTGAAGTAACCTTGAGCAGCTTCGCTGCTATTAAAACTATTTTCTATCACACATACAAGATAGAAAAATTTGTGAAATCCGAGCAACCGACCCAGTGTTTCAGGTGCCAACGGTTCGGCCATGCAAGCCAACACTGCAACCTGAACCCCACATGTGTAAAGTGTGCGTCAAACCATGACGTCAAAGCCTGCACTTCGAAAACTCTCAAGTGCGCGAACTGCGGACTAGCCCACACGGCCAGTTATAGAGAGTGTTCCATGCGCCTAAAATTCATGGAAACTCAGAAAAAATGAGCACAGTCGGCCGGGCCCAGCATAGCGCCTTTGGAATTGCCCGCTACACCTCACTCGGCCACGATCCAGAATCTGGAAAGCAACATCCAGTTCCTCCAGTCTCCTGCAGTCCCAGTGCCAACTCCGAGTTCTGCTGCCAACACGTCCAGGCCCACCTACGCTTCCTTCTTCCCGACGGTGGAAACCTCGAGAAGGAATCTTATCGCACCCACTGCTGAACCTAGGACCATCCCAATGGAAACACATGTTCCCGAATCTCATTTAAGTAGAACTAAAAACTATGTAATTACAACAAAGCAAGTCCTTGACGAGCTAACAACCCTTAGAATTCCCGAAATCCTTTCAGAGCATAAAGAGATGAGCGCTAAACTCCAAACAGCTCTTACACCAATTGATAGGATCACAATCATCGCATCCCATGTCCACCTGTTCTCACCCTCCTCAGTCACACCTACGATTCCCCCGCAAACATAACCAACATATTAGCAATTAATATTTTTGCGCTCAAACCCAATCTAGACGAGTTATTACACATCGTCCATAATAATAACATTAAAATTTGTCTGATTTCAGAGACTGAACTGAACAGCCAAACGAAGAAAATTAACTTCCCAGACTTCTCGCTGCTCAGGGAAGACAGAACGGCCAAAGCAGGTGGTGGTGTTGCGGTGGCGATCCACAAAACCTTGTCACATAGAACTCTTCCGCATGATCTCCTGTCGCTCATGGAATACGTGGGAGTAGAGGTCCAAGTAAACAATAAAAAAACGAAGATCTACTCGATCTACAATCCACCGGATCTCTCAATAGATACAAATCTATTGAGGCACCTATTTTCCGATAGTACTACAACAATTATTGTTGGAGACGTAAATGCGAAGGACACTGCTTGGACCTCTGCTAGGCCAAACGAATCAGGTAAGATTCTCTCAAATTTTTTGACGGAACAAAAAATTAATCTGCTTTTTCCAGACGTTCCTACACACTACCCTCATAATTCAAACACTCCTAGTACTATTGACCTTTTATTAATAAACAACATCTCTATCATTAATAATTTCACCACACTTTCCGAATCCCCATCCGATCACCTACCATTGTTTTTCTCCCTATGTGGCCGACCAACTTCACCAGAATCATCAAAAATTTTAAACTACGCGAAAACCGACTGGAATAAATTCAAGGATACCTTAAATGATGAGATTTCCACACCAAACCCTACTTGTAACAACACTGAAGCAATAGATCAACACATAACACATTTCACTCAAGTCATTCAAACAGCCCTGGATTCCTCCACTCCCATCCGCTCAACCAAATCCACCCACACTCCTATCCCACCCGAAATAGCCTCATTAATAAAGCTAAAAAATTACATTAGGTCAAGATGGCAAAAAACCCGAAATCGCTACCTTAAATCCGAACTCAATCAGCTGATAAAAGAAATCAGACTTAAATTAACCGAATGGAAACAATCATCTTGGGACAACAAACTCAGAAACATAAACTTAAAAGATCACTCTATTTGGCGCGTAGCAAAATATTTTAATAACACGGGTAAAAGAAAAATCCCCACACTAAAGTCAAACAACACACTCCACACAGAAGACCATGATAAGGCTAATACACTTTGCAAACACTACGCAAAAATACACGAATTATCGGCCTCCCGAGGAAACAAATCCTTTGAACAACAAGTCACAGGTCATGTGAGAAAATCTATCCTCAAAGCCCCTATCGAAACTCCCATTAAATTCCTTACTAATCCCCGTGAAATCATTTCCGCTATCAAAAAACTAAAAAATTAATCAGCCCCGGGTGTGGATAATATTCCCAATATAGCACTAAAAAACCTCCCAATTAAAGCAATAAGTTTACTAACAAAGATATACAATGCATGCCTCCTCAGACAATATTTCCCGGAACTCTGGAAAGGAGCGATGGTCATTCCGATTCTAAAGCCCGGTAAGCCCCCTTCGTATCCGGTGAGCTATAGGCCTATTAGCCTCCTACCGGTATTGGCTAAACTCTTTGAGCGAATAATTTTAGCTCGTCTCAAAAAACGCATAGAAGAGTTACAACTAATGCCTATCAATCAATTTGGTTTTCGAGCAGAACACTCGACCTGCCACCAGCTGGTTAGAATTACGAATGATATAAAATCCGCGAAAGACCGGAAAGAAGATACCGTTCTTCTTCTCCTGGACAGCGAGAAGGCCTTTGATTCTGTTTGGCCCACAGGCCTTATATACAAACTCGAAGGATTAAATGTCCCTAAATACCTTCGTAAAATTTTACTATCATATCTATCAAATAGATACATCCGAGTTCGAGTCGAAACTTCGCTTTCGGATAAAATAGAAATTGTCGCGGGAGTCCCACAAGGGTCTATTCTCTCGCCTGTTTTATTCAACTTGTACATTGCTTCTGTTTTTAGCAGAATTCCGAGAAATGTATCCATTGCAGGCTATGCTGATGACATTGCTTTGTACTCAGCTAGCAAATCGATCAACAAAGCTATTAGAAGAATAGAAAATGCTGCTTCTCTCACAATCAGTGAATTAACGAAATGGAAAATTCAAGTGAATGCTGCTAAAACAGAAGCAATAATATTTACTAGCTCCAAGGCCAAGCCGACTTTAACTATTCGTAGCGATAAGATCACACCAACCGACTCTGCAAAGTATTTAGGCTTACACATCGATTCCAAACTCCTGTGGAAAAAGCATATATCTGAAATCAAGGTCAAGACTAAAGTTATCCTAGTAAGATTGTATAATTTGCTAAAATCACCCGCGCTCAGTCAATCCCTCAAACTTACTCTCTACAAAGGGTTAATTAGGCCCATTATCACCTATGCTTGTCCTGCCTGGCACAATGCAGCGAAAATGCACTTGAATCATCTTCAAGTGATTCAAAATAAATTCCTACGAATAATAGGAAATTTTAAAAGAACGACTATTGTGGAAAGACACGAAACGCTCGGCATGACAACCATAGGCGAATTTATCGATAGAATAAATGAGACATTTAAATTTAAGCTACAATCAATATTGACATGAAATCCAATTGGTCCCGCTGACCACCTGTTTTGTCCCACCTTTCCATATATCCTTTTCTCTCCCGCCCCTCATGCACCCATTACTTATAAGGTTTTTTAGAAGTCATTTTTCCTTATATCGAGTCATCATGTAAATAATCACAAATATCTGTAATAATGAAAAATTAGGTTACACTTCTTTCAAATTAGATATAAAGCCAACGGCTGGTGATCTAGAACGTAGCACTTAAGATATTAATACTGTATATAGTATGTATATATGACAAATGTTAATAAACAATTTTCAAGTCAAGTCAGGTCGGGGCTTTGGCGTAGTGGTAGAGTATCTGTCTACTACTCCGAAGGTCCTAGGTTCGCGCCCGGCCGCCGGAGAATATTTTTTCAAAATATTTTCTCATGGGTTCCGACCGATGCAGGAACGTTCCGTGTGTGCTATCGGCGGTACCCATAAAATGGGACCGCTCGGCCGTCGGTACGAAGACGAGCCGCATTTCGTGAAAAGATGAGCACACAGTTGAGAGAAAGTCTGCAAACAGCAGACATCTTGGTACTCCATTGGGATGGCAAAATATTGCCTTCCGTTGATGAAAACGAAGAAATTGATCGTTCACCAATTATAGTAACTGGCGTTGCTACGGAACAGTTACTAGGGGCACCATCTCGTCTCTCTGGGACTGGTGATAATACTAGTGATGCAATAATTCAGACTTTACAAGATTGTCATCTTATTGGACGCGTAGAAGCTTTATGTTTCGATACTACCAGTGTCAATACAGGTAAGCATATTTTGCAAAATATATAGTTTGAATGATCGCACGAAAATTAATTATCACATTTACCTCAATTTCAAGTAATTAAAGCGAAGTCCTCTAAATTTGTGCTATTGTCAGTCATTCTAATTATCATAGACATTCGAAAGACTGAGTAGCTTTCAATATTCAAGAAAATTGACTCTACAATAGCTTCAATAGCGGTTCCATGTGAATTATTTTTTGCCCATAATTCACCCATTTACACTTGAAATTTCAAGAGTGGGTTTCTAACAGTGAACTGTGAGTCTGTGATCATCAGTTATCTTCTATATCTTTCGCAATTTCTTGTTCAGGTCCATATAATGCAACTTGTGCTCTGTTGGAAGAACGCTTGGATAGGAGTTTCCTAAAACTGGCATGTCGCCACCATGTGGCTGAATTAGCTCTTAGAGGAGTGGTGGAGGCCTATTAGAAAGGGACAAGTGGCCTCCACGTGCCTATCTTCCAGCGCTTCCGAAAGGAGTGGAAGTAAATTGATCAGAGTCGGTACACTACCGGAATAGAGGATGAGTTGACAGCAGATAGTTTACGCGAAGACAGAAATGATTTGTTGAAGTTCATTACAGATGAATTTGAGGTTAATATCACACTATTATGTACTCCTAATCTGTCTCCCTCATGTTGAACAACTATGATTCTTACAATTTTTATTTTTCAGACACGTCAACCGAGAAATGACTATCGCGAATTTTTGGAGTTATCGTGCATCGTTCTAGGCCGTACACCTCCCCGCGGTATCAAATCTAAGAAACGTGGGGCCAATCACCATGCTCGGTGGTTGGCCAAGGCTATTTATTCATTACAGCTTTTCTTAATGAAAGATCCCTGTTTTTCCAAATGCTCGTCATTCGAAAGATGTTAAAGCTTTAAGTTATATTTCCGTGTTCATTGTTCGTTTCTATGTAAAAACTTGGTTCACCGCTCACCGAGCAATCGATGCACCTCAACATGATCTTGGTCTATTGCAAAATTTGGTGAAATTTGGAGCCGTCAATGCCGCTACGGCAAACGCAGCTCTCAAGAAATTGCGAGGCCACTTATGCTACTTGACTGAAGAGCTAGCACTACTAGCACTATTTGATTCTTCGGTCTCTCTGGAGATTAAGAAGAAAATATTGCCCTAGTAACAGAATATATTGGTTTGGTGACGAAGGATGAGCAACAGTATCAAATTTTACTGCAAACCGTCAAGGCACACCGGCAGAAATGTCCAAACTGCAGTAAGACCAACTTTGTGGATGAGGTTGTAGCTGGTGAGAACCCATTCGAGAAATACAATTATTCAAAACTATGACTTGCTTAATCCTAATGCTTTCCGAAACTCGTGAATCGTAATCGAACATCAGTGCCCGATATATCTTCCGTACGTTAGGGTAAGTGTGTGTGTGGGAGTGTACGTATGTAGAGGGGTGGCTGAATGCCTCGGTGGATCAAAGGATCGATAGATCTACAGATCAACGGATCAATACATCGATTGATCCATAGATCATCAATCGATATACTGATATCTCGTACAGTAATCTCATAAAATCATAATTTCTGGCGTTATTTCGGCAATATATCAGAAAATTAGTGATTTAGCTAAAAATTTGTAAAATCCATTTTTATAGACAATGTTATGGGCTACAAATAAGGTGTGTTAGAAGAGTTTCTTAAATTTGCTGTGGATGTGGGAACTGGAATGTAGGAGTAGAGTCGATAGGCTAATAATTAAGTTTCACTGAAGTTAATCACAAAATGTGTATTTTTAGTATGTGGGATAATCCCAAAAGTTACAGATAATATACACTATTTACAACGTATTAAGGAGATTGATCAAGTACCGGAGCGAAATTTCGCGTCACTTAATCGATGATTGAATCACAAAGGGTCTAATTGATTGGCAACTGATTGTTCAGATAATAGTCTCTAACATGATGAGTAACTAAACTGTACACTAGCGCGTTGATGAGGGTCTTGATATTTTGCTGAGGTTAGCGTAAACGATATAGCTCTGATTCGTCTCAATTCTATACTGCCCTGAAATTTCGAGAATCGCGCTCGTGTCAAGTTGCCCGCTGCTCCGAATTGTTCCGACCTTTCTCGACTTTTTCCGAGCAATTCTATCCGTTTCAAACAAGGTACTTTCACGTTTGTTGATACAAGTGATGCTTCGATAGATATTGTCGAAATGATAATATATCTTCCTACCTAATTCTCATCGCATCTAAATCTTGGTCTTATTTAAACATATCAAAATGCATTAAAATAATTCGCTCCATATCCTGCACATGAATTTAACGTAGAAACAATACTTCTCAATTATCTGAATGCAAATGTAGCTCATAGTAAGAAAAGAAAAGCTTCGAGTAACGAAAAAACTAATTTCCACATGTTATTTAAATGGGAGTATTTCAATTATCGGAGCGACCTTAAGGAAAAATCCGACCGAACCGAGCGTTATTAGTTGAAATGGTACTAATTGAGGGTCCAAGCGTTGAAAAAACAAAAAAATTTTGTTGAAACCGTCTAATGTCTATGTAACATTGTAGTAGTACAGGTACTTCACTTGGGTCCATGACCCAAGATAAACAAAAAAATGGAATGGATGTTTGGCAGATCCAGATAAACCAAAAAATTCTCCGGATCGGGTTATTTCAACGAGGTTTTTGGAGAGTTTCTTTGACAAAAGTTCAAAAAGCGAAGGTTTTTTGTAACACGAGATTTTTTTGCAAAGATTTTTTTGACCAGGTTTTTTAGTCGGGGTTTTTTTGATAGAGGTTTTTGAGACGTGCTACGCTTCACTTTGATTCATAGTGCATGGATCTTCAAAACTTTCAGCTAGCAAATTCAATATATTTAGCAAAGGGTGCGTCCCATTAGCAAAAAGTTTCGTTATATCATTCCTCGCTAAATATCTATATCTTAACAGCAGAGGAGGCTCGTTGGCTTCCGCCCGGATAATATTTATTGGAGTACTAATTGGATCCTAATGCTAGTTGCAGCTCTTTGTACTGTACTCGGTCAATTCTAAGACTTTGAGCTTTTGCTAGTGACTGCATCAAAAAGCTGCCGTATTCGAGTCCTGATCGTACAAGAGCTTTATGAACTCTCTATACCACTGTCATTCAGGAATGTGTCTGTTGCAGCCATTGTTTCCTGTACAGTGTCTATCCCTTCAGGAACGGAGTCCGCAACCGAATACACAACACAATCATCGGCAAATTGGAGAATCTTACCATCATCAGTGACGACTTCGCCCAACCCAGGCATATACAGTGAGTATACGAGAGGACTCAGAGCACTACCCTGTGGTAATCTTTTCAATGTCGTTATGCATCCGTCAATCTCTCCATGCTTAAAAGTCAAAACTCTTTCCGATACTGACTTAAATAGAAACTTGAGAAGCCTCTCTTGTAGACCAATTTTTTCAATCGCTCGATCAATGCATCACTCAGAACATTATCATAGGCACTTGTAAGGTCCAGAAATATTGCAACCACTTTTCCTCTTTGAAAGGCATTAAGCAGTTCTTACGTAAATATTGCTAGGTTATCTATACAAGATTTATTCTTCGGAAAACCAAATTGGGAAGAGGGACACCTAAGGCTGTTTTCCAACCACCACGAGAGTCTGAAATTAATATTTGCTTCCGAATGGAAGCATTGCAATTGGTCCATTTTCACTTTCGCTAATTATGCTTGTAAACGATATATAATGGTTTGAAACGTAAAAATACGAAGGTTGAGCATAGTGTCTGTATGTATAGAATTTTTTTTTTTAAATCTTCACTTACAAAATTTAACATAAAAAGGACTAAATTTTGAAAATAAAATCTGAAAAAATGGTCAATTATTGGTATTCAGTACATCTAGCTGTGGGCGCAATTTCAGTGAAATCTGCCGGTAAGTTTCTTGGAAATCGACTTTTTTTGTTTTTTGTTCGATTGTTCATATCTCTGAAACTAATCAATATTGGTGATTTTTTTTTCAAAATGGGCGTCTCAATGAGATCCAGGGAATGGTCCAATAAAGACCGCTATTTTACCTCCCCCATTACTTTGTCTATCACTCCGGACTACATTGAATACTTTCAAGTACATCGTTTCCTCTGGTTTATATCTTGTCTCTGGAACGAGAATAATCTCACAGTTATCGGCATTATGCTCGAGCTCCGGTATTTTCCATCGCAAACTTCTAGCATTCCATTGTATGATGGACAATTTAGCATTTGGTCCATAATTAGCCATTTTTATTTAGAATTAGATATTGAGTTAATACTGGCTGTCAGGACATCAAGAATCTGCATTGGGTTTTCGGAATTACGCACAAAATATACAATTAGCTCTAGAAGTTCTCTCATCTTAGCATCAATCAAATTGATACTTCCTTCGGTAATTTCATGTGTCGTATCTGCATCGTCATCGTATGGCCTCTATATACTCTTACCACCAACACCCGAATAGCGGTCTGCTTCATTCGGTTGTGACAAAAGGTGATTCTGTCTTTGTCGAGCAGTTTTCTGTGATCTCACCTCACTCCATTCAAATATCTGAGACGATTCACGTGGAGATTGCGTTCTGGATCTTTGAATGGCCGGATTCGAATAGGAGTTCACCTGGAGTGAATGGTCCATATGGTCCTAATCATGTGTTGTTCTTTCTCTCGGAATGGGGTGAACCGGATTCCTCCATTCTTATTCGGATTTAGTACATTCTTAACTAAATTCGGATTTAGTACACGGAAAGAAAAAGCACATAATTATTAGATCCCTGGTGACTAATCTGAGGACGAAATTTCCGTGAGTCGAAAAATTAGACTCCTATAGTCTAAAATTTAGTCGCATTGGGCCGACTTTTTCTGTTGTTTCGGGATAGTTTTTATACTCACTGAGATGAATTTTTGGACTCACGGAAATTTCGTCCTCAGATTAGTCACCAGGGGTCTAATAATTATGTTTTTTTTCTTTCCGTGTACATTCTTATGGGGAACTTATCGGTATGTACTTTCACAACACTTCGATACTCCTCCCTTCCTGCTAGGAAAGTCTCTACAATCCTTCTTCCTATATCATCCATTGCGATACATTTATTGATTTCCCACTCACATCCCATTTTTTTCCATGAAATGGGCGACACCTAACGCGGCACAAAGAGAACTTGCCGATTTGGTATTTCAGCATAGCATAAGAACGCAACCATGGTGATGAGTAAACCCAACAGTGATATCAATAATTGAACTTGCGACTAATAACTACTGCACGCGATCGATTTAGTTTGATTTTTAAGCCCCATAAAACATTCAACTTGAATTCGTCCGCCTATAGTTACTCTCTCTACCTCTGTACGTTCCCGCTCTTTGACATCCTTCTCGCAATCGTCGACATATTCATTTGCCAACTATATTCTAGTTCAACTCGCGACATGTTCTAACCTATATTGAAAAAGTCATACTGAATGTGGATTTTTGCATAAGGAACAACCCTGGTGATATGCATTGTTCCCGTATTTTAAATTGCTCAGACAACCATACCTCCTTAATTATGCAAATTATGAAAAAAAGTCATTACACATAAAACGTGTATTTTCATATCAGGAATAATTGTCTTTAGAGAAGTTTCCCGATAACTTTAATATTTTACTTAGTGGTACAGTATAAACAATTACAATTGTTAATAACATGGCGTATACTGCACGAATCCCATCCAAAGTGTAATCCGCTCGATTTTGCACGGAAACGCTTCGACTGGGGGCCTATTCTCGAGTTTGAGTGAAAGGAATTTGTGAACGAAAGTGGCTCCGTTCACGCATCGCTTTGGTGAGGGCAAGTTTTCACGCACGGATCGTACATCCACACGTGAAGCAGTTCCGTTGACGAATGTCAGTTTTGATTCGTGAGCTGACGTCCGTGAACGGAATTGCTTCACGTATGGATGTACGATCCGTGCGTGAAAACTTGCCCTCACCAAAGCGATGCGTGAACGGAGCCACTTTCGTTCACAAATTCCCTTCACTCGAACTCGAGAATAGGCCCCCTGGGACCGTCATAACAGCGCTGTGTTCATTCGTTCACTCATACGGACATAATTGTTCAGACGGTCGTCCTTAATTATGCAAACTGTCGAAAAAAATCATTGTACATGAAATACGTATTTTTATATAGGGAACAACTTTTCTTATATAAATTTAACGCTGACTCGAATAGTTTATACAATAGAAAATTATCAACAATTGAAATTGTTAATGATATATATACTGCACCAATTTCGTCCAAAAACTAATCAGCTCTAAGTTACATGGAAACGCTTCGATTCAGACCTCAATAATCTCGATGGCAACATTCGTTCGTGAGAAATTGAGGATTAAAATTCGGCGACGCACGTACATATATATACACACACATACTTCGACTCAGAATTTCTTGGCTGCAATTTTGGTAGACTCAAAACACCAGTACCGGACGAAACAAAAAACTTCGATTTCGGGGTGATTACTATAACTTCCCGAAAATCGGGAAGTTAATAAACAAACATATGCGACGAAAACTCGTCAAATTTAATGTTAGATTCCGATTCAGCCGCAAAAACTTGAAGTCCGTCATGAAATTACCTTCCTGCACAGAGAAGTTCTATCGGCGGATGTACTAATAAAAGGTCGGAAAAGTGCAAATGCCATGATTTTGGGACACTTCCTTTTCGGGTGATTACTATAACTTCCTTGGGGGCAAGTCAAGAAACTGAACAATATTTCAACTCGAAAGTGTATAGGTACTTACTGGATATTAATAAATTTTGTTCTTCAGGTGGAACCCCATTCAAAACATTCAGGAACTCAGGAACAGAATCGATTTCGTTGATGTCTCTGGCTGCAGCAAGTGATTCCTGAAAAAGTGAAAGTAGAAGGAAGCGTTCACATAATGTGTTTGAACACGAATTCGTAAGAGATCACGGTTTCTTAGTAGACGAGGAGAAGATCGGTGAATTGAGTCAATTTAGGGAACCAAATCAGTTGAGAGGATGTATTAGGAGAAATGGACAGGTGTGCTGCAATTCTTTTATGTTATTGGTTTTCTTGAGAACAGATTTTTATCTTGTTCTTTTATCTTATTTTACCTTACAGCGTATTGAATGACGCCATTTATCGAGTGCGCTGAGTCAATCGTTGAAGATGAGTCGTCCATAATATAATTGGAAATTACCGGCATACTTGTCTTCCATTCACTAAGAAGAATACAATTTCTTTTAAACCTACGAACAGCGGAAACCCACAAGCACCAGAAATTTCAAGAGTAACATATAATTCCTCTAGATCCACGAATTCCCGGACTGGCGGCCTGGTTCATAGACCACGAGCTGACCAGGGGAATTAATGCGAGATCGATCGAGGCAATGTATTTCTCCCATATAGTCCAGTCAATCTAGACTTTCTGCGTAAAATCTCACCTCCTTCGTAGTGAAGTATACTAAAAAATAGATAAAAATGCAGTGAATAACATATCAAAATGGAGGGTGGCCAATTTAGGGGCTTTCAAAGTTATTAACAAAAAACTGACGCAAAAATCGCATTTTATTTGTTCAATCGCGAATAACTCTAATCTCATTCACTTTATCCATATAGTCAAAAGGACTTTTTTTGTAGAGCAAACAATTAGCTTTCAAAATGAATCGGCAACCACTATCGAAAAACGAACGGTTAATTAACTACGAACTTTTTAAAAAGGTTGTTTTTGTCCACAAGGAAGCGTCGGTATCACAGTACGCCACACCTCCCCGGAAAGTGGTGGGGGTCACGTCCTGCGCGCCAAGCGTGCCGAATTCAAACGAGATGCGCAGTAAGTCCATTTTTTAATTCTCATTATATATTAATTTTTTTTGCTGGTTTTGGTGATAAAAATCATTGCTGACAACAGTAATTATTATCTCTTTAATATTTACGTGACTAACAATCTCTAGCTAACGATTTTTATACCTATATAGGCTCCGCAAATCAAGAAAATCAATGAAAATTAATTAAATTGAAATGACAAATAAATCTAATAAACCTGAAAATATTCGAATTGATCATTATTATTGGACCTTCTTGCAATTAATTATAATTTTCAGAACTGGTCCTTTTTCTCAAAAATGAAAATGAATTTTGAACTAGATACTGTGTACTCACATTTTCCGGAGAGGCGTGGCGTGCTGTGATACCGACGCTTCATTGTGGACAAAAACAACCACTTAAAAAAATCGTAGTTAATTAAAGTGTTTCGATAGTGGTTGCCGACTCATTTTGAGAACTAATTGTTTGCTCTACAAAAAAAGTCCCCTTGACTATATGGATAAAGAGAAGGAGATTAGAGTTATTCGCGATTGAACAAATAAAGTGCGATTTTTGCGTCAATTTTTTGTTAATAACTTTGAAAGCCCCTAAATTGGTCACCCTCCATTTTCATATTTTATTCAGTGCATTTTTATTGATTTTTTCGTATACTTCACTTCGAAGGAGGTGAGATTTTACGCAGAACCCCTTTTTCGAGCTAGATTGACTGGACTAATTGTGAACTGCTGTTTCGGGAAGTAACTATCAGAAAAAAAGACGAAACACATATGCGCGATTTCCCAGGTCATTTTTCACTTTATTCTACACTGGTTAAAGTGGCTGTAGGGCGAGAATTTCCAAGATTTAATTATGGAATAATTTTTTTATAGAAGCTACTTTCAATAAAAACCAGCTGGCGCAATTCCCTATCGATTAATTGTTTAGTATGATTCATATGAATTATTAAAAAAGCAACACAATAACCCACAGTATTACGGGCGAATAACGTTTTTAATTTATTCCACGTTCAAAACCCAAGCTTAAAATATGGAAAAAATATGACAAAATGTAAAAAAAAACGCACAAATTTAGGGGGAAAAAATCAATTTTCTTCGCCGCTTCATACTGTAGCTGCAAATAATTCATGGTTTGAAGTATTTGATAATTCCACCATGACGAGACGCGGCAACCGTGCCGTGTCGGAATGGGGGAGCCGGTGCATATTTAAAATCTTAATTCCCATATCGGGTCCGAAAGATATCGATGAAGTCGCATTAATGGCACACAAAAAACGTGAACAATTCTTAAAACGTAAAAAACCTTGCCTACGTATAAATTCTCCCGAAGATTATTATTATTCTTTTACTTAAAAATATCTCATGAACGTTTCTCGGCAAAATATTGGAAAATCCTCCTTAGCGATGTAAATCCGAAATGATATTTTTGTATATTATTAAAAGAAAACTATCACATCAATTTTTAAAAAATCATTAGGATTCAAAAACAAGAAATCCAAGGAAAGTGTGGTAGCAGTTTATTTCCCTGAAAAAAAATCTTGAAAAATATTACGCTAACGGAACTCGGCGAGAGGTCAGCCAGAGGTCGTCTAGACTTGATTTTTTCCATTTTGCTCGAGAAAATCTAGAGCTAGTCCAGAGATGGCGCTGTGTACTATCCTCCTGACTGCCTCTAGACCTATAGACATAGTCTAGAGCCCAAGCGGCCTCCGTACTATCCTCTGGACTCCCTCTGGACATATAGACATAGTCCAGAGCCCTAGCAGGCTCTGTACTATCCTCTGGACTCCCTCTAGACATATAAACATAGTCTAGAGCTCAAGCGGCCTCTGTACTATCCTCTTGACTGCATCTAGACATATAGACATAGTCTAGAGCCCGAGCGGGCTCTGTACTATCCTCTGGACTCCCTATAGACATTTAGGCATAGTCTAGCGCCCAAGCGGCCTCCGTACTATCCTCTGCACTTCCTCTAGACATATAGGTATACTCGAGAGCCCAAGCGGGCTCTGTACTATCCTCTTGACTCCCTCTAGACATTTAGGCATAGTCCGGAGCCCAAACGGAGACTTATAGGTATACTCGAGAGCCCAAGAGGGCTCTGTACTATCCTCTAGACTCCCTCTAGACATTTAGGCATAGTTCAGAGCCCAAACGGAGATCTATAGGTATACTCGAGAGCCCGAGAGGGCTCTGTACTATCCTCTAGACTCCCTCTAGACATATAGACATAGTCTAGAGCCCAAGCGGCTTCAGCGATTATGCCCAAATGTCTATAGGGAGTCCAGAGGATAGTACAGAGGCCACTTGGGCTCTGGACTATGCCTAAATGTCTAGAGGAAGTATAGAGGATAGTACAGAGGCCACTTGGGCTGTCAAGTATACCTAAATGTTTAGAGGGAGGCCAGAGGATAATACAGAGCCCCCTTGGGCTCTGGACTATGCCTAAATGTCTAGAGGGACTCTAGAGGATAGTACAGAGCCCGCTTGGGCTCTCGAGTACACCTAAATGTCTAGAGGGAGTCTAGAGAATAGTACAGAGCCCCCTTGGACTCTGGACTATGCCTAAATGTCTAGAGGGAGTCTAGAGGATAGTACAGAGCCCCCTTGGACTCTGGGCTATGTCTAAATGTGTAGAAGAAGTCTAGAGGGTAGTACAGAGCCCGCTTGGGCTTTCGAGGATACCTAAATGTCTAGAGGGAGGCCAGAGGATAGTGCAGAGGCCGCTTGGGCTCTGGACTATGCCTAAGAGTCTGGAGGAAGTCTAGAGGATAGTACAGTGCCCTCGGGGGCTCTCGACTATACCTACAAGTCTCCGTTTGGGCTCTAGACTATGTCTATATGCCTAGAGGGAGTCCAGAGGATAGTACAGAGCCCTCTTGGGCTCTCGAGTATACCTATAAGTCTCCGTTTGGGCTCTGGACTATGCCTAAATGTCTAGAGGGAGTCTAGAGGAAAGTACACAGCCCTCTTGGGTTTGACGGTGCGACTGACGTCACAGGGTATGACTCCAAGATATATGGCGTCCTTGTGACAATTTTGGAAAGCGGCCGGCAGATCGTGATACAAAGGGTCTGCGGAAAGCACCTGTGCAAACACGCCTAACTGGTAGACACGGCGCCCTCCTTATCATGGGTCTCATCTCCGTTTTGGACCCGCTTAACGCCCCCACCACTTCTACGTGCTAACTTTTCTATGACTAAGTTTTTCAAGGAAATAGAGGAAAAAATAGTGACAAATCACACAGGTTTACAGACAAATTTTTTTTTATTCATTTGTTTGCATCAAATAAATAATTACAATATAAAGTCTCTCTCTCGTACAGACTTCAAGTAGACAAATTATCATAATTAATAATCAATTTCATCTGCACCATACGAATTTTAAAAGGTAGGCATCCGATAGATATCACCAACCATATTATCTAAGTCGTGGAAACAGAAATGATATAATTCACCAAATAACTGATTTAAATATCCTAAATTACGGTTAGGAATCAATAAATTTTAGTTCGTCACTTGATTTCTCCAAAAAAATTTTCAAAGTCGGTATGTATACACCGATGAAGAGCAGAAGATGACGGTACTCTGCTCTGATCTGGGTTTCTCATTACAACCCGTGTAATAATCTCGACAATGGCGTCCCTGTACTCAACGTGCGGTAGTGTGTTCAGTAAACCCAACCACTGGTTGATCCATACAGCCTTTCTTTTGAGGGCAGAGATGCTCACAGCCTGTAGAATAATCGACTGCTTAGTCACGTTATGGCAGAATCTCACAGCGAGGCTTTCGAAAACTCTCGTGAAATGTAGTGCTACCGGACCATAGTGTTTTGACGGATGCGTGATATTAATTGGTGCAGGGTTTTCTCCATCGGTGAAGTACCGCGTGACTGCGTCTAAATCTTCATACAGCAAGCGCCAGTCCTCTCCAGACATTTCAATAATCACTCGATTAGGACGTACGGACATAATTTGTATAACTGGCACAAATTGATAATAATTGTTCAACTGTACCCCGACACGTATTTGTTTTGTCTCCGACTTATTTAAGAAAACATTTTGAGACAACAGTACGTGGTTCTCGATACACCCACGAGTATTATTTTTATTGGCTTTCATTTTGGTAGAGGCAGGTGCACAGTTAACAATTCACTGCTCCAAATGACTCAATCTCCCTGATTTTTAACCGGTCCAGATTGTTGGAGTGGGGGGAATACCCCCATCCCCCTCTAACTATTTAGTATAAATCGTCCTCCTCACAGGAGCATTTTGTTTGAGTGATACTTACAAGTTTTCGTCATTTGTGAAAAACATCCAAAAATGGAACCGTGTCGAGGAGTTGAGAGCTACTTTAACAAGTTCATCGCTTATCCAAGCGAAGACCCAAGTACTCAGTGTATACCATATCCATGCTTTTCGAAAGGTGTATGTGGACGGACTAGTGCTATGCTCCATATTAGGAACTCTGCAAGAGAAAAGGAAGCCCAACAAGTGATTAATAAGAACCATAACGAGGTGTATAGCGTATCCTTTTATAGACACATACCGTATTGGCACACTGTCCGCTCAGCATCATTGTGTACCACAACGTGGATACACGCCCAAAGTAAAAAAGTGTACGCGGTTTTTCAACCAGGAAAAAAAACAGTAACTGCACACAAGGTTTACAACATATGGTATGATGTGTAATCAGAAATACCCCCTGAGGATATTGTGAAAAATATTGAGATCCGCCGAAATCCTCGAACACTGAAAAGTCTAGCTACGGCCACTTTATTGAGCTGTCGTCGCTACGCAAAAAATCAGCCGACCCACAAGGTCGTGAAGAAAGCTATAATGTATGACCAAGATACATTGTTGTACAAAGTCATGTTCAACACGATGTACGAGTGGCGCTATGGCATGGACGAAATTAAACTGAGAGACGCTTTCATTGGCGAAACTTTTTATTACGGTAGTGAAGACTGGGCACGTGAACTCTATTTCCCAGCAGGGGAGGACATTGTATATTATGAACAAAAGCCAATCCCTAATTGGCCTACGGACAGTAGAAAAAGGAAGGTGTCACTCGACTAGAAACAACCCTTTTCGTTAGAGGAAGTATGTGTATAATGCAATCAATAACAAAAATAAGTCTAAGAGAAGCATTCGTGGGAGAAAATTTTTATCGTAACACACCGGATGCAGAAGAACACTATTGACTATAAGTCGAGGAAAAAATACTGTTGTGTTAGGAGATGATAAACCCGCTTTGTTCTCGGGGTAATAAACCAAACGTACCCAGAAGGACCCTTTGGCAGGCATGCAGACATGCGATTATCATCTCGGGGTTTTCCGAAAACTTACGAACTGAGCGAAAAAATGGTACATAAGGGTGCTGCAAGACAACATCTTACCACAGTCTAGTCTTCGTAAAAATCCGAAGTGTTCAACGGTGTCAGTTTTCAAAGATGAAAAGTAACATCAAAATTGTGAGTGACACGATGATTGAAAATAATACGGTGAAGAGCGAATATTTGGCAGAGTTGTTGCTAAAAGCGGCTCACAGTCGTACAGAAAGAGTGAACAGTAGTGACGTGCAAAATATGTTAGAGGACGGTTTAGATCATCTCTTCTTCAAGCTTATGGACTCTGAAAGCACACGATACGTCTGGAGAAGGCTAGACAAAAGAAGGAGGAATTTGCAGATCGTATGTAGAAAAACGTGGCACGTGCGGTTCGATTGGAAGCGGCTCGCAGGAAGCGGGATGAATTTCGGATACGCCAGGAGCGATATCAGCAGGAGAAGCTATCCCGAGAGATATAAGCTGTAGCCGCATTCTACGACGAAGATTTTCAAATGTCCGGTAAGTTTCTTCACTTAGTACCGAAAATAGTAACCATATATGCAAATCGCAAATTATTCATTTTTTCTTCCTCTTTTCTGTTCACAGTCGAAGAAGAAGGCGTATAATCACTCCAACAACTTCTCTCGAGCCTCCAGACTCATTGTATCTGCACCAAAGTATTTCGCATCAGGCATAGAACCTACATAGTTTTGTGTATCGCTTCGATTGAAAAAATGTGGAAAATAGCCCTTCATGATATCGCCTAGTTCAAAAGCTTTTAGTAACTTAGCTAGTACTATATGAAAATAATTCAAATTATCAATAAATTTATTATCCCCAAAATCCATTAAAAGTATATTTGTACCATCCATAATAGTATTAATTTGACTATTAATGCTTTTCAGGGCGTGTCTTAAAACAAATTGTGCGCCATACCCTTTTGCATTATGTGCTATACATATAACTTTTTTATATATCTTACCCATTGACGTGATGTACTCCATAAACTTTGTGACAGGGTTTTCGTAGAAGACATGTTCCCTATGTTTGCAATGGCGACAAGGACTTTGCAGGTGATCAGCATTCGCTCCAATATATTCATCGCTCATATACGCACATTTGTCACAAACCGTCTGGAGAACACACAGGGTCGGCTCATGTATATAAAGTTCTTCGTTCCCTACCATTTTATGATCCTGCCGAGTTTCAAAATCATAAAACACAAAGGCTACACGTGTTTTGGGCTCATTCACTGGTATTTTCTTAGGTTTCACCACAGGCATACAACACAAGTGTCCGAAGTCTCTATGTTTCTGGCATATCGTACAATAGTGCGTGTGGCACTTGTGATACTTCCCAGATTTGATGAGCACATTACACCCTTTACACATTTCCATATTTTTACAAACGGTTGGGGTTCCTGTATAGGAATCCTGTCGTTTGTGTTCATCAAACCACAATCGGCCGTGAAATTTGCGTCTACAGTTATTGCACACTACTTTATCGGGACATCTATCGTCACATGGAGGGTTCTTCAAACATCGATCGCAGGTTTTCTCACAACGATGGGGTACCGAACTATATGGTTTTTGGCAGTGTACACGATAATACTTGCATCCAAAAAATGACGATAAACTTAGAATCGGTTCATAATGCTTATGGTCATCATGGATAGTGTATACTGAGAAGGGATATTATGATTGGTCAGCTCTGCTGTTCCGTCGTAAAGGACCGCCCGATCTTTGCCATTCTGCATGAGCGAATAGACTTTGATTACACACCCTTCTCTTGCCAAATACCGCTGATATGCGCGAATCTCATCCAGACCACAGCCATCAACAGGTACATTCACACCAGCAGCCTGGGTCAGCTGTTCTGCCTCCAACAACTGTCTGGAACTTTTGCGATCTGTCATTGACTTCCACATTTTGGCTAAATCACCGCTAACAGCTCGGGCTTCCATTTTTTTAGCATATGCCCGAGCGACAACAAGTGATCGAGGCAAACATAACCCATCATCGTTATTGATGTTAATGACACATTTCGAACTCAAATTCCGTCTCGATGTTCCAGGCAGATAACTTCCCCTACCCACTGGTACTTCAGCTATATGAAGCTTGATCCAAAATGTATCAGCACAGGCGAAGCCCTTGGCACTTTGGGCGATCGAGCTGACCAGGTTCCACAGATCTTGGAATTCGTAGACATTACTGGTACGAGGGCTTATCCACGCATTGTCCTGCTGCATGCTCGCGAAATTGAACGATAGACACATACGGTTCATTCCAGACCCTCCCACCTCTATGATCTTGGAATACACCTCGCGAAAAGCCTGCTCAACCCAGTTTTCAGGAGGGAAATCTTGTGGTACTGGGTTCATTCTGAATTTCATTACATGTGTATCAAGTTTGAAGCGGGGCAGCCTTTCCTTCGATCTGCGTATCATTCTCAAGGGTGATGATGGATCTGCACTGATATTTTCTTGCCGTATTTCTGCAATTGGAGGAGATGATATGTAAATTAGAGAAAACCCATATTATTATTATGAAAACAATGGTGATGAAAACCTGTACGTACCATCAGCCGACTGGTCAACAGAAGTTGACTGAAGGAAAAATGAATCCTTACATCTCATACTACGAAAATCAGGCCGCAGGTGGTGCAGGGGTTATAGAAAGGTACAATAATTTCGGCCGTGTGTATGTAGGATCGGCTACACAAAGAGGACATGGAATAGGGGCATTCCTTGGAGGGCTTTTTCGAAGAATTTCGCCGTATCTTGGCAGTGCAGCAAGGGCAGTCGGTAAAGAAGCTCTCCACGCAGGAATGAATGTTGTAGGGGACGTGGTTTCAAATGGGAGGCCATTGAAGGTGGCGCTTGAGGATCGTTTGGCTGAATCGGGTCTAAATCTGAAGAGAAAGGCTCAGGAAAAAATTGGGGCAATGATGCGTGGGGAGGGCTATAAAAGGAAGATTAAGCGGCTGACTACGCACAAGCGTAGTAACCGTGGTGGCGGCAAGTCATTGACATGGAGGAAGAATAAAAAGAAGAAGCAACTAAAGAAAAAAGTGAAGAAAAACGCAAAAAGAAATAAATGAAAACGAAAAACTCGTGATTTGTACGATATTTTCAGTTAATCATCATGTCTTTCCTGCATTCCCATTCAACCGAGTGTGTGAAGTCGGAGCTGGACCTCTTGACCTTACCACCCACACAGACAAGTATTGAAAATTCACAATTTGTTCATTACAACCCGGTCTCCACCCTTTCGGACGATGCACCTATTGAATTCGTCGTTCCGGGCCATGGCGAGGAATATATGGACTTAGCTCATACAATGATAAAAGTGCGAGCGAAAATTGTGAAACCTGATGGTACTGCGGTCGACGCTGATTCCGTTGGACTTGTTAATAATTTCCTCCATTCCATGTTCAACCAAGTAGGCGTGTATTTTAATCAGAAAGTTGTGACACCACCCAATAATTTGTATGCGTACAGAGCGTACCTGGAGACGGTAATTAATTATGGTCCTGATGCGAAAACTACCCATCTCGGTATGAGCTTATGGTCTGTAGATACATCGGGTGCTATGAATAGCCCTGCTATGGCTACTGGTGAGACACCACAAAATAATGGACTCGAAAATCGCTCTGTGTGTTCAAAAGATGGAAAAGCTTTCGATATGTTTGGCCATTTGCACTGTGAGATCTTTAATCAGGACAAATTTTTGATGAACGGTGTGGAATTACGTATACGGCTGATCCGTGCAAAAAACGAATTTTGTCTTATGGATTCTACCAACTTCAATTATAACGTTCACATCTTGGAAACCTCATTGATGATTAGACGCATGCGACTCAGCCCTAGCATTTTGATAGCTCATTCAAAAGCCGTATCAAAAACCACTGCAAAATATCCTTTGACACGGGTAGAGGTTAAGTCATTTGTGTTACACAATGGAATCATCGGTGAAACGATAGACAACGCTATTCTAGGACAATTACCGAACAGAATCATCTTGGGATTTGTGGCCAATGCGGCATTTAATGGTTCAACAGCAATTAACCCGTTAAATTTTCAAAATTTCGGGATTAGTTTTCTGTGTCTCAATGTAGATGGACGTCAGATTCCGAACAGGCCTCTACAGCCTTCGTCTCAAGATAGCGGGGGCCTTGATGTGGAGGCATATAACACACTCTTTGCGGGTACTGGAGTGCACTTCAGCGACCATGGTAATGGTATTAACCGGATGGCATATTCAAAAGGATATTGCCTTTTCGCCTTTGATCTGACTCCCGATTTATCAGCCAGTTGTGCAAGCCATTGGAATCTTGTCAGAAGTGGAAGCGTTCGCATTAAAGTACGTTTCGATAGCCCTACAACGCAAAACATAAACTGTGTATTGTGCGCGGAATACGATAATTTGCTAGAGATTGACTCAACAAGACAAGTCATTGTAGATTACAGCGGTTAAAAGGATGCCCTCGTAATCCTTTATATTATGTGAGATATTGAACACCATTGCCAGTAGATTTCCACCCGTCTCCCTGTTATCACGCAGTTATCGCTCTCGCTGATCGCAGAAGACATATGAACACGGGTCAGATTCTGAAAGTGCTACCCAATACTGATGCCGCCATCGGAGGTGTTTATCCTGCCGATAGGGTCCCCTGGACATGGCCGCGGCTCGGTGCAATTGTCGTCAATACCGACGATCACAACCAGCCAGGAAGACATTGGGTCGCCGTATACCTCAATTGGAATGGACGAGGGATCTACTTCGACAGTTTCGGGCTGCCTCCCTTCAACACCAGAATCACTCAATGCCTTAGAAGAAATTGCCGCATATATGAATGGAACCCGAAAAGACTCCAAAATATATCGTCAGATGTTTGTGGCCAGTACTGTATTGTTGTGCTTCACTGGCTTTTCAAAAATCGGTCTTTTTCATAAATTGTTTACTTCTGACACAAAACGTAACGATCGCATTATTATAAGAATGTTCAAACCAATTGTTCGTAAAAAATGTAACCCTAAAGATATAAGTAGATCTTTCCAGAACTTATCTGGTAAAGGTACTTTACAATGTAATCAATGTGCTATTAAATCGAAACCATCAACATTGTTTGGTAGATTATTCAAGTTTTTTTTCCAATAAACGATTTGAATTGTATATCCTGCTTCCTAAACTTATTTCATCCTTATTCACTCCTACTCCGCTTTATGATTGAATGCATATTCAAAGCATAAAATATCATAAACAATTGAAATGTTTAAATAACGATATCTTTTAAAATATTGGTGCTACAGAGAAAATTATTCAAAGTAAAACGCGGGGGATCTCATGAGGAACGTATCTTGTTTGAAACTTTTTTCTCTACGCCCAATGGTTTCCGAGATACAAAGCTATAAACAATTGAAATGTTTAAATATCAATATCTTTTAAACTATTCGTGGTACGGAAAAAATTATGAGACGTAAAATGTCCGGCATCTTATGATGAACATATTTTATTTCAAACATTTTCCTCTACGACCAATGGTTTTGAAGATAAAAGGTTATAAACAATTGAAATGTTTATATGACAATATCTTTTAAACTATTGATCCTACGGAGAAAGTTGTGAAACACAAAATGTCTATCCGCAAAAAAACTAAAACGAGACCGGAAAAACATTAACAAATAAAAAATTGAAAAAAAGAGCTATCACACAACTCTGTAACACCCCTCATATGTTCACTTCATATAATGAAGTATGATTGAAATATTCATTCAAATTTCATTCAATAACTAATAATTCCGGATTTAAAACAATGAAATTAAAGCTATACATAATAATTAAATGAATGTGTACTTACCAAGGTTGAATTTTCCCACTGGTGGTTACAAAAACCTTGAAAAAACATACACTATTTAAAAAACACTTAATTTCAATTAAATTTAACAATCACAATAAACATTGAAAAACTGGAGTGGGACAATAATTAAAAATAAACCTGTTCGATAAATAACTGACGTTTTTCCGCAGAGACGCCTTATCGATACCTGCGAAAACATTTTTTTAAATTTTCCATAAGGGCACTAGACATCCTGGAACCATACCCTGTGACGTCAATCACACCGTCGCTGATGGACGAGGGAAGGGGGGGGGGAAGGGAAAGCGGGCCCAAGCAGAGATGGGACCCTAAGATAAGGGAGTCGCCAGGTCTACACTTGTCCAAAGTGTTTTCCTTTGTTTACCTTTGGGGGGGGGGGGGGAGTAGGGGGAGCGCATTCCATTCTCGCTGAAACCACTCCCTTACTACTTATGTCTATATGTCTAGACGGAGTCCAGAGGATAGTACAGAGGCCGCTTGGTCTCTACACTATGTCTATATGTCTAGAGGTAGTCAAGAGGATAGTACAGAGGCCGCTTGGGCTCTAGACTATGTCTATATGTCTAGAGGGAGTCCAGAGGATAGTGCAGAGCCTTGTTGGGCTCTCGAGTATACCTATAAGTCTCCGTTTGGGCTGTGGACTATGCCTAAATGTCTAGAGGGAGTCTAGAGGATAGTACAGAGGCCACTTGGGCTCTGGACTATGCCTGAATGTCTAGAGGAAGTATAGAGGATAGTACAGATCCCGCTTGGGCTCTCGAGTATACCTATATGTCTAGAGGAAGTCCAGAGGATAGTACAGATCCCGCTTGGGCTCTCGAGTATACCTATATGTCTAGAGGAAGTCCAGAGGATAGTACAGAGCCCGCTTGGGCTCTGGACTATGCCTAAATATCTAGAGGAAGTCCAGAGGAGAGTACAGAGCGCCATCTCTAGACTACCTCTGAACTTTCTCTCGCAACATGGAAAAAATCGACAGGCGGAGTTCTGGCCAAGTTCCGCTAGGGTAGCCCTGAAAAAAATTAATAATATTTCTTTGGAAAACTGCAAGTATTTTGCGAATTCAAAAAAAGATACAAAATGGAAGGTTTTTTAATCTTTAAACGATTTTTTCTATTTTCAAAAATTTGAGAATATCAGACATGACGAAAGAATGTTTAGGTTACGGCCATTCATGTCATTCACTGGGAAAAGTTTCAAATTTTGCGCTGTTGCCACATATAAAAAGACGCTAGTCAGTGGAGATATATTATTTGAAAAAAACAATCGAAACAATCACTTGGTTGACATTGAGAAATTTTTAGAAGTCACAAAAATAATTGCCAAGTATAAATGATATATTTTTGGTGTTTATTAAAAAAACATTCTGCATGGTCGCTCAACGACCATGACGGAGAGCGTGCTAACCACTTTAATAAAGTGAAGCCTATATCGCTTACAAGAAAAAACCGTTATAATGTGTGAAACACTCGGCGATAATTAATCAGAATTAGTCACTGAAACTGGGTAGATTAACATTATGACTATTGTTAATCTTCTGAGTGGATCAACAATCCGGCGGTTTCTGAGCTAAACTTAACACATTGTGAAGGAGATTGGGAAAACTACTGGGAGGATTCTTACAACACGTGTTAACTCTAGATCGGTGGAAAACTGAGTCCGCCAAAATATGGCGCGCATGACGAACCGGAAGCGCCGGGACAGTTCCGGATAGTAAGGCCATCCTCGGCCGATAAAACAGCATATGCAACACTTTCTGTTTCCAAACTTCGAACTCTCGAACTATGAAACCTGACGTGTGGCCGAAGCAACCCATGGATACGCGCACACCGCGCATATTACGGAAACAGGGAAAAATACCCACCGAATACTCATTGCGGCCGGTGCCGAAATTCATTCTTTCACGCCATTGTAGTTCTAGCCACAGAGTAAGCCCCCAGAACCGTCCTGATTGAACGGTAGGCGCCTACGGTGAGGTTCTCCCTCCGCTGCCAGTTCGAATTGAATTCGCCCGAGATTTTCACTTCATGCATGTTGATGACACAAGCTTTTCCTGCTATCGAGCGGAATCCGTAGAGAAAACATAGAAACTGTTTTATTAAAGCCGTGTTCGATCGGAGGACCTTTGCAGTACTAGTTAACTACTCTCTCCACTGCATCAAAGTCCCGACTGTTTTTTTTTTTTTTTTTTTTTTTTTTTCACTCTTTCTCTATTCGTATTCACCCACGTCCCCGCTGGTAAGCATTACTACATGGGCAATACTACGGATCAGAGTACCCACCCATTGCGGCTGGGGCCGACTTCGCCGTTTCAGCTCATCGTATTTATGATCACAGGGTAAACCTCCAGAAACCCCTGTGATACGATGGCGGGCGTCTACGATGGAACCCTCCCCCCCCCCCGCGCGACGGGTCGCGTTCGGTCCCGGCTCACGGTCTCACTTCATGGATACCGCCGATGGCACACACGGAATGTTCCTGCCATCGGTCGGAGTCCGTCAGAAAATATTTTTCAGAAAAAATATTTTGCAGTGAGCGGGAATCGAACGCGGGACCTTTAGAATAGTAGGCAGACACTCTACCCACTACACCAAAGCCCCGTCAGTCCCGACTGTGTATGTGTGGGTGTATGTTACAAAGTGAGTTGTCGTGACACTTTAGCGTGTTTTTCATCACTTGTGTAGGGATTCAAATAACAGCACACTTCTCTAACTTTCCTATGTTGTTCATAAATGTCCAGCAGCAACTTTCTATGGAGCCAACTAGATTTTTATGAACAATACTTTCCGCTTAGAACGCATTACCATCTTGTCAAATAGCTCAATATTCTTCCGTAAATTGTCATCAGATCTGTCAGGGTGTGAATATTCATATTTTTCTGCGCATTGATCATAAGCTTCACAACCGGTTTTGGAAGGGTTTCTGAAGGTTTGCAGCCCTGTATTTAGAAATACGATGGCCTTAATGGCGAAAGGCGGCGTCAGTCACACGGCGGGGCATCCACTGCTCCCTCCTGAAGGAGTACTAGGAAGCAGTTCCTGTGGGAGTACAAACGGGAGGGACGGAGATAAAAAAAAATTACTTTACGAAGTAGCAATTCTTCATGACTATCCAATTGTGCTTTATTCTTTCTATGGCCCATACAGGATTGAATAGATTTACTAATACTACTTTGTATTGTCAAAGACATAACTTCCGTTTAATCGTCTCTGCGCATAGAAAAATTGATCATTTGTCTCCAGTGAATTTCATGCCATTCAAATAAACCATTTCTACCTCTCTGTGCGAAAAACTGCACTTTCTATGAGTCATATTATCTGACATTTTATACTTGGTTTTGTTTGACTAAATCCACTGGTTATTTCTTCGTAATAAGTAGAGGACAATCATTAAGGACTTTTCGTGTTTTCTATCTCCTATTTAACGATGTATGAACGATGAAAAACGTAAGAAGTCTTTTTCGTCTTAGGAAAAATATCAATGATGATAACCGAGTAACGTGATGAAATTGGTAATAATTTCGAACCTTTGAGAGTTCAATTTTAATTAGTTGTAATGTTTTTTGAACGAAACACTTCAATGAGTTGCTAAATTACTAACAAAACTTTTTCATCTCTTGGAACACTCATAATCAAAAATCATATGATGAACTTCAACAACGATCAGATTATTGTTTCTTGATTGTTCAATGGGGAATCGAGGACATTGGATGTTAAGATCTCCTCGTCCCGGCTCATTGAAATACTCAAAGTTTTTTAGATTCTATCCCGCCAAAGAATCATATCTCTAAAATGTAAAAAAAATTGCAATTTACTTATGCTGTAAATTTTTAAACTAGTGGTGTGAGCATGTGTGTGGCCCATTTGGGACCCAAACAGAACTTCCCGATTCGATATTTCTGCTCAGCGTACTGAATTTATTAACTTCCCGATCTAGGGAAGTTATTGTAATGACCCCGAAAATGAAAAGTGCCAGATCGATGAAATTTTCACGTTTCTCGACGTTTTGCATCATCCTGAAGTGATTTCAGAGAAGTGTCTATATGTGTGTGAGTGTGTTCGCCCGTATGTGGCAAAATTTTTCGTTTCTGGGAAACGGATCTTGCGATTTGATTAATGTTTTTGTCAATCGTTGCGTCTCCGTGTAACTTAGAGCTGATTAGATTTTTGATTGAATTCATTGAGTAGTTCCCCTGTTTTTGAGAAATTCATGTTCAGCAAAAATCGAAAATGGTGAGAATGAATATTCCTCCATACAAAAATGTTGTAATCCAGGTACCGAATGTCACAGTTGGAAGATACAAGCATATTTTATAACTGATTAAATTTTGAGTAAAAGTGGTCCAGTACTTATATTGTTATTGACAATGTCAATTGTTTATAATGTTCTACTGCATAAACTATTAGAGTTAGCGCAAAATTCATATAAGAAAAGTTATTTGCCATATAAAAATACGTATTTTATGTAGAATGCTTTTTTTTGATTTGCATAATTAAGGAGGTATGGCCGTCTCAACCATTATGTATGTAATAAGTGAAGGAATGAACCCAGCGCTGGCATGACGGTCCCAATCGAAGCGTTTCCATGCAAAATCGAGCGGATCACATTTTGGATGGCATTTGTGCAGTATATGCAATGTTATTATCAATTGCAATTGTTTATACTGTTCCACTGGGTAAAATATTGAAGCTTGTGTTTTGCAGCCGCATCCTTATTGGCGTCTCACTCTCACTCAAGTAACACGCATAAGTCTCATCCTCATACTCACCATGCGTGTACCCAAGTATTCATGATTATGTGCTTCATAAATGAGTCAGTCCGGAATTCTCAAATAGGCATGTTTTCGTTATGATAATAACAGCGGTCACACTGATTAACCGTAGTATATTGGAGAAGAATAAATTTAGTAGGTTGTGATGAAAAACCAAATCGGGAAGTTTTGTTTGTGCCGAGTGGGGCACACACATGCACACACCACTAGTTTTTCTGCAATATGCCACGGTTAAACAGTGTGACCCCTGTTACTGTCATAACGAAAACTTAGATTTCAGAATTCTAAACTCATTTATGAAGCAGATAATTGTGAACATCTGAATAGACGCGTGGTGAGTATAAGGGCTTATATATGAGGCTTATGCGTGCTACTTGAGTGGGAGTTCGACGCCAATAGGCGCGCGGTCGCTCGAGAGTTATTTCCGTCATACCTTCTTGATTATCATTATAGAAAAAGATCATTGTCCGGACTGGGGGCAGAAAAACTATCAATTTCGTAACCGATTTTGCTCAGAAAAGATAAGTTTTCCACGGCAGTCCTCAGAAAATGGGCGCGGACCATGAGAGGGACTTTCCAAGCGCAGTCACTCAATTTCGTGGCTCTGACGTCATTAGCATCTCGCGTCCCGGCGAAAATTTGCTCTGTGATATATCCATACGCCTATCACCCCGGAGTCGTTTGGAAAATAGCGACAGCGTAAAATCGTCAAACGTACAAATGAGAAGCAATTGAATAACCAAATAACAAAACCATATTCTTACAGACAAAAAGTACCTAGAAAGTAAATAAAAAAAGCTCAAGCAAACAACAATCGCCGCTAATAGGCTCTAAAATACAGAACCTTTAGCAGCGAACTTTTACCGGCTTAACCTCAAAGTTAACCGTTATGGCGGGAAACACAGACGCCTTAGAGGCTCAGATGGAAACCACCATAGTTACCGGAAGCGACTCAGAGAATGACGACAATGAAGAATTAACCCAAAGACAGGATAACGACAATTCAGAAAGTAAGTCATTCTATTCCCAACAACAAAAAGAGTCTCGCAAGAGAAGAGAGGAAAAAAAAACTTGACTAACACAAAATCCGTCAACCAGCTGAGTAACAGATACAACCCAGAAGAGGGCAATGCACCATTTATTATATACATAACTTTCAGAGAGACAGTACCAGACCCGGGAAAAAGGCCGAGATTACAAAAAAATCGAGGAAACTTACACCCCATGTCAGTCAATAAAAAGAATAAAAAAAAAATAAAAATGAAAAGAATCGGTGCAAACTTGATTCAAGTCACATACAATAATTACAAAGATGCAAATGAGTTAATTGAAAAACAAGCAGAATGGCTAGAACCATCTTGGTTGGCCTACATTCCAGATTTTAAAGTGACTCGAATTGGAATCGGCAAAGGCATCAAGGGAAATCTTTCAGAAGAAAAAATCAGGAGTGGAATTGACTGGGAAGGAAAGTAGTTCCAAATCTTGAAAATCGAAAGATTTACTAGGGAAAGAACTATCGAGGGGGTCAAGCAAAAAATACCTACAAATACAATCAAATTCACTTTCAGAGGGCAAAAACTCCCGGAGGAACTTTTCATTTATAAAACCGTAACGAAAATAGAACCCTACATTGCTAGAATCAAAACATGTACTAAATGTCAGAGATTAGGTCACTTAAAATGGAATTGCAGAGGAAAGGTCAGATGCAATAAATGCTCCGAAGACCACGACACCAAAGACTGCGAGTCTACGCGAAAAAAATGCGCAAACTGTGGAGCAGAACACAATTCTTTCGATGAGAACTGCAGCAGCATCCAACAATTCAAAATAACAAACTTAATCTCAGCACACAGGTACATTGACGTAAAGGAGGCATTGAAAATCACCAAAATACATCAACTCAAGACAATCAAAGAGCCAAGAGAATGGATCAACCGGGAGAAAAGAAACGAAGGCTGGGCAGTGTCATGCCAACCAGTCTTAAACGATTGGTTCCCCGCACCTTTTCAACCTGACGGGGCTTTGGAGACTCCGAAACAAACTTCTGTCCCTCCATTAATCATCGAGAATGAAAAAATGGAGACCAAAAAATTAATCAATTTTCTGCAGAGCAACGCCACAGATAAAAAATTTCAAGATGAAATTTAATGGAAGTACCACGATCGTCCATCTGCGAACGCTCGAGGACTACAACAAAATCGCAAGTATCCTGAAAAGGCGAGATATCAATTTTTTCACTTTCGGTCTTAAAAGTGAGCGACCGAAAAAATATATTCTGAAAGGGCTTCCAAGCAGTTTTTCACAAGATGAAATTCAAGCCGAGTTATCAAAACACGGCATCAACGTACTTTCCGTTCGCCAGTTCGTGAAAGTATACAAAGCCGGAGACACCAAAGAAAACAGGCCATTACCGATCTTCGCTATCACGGTTGGCCCGGAAACAACCTTGAGCAGCTTCGCTGAAATCAAAACGATTTTCTACCATACATATCAGGTAGAAAAATATGTAAAATCCCAGCAACCTAAACCAATGCTTCAGGTGCCAGAGATTTGGCCACGCAAGCCAACATTGCAACCTGAACCTGAGATGCGTCAAGTGTGCGTCAAACCACGACGTAAAAGTCTGCACTTCCAAAACCCTGAAGTGTGCAAACTGCGGACTCGCCCACACAGCCAGCTATAGAGAGTGTTCCATGCGCCTAAAATTCATGGAAACTCAGAAAAAACGAGCCCAATCGGCCAGGCCCAGCATAGCGCCATTGGAATTGCCTGCTACACCTCACTCGGCCACGATCCAGAATCTGGAAAGGAACTTCCAGTTCCTCCAGTCTCCTGCAGTCCCAGTGCCAATTCCGAGTTCTACTGCCAACACGTCCAGGCCCACCTACGCTTCCTTCTTCCCGACGGTGGAAACCTCGAGAAGGAATCTTATTGCACCCACTGCTGAACCTAGGACCATCCCAACGGAAACACATGTTCCCGAATCTCATTTAAGTAGAACTAAAAACTATGTAATTACAGCGAAGCAAGTCCTTGACGAGCTAACAACCCTTAGAATTCCCGAGATCCTTTCAGAGCTTAAAGAGATGAGCTCTAAACTCCAAACAGCCCTTACACCAATTGATAGGATCACAATCATCGCATCCTATGTCCACCTGTTCTTACCCTCCTCAAACACACCTACGATTCCCCAGCAAACATAACCAACATATTAGCAATTAATATTTTTGCGCTCAAGCCTAATCTGGACGAGTTATTACACATCGTCCACAGAAATAACATCAAAATTTGTCTGATTTCAGAGACTAAGTTAAACAGCAAAACGAAGAAAATTAACTTCCCAGACTTCTCGCTGATCAGGGAAGACAGAACGGCCAAAGCAGGTGGTGGTGTTGCGGTAGCGATCCACAAAACCTTGTCACATAGAACTCTGCCGCATGATCTCCTGTCGCTCATCGAATACGTGGGAGTAGAGGTCCAAGTAAACAATAAAAAAACGAAGATCTACTCGATCTACAATCCACCGGATGTCTCAATAGATACAAACCGATTGAGACACCTACTTTCCGATAGTACTCCAACAATTATTGTTGGAGACGTAAATGCGAAGGACACTGCTTGGACCTCTGCTAGGCCAAACGAATCAGGTAAGATTCTCTCAAATTTTTTGACGGAACAACAAATTAATCTGCTCTTTCCAGACGTTCCCACACACTACCCTCATAATTCAAACACTCCTAGTTTTATTGACCTTTTATGAACTAACAACATCTCTATCATTAAAAATTTCACCACACTTTCCGAATCCCCATCCGATCACCTACCATTGTTTTTCTCCCTATTTGGCCGACCAACTTCACCAGAATCACCAAAAATTTTTAACTACGCGAAAACCGACTGGAATAAATTCCAGGATACCTTAAATGATGAGATTTCTACACCAAACCCTACTTGTAACAACACTGAAGCAATAGATCAACACATAACACATTTCACTCAAGTCATTCAAACAGCCCTGGATTTCTCCACTCCCATCCGCTCAACCAAATCCACCCACACTCCTATCCCACCCGAAATAGCCCCATTAATAAAACTAAAAAATTACATTAGGTCAAGATGGCAAACAACGCGAAATCGCTACCTTAAATCCGAACTCAATCAGCTGATAAAAGAAATCAGACTCAAATTAACCGAATGGATACAATCATCTTGGGACAACAAACTCAGAAACATAAACTTAAAAGATCACTCTATTTGGCGCGTAGCAAAATATTTTAATAACACCGGTAAAAGAAAAATCCCCACACTAAAGTCAAACAACACACTCCACACAGAAGACCACGACAAGGCAAATACACTCTGCATACACTACGCAAAAATACACGAAATATCGGCCTCCCGAGGCAACAAATCTTTTGAACAACAAGTCACAGGTCATGTGAGAAAAACTATCCTCAAAACCCCTATCGAAACTCCCATTAAATTCCTTACGAATCCCCGTGAAATCACTTCCGCTATCAAAAAACTAAAAAATAAATCTGCCCCGGGTGTGGATAATATTCCCAATATAGCACTAAAAAACCTCCCAATTAAAGCAATAAGTTTACTAACAAAGATATACAATGCATGCCTCCTCAGACAATATTTCCCGGAACTCTGGAAAGGAGCGGTGGTCATTGCGATTCTAAAGCCTGGTAACCCCCCTTCGCATCCGGTGAGCTGTAGGCCTATTAGCCTCCTACCGGTATTGGCTAAACTCTTTGAGCGAATAATTTTAGCTCGTCTCAAAAAACCCATAGAAGAGTTACAACCAATGCCTATCAATCAATTTGGTTTTCGATCAGAACACTCGACCTGCCACCAGCTGGTTAGAATTACGAATGATATAAAATCCGCGAAAGACCGGAAAGAAGATACCGTTCTTCTTCTCCTGGACAGCGAGAAGGCCTTTGATTCTGTTTGGCCCACAGGCCTTATATACAAACTCGAAGGATTCAATGTCCCTAAATATCTATGTAAAATTTTACTATCATATCTCTCAAATAGATATATCCGAGTTCGAGTCGAAACTTCGCTTTCGGATAAAATAGAAATTGTCGCGGGAGTCCCACAAGGGTCTATTCTCTCGCCTGTTTTATTCAACTTGTACATTGCTTCTGTTTTTAGCAGAATTCCGAGAAATGTATCCATTGCAGGCTATGCTGATGACATTGCTTTGTACTCAGCTAGCAAATCGATCAACAAAGCTATTAGAAGAATAGAAAATGCTGCTTCTCTCATAATCAGTGAATTAACGAAATGGAAAATTCAAGTGAATGCTGCTAAAACAGAAGCAATCTTATTTACTAGCTCCAAGGCCAAGCCGACTTTAACTATTCGTAGCGATAAGATCACACCAACCGACTCTGTAAAGTATTTAGGCTTACACATCGATTCCAAACTCCTGTGGAAAAAGCATATATCTGAAATCAAGGTCAAGACTGAACTTATCCTAGTAAGATTGTATAATTTGCTAAAATCACCCGCGCTCAGTCAATCCCTCAAACTTACTCTCTACAAAGGGTTAATTACGCCCATTATCACCTATGGTTGTCCTGCCTGGCACAATGCAGCGAAAATGCACTTGAATCATCTTCAAGTGATTCAAAATAAATTCCTACGAATAATAGGAAATTTTAAAAGAAGAACGACTATTGTGGAAATACACGAAACGCTCGGCATGACAACCATAGGCGAATTTATCGATAGAATAAATGAGACATTTAAATTTAAGCTACAATCCCATCCTAATCCCCTGCTCCAAAACATCAATATTGACATAAAATCCAATTGGTCCCGCTGACCACCTGTTTTGTCCCACCTTTCCATATATCCTTTTCTCTCCCGCCCCTCATGCACCCATTACTTATAAGGTTTTTTAGAAGTCATTTTTCCTTATATCGAGTCATCATGTAAATAATCACAAATATCTGTAATAATGAAAAATTAGGTTACACTTCTTTCAAATTAGATATAAAGCCAACGGCTGGTGATCTAGAACGTAGCACTTAAGATATTAATACTGTATATAGTATGTATATATGACAAATGTTAATAAACAATTTTCAAGTCAAGTCAAGTTATTTGGGGTCGATTGGTGCATACTAATTTTGACACTTTTTTTGACCCCCTACTAA